>OX328132.1:17735264-17951618 GCA_946811695.1 Gonocerus acuteangulatus
CTCGAGTTTGGAATATTATTTCGACGATTCTTTCATTAATACATTTGTTTTAGAAAGTAGATTAAAGGAATAATACATTGTTAAACAATTATTTGTTACATATTTTTTTTTAAACGCATCTGTTCCAAGACCATTAGCACCGAGGAAGCATGGCTGCCAGCCACCTCTGCTTCTTGCAATTAGAAACAACAGTGATCTAGACTCAATGGGTAAAGCATTCTTTCTCGATTTCCCTTTTATTTTTTCAATTACAGAATATCAATATATGTAGCAAAAATAAGTTCTTATAGCAGAATATGTAAAAATATAGATTTTGACAAAAATATGTAAAATAAAAAGGCCATCACGCAGGAGCTGCATAACTAAGCCCTTTCCTCAGAATTGGGTAGTGTCGAGTGCATTCCTGAATAATTTGCTTAAAATAACCTATATAGATAATTAAAATAAAAACATTAATAGTTCTGCTCTTTTGCATTTATGAGCAGCTGTTTCAATTATTAATTTTGTAATTAATTTCCTTCCAGAGTTTTCTGTATGCGGGGAACTACACTACGTAATAAATACACAAAGCTTCACATTTTCATCTATTGATATTCATATTCATATTCATAGAAACGGGATACAGTAATAACGCAGGGAAAGGATACAGCGCCCCCCTAGCGGCAGACATCAGAACTCTACGGCCCACAGAGTCACATCAAAACAGAGGCACTCCTACTGGGAGTTTCGCGAACCTACGTTTGGCGGGAGAATTCAATTCAAACAAAGTACAAAGTAACCCCCCCCCTTCCGATAGACCGATTTAGTTCGTTTATACAACACTTCTTTCTAATTAGATACCCAGGATGTATAAAGAGTTTCGTAACAATACAAGAGAAGGGGTCCCCCGTGGTCTAGTGACTAGCGCCTTGGACTCATAAGCGGGATATTGTGGGTTCAATTCCCATCCGGCGGCAGGAATTTTCTCATCTCATGGCTCGTTGGGAAAATTCCTCGCTGCACCCTGGATGTCGGCGCTAATGGCCTAGATGTAGATGCGCCGTAAAAAAAAAAGAAAAAAAGAAAAAAAAAAAAAAAAAAAGAGAAATTACAACCGTTATGAGGAAATTATTATTATTATTATTTTTGCCGAATACCGAGTTTCGTTGAAATATAATGCAAATTACGACTGGTATTGGCAAATAACTACTTTGGCTCCGGAGTAAACCTCCCCTCCCTCCTAATCAACCAATTTAGTTTATTTTTACAACACCTTTTTCCCTTCAGTTGGTCACAACGAATGCAGAGTTTCGTTGAAATATAGCAAAAATTACGACTGGTATTGACAAATAGCTACTTTCGCCTCTCCAGATGGACCGATTTTGTTGGTAAACGAACTCGTTCAATTGTTTGATAGGGGAATACTATATACCAAGTTTCGTGGCGAAAAAACAAAAACTCTGGCCTGTATCGTGTTAACGGACGCGTATATAATTATATATATATATATATATATATATATATATATATAGATTTTAACTGGGGTCATTTTCGGTGTCTAGTAGGTAGGATCGATAAAGATTCGAAGACATTTTTCAAAAATTCCGTCATGAGTGCAACCTTAATAGCTACTTTCCTTCGGAGGAAAGTGCTAAAACATGTTTAAATGCTTTAAAATCACTTAAAACGTCCAGAATTCCATCAAAAATTACGATTCGAGAAAGAGAATAAAATGTGTAGATACATCTGTTCCCTAGTTATAAGGTGCGAGTTGGATTCTAGTTTTTTTTCAGGGAATGTTCGATAATTCTTCTACAGAAGAATTGAAAGGATATTTCGGTACAGTTCACTGAAGATGATGAGAGGGAATTATTGGGCATTGCTACCAATGATTTCTAAGAACAACTACTTCAAGGGTGAAGACAAACACTCTAGAATAAAGTATTTCGATCTCTACCGCATAATGAATGGATTAGGAGAGTGTAGAACTGGTTGGATATGATGAGTGGAAATTATAGAGCAATAGAAACATCTATAAGAGATTTCTTGGAAGAATCATTGTAAGACAGAGCTTCTGGCTATAAAATCACCTAATCATAGGGTAATTAGTGTAATGAAAGAGGAGACACGACTCTCGCGATAATTAGTCTCCACATGAATATCCGTCGCGAGGATTTCATACAAGGCCGCAATTAAAACTTTATTTCCATTCAGCTCAATTATACCACTTCATTATGATCGGAGCGGAAGAATTCAGAAATGGTGAGGAACATTGCTTCTGCTCGTCGGGTGGACGAATAAATTGCGTCCTTGTGGAAGAATTCAACCCGATGCTTATTGCTAGTGTAACTTGAAACTTTATTTATTGGATTTACAAGCCCGCAACGAAGCGATTTGCTCGTTTTAAGATATTAAGACAGACACACTAGCCTAAGCAATTCTCATTACTAATAATCATGATCTGATCTAAACTGTACAATGGATAATATATAATACATTACTACCATATTTATACTGGGTGTAACGTAAGTGGTGACGAATACTTAAGGAGGTGATAGTAGACACCAAATGGAACACAAATGGTCCTTTGGTCTGAGGGTCAATACCCAACAGGGGAGGAGAAAATTTAAATCTTGCGTTGTTTTTTAGCGCTGTTCCTCCCTCCCTCATAGGGAGGAACCCCGCTTATAGGGTTGATACAATGAAACAATCCGGAAGTGCCGACTAGAAAATTTTGCGTTTCAGAACCTCTGGAAACCGAAAATGATGGTAGTTCAAATATGTATATATATATATATATATATATATATGTGTATATATTTATATATATATATATATTTGTCTGTTCGCTCATTTCTGGCTTCCCTGATGGTCCGATTTTGATGAAATTTGGTACAAAAATCCGTCGTCCAATTTGAAAGGTCAAGTTCGTTAACCAGCAAAATCCGCCCACTGGAAGATGGCGTTTGGGGCGAAATTCGCGCAAAAAAAATCGTAACGCTTACGTTTTTGAGTTCATAAGCTTGTAAGTACTCTTTTTATAGGCTTCTTGGGCTAGGAAAACGAATGGAACCATTTTCAAGGCGATAGCTTTAACCGTTTTCGAGAAAATTGGAAAAATAATTTTTGAATACCGTTTTTGGTTTGGGTACTTAGAATTACGGGATTCAGTTGAAACATTATCTGCATGTTCTACTTTCATTAAAACTAATATGTTGAAAGTTTTGTTACGTTTGGAGTTAAGGAAGGGTTAGAATAAAATATTTTATGAACAGACAAGAAAAGTTTTGGGAACTTCGTATACTTTCATTAATATCTCGAACACGGTTGGGAAATCGTGGTAAGTGGATAGAAACTATTTGAAAGCTTTCTAAATTCTCTACAAAAAATATTCTAAAACTATTTTTGATTAGGTTATGTCAATCGGAGAAATAAGTGCTTAAAACTTCAAATACGTCTGTTTTGTTCTTAAAAACGGGTTTTTGTCGTTCATTTTAGCGCGGTTCCTCCCTCCCCCATAGGGAGGAACCCCGCTTATAAGGTTGATACAATGAAACAATCCGGAAGTGCCGACAAGAAAATTTCGCGTTTCAGAACCCCTAGAGACCGAAAATAACGGTGGTTCAAATTTGTATATATATATATATATATATATATATATATATGTATATATTTATATATATATGTATATATATATATATATATATATATATATATATATATATATATATATATGTCTGTTCGCTCATTTCTGGCTTCCCTGATGGTCCGATTTTGATGAAATTTGGTACAAAAATCAGTCGTCCAATTTGAAAGGTCAAGTTCGTTAACCAGCAAAATCCGCCCACTGGAAGATGGCGTTTGGGGCGAAATTCGCGCAGAAAAAATCGTAACGCTTACGTTTTTGAGTTCATAAGCTTGTAAGTACTCTTTTTATAGGCTTCTTGAGCTAGGAAAACGAATGAAACCATTTTCAAGGCGATAGCTTTAACCGTTTTCGAGAAAATTTGAAAAATAGTTTTTGAATACCGTTTTTGGTTTGGGTACTTAGAATCACGGGATTCAGTTGAAACTTTATCTGCATGTTCTACTTTCATTAAAACTAATATGTAGAAAGTTATGTTACGTTTGGAGTTAAGGAAGGGTTAGAATAAAATATTTTATGAACAGACATGAAAAGTTTTGGTAACTTTGTATACTTTCCTTAATATCTCGAAAAAGGTTGAGAATCTTGTTAAACAAAAGATTACCATTAGAATGCTTACTAAATGCTCTACAAAAAAGGTTCTATTGAAAGTTTTGATTAGGCGATGTCAATCGGAGAAATAAGTGCTTAAAACTTTAAAGTAATTGATTTCGCTTATTCGAACTGTTCTTTTTGTCTTTGATTTTGGTACTTAGAATCATGGGCTTCAGTTGAAACATTTTCTCCATGTTTGAATTTTATCAAAACTAATATGTTGAAAATTTGGTTACGTTTGGAGTAAAGGAAGGATTAAAATAAAATATTTCATTTTTAGACATGAAAAGTTTTGGGAACTTCGTATATTTTCATTAATATCACGAAAACGGTTTGGAATCTTGGCAAGCAAAAGATTACCATTCGAAAGGTTACTAAATTTTCTACAAAAAATGTTTTGAAGACATTTGCGATGGGATGGTCATGTTTGGAGAAATAAGTGCTTAAAACATAGGTAATTTCGTTCATTTGAACGAATCTTTTTGTGTGTTTCCTACAGTTTTTTTTCACTGCTCGTTATTTTTGTGATTGCTTATAGTAGTCAATAAAACAGGATACGTATATATAGAAACAATATTTTGTTTCAACGGTATCTTGGAATTCGAAGATGCCCTATGAATATCTAGATGACTGTACTGGTGTTGATTTCGTTCTTTAGAATTGTTTTTGGTATTCCCTATTTTCAGAAGTTTTTATCAATTTATTAATTTTTTTTTAAAATTCATTGAACGAAATCATATGAATTCGAAGGTGAGGAGCTAGGAGGCTTAGGGTGGGGGGCGTTTTCCCTGTCCCCAGGTACCCTCGTCTCCCTGAGTACCCTCGTCATCTTCAAGTCCTTGTCTAGAGTCATAAAGATAAGCCTCCAAACAACTTTAGGAATGTAGGATTTCTAATTTTTGCCAGTATCAGAACAGCCGCTCTTTACATACCACAGTGGTACAGACGTACCGGTCTATAATAGTTGCACTCCACACGGTGGTAGTACTTGGTGTATGCCACAGCGGATCGCTCATTATAACCTTATTTTATACGTATTAAATAGGTACCTAAAAAAAGTTCATTTGTGTATAAGTGTTGCGTTATTGGGATTAGAATAAAATATTTTATTAACAGACATGAAATAGTTCGGAATCTTTGTATATTGTCCTGATTTTTTTTTTCTTTTATGGTGTATCGAAATCTGAGTCATTAGCACAATTTTTTCCTTATGAGCTTATATAATACTTAGATTTAGCTAGCAACAATATTTTACACCGCAATTAAAGTGATTTGCTCTTCTTATAAACATAATATTTATATTATAATATAAACATAATACATTAATTTGTCTGACAAAAAAAAAGTCCGACCCGCAGGAACTGCTTCATCTTAGCGCGGTTCCGTTCTTATCTCAAGTGCGATTAGTGAAGGAATATAGCAGCTATCAGTAGGTATTAGCACCATTTTTCCCCCTTAATATCTTCAAAACAGTTAAGAAATCGTGGGAAGTACGATTTAACCATTCAAAAGCTTACTAAATTCTCTAAAAAAAAGATTCTGAAGCAAATTTCGATGGGGCAATGTCAGTCGGAGAAGTAAGTGCTTAAAACTACGAAAGTTGTGTCACTTTCCTACCTCACTTTTGTTTTTTAAGTTTATTTAACGGTGGAATGAGTATTTCATTAAAGCTGAGAAAATAAGAATCATATTGGTAATAGAGTTTTCCTAGAGTGAGCGTCGCGATGACGGGAGAGTCCCATCCGTTTAGAAAACTGTCAGTTTCCATATGTGGCTCTTTAAGCTTCCTTCTCTTTGAGATTTTATTTTATATTTTTAACGAAAGATCAAAACCTACCGATAGCTGCTACTATTCCTTTACTAATCGCACTTCGGATAAGAACGGAACCGCGCTAAGATGATGCAGTTCCTGCGAGTCGGACTTTTTAAGTTAACCATGTTTTTCGTTGAATAGAGAGCAATAACTAAATAACCGTTTAAGATATGTAATTCCACATTACAGCGTCTAAGAAGGTGTACTTAGCACAGTGGCCTATTGCAGGTACAGTAACTTCTCATTTTCCTTAAGCATGTATACATTAACACCAAGGCCTATTGCAGATAGTGTCTGACCTCTTGTTCCTTAAGCAGGCATACATTAGCAAAAAGGCCTATTTCATATAGTCTCTTCTCTTGTTCCTTAAGCATGTATACATTATCACAGTGGTCTATTGTGGGTAGAGTCTCTTCTCTAGTTCCTTAAGCAGGTATACATACATTAGCATAGTGGCCTATTGCAGGTAGAGTCTCTTCTCTCGGTCCTTAACCATGTATACATTAGCACAAATGCCTATTGCACGTACAGTCTCTTCTCTAGTTCCTTAACCATGTGTACATTAGCACAGATGCCTATTGCAGGTACAGTCTCTTCTCTCGTTCCTTAAGTATGTATACATTAGCACAGAAGGCTATTGCAGGTAGAGTCTCTTCTCTCGTTCCTTAAGCAGGTATACATTAGCACAAATGCATATTGCAGGTAGAGGCTCTTCTCTCGGTCCTTATGCAGGTATACATTAGCACAGTGGTCTATTGCGGGTAGAGTCTCTTCTCTAGTTCCTTAAGCAGGTATACATTAGCATAGTGGCGTATTGCAGGAACAGTCTGTCCTCTTGTTTCCTAAGCAGGTATACATTAGTACAGAGGCCTATTGCGGGCAGAGTCTGTTTTCTTGTTCCCTAAGAAGGTGTACTTGGACAGTGGTCTATTGCCGTTGGAATCTGTCCTCTTGTTTCCTAAGCAGGTGTACATTGGCACAGAAGCCTATTACGGGCAGAGTCGGTTTTCTTGTTCCCTAAGAAGGTGAACTCGGACAGTGGTCTATTGTGGTTAGAATCTGTCCTCTTCTTTCCTAAGCAGGTATACTTTAGTTCAGAGGCCTATTGCGAGCAGACTCTGTTTTCTTGTTCCCTAAGAAGGTTTACTTGGGCAGTGGTCTATTGCCGTTGGAATCTGTCCTCTTGTTTCCTAAGCAGGTATACATTAGTTCAGAGGCCTATTGCGGGCAGAGTCTGTTTTCTTGTTCCCTAAGAAGGTGTACTTGGACAGTGGTCTATTGCGGTTAGAATCTGTCCTCTTGTTTCCTAAGCAGGTATACATTAGCACAGAAGCCTATTACGGGCAGAGACGGCTTTCTTGTTCCCTAAGAAGGTGTACTCGGACAGTGGTCTATTGCGGTTAGAATCTGTCCTCTTGTTTCCTTAGCAGGTATACATTAGCACAGAAGCCTATTACGGGCAGAGTCGGTTTTCTTGTTGTCTAAGAAGGTGTACTTGGACAGTGGTCTATTGCGGGTAGAATCTGCCCGCTTGTTCCCTGAGCACGTGTACATTAGCACAGAGGCCTATTACGGGCAGAGTCTGTTTTCTTGTTCCCTACGAAGGTTTACTTAGCGCAGTGAACTATTGCATGTAGAGTCTGCCCTCTTGTTCACTAAGTTAGTGTACATTGGCACAGAGGCCTATTGCGGGAGGAGTCCCTTATTTTGTCCCTTTACCGCTTAATGAGGGAATTTTTATAAGAAAACATTATCTCAAAGATCTCCAATTTTATCACCCATAAATAGAGCTCAATAGATGAATATTGTAAAGAAAATTAACACTAATTTCTCTTGAAACGGGGAGTGTCTAGGCTTGGTCGAAAACGTCTACCTGCTGTATGTCTGTATGTTTGTTACTAATACAAATCCACACCGTTTGACCGATTTTGACCAAACATGGCACATGTTGGTCTTGATCCGTGGAAGGTCATAGGCTAGGCTAAAATCGTCTAGGACTCCTATACTTGATCGAAACTCTGAACCCGGACAGTTACAGATTTAGGTTATTAGATTTTAACATTACTTATTTGGTTTCTAATTTATTTTTGCTTTTCTAGATACAGAAAGTAGGAGTAGCATGGCACGCCGGGTAACAGCAAGTAAGAATTAAAAATGTTATGGGTGAAGGCATTGAATATCCGTAACTGTTTCAGTGCCCGAGTAAACTCGTTCATGGAAATTAGAAACGACATCTACAACCGAGATTTCTCGGACATTGTCCTTAAGCTGTTAAGCAGGTGTACTTAAGCACAGTTGGTTATTGCAGGTAGCGTCTGTTCTGTTGGTACCTAAGCAGATGGTTTAAATGATTCAAGACGTGAAGATATAGAAAAACTTGTTATGAATGCTCATTTAATTTCATTTTAATATTGAAGGTAGTAGAGGAAAGTTATTCTTTCCTTAAGTCCTTTAACCCGAGGATATACGACCTTTAGAAAATGTCAAATTAGAAAAAAAATATTCGTTCCAGAGAGAGGAGCAATATTTCAGGATATACTAGGAGAGGCATCGGGATCCCCAGGGGCCAGCAAACCTTTCCCAACTTCTGCCGGCCTCGTTATTTCCGCAGATTCAGTTACATTTTTCAGCCTTTCTCTTTAAACAGAGCTTTTAATAAAGTAATAGTTATTGTTTTAATTTAATTTACAATAGAATGTTCAATTGTCAGGGTAGTTCTTACTTTACAATAAATAGAATGGTCACCAATCTCCACTTATGATCAAAACGCGTTTACTACTCTCGATTCTTCAATAATCCTTCATCTTCTCTTCATGTTAACCTCTCTCACTTAACATAATAATAAATTACAACCTTCAGAAAACACTCTTCAGGCAGGGCTCGTCAAGCCTGACAATATCAATCATGGTTTCAGACTGATTTTGGCACCCTATGATGGTCCTATCCGACGCCCTGGATAGTTGGGCCTCAGGTACGAGTGATAAGCAATAAGTGTCAGAGCGACGTCGCTCACATAAATGTTAAGCTGAAGTGAAGCAGGAATGAGCGAGGACTGGCCACAATGGGCGTAAATTTATCTATTCAACAACGAGATTAAATTTTGCTCACCGCTCGCATTTATCTTCAAGCATTTGACTAGTGACATGGCAGAAAAAGATTAAATTGAATGAGAGTGAAAGTATGGAATGACAGACAGTGATTCTAAAATACTATCATAACCAAGAAACTAAGGGAAGAGGTTGCAAATACATTAAACTTGCAAGGTAAGATATTTTTATTAAGTAAACATTTAAAATAATAATTTCTTTAATTAAAAAAAGTATATTGGAGTACGCGATCGCTCATCGCTCGTATCGTACCCGAGGCCTTTGTGTCCCTCCCGGAGAAGGCTGGACAATCGCTGACTTGGAACCAGCTTCTCAATCTCTGTGCCAAGAGAACTAACTTCAAGAACAACGACAGTTTATTATCGAGAAATGCGTGGAAAGGCCCTGCGTTAAATCATGGGGTCAAAAAATGGGGACCGATTATTTAATTATTCCACACAAAATCAGAGGCATACTCACTCTTCTGAGTGTAATTTTAGGGTGGAAGGGGGCTATTAAAGTAGGGGGCGAGAGAGTGAGAGGAGGGGGTGGGGGATATACTTTTAACGTGTTTTATATATGCCTTATATAAACTCGTTTTTCTCGGAAACGAAGGAAAAACGAGACATATGCCAAAGGACTCTTCTTCTTTATTTTCTCACCCTGTATCGATTCCCGAAGTTTTGCCGTTTATTTTGGAGATACCCGGTAGCTGTTATAATTTTTCACTAAACATCAAAACAAAATATGAACTATTTCTATTCTAAGTTTTTTCAAATTTTCACAACAAATAAGGAAGGAAGCGCGCTAAAATGACGCAGCTCCTGCGAGTCGGACCTGTAGAATCACTAGGGGACATCTGGAATAAATCTTTTGTGCTCCTCATTTCATACTTAGGATATGGATATTAACAATATTATTTTTTCGATTACAATGCCGGAGTGTTATTAACCCATTCGATGCGACGCCCGAGAACTCGCCGGAGAAAGATGTTCCTCAGAGGCGACGCCCGAGTATTCTCGTCACAGCTGTATATCTTGATTGTGAGACCTCTTTAGCCTTGAGCGTGTACAGATTGCTCTAGCAGGAATAGGGGATAATTTCTGGATAACCCCCCCCCCCTTGTAACATACAAATTTTGAACGTTATAAGTAACATGCGTCTTTTACGTGTGCACGGTAAAAATGTTCTTAGGGGAATAGGGGAAAGAATAATACACAGTGAACTGGGAACTGTGATTAATGCTGTACATTATACGTTAGTTCTGCTTTTTGAAAAAGGTTCCCCTAAGTCTGCACCTTTTTTTCACGATGACATTCAGTATAACGAGAGCGGAAACGAAATCCTCAGAATAGAATGATTGTAGTAATTATGGGCATTGAACTACGTGAAAACACGTAGAAAAAGCGAGAATATCGTTCCACGTGGAACTTCTTTTACGAAGGATTTCACGTCCTTCGCGAATATATTCCTGCCTTGTTAGAGAGCCTGATTCAGGAACAGGCGCTGCAGCTATTGTTGATAACATGACCTACCAAATAAAACTACACGACGACTCTAGTATATACACTGCCGAACTGACAGCCATACGTACAGCACTTTCGAACTTACAACACAAAACGAGACGTGAAATCATTCTTTCCTCTGACTCGCTAAGTTCATTGCTCTCCTTGGGAAATATCTATAGTACACACCCAGTAATAACACAAATACTTACACAATTACTAAATTTAAAAAATAAAAAAAAAAAACAATGACTTGACTAACTGGACATACAGGAATCCCAGAAAGCAACGAGATTGACAAACAAGCAAAATTAGCAACTAAAAGGATATCATTCGATATTGACAAACTGACTTCTGAAGATTTGTGTTGGACAGTTCAAAGACAGGTACTAACTTACTGGCAAAGATACTGGACACTAACAGACAACCAACTGCTTGAAATAAAGCCAACTGTAGAACCTTGGTCTAAACATAAATGGCCCCTAACAAGGAGAGACCAAGTTATATTGACCAGACACTCATTCCGCACTGTCGCATTGGACACTCATTCCTCACTCACTCCTACTTAATGAATAGAAAAGACAGACCTATTTGCAAACACTGTAACAGGACTCTTACTATAAAACATATACTTACGGAATGCAGACAGAGAAATCTACTAAACATACCTTATGACATTCAAGAACTGTTAACGGAAAACAGCCCACATATAAAAACCGTATTACAACATTTTCATAACATAAACATACACCATAAAATTTAACAAGTATACTGTTATAAAAAAAAATAATATAACACATTCTTACTTTAAAGGAGAGTGTTTATACTACAAATATACCCGTATCTCGGAATCAAGTTTAATACCCAAACACATTATTACTTTAAAGGAGAGTGTTTATACTACAAATATACCCGTATCTCGGAATCAAGTTTAATACCCAAACACATTATTACTTTAAAGGAGAGTGTTTATACTACAAATATACCCGTATCTCGGAATCAAGTTTAATACCCAAACACATTATTACTTTAAAGGAGAGTGTTTATACTACAAATATACCCGTATCTCGGAATCAAGTTTAATACCCAAACACATTATTACTTTAAAGGAGAGTGTTTATACTACAAATATACCCGTATCTCGGAATCAAGTTTAATACCCAAACACATTCTTACTTTAAAGGAGAGTGTTTATACTACAAATATACCCGTATCTCGGAATCAAGTTTAATATCCAAACACATTCTTACTTTAAAGGAGAGTGTTTATACTACAAATATACCCGTATCTCGGAATCAAGTTTAATACCCAACGCTCAACAGGCTATTTTTTTTTAATCTGACTACTGGAAATATTTTTTTATTTTTATTTTTAATATTATTTTTTATTCATTTATATACTTTTTTTTTTCTTCTCTGCTTATTTATTCACCTTTTCTGTTACTTATATATTTTCCCCTCTCAAGAGTTACTGCCTTTCTCGTTTTCCCATTTCTTACGTTGCTTAGTAATTTTGTTCATTATCAAATCTTGTATACACCTTATTCACAATATCAACAACAGTGCTAATCAACTTCTTATTTTATACCTTCTTTCACGAAGAAATTTTAAACAGACCTTATTTGTAACTACACGAACTGACTTGTTCTAATGTATTTTATCTGTTATTCTTAAGAATTTACAATGTAGTTTTTTAAGTACAACTAGAAATGTATCTGTATAATTGTTTCGAGCACATCACCTTAGTTGCGGGTGCTCATAAATAAATAAATTAAAAAAAAACAAAAAAAAAAAAAAAAAAAAACATATCTGAGGAACATGTGAGAAACTGTTTTATAAGTCTTATTTGATGGACCGATTTTATGTTCTCCTAGAACATTTGACGCAGTTGGATCTAATGACAACTGCAGAAAAATTACTTAAAAGAAGTCTGAAATAGTTTAAAAGTATTAAAGTGTTTCCTGCGTACCTTATGTATAAAGTCTGTTAACATCTCATGAATAAAGTGTGTGTGTGTCAATCTCTGACTGCTCCAAATATGGCCCAACTTTGATAAAATACATTGCGAGAATCCGTCTACCAGAAGATGCTTACGTTTTTGCGTTCATAGGCTTTTAGGTGCACTTTGTATCGGTTTTCGAACACATTAAACCAAACTAATGTTCAGAGTGGTTATTCAGAAGTGATGTGTTCAGTTGAACATGTTTACAGACATTTCATACATACTGGGATACTTAAATTTTGGTTCCGTTTTAAGTTAACAAAATATTAGAACAAATATATCTAGGCGCACGGTAGTGCGCCAGGCCAAGTTCCGGCCTAAGCATACTGTGTGTATATTACAGGAGGTCTTAGGGCCGATTTTTACCCTCTCATAACTTTCAACCAGGTAAAGATAAAGTTATGAAATTTTACACAGGTATTATACTACTAGATGTGAGTAAAACTGGAAATTTTCATAATTCTACATCGAATAGTTTCTGAGATATAAGCGATCGAAAATCGGGATTTATAGGACTCACTCACTCATCAAAATTATTAGGCACTTCCCATGATGCTAGAGACTTGAAATTTTGCATGAAGATAGATATGAAGACGTTATTAAAGGAAAAAATCGAAAAATCGCGAAAAGTTGTGTTTGACTCCGCTTCCGGGGCGGGGGCGTTCCAGTTTTGTACTTACTGTTACACCCAAAATAAATTATATCCCCAAAAAAACATAAATGTGAAATAGAGGCCAAGTTCCTGCCCCCACAAAGAAACACTCCCTTCCTCAAAAATATCCCCTCCTAAAACCCCCCAAAAACGCCTTACCATTCTACACTCCAAAAAAGTAGTATGAGTTGGTGTATTAATTCAAAAAAAAATATTTGCCAATGCAAGAGATGATACAAGAAAGAAATGTCCAAGTTCATTACTTGGAAGACCTCATGGTTACTTACTAAGAACAGTAAAGACACTTCAACTGACCTTTAAAAACAACAATAAAAATACTTATATCCAGTTACTAAAATATCACTTTCCTCAACCAGGTATATTCTTAAACTTAGCAATGCTTTTTTTGTGCCGAAATTATCTTTAGAGAAAAACTAAACATTGCTTTTTCTACAATACAACAACTCTCCCAGGCTGACTGAAAAATTAAAAAGGAAGTGCACATAAAATGTTTTTAGATGTCCTTAAGGGTCAAAAAAAATAAAGCGATTATGTCCGTGGGAATAAGTGGAAGTGACTGGATTTTTAAAGAAAAGAAGGGAGTCCTCTCGACCTCTAGCTTCACTCTTTCATTAAGAGCTCTCCACTTTTGAGTCATTCATAATTTCTTCAGAGAGTACTATAGCTTCAGGAAAACTTCACCACTCAGTGGAATGGGCAGCTTCACTAAATCCAACTAAACCCTAAGTCGTAAGGATTCCTTTTCAAACTCTTCTTAATTCTCTAAAGTCTTTCAAAAGTTTATGCTTTTCCTTGTTTGAGACTTTATAAACGTTTTTGAAGTAAACTGATTGGGGGAATCAGAGCGTATTATTTTTTTTTTTAAATTTCTCTTGTTCGCGGGCTCTTTATGCGAAGAATTGAAAAAAAAAAATTGTGGCATTAGGATAGTTAATGTTCCGAAATAGGTTAATGCGTTTTGTGCCAGCCAGATAGAAGATCGTCATTGACACACTCTTAGGCCTCGGGTACCATACGAGCGATGAGCGACAGAATGACAGAGCGACCGAGCGTTTAGCAGAAGGGGGCACTGGCTACGGTACAGAGCGGCTGGGCGGTAATTTCCTTTAGTCTCGCATACTCCACTATACGTTTATTAATTAAAATATTAATTTAAAAAATCATTATTTTAAATGTTTAGTTAATAAAAATATCTTACCTTGCATGTTTAATGCGTTCCCAACCTCTTCTCATAGTTTCTTGGTTATGATTGTATTTTTAAAAACACTGTGTCTGTCATTCCATACTTTGTACTTTCGAAATTAAAAGCTCACATTCACTATCATCTAATTTACTCTTTTATTAATATTTATATTTTAAAATGATTTATAAAAAAGTTAGCTAGAAGGTTATAAGCATATGAAGATTATAAACATTGGAAGATTATAAACATTGGATGGTTATAAACATCTTTGCACTTAATTTAATAAGCAAGGGAAACAAAAACCATAAATGTGAATTGACAAAGTTGTTCTAAATTTTATTTAAAAAAAAAATAAATAAATAAAAAATGCATTGAAATCGGTCAAGATTTAGAAGCTGCAGCCTTTTTTGTAGCACGCAAAATCTGTCTGGGATGAGCGACGATAAATATTGTAATTTCTGGGCTGAGCGATGAGCGACAGCCCGGAAACTGCAAGCGACGTCGCCCGGTCGCTCATGCCTGTTGTAGCCAGTCCACCCTCATTCCTAATGCACTCCAGCTTAACATGAATGTGAGCAACGTCACGCTGACGCTTTTTGGTCATCGCTCTTCGCTCGTATCGTACCCGAGGCCTTAAGCGGGGTTCTCCCCTACGGGGGGGGGGGGGGAGGTAATGCGCTCAAAATCAAAATCAAAGTTGATAAAACAATCATTCGGTAAACATAAGAATAAACCGCTGTAGACCCAATAATCCTGTCTCCTCGAAAGACATATTTTCCTTAAGGTAAGATGTTTCTTTGGTCTAGAAGGCTCCCTGTTTCCCATCTGATGTTGGATTAATGTAAAAGCTCTCCTCCTTGCATTTCTTTACAGCTTTCTTCTACCCTCATTTTCTTTCCGTCCTACTCCCAAAATGAACGTACAAAACAGTTGAGTCTTTCTGCTTCCATTTTACTTCGGATAACTCTTCCAGAGAAAGCTTTCTTTCATTAGGATAATTTGATCAATCAAAGAATGAGGGAGAATAAGAAATTCCCCTTGCGTAATGTTGGCTTGTTTCCTTCAGGAAGGACAAGTACATATTTACAAACCTCACTTGTTTTAAGTCCTAAATATATCAGAGTTAAGAATGCCTTCGCCATCTAGACTAAAAAGTCTCTCACGCAGGAGCTGCATAACTAAGCACTTTCCTCAGAATCTGCTTTAAATAACCTATATAAATAAACATATTTCTTCACTCTCCTACTTTTGTAATGAGCAACTCTTCAATGTAATTTGCTTTCAGAGTTATGTTTATACATGGTACTATTTAATAAATACACAAAAACTTCACATTTTCTTCTATTGATCTTGATGAATAATAAAAGCGTCCACATGTAAAAAGGGAAAATCCTAGAATAATAACGCAGGAGCCACATACAGCGCGCGTGTCCAGCGCTCCTAGCGGTAGAAGAAAACAAACCATATTTGTAAAATCTTAACGAAGCAGAGAACGGATGCAGGTGACCAGTGCCTCTAGTGGTAACTTTGCCAACCTACGTTTGGCGGCTTAATTCAATTTAAACATAGTACAAAGTAATACCCCTCCCCTTCCAATAGACTGATTTAGCTCGTTTAAAAAAATATAAAAAAAAAAAATAACAGAAATTACGACTGGTATGAGTAAATTAGTAATTTTGGTACCCGATCTAGATTATTTTACAACACATATTTGTCTTTAGATCCAATAAATACCGAGTTTCTTTGAAATATAACAAAAAATACGGCTACTATTGGCGAATTGGTGAAGTGGGTCCGGACTCCGGTCTAATAATACTTATACGCAGACAAGGTATAGTTGGGATTCGACTAGGAGAAAAAAAAAACGTCAGACTTTCAGGAAGAAATCTGTATTTGGACGTTTCGGCTGCACATTGGCAGCCTTCTTCAGCTAAAAAATACATACAAATTATACGTAAAAAAACATTCAGAAATGAGCGTATTAAATACATCATGACAATGATTAGAACCAATCTTATTATTAAACAATGAAAATGCGGTAGTTGGAAAGTAAACAGTATGTTGAAAGTAGTAAGTAAACAGTTTAAAAACTAACATTTTTATAAAGAACATTTTTATATTGTGAGAAACTCAATCTATTCTATAGGTAAATACAATTTATAATAATCAATATACAGATACGTACCACTAGAAAATGCCTAGGGGGGAGGGAGGAAGACCTCGAGGACACTTAGGGGGTTTTTATAGTTATGACTGGGGGAGGGGGAAGGAGGCGGTAAGTCGGTGAAGATGAAAGAAGTGGATTGCTGGGTTGTAAAAGCGGGTTGTAAAAAGGTGTTAAAATTTTGGGACACACAAGTAGAAAAATTGTCTAGAGCCTGGGAACAAAGGTAAATGGAGGTCAGGACAATTTATGAAAGACGGCGGAGTAAGTAGGGGAGATGTTTTGTTTGTCCGTTTTGTAATTAATATTATTGGGGTTTAAATTAATGTGGAATAGAGTAGATTGAGTTTCTCACAAATAAAAATGTTAGTTTTTGTACTGTTAACTTACTACTTTCAACATACTGTTTACTTTCCAACTACCGCATTTTCATTGTTTAATAAAAAGATTGGTTCTAATAATTGTCATGATGTATATAATACGCTCATTTCTGAATGTTTTTTTACTTATAATTTGTATGTATTTTTTAGCTGAAGAAGGCTGCCAATGTGCAGCCGAAACGTCCAAATACAGATTTCTTCCTGAAAGTCTGACGTTTTTTTTCTCCTAGCCGAATCCCAACTATACCTTGTCTGCGTATCTCTGCAACGGCTAACTATCTCCATCTCCACAATAATACTTATATGTTATTCACATTTCGCCTAACATAAGTCTAGGTATCGACACCATCAGAGGAACTTCTGTATGCTTTTGAACAGAAGCATCCAGTATTTTTCGTTGTTTGACCGTTTTAGCTGTTGATGTGAACATTTTTTGTTATTCATTGGGGCAAATACATATATTTTTAAAGTCTTAACCATTATTACGTAGACAACAGTTTTGTATTACTTTTGGCTGGATAGTATGATTTTATTTGGCTTCTTTTAATGACAAAAGCTTTCTCTAGAATCGATCCAAATCTCGAAACTATCGATTATAAACAACTATACCGCTTTCTTAGATCAACTGTTGATCAATAGATCAACTGTTGACCTACGTAATGGACGAAGAGGGATTTAGGGTATAGATAAGAGGAGGAAATTGAAGTAGATCGCACACCCCTATTCAAGGCGATATTCATTACCCTTTATCGTGGTTTGTTTAAAAGATATAAATGATTTAGCTGACAAGATGGTAATTTATAACGCCTATTATAATTATCTATAAAGCAGAGCTGTGAATTCCCTAATGGTGGATATATATTTTTCACTCGTTCTTCTAAATATAGAGCATGTCGTGTTCACTATCGCCTTTCCCCTACTCGCGATTCTGCTCGGCCTCGTAAAGCATTTCTCTACGAGCTAATGCATCTTTAGTAATGTATTTTATACATTTTATATTTTGGAACCTTTTAGCACTTTTCTCTGAAGGAAAGTAGCTATTGAGGTTGCACTCATGACTGAATTTTTGAAAGATTTCTTCAAATCTTTATCAATCCTACCTAGTAGACACTGAAAATGACCCCCGTTGAAATTTATATATATATATATATATATATACAGGGTGTCCCGTAAATGTCTAGTCATATTGTGAGGGGTGATAGAGGACCCTTAGGGGAACAAAAAATGTTCTATGACGATTTCCCGAATTCTCGCCCATAAGGGAGAAAACGTCGTTTTATTGTTTTTTCGAGACAAATGTACTTTTTAGAAGAATAATCGTTGTAGCTCCGTCCCAGGTGGTACTACTAAAAAGGGTGTGAAACCAATCGAAAGCTGAGTAAATTTACTATAAGACTAGTTGAGAGTAAACGTAAAAATGAATGAATGTAAGTATGTATATCTTACCAAAAGAAGGCAATTCTAAATTTCCTGACAATTTATTGATATTTCTTTCCAGCGTTACTCCTCAATAATCAGGATCTGAGATTTCCGGGTTTCAGAAAAACTTCCTCATTTAACCAGCTTTCCATTCATGTATCACAACCCTGTGTTATTGAAGTATTTGAACGATTTAAGAACAAAAGTTTTAAAAAAAACATGGATCTGTGAAAATAAAATTATATTTTTTTCTTCAATTTATTCAAAAAGCTGAAGGGAAATATTTTTTTTTATAAATGTTTACATAAATATTAAGTAAATATATACTTAAAAGAATAAAAAAAATTACTTCCATGGTTATAAAAAAAAATCTTAAAACAGTAAATAAATAAAATACACATTTATTTTGAATTAATTAATTCGGGTAACTAATACTGGGTCCAGGAGGCGGCCATTAAGGAACCCCAACCATACATTTTTTTTTTTTTTTTTTTTTATAATTCATGTTTATTTAAAATCTGTACAATTATGAGTACAATAATTAATTGTGCTGGCCTAAGTATACATGTCAATGAACAGTATATGGAAGGAGCCAAACATTATCGGCACTTCCTAATATATCTAAACAATTTGTGCTGTTTTTAACTGCTGTTATGGTAGCTGGTCACGGGGCCAAAGTCTCTGAAGCCTCCTGGGAAGGTCTTTAGGGTGGGTCTGAGTGGAAAGGGATTGACCTCTAGGATTTGGGTGGGATGACAATTTGGAATGAAACGTTAAGAATCGGGATTTGGAGAGGTCGTTTACGAAGGGAATGTTGAGGTCATTGTGTAGGGTTTTGTTAGAGACATAAAAGGGAGCGTTGACTATTCTACGAAGGACTTTGGATTGGAATGCTTGTATTCGTTGTATGTTTGAGTGTTTTGCTGTTCCCCATAATTCGAGTCCGTAAGTCCGGATAGGTCTGATTATAGTTTTGTAAATAGTAAGTTTGTTTTGTGTCGTAAGCTTTGAAGTAGGTCCAAGTAGTCGTCGTAGGAGTCCATATCTCCTGTTCAGCTCTAGTCTTTTCAGTCGTGTGTGTGGGTTCCATGTGAGTCTGCTGTCTAGTAGAAGTCCCAGGTAACGTACTTCATTCGATGCAGGGAGTTGACGTCTGCAAATGAATACAGGAGGGCAGGCGCTCCTATTAAGAGTGAATGTAACATGAAAGCACTTTTCTGGGTTCACTTTAATTTTCCACAAGTTGCACCATTTCTCGACAGACTCAAGGTGCTCCTGTAATTGCTGGGACGCTGTAGAGGGATCGGGGGAAGAGGAAAAGATGGCTGTATCATCGGCGTAGGTTGTTATGTGTGTAGACGGGTGGATAGGGATGTCTGCCGTGTACAGGAGGTAAAGGACAGGGCCTAGGATGCTGCCTTGTGGGACGCCTGAGGATATGGGTCGAGAGGAGGACAAGGTAGTACCAGACCTTGCTTGAAAGGAACGATTCGAGAGGTAGGATTGAAGGATGAGGTAGTATGTGTGAGGTAAAATACGCTTTACTTTGTATAACAGCCCCGGGTGCCAAACCCGATCGAACGCTTGGGCGACGTCGAGGAAGGCACTCGTGCAGTAGTTTTTACATTCAAGCGCGTAGGATATTGTGTCAACAACGCTAAAGCATTGTTGAATAGTCCAACCATACATTAACCTCAAAAATTACTATTTTTACCTATATCACGCATTTGAACACATTTTTACTGGACTATGTACATATTATTTATGAGGGATAGAATTTTTAATTACCACAACAAAAACGCATGGGCTCAGAATCCCAGTGAGTACACAAGCGTAGCCATCAGTATTAATTTAAGGTAAAGGAAAAGGTTCCAAATTTCATTAATTACACACCATACATCAGCAGTCCTTTATTTTTCTCTACATGTTTCATGCCTCTTCAGGAGTACATCAAATACAAATTATACACTTACTCGTAGAGAACCCTCTGGAGGCAGGGTCACGTCTAGACTGACAAGATCCATCATGGCTACTGTAGATCAGCTGTTTAAAGTCCATTTCTTTAAGGTAAATGCGGATTTCTCAAAACATGTCATTGTTATTTTAATAACTTTTCGTTTGTCGCAAGTATTTTCTAAAACCGATTGTCGCATGGATCTCAAAGATTCAAGATGACATTTTAAGTCTCATCCCACGTTTTTTACCAGTTCAAAGATTTTTTTCGACCAAGAAACATGAGAATAAGCCATTAGTCAACACAATGCTTTAATATAGTGGGAACAAGATACAAAGTACTAACAAATTTGTAATATATTAATGACTTCAAAAGTTTTAAATTCTCACAATGTACATATCAGTCTTCCCATACAAAACTTGGAACTTTTTGGAAGACCAGAAGTAAGTCTTGGTAAAAAAAATATGGTTAAAAATATAGTATCATGAACCAATCAAATAATTTAAGAAATAATGAGGTAGGTAATAACTAATAAGATTAATAATAATAATAATAAATTAAAAATACGAGCAAATGGACTGAACACTTCTCATAACTATAAGAACTAACGCTTCATAGGCAACTAGGTTTCATTTCTGAAAGCGAATACACTAATTCTTAAAAAAAGAACAGAAATACTTAGAAGAAAAAATCATGACGCTACTTGTCGCGTCCGACATCTACAAATTAAGTTTTGGATAAGTAAATAATAGAATTATTTGGATAAAATAACAATGATACACTGAAAACCCCACAAAATCATAATTAAAATATGTACCAACCACAAAACATTGGTCAGACGAATTAAAAACAAATTCTTACACGAATGGTCGCATGCACCTATCTAATGAAAATGAAGCCTCAGGGGCTGTTTTTTTTTTTTTTTTCTATTTAATAGGCACTGCAACCACTGGGGTAATTGGTGCCTTGGAAGTACCTTGATCAGGTAGAAAAGATCCCGGGGCGGAGGGAGCCCGGAAGGGAGAGGGGGCAGCCCGAGCCGAGGCAAGAGAGGGGGTTAGCGTTATCTATACCTCCATGACAATACAGCGGTAATCCGCAATCTAGATAAGATAGCCAAGCTTCTGACGGAGATCTCAGGGACTGTTGACGTAACGGGTAGGTAGCGGTGCGCACACTAAGCGAAGTGGGAAGGTAACGAATAGCCCCCCTCCCCACTGAAATCCCCAGCGCATGATCGAAAAAACTTTTCACTGTTCATCTCGTGGATACATGCGACAATCCTAAGGTTAAAGAGGTCAATTTACATCAAGTATTTTCTATTTTGTCCAGATAATCCAGACGTCCTCCTACCTGGTTCTCCAGGGTTAAGGATGCATTTTAGCGCGGTTCCTCCCTCTCTCCATAAGGAGGAAACCCGGTTATGCAGTTGACCTCATGACGCAATATGGAATTGCCGACTGGAAAAATTCATTTTTCAGAACCCATAGATTTCGAAAATAACGGTGGTTCGAATTTGTTTGTAAATACCTATTTGTCTCTTCCTCTCTCGCCAGCTTACAAATGGTCCGATTTTTATGAAATTTGGTACAAAAATCGTTCCACCAGAATATGGCTTTTGGAGCAAAACTCGAGCGAAAAAAATTGTAACGTTTACGTTTTCGAGTTCATATGCTTGCAGGCGCTCGTCTTGTAGGTTACTTAAAGTAGAGAAAACAAATGTTACAACTAATTTTCAGTTTGGTTATTCTGAAAAGATTTATTAAGTTGTAATTTGTTTCAGACGTTTGACATTCGTCTAATCTATGATATATACATTTTTTTAGCGATTGTACGTGAGGAAATATTAGGAAAAATAATATTAATAGACATGAAAATTCTTTAGATCTTGGTATATTTTCTAATATATCTCGAAAACGGTTAGGGAATCGCGGTAAATAGCGCTCGCTTCTCTCATACAAGAAGTTCCGAGATCGTAGCTCCTAATACTAAGTTATATTTAATAGGTTTTGGCCAATGGTTTTCCTATCGGTCTTTCATGTCATGTATTCAAGAGAAAAAGAATTATAAAAAAGTCCGACTCGCAGGAACTACGTCATCTTAGCGCGGTTACGTACATATCGAAGAAATGGAATTAGCATCACAAATCACAGGAAACTGACAGTAGCCAACTTACACAGAAGGGGATAATTCTTAATCTGTATAAGTCAATACAATTATGTACTGAAAACGTACTTACTCTTCGACTACTGCTGAGAAGGCTCTATTCTAAACAACCAAAAATGCGTTGTCATTTTAAGTATCTTGTTTTACTAGCAAATTCGTTTTACTGTTATAATCAACTGTAAATATGTGCTTCATGGCGAATAAAATTCCATTCTGTCGTAGGTTAAATCTTTCTATAAAAAAATAAATAACGATAACTTCAGTTGGAGGCTATGAGGAAGTTCATATAGATAGGAGAATTCAAAACAAACTATGCATACGTCATCATGATTAGCCACAGCCATTTTGATTACCACAGCCACTCCAAACTTATTACCAATACCTTTCACCGTTTCTTAGCTTATTTTACTACAATACTAATTTTACTGATAAATGCAATTTAAAACAAAAAACAACCAATTAAAAAGTGAGATAAACAAAGAGAAAACCCCTTCCATAACAACAAAACAAACACTTTTTAAGTTTTAAGCGCTTATATCTCTGATTAACGTTGCCCCATCGAATATTGCTTCAGAACCTTTTAGCGCGGTTACTCCCTATCTCCAAAGGGAGAACCCGCTTATGAGGTTGACCTTATGACGCAATCCGGAAGTGCCGACTAGAAACTTTTTCGTTTCAGGCCCCATAGATCACGAAAATAGAGGTGGTCCAAATTTGTATATATATATATATATATATATATATATATATACAAATTATATATATATATATATATATATATATATATATATATATATATATATTTATATATATGCTTGTCTGTTCGCTCTCTGGCGGCCTCAAAAATGGTCCGATTTTGATGAAATTAGGTACAAAAATCTGTCGTCTAATTTGAAAGGTCAAGTTCGTTAACCAGCAGAATCCGCCCACTGGAAGATAGTTTTTGGGGCGAAATTCGCGCAAAAAAAAATCGTAACGCTTACGTTTTTGAGTTCATATGCTTGTAAGTAGTCGTTTTATATGTGTCTTAACATAGGAAAACGAATGAAACCATTTTCAAGGCTATATCTCTAACCGTTCCTGAGAAAAGTGGAATCAATGTTTTTGTAAGTCATCATTTTTTTGTGGGTACTTAGAATCGTGGGATTCAATTGAAATATTTTCTAAATCTTGGAAATTAATCCCAACTAATATGTTTAAATTTTGGTTATATTTGGAGGTAAGGAAGTATGCGAAAAAAAATATTTTATTAATAGACATGAAAAGTTTTCGGATGTTCATACATTTTTCGTAAATATCTCGATAACGGTTGGGAAATCGTGGCATGTGGAAGGTGACCATTCGAATGCTTACTAAATTCTCTACAAAAAAGATTCTGAAGCAATATTCGATGGGGCAACGTCAATCAGAGATATAAGCGCTTAAAACTAAAAAAGTGTTTGTTTTGAAAGGGTTTATCTCTTTGTTTATCTCACTTATTAATTGGTTGTTTTTTGTTTTAAATTGAATTTATCAGTAAAATTAGTATTGTAGTAAGAGAAGCTAACAAACTATAAAAGGTATTGGAAATAATTTTGGAATGGGTGCGGTAATCAAGATGGCTGTGGCCAATATCATGATGGCGTATTCATAGGTTTGTTTTGAATTCTTTCTATATAACCTTCCTCATAGCCTCCAACTGAAGTTATCGTTACTGAAGCACATATTTACAGTTGATTATAACTGTAAAACGAATTTGCTAGTAAAACAAGATACTTAAAATGACAATGATTTTTTGGTTGTTTAGAATAGAGCCTTCTCAGCAGTAGTCGAAGAGTAAGTACGTTTTCAGTAAAAAATTGTATTGACTCAGATTAAGAATTATCCATTTCTGTGTAAGTTGGCTAGTGTCAATTTCCTGTTATTTGTGATGCTAATCTATTCCACTTCTTCGAGATGTACGTAACCGCGCTAAGATGACGCAGTTCCTGCGAGTCGGACTTTTTTTTGTAGAGAATTTAGTAAGCAAATAAAAGGTTACTTTCCACTTACCACGATTTCCCAACCGTTATCGAGATATTTACGAAAAATGTAT
Organism: Gonocerus acuteangulatus; assembly: GCA_946811695.1. Taxonomy (NCBI): domain Eukaryota; kingdom Metazoa; phylum Arthropoda; class Insecta; order Hemiptera; family Coreidae; genus Gonocerus; species Gonocerus acuteangulatus. Next base: position 17,759,902 of record OX328132.1, read on the forward strand.
GAAGACGCGAAAACTTTTCATGTCTATTAATAAATTTTTTTTTTCGTATACTTCCTTAACTCCAAATATAACCAAAATTTAAACATCTTAGTTGGGATTAATTTCTAATATGTAGAAAATATTTTAATTGAATCCCGCGATTCTAAGTACCCATAAAAAAATAATGACTTACAAAAACATTGATTCCACTTTTCTCAGAAACGGTTACCGATAACGCCTTAAAAATGGTTTCATTCGTTTTCCTATGTTAAGAAACCTATAAAACAAGTACCTGCAAGTACATGAACTTAAAAACCTAAGCGTTACGATTTTTTTTTGCAAGAATTTCGCCCCAAACACTATCTTCCAGTGGGCGTACTTTTTGCGGTCCATTGATGATCGACTTAATGAGAAATTACTGTATTCCACTTTGTAATTACAGTCATATTTATTTTTTCAGGAAAAATGGAATATGGAATTAGCCCAGATGTTATCTCTTTTCCCATTAACTATTCAAAAGTCATTTGGGAATTATTAACTTCTTCAAAGTCATCTGTGATAAAGAGGTGTGAGTGTGATAAGACAATGCTTGAGAGAATCAATAGATAAGAGAATGTCATGAGAAGAGTTGGTTGCCTCTGGAATCGGTACATTGTTTACAATGCTAATTATGGGGGGGGGGATATTTTATTATTAATTCATTCATAATTACTGAACTTCTCTCAAGGTCATACGATGGAATCTTTAGCATTCTTTTCATCTTGAGGACCTCTAATTATTTCTATAAGTTTTTAAACTTTTGCATCACAAAAGAATTCCTTAGCTGCTTTTAGCGCGGTTCCACCGTCATGAGATAAGGTTGATCTCATGACGCAATCCGGAAGTGCCGACTAGAAAATTTTGCGTTTCAGAACCCATAGAGACCGAAAATGATATTGGTTAAAATTTGTATATATATATATATATATATATATATATATATATATATATATATATATATATATATATATATGTCTGTTCGCTCTGTAGCTCACAGACGAATGGTCCGATTTTGATGAAATTTGGTACAAAAATCTTTCGTCTAATTTGAAAGGTCAAGTTCGTTAACCAGCAAAATCCGCCTACTGAAAGATGGCGTTTGGGGCGAAATTCGCGCAAAAAAAATCGTAACGCTTACGTTTTCGAGGTCATAAGTTTGTAAGTACACGTTTTATATGCTTCTTGGGCTAGGAAAACGAATGAAACCATTTTCAAAGCGATAGCTTTAACCGTTTTCGAGAAAATTGGAAAAATAATTTTTGAATACCGTTTTTGGTTTGGGTACTTAGAATCATGGGATTCAGTTGAAACATTTTCTGCATTTTCTACTTTCATTAAAACTAATATGTTGAAATTTTGGTTACGTTTGGAGTTAAGGAAGGGTTAGAATAAAATATTTTATTAACAGACATAAAAAGTTTTGGTAACTTTGTTTACTTTCCCTAATATCTCGAAAAATGTTGAGAATCTTGGTAAACGGAAGAATACCATTAGAAAGCTTATTAAATGCTCTAAAAAAGGTTCTAATAAAAGTTTTAATTAGGCGATGTCAATCAGAGAAATAAGTGCTTAAAACTTTAAATTAATTGATTTCGTTTATTCGAACGGTTCTTTTTGTCTGTTTTATTCCTTGTTATTTTTTAATTGCTTATAGTTGGATAATGTATTTGACAATGAAACTGGTTAACTAGCGGGACCTAGTGTTAGCCGACCCTTCCAGGTAAGATCGTATATCATGAACTTTCAAGACCTTTCAAGACTTTACTACACACAGGAATGGCGTTAGTGACCTTAAGGGTCGACACGCCATTATAATAATTAATTTTAAAAAAAAGACTGGTGGAACCAAAATAATAACTGCTTCTATTTTAACCTTTCCAAATTAGACTAGAGATATGAACGGAACCGCGCTAAGATGATGCAGTTCCTGCGAGACGGACTTTTTTCAATGAACCCTCAATAGCACCAGAGTTGGGCATAATTCAATACATTTCTTATTCAATAATTATTGAACCGATATGCATTACTCTGGGGTTTCCTACAAAATTGGTCTACATTACTAAATTAGATGTGCTGATTCCAAAACTGCAATCGGGTTTTTTCTACCACGTACCATTTTTGCGCAATTAGTAGTTATACCAAAAATGGTTTAATGTAATTCCGTGCATATGGAACTGAAAAGAAACCAAAAAACTAACAAATAATACCGTTCAAATTGTTGAAATGAATGCAGCTTCACAACAACTAATAATTTAACAGACAACAATAAATCCTTCTTGTATTTATTAAGCGATATTTAATAATATAACATCAATTCAATAAAAATTAGTATAAAAATATATATTATACTATTTCATTTATTGTGAAAAATTGGTACGCGATGGAGAAAAACTAAGTCCATATTCTGATTCAGCACACTCAATTTAGGGATAATGACATATTAAAATAAAAACCCCAGACAAAAAGTTAAATTTTGCAGACCTGTGTAATCATTCAAATACATTTTTATTGAATAGGAATTAATTCTTTCTCATTCGGTCTATCTAATGAGAAAGAATAAAGAAATATACGACTTATTTAGATTGGGTTCTAAAAGTTTCACATTTTGTGCAAATTCAGTGCCTTAAATCGCTGGGCCATGTTATAAGGATGGACAATAACAGTGCAAGCATGATGCTGTACCACGGAACCCCAAAGGTCGCCGGAGCACGAGAAAGACCTAAGGGAAGGTGGAAGGACTCGGTGGCTGAGGATCTAAGGATGGTTGGAGTGTCCAGCAGACTTCCTACTCACCGAAATGAGTGGATACAGACAGTTGAGAGGGCCAAGGGCAGCTTCCAGCGCCTGTCGAGCCGTTAATTAATTAATTAAGAATTTATTCATTGATTAAGTTATTGAGCCGATCATTTTGTTTTATTCTATGAATAACAGGGTCGCTCATTAATTAATAAAATATTATTGAATACGAATTTAGTCATTAATTCAGTTATTCATTCATCATGAATAATCCATTATTTTTCATTCAATAAAAATTTTAACGAACACGCCACCTCAGAGCACTTCCGGTCCACTTCCGGTTTACTTCTGGTCTCCCATAATTACTTTTTCTCGCTACATAAATTCATCTCTGGGTCACTTCCGAGTGGATCTGTATCGTTTCCTGGTACTTCCGGTTCACTTCCGGCTTACGTCAAGTTTATCATAATTACTTTAGGGTCACTATATGTATACTATATTTCCACTATATTTCCGGGTGAATAACTTCTGGTTCACATCATGAGTATTTTCGGTCTCTCATAATTACTTGTGATTCACTAGTACCATTCTTGGGCCACTTCCCAATCCATCTGAGTCACTTCCGTGTAACGCAAAAATAGTCAGATTTTTGAAAAAAAATTATAGGGACGTTTTGGGAAGCTCTTGGGTATCCTCGTTTTACATAACATATAATTAATTAACGATAATAATATTCAAAACAGTAAAAAAGAACTATTAGATTATGAAAAAAGGTTATAAAAAAATTGATGTGCACATGCGCTATCCACCCTCGTTACTGATATTATTGAATTTATAAAAATATGGTTAAATAAAGAAAAAATTGAGCTTCTTGAAAAACATAAAAAGGCTCCATGTAAATTTAAAAAAATATTACGAAATATTTAGATATATAAACACATAGCTCTTTAAAATGGAATCTAATTGAAAGAGTGTGCGTCCATGTTGGTTATTTTAGAAGCTGAAGTATCACTTAACACGTTAACTGCGGTGCATGCCCCCGGGGGCATATATATATATATATATTTATATATATATATATATATATATATATATATATATATATATATATATAGTAGATATATGTATACACTTTGCGTCACGAGGTCAACCTCATAAGCGGGGTTTCTCCTTACGGAGGGAGGGAGGGAGGAAACGAGCTAAAAACCATTGTTCTAAGTAAAATATGTCTTCTTGTACACACACAAACTCCTCGAAGAGCATCTCGACTTCGTTTATACAGATCCAATTCTTCACAAGTATTGGGAAACTAACTTTCGTTATTGATGTTGAATATTAAAATTTCAAACTTCTGGAAAATTCTTATATTTTTTTCACCCCATTTAGAATGATACTAGGTGGAATAAATTATTTGAAGCTTTTTAGAGGGGGGCGCGATCCTGTTTTAATATTCCCAAGTGTCTTCCCGTGGAGAAATTAGATGTCCTTTCAGTTTCCATTTATTTTTCCAAGGAATGAAATGTTGAATTTTTCATTTATATAGAGTGGAATGGATCCCTTGGATCGGGGATGATATTCAATCTCGCATTTCTTCTAGTTGATATTTTCTCTTGATGAAATATCATAAGATCGTGGTAGATTCTGGTGGATTATCATAGAGAAAAGATCTTCCTATATTTTGAAGATAGCTCAGTAGGGATCGTTGACAAACGACACAGTAATTGTCCAAAGAGGTAATACTACCTTGTAAAAATCTAAGTAATTTTCTCCAATTTATGGATAACAAATAAATAAATATTTTTCAATTCTTTAAGTGATAAGGTTTATATAGTATGATAATGTAATGAGAAAAAATAAGTTTTAATCCTTCCAAAACAAGCTGGTTCGAACGGAAACCCTCTTCACGGGCGATAGTATTCAGGTGGCAATTTTAATTCTTGAACAAAAAACTAAAATATTTTTGGAAAAAAGAAGGTTAAATCTAGTAAAGTGCGTAGGAGCTTTAAGAAATATCAATTTTTTTCGGAAATGGTGAACAATTGTCTATAAAAAAAAGTCCGACTCGCAGTAACTGCGTCATCTTAGCGCGGTTCAGTTAAGATAATTTAGTAAGCTTTCTAATGGTAACCTTCCGTTTACCAAGATTCTCAACCTTTTTCGAGATATTAAGGAAAGTATACAAAGTTACCAAAACTTTTCATGTCTGTTAATAAAATATTTTATTCTAACCCTTCCTTTACTCCAAACGTAACAAAAGTTTCAACATATTAGTTTTGATGAATGTTGAACATGCATGTTGGGTTTCAACCGAATCCCATGATTCTAAGTACCCAAACCAAAAACGGTATTCAACAATTATTTTTCCAATTTTCTCGAAAACGGTTAAAGCTATCGCCTTGAAAATGGTTTCATTCGTTTTCCTAGGCCAAGAAGCCTATAAAACGAGTACTTGCAAGCATATGGAGTAAGCGTAGCGATTTTTTTCGCGCGACATTCGTCCCGAAAACCATGTTCCGTTGGGGGAATTCTGCTGGTTAACGAACTTGATCTTTCAAATTAGAAGGACGATTTTTGTACCAAATTTCATCAAAATCGCACCATTAGGGGGGGCGGAAAAACGCGAACAGACAAATATATATATATGTATATATTATATATATACATATATATATATATATATACACAAATTTGAACCAACGTTATTTTTGGTCTCTAGGGGTTCTGAAACGCAAAATTTTCTAGTCGGCACTTCCGGATTGTTTTATGAGATCAACCTTATAAGGGGGGGTTCCTTCCAATGAAGGGAGGGAGGAACCGCGCTAAAACCGTCGAAAATCGGTCATAAAATCGTAATAATTCCATAAATAGAAAAATGCCTACGTACATTAATACCAAATATCATTAGGAATCTGCAGTTAAAAGTTGATTGGGTGAAAAGTGAAAGCGCTAGTGTGTCGCCGGATTTGAAAAACATATTTTTGAGAAAATCCACTTTAAAGTTTAATGTATTTTTTTTTTATTTCGTTCATAATTTCTTTTAATAAAGATGAATTTTCGGCACATTTACCAACTGTTCCGCCACATAAACACTCTTTAATATCATTTTTGATTAGTTAAGGAAGCAGTTAAGCCCATAAGAAAGGAAATTATGATAAAAATTAACCCTTAAAACATTTGAAAACATGAATTTGTATTTTCGCCAACGTGTTAACCGGATTTTGTTTTTAAGTATAGTCCTCAGTAGTATTCACTTCCAGTTTTCATCTGAATTGATTTTATTCGACCCCCCCCCCCTTTGTACATACGGTACGGTATATTGTAGGTTAGTTACCATTTCCAAAAGCTGGCAATACCAAGGTCATATTTACGTTAAGTATCTGCGGCGATATTAATATTTGTATTTTTAACGGTATATCTGCATCCGTTGCTACAAGATTGAACCTGTATTATCTATAGTTTGCAATCATTTCTATACATCCACGATACGGTACGGTATATTGTAGGTTAGTTACCATTTCCAAAAGCTGGCAATACCAAGGTCATATTTGCCTTAAGTATCTGTGGCGATATTAATATTTGTATTTTTAACGGTATATCTGCATCCGTTGCTACAAGATTGAACCTGTATTATGTATAGTTTGCAATCATTCCTATACATCCACGATATCGTCATCTTAGCACGATTCCGCTCTACTACTAGTGTTATTTGCCTTAAGTATCTGTGGCGATATTAATATTTGTATTTTTAACGGTATATCTGCATCCGTTGCTACAAGATTGAACCTGTATTATGTATAGTTTGCAATCATTCCTATACATCCACGATATCGTCATCTTAGCACGATTCCGCTCTACTACTAGTGTTATTTGCCTTAAGTATCTGTGGCGATATTAATATTTGTATTTTTAACGGTATATCTGCATCCGTTGCTACAAGATTGAACCTGTATTATGTATAGTTTGCAATCATTCCTATACATCCACGATATCGTCATCTTAGCACGATTCCGCTCTACTACTAGTGTTATTTGCCTTAAGTATCTGTGGCGATATTAATATTTGTATTTTTAACGGTATATCTGCATCCGTTGCTACAAGATTGAACCTGTATTATCTATAGTTTGCAATCATTCCTATACATCCACGATATCGTCATCTTAGCACGATTCCGCTCTACTACTAGTGTTATTTGCCTTAAGTATCTGTGGCGATATTAATATTTGTATTTTTAATGGTATATCTGCATCCGTTGCTACAAGATTGAACCATTATTATCTATAGTTTGCAATCATTCCTATATATCCACGGTATCATCATCTTAGCACGATTCCGCTCTACTACTAGTGTTATTTGCCTTAAGTATCTGCGGCGATATTAATATTTGTATTTTTAACGGTATATCTGCATCCGTTGCTACAAGATTGAACCTGTATCATCTATAGTTTGCAATCATTCCTATACATCCACGATATCGTCATCTTAGCACGATTCCGCTCTACTACTAGTGTTATTTGCCTTAAGTATCTGCGGCGATATTAATATTTGTATTTTTAACGGTATATCTGCATCCGTTGCTACAAGATTGAACCTGTATTATCTATAGTTTGCAATCATTCCTATACATCCACGATATCGTCATCTTAGCACGATTCCGCTCTACTACTAGTGTTATTTGCCTTAAGTATCTGCGACTTGTTCTAAAAGCACCAGTTGTGATTCGGAGAGCTGTGTGGTGAATGCTATTCAAAATCTTTAGCAAATTTGAACTGGCAGATGAATATGCAATACAGCCATAATCCAGAAGAGACTTGGTGTAGGGGCCACAAGAGAAATGATTCGTAAACGGTTTGAGATATCAAAATTTGTCAAAGGAGTTATTTGTATTTTTAATGGTATATCTGCATCCGTTGCTACAAGATTGAACCTTTATTATCTATAGTTTGCAATCATTCCTATACATCCACGATATCGTCATCTTAGCACGATTCCGCTCTACTACTACTGTTATTTTTAAAATTGGAATAGTTAAACATTAAAACTCCCCCGCAAAAACATTTCGATGAAAAGGAACATTTACGCGCAACAATGCTCAGGAAACTGGTAGGAGCAGTGCGGGTATAACTTACATCCGCTTTTAGAAACAGCAAGTAATGCAAACAAGCTTCTCATTTACTACATACATACATACATATATATATATATATATATATATATATATATATATATATATATATATACAGGATGGCTCAGATAAGTGGGCCACAAGATTATTTTTGATTATGCATTTATTCTTGAGCTCTCGCAACAAAGGCGACTCACCCAATATAACCATAACATATATTCAATGACAATATCTAGGCGCACGGTAGTGCGCCAGGCCAAGTTCCGGCCTAAGCATACTGTGTGTATATTACAGGCGGTCTTAGAGCCGATTTTTACCCTCTCATAACTTTCAACCAGGTGAAGATAAATTTATGAAATTTTACACAGGTATTAAACTACTAGATGTGAGTAAAACTGGAAATTTTCATAATTCTACATCGAATAGTTTCCGAGATATAAGCGATCGAAAATCGGGATTTATAGGACTCACTCACTCACTCACTCACTGACTCATCAAAATTATTAGGCACTTCCCATGATGCTAGAGACTTGAAATTTTGCATGAAGATAGATATGAAGGTGTTATTAAAGGAAAAAATCGAAAAATTGCGAAAAGTTGTGTTTGACTCCGCTTCCGGGGCGGGGGCGTGCCAGTTTTGTACTTCCATCGGAAACCCGTCATTCCGTCCGAAACCCATGATGTGGAGTATCAAATGAATTGTCTCGGTATGAAGAACCTATATTTGATGTTTTAAAAAACAATTAGACGCATGCAGGCTCGGTAAAAATCTTATATCAGCTGTCTGTCTGTATGTTTGTTCCTCTTACAAATCCGTACCGTTTGACCGATTTTGACCAAACTTGGGACACAGATGGGTCTTGATACGGGGAGAATCATAGGCTAGGTTAAATTGTCTATCAGCTGTCTGTTTGTCTGTTTGTTCCTTATACAAATACACACCGTTTGACCGATTTTGACAAAATTTGACACACATGTCGGTCTTTATCCGGGTAGTGCCATAGGCTAGTCAAAATCGTCTATCAGCTGTCTGTCTGCATGTTTGTTCCTTACACAAATTCACACCATTTCACCGATTTTGACCAAACTTGGCACACAGGTAGGCCTTGGTCCGGGGAATGCACTAGGCTAGGTAAAAAAGGTCTTTCAGCTGTCTGTCTGTATGTTTGTTCCTTATACAAATTCACACCGTTTGGCCTATTTTGACCAAACTTGGCACGCAGGTAGGTCTTGATACGGTAGCGTCATATTACCTATGACGTTTTCTACTTTTTGTTCCATCGAAATGCCATCATTCCTTCTGAAACCCATCATGTGGGGTATCAAATGAATCGTCTTGGTAAGGAGAACCTATATTTGATGTTTTAAAAAACATTTCGACGCATCTTAAAAACAGTTGTGACTTCTTTCTTAAATGTAGTAAATAAAGTCGTAGGGGTTAACTGCATAATATACTTCAAAGCAGATACTAAGTTTTTCAAAGTCGAGTCATTTTTGTTCTTATATTTTTCTTGAAGGCCTTCTACACTTTCCCTATTGTGATATTTATCCTCGGGATAAGGTTCCTGTGTTTTACTGTGTAATAGTTTAGTAAAGAGAGCAATCAATTTGTCCTCTAAAGTAATGTCATTTGGAAGAGCTTCTAACTTTTCTAGTCTAGTGATTAGATGTATGTAAGTTGATTATTGGTATCAAATATCAAGCAGTAAGGAGAACCTTATGCAGAATCCAAAGACCCTGGTTTTATATGAAGTACAAAAGCCAGTAGGTATGCGGCAACTAAATTCTATTTAATACTTAGAAAAAAGTAATGAGATCCCCAAAAAAACATAAATGTGAAATAGAGGCCAAGTTCCTGCCCCCACAAAGAAACACTCCCTTCCTCAAAAATATCCCCTCCTAAAACCCCCCAAAAACGCCTTACCATTCTACACTCCAAAAAAGTAGTATGGGTTGGTGTATTAATTCAACCAAAAATATTTGCCAATACAAGAGATGATACAAGAAAGAAATGGCCAAGTTCATTACTTGGAAGACCTCATAGTTACTTACTAAGAAGAGTAAAGACACTTCAACTGACCTTTAAAAACAACAATAAAAATACTTATATCCAGTTACTAAAATATCACTTTCCTCAACCAGGTATATTCTTAAACTTGGCAATGTTTTTTTGTGCCGAAATTATCTTTAGATAAAAACTAAACATTGCCAAGTTTAAGAATATACCTGGTTGAGGAAAGTGATATTTTAGTAACTGGATATAAGTATTTTTATTGTTGTTTTTAAAGGTCAGTTGAAGTGTCTTTACTCTTCTTAGTAAGTAACTATGAGGTCTTCCAAGTAATGAACTTGGCCATTTCTTTCTTGTATCATCTCTTGTATTGGCAAATATTTTTGGTTGAATTAATACACCAACCCATACTACTTTTTTGGAGTGTAGAATGGTAAGGCGTTTTTGGGGGGTTTTAGGAGGGGATATTTTTGAGGAAGGGAGTGTTTCTTTGTGGGGGCAGGAACTTGGCCTCTATTTCACATTTATGTTTTTTTGGGGATTGAAATTATAACATCTAATACAACATCATATACTTATCACAGTACATATACTTATTATCATATACTTTATAACACAGGTTAAATTATTAGCTCAATATAAAATAAAATAATTAATTAACTTAATATAAGTTAACTTCATATAAACAACATATTACAAATATAACTTAAGGATGAGACGGGAAGCAATACTAATCATATATTCTGATAAAAAAAAAAAAAAAAAAAAAATGCGATTTTACGTCAGTATGTGGTTATATTCTAGAAATTATTTTAATTCGTTTAAGATGTTGGATTATTGTGTTAATATATGGACTAGCTTCAGTTAGTAAGTCGTGTAAGTGATGTGGGATGAGTAAGTTCTCTAGTTTCCTGGAGTCTGTCAGTATGTGTTTTAAAGTCAACTCTTCATTACACTCTGGACATATTGGCCTTTCTTTCCTTTCTATTAAGTAGGAGTGCGTAAGAAGGGAATGACCAATCCTTAGACGTGTCAGGACAACTTGTTCTCTTCTTGAAAGGTTATTATTTTAAGAGGCCACGCTTATACTAAGAGTTTTACTTCACGCAGTTTGTTTTCAGTCCTTGTCCATTTCTGTTGCCAGTCGTCCATAGAATGCGTGTGTGCAGTTGTGAACAAGTCTTGTGAAGTCAATAGGTCATTGTCTATTTCTAGTTTTGTTGTCATTAATTTAGCGTGGCTGTCTACTAATGTGCTTTGGTCAATGTTTTCATGTCCAGGTAACAGTGTAATGTTGTGGTTGTGTAGTCGGTGAATATTAGTGTAATTATTGGGTGTGTACTGTAAATATCCTCCAGGGAGAGTAGAGAACTTAATGAGTCTGTAAATAACAATATTGAAAGATTGTCTGCTGTGTTTTCTATTTTAGAAAGGCCTAAGTTTATTGCTTGTAACTCAGCAGAATATATGCTAGATATGTCATGTAGTCTAAGTCCGTAAGTGTTGACATCGACCAATGCTGCTGAGGCTGCCCCGGAGTCGGTTTTAGATCCGTCCGTGAAAATGTACATTGAAGTCTGGTTATCTTTAATAATAGCTTTAAAAAACGTCTGGTAACATTTGGAATATAGTGGATTGTTTTTGGTAAATTGTGTTAATGAAAGATTAATTTTTAAGTTATCGACTCTCTAAGGAGGAAACTGTAGGATAGTGTTAGTGTAGGTTGGATGTTGTAATAACGCGGAATCACTAGGGTTTTTCAAGTGGCGTATAATTAAGGGTTTGTGTTTTGCGTTTTTTTGTAAATATTTGTTAAGTAAGTTATTTTCCATAAATTCATATACGCATGGCGTACCTGCTTTGCATTTTAGGAGAAATTTCATTCCGATGAACCATCGCCTATACTCCAATGGCGGCTCTCCAGCTTCAACGCAGAGGCTATTAACAGGACTTGTTCTAAAAGCACCAGTTGCGATTCGGAGAGCTGTGTGGTGAATGCTATTCAAAATCTTTAGCAAATTTGAACTGGCAGATGAATATGCAATACAGCCATAGTCCGGAAGAGACTTGGTGTAGGGGCCACAAGAGAAATGATTCGTAAACGGTTGGAGATATCAAAATTTGTCAAAGGAGTTACAGTTCTCATTGAGATGTAAAAGATAGAGCCCTCAGAAATAAGAAAATAACCCTTCTAAGGGCTCAAATAGACCTTTGAAGGGAAGGGTTCCCTCTTTACCCATATATTGCATTACATGTTTTAAAAGTACTAAAAATACAAGGAAGAAACATTTGGTAATCAACCAAACTGGGATATTTAAAGCTTTTGGTTATGTTCTGAGTTAAGAAATTTAAAAACAAAAAAGTAACATGAGCAGTTTTAGGATTATCGTATATTTTCTTAAATATCTCAAAACGTTTGAGACTTGGTGGTATATGAGAAGTAGCCACTCGAAAGCTTACTAAATTTTCTACAAGCGGTTCTCAAGAAATTTTCGATGATACAATCTCACATTTGGAGCGATGAGAGCCTAAAAGTGTGGATTTCGTTCATTTGAACGGCTTTTTGTGTCTTTTCTCCTTATTTTTAGCACTTTCCTTCGAAGGAAAGTAGCTATTGAGGTTGCACTCATGACGGAGGTTTTGAAAAACGTCTTCAAATCAATATATATATATATATATATATATATATATATATATATATATATATATATATATATATATCAGATCACTTAGCAAACGATTGAACAAGCTCGTTTACCACCAAAATCAGACAACCGGGAGGGGATTTACCCAATCCCTAATTTATATACAAGCAGTATTATTTATAATTTTATGTATCAAATTGTTCACTATTCTGTACACTGAAAATTATTCCTATGGGACATGTGTCCCGGAATAAGAATAAAAAAAAATCATTTCATTTCATTTCAAATTAGTGTTACGGGTCCAGGGTAACCCCTTACCCTGGACCCGTAACACTAATTTGAAATGAAATTAAATGATTTTTTTTTTTATTCTTATTCCGGGACACATGTCCCATAGGAATAATTTTCAGTGTACAGAATAGTGAACAATTTGATACATAAAATTATAAATAATACTGCTTGTATATAAATTAGGGATTGGGTAAATCATGCAGGGATAGAAATTGGTGGAAGAGTCGAGATTTATTGGTTTCTAGGTTGGTAGAATGGTGGGCAGACAGAGGTTAAGAATTCCATAGCGAAGTGGAATTTGACCATGCCAGCCGTAGTTTTTGTTATATTTCAACGAAACTAGGTATTCGTTGTGGTAATCTAAAGAGAAAAATACGTTCTAAAAATAAACTAAATCTGTTCTTTAGGAGGGGGGTGTGTTAACTGTGGAGCGAAATTACTAATTTGCTCATACCGGTAGTAATTTCTGTTGTATTGAAACGGAACTCGGAAAACGTCTAGGTTATCTAGTTAAAAAGAAGTGTGGGAAAAATGAACTAAATCGGTCAATCGGAAGGGGGGTTTACTTTGTAATATATTAGAGTAGAATTTGCAGTGAATTGTTTGTTGGCAAACCTGCCGCTAGGAGTGCTTCTGTCTTGATATTAGGGCGCGTTTACATCTGACACTTCTCGCAGGAAATATATGTCAGGTGTCGGATAGATATTCTCTTGAAGGTTTACATACTGACAGAAATAGCTAGACATTTATGTCATTGATATGTATAGGACAGTTCTGGATTTGTTCTAATTTGCGATAAATTCACCAAAAGCACAAATAATCAGTGTTTACATCTGTTGGTATAGAAGTGTCGACAATACAGCTAGTAGCCAAGATATTTATCTCTGAAATTAAATTCTTCTCGTAAAAATCTGTGTTTACACCTGGTGGTATAGAAGTGTCGACACTTATAGTTCGTGATAGAAATATATATCTCAGACATAAATTGCTCATGGTTTACACTAGTCGCAATTTCTGTTTTATATAAATTTCCTGCAATAACTAGCAAGTGTAAACCCACCCTTACTTCTCACTAGGGATGGGCGATAGTCGATAGTTACTATCAATAATTTTTTACTGTTTTTCTAGAATTGAAGTTCTCAGCATCTGGAGGGCTGTTGTATTAAATTCTGACTCGTCTGGTGAATTAAATACTGAAAAATAACCGTCTGGTGAATGCAACCAACTACATAATGTAGCCACAAAATACCTTTGTTTTTCAGGCTCGTCTGTAGCCTCAGAACTTGTATTTTCAGTCGCTGGAAAAATCGTTTCTGAGCTGCGGAACAGACTGAGCCAAAAAAGTGGTAATGTTGGTCTTCCTTTCTGGTAATATGTGGCTCAAGGAGAAAAACTAAAACAGTTTAAAATAATTGCACTTTTTTGTGCCTCTTGATGTTTTTTTCTTTGGAACTGCTTTTTATAAATTTAAATAAATTAGTTTTTTGTTTTAAACCTTTGTGCAATCTTATAAATATACCTAGTCCTGCAAGTAATAGATAATTCAATTCAATAACATAAAATTCTTCATTGGAGAGGCATGTAAGGAATATGGAAAGCCACTATCGAATAACTATAGATAGTATCGATATTTTTAGCCGATAGTATCGGCCTATCGATAGTGCTGAACTATCGACTATCGTCCATCCTCAGACCAAAATGTGAAACTCTAGTTTCTTTATTAAGTAGTTCAGTACAAAGCATAAACAAAAATCTGCAAGGAAATTCATTAAAGAATTAATAATTAAAATAATTTGATTGAGTTGCTTGTTACAAATAAAAAATAGCAGAAGAATTCATGCTTTTATTTTATTTATGTAGGTTACTTTTTTGAGCACAATATTCCAGACACCATTTAGCCCAACATTATACTCGTTTCATTGTATTTATATGGCGGTGATGACAAAACACTTTTCTGCCCCCAAGCCCCAACCCTCAAGCTACATACGTCGGAATAACTCCATTATGCACACAAAGTGCTGATATGGCCCCCATGTATATACACAGTCACTTGTGACTCAATTGAGAGGATGGGAGACCATGATAGGTGGGGTGGCTTACTATCCACTCCAATTTCCATCAGGCAAGCCATTCATAGGAGCCACGGGATGAATTTAAATAAGCAGCCTCTTTCAGTGGATTCTCATTCATGTCGACGAGTAGGAATTATCTTAAATGCTCACACGTGATTCTATTTTCCACTTATCACCATTATAAAGGAGATATAGGTTTTAGCGCGGTTCCTCCCTCCCCCATAGGGAGGAACCCCGCTTATAAGGTTGATCTCATGACGCAATCCAGAAGTGCCGACTAGAAAATTTTGCGGTTCAGAACCCCTAGAGACCGAAAATGATGGTGGTTCAAATTTGTATGTATATATATATATATATATATATATATATATATATATGTAAATATTTATATATATATATATATATATATATATATATATATATATATTTGTCTGATCGCTCTCTAGGTAGAAGACGAAAGGTCCGATTTTGATGAAATTTGGTACAAAAATCCGTCGTCCTATTTGAAAGGTCAAGTTCGTTAACCACCAAAATCCGTCCACTGGAAGATGGCGTTGGGGCGAAATTCGCGCAAAAAAAAATCGTAACGCTTACGTTTTTGAGTTCATAAGCTTGTAAGCACTCGTTTTATAGGCTTCTTGGGCTAGGAAAACGAATGAAACCATTTTCAAGGCGATAGCTTTAACCGTTTTCGAGAAAATTGGAAAAATAGTTTTTGAATACCGTTTTTGGTTTGGGTACTTAGAATCATGGGATTCGGTTGAAACCCAACATACATGCTCAACATTCATCAAAACTAATATGTTGAAATTTTTGTTACGTTTGGAGTTAAGGAAGGGTTAGAATAAAATATTTTATTAACCGACATAAAAAGTTTTGGTAACTTTGTATAATTTCCTTAATATCTCAAAAAAGGTTGAGAATTTGGGAAACGGAAGAATACCATTAGAAAGCTTACTAAATGCTCTACAAAAAAGGTTCTAATAAAAGTTTTGATTAGGCGATGTCAATCGGAGAAATAAGGGCTTAAAACTTTAAAGTAATTGATTTTGCTTATTCGAACTGTTCTTTTTGTCTTTGATTTTGATACTTAAAATTATGGGATTCAGTTGAAACATTTTCTGCATGTTTGAATTTCATCAACACTAATATGTTAAAATTTTAGTTATGTTTGGAGCTAAGGAAGGATTAGAATAAAATATTTTATTAACAGACATGAAATGTTTTGGGAACTTCGTATACATTCCCTAATATCTCGAAGACGGTTAGGAATATTGGTAAACGAAGGGTTACCATGCGAAAGCTTACTAAATGTTCTACAAAAAAGATTCTGAAACAATTTTTGATTAGGCTATGTCAATCGGAGAAATAAGTGCTTAAACTTTGAAGTAATTGATTTCGTTTATTCGAACGGTTCTTTTTGTTTGTTTTTATTCCTTGTTATTTTTTAATTGCTTAAAGTTGGATAATGTACTTGACAATAAAACAGATTAATTAAAATAAGAAAAACAATTCATTGTTAAAAATATATCAGGCTGTACCGTATGAAATGTCAGTTTTGGATTTGTCGATTTCCTTCAAATGTCTTGAAACTGTCGAGGCTCCTACTCCGAGTTATATGGCATATTCCCTAGTGTTTTTAATTGCTTATAGTAGTCAAATGTATTTGTCAATAAAACAGGATACGTATAATTAGAATCAATATTTTGTTTGTTAGAATTCGAAGATGCCGTATGAATATCTAGATTACAGTACTGGTGTTGATTTCGTTCTTTAGAATTATTCTTGGTATTCCCTATTTTCATCTGTTACCCATAGTTTTTTATTGTTAGTAGGTTTTTCTTATTGATTATAGAATATAAATCTATTTGGCTATAAAACAGGATACGTAAAATTAGTAACAATATTTCGGAGATTTCTGAGCGAAATACTTTTAAGATTTTCTACCACCACGAACGGCTTTTTTCCTCTATTTTTATCCACTAGATAGGCTTTATTTTGCATATTATTCTATATAAGTTTTATTCAGCAGGGGATTCTGATGAAATGTCGTGTTTTTGCTGTGGATTTTAAATACGATGTATCTAAGATTGGATAACATTAGCGAGTCTACATAGTTAAGAACCGACGACGGAGGATTACTTCTTGCTATGATTTAGTCTACATATGTATATTAAGTCCTAAATCCAAAAAATAAACTTCACAACGGTTAGATACTATGAGCGAATATGGCGGTTCAAGCCCGTAGAAACAAGGGGGCCGCAGGAAATTTACCTGCTATGAGTTAATCCTCAAGAGCTGTAAATATACCCCAGGTATCTGCCGACACAAATACAAAGCCTAGGCGGAGAGCACCCCAAAAACTCAGATCCAAACATAAGGTTAAGTACTAAAGATTCATAAAGACTACTTAGTTGTAAACCGATTCATCAATTAGCAATCAATAGTTTTCAACAAAGGTTATATACTAAATATTGATAAAAAGTATTTAATTAGAAAAAAACAATATTCCACAAGACTTGTTTTTGGTCCATTTGTGTCTACTCCATAGACTTAATTAGGTAAATTATTCTATTGTAGTTGGGCAACTAAACTTTGTTTTATTTTGTTAAATAAAGTTTTTTTTCTTGACTTGTTATTCGTCAAGACTTTTATTTGTCCTTGTGTATTTACTAGGTAGGTTTTATTCGGCATATTATTCTATATAGGCTATATTAGGCAGGGTATTCTACTCAATCTTGTGTACTTCTTCTTGATCCTTCTGTACATGGGCGTATATAAAAACAATTTCGGGGGGGGGGCTGAGACCATTTCCAGGGTATGGACTACTAAATATTTAGAGCTTGGAATAGTTTTAGGCAACTAAAACGCTATTAAACGTAAAATAAAATATGTTATATGAACTAAGTGATCTTATTTAATTTATTTTTAAGGGTTTTACGAGAAGTTTTTATCATCAATTCAAAATTTCGGGAGGGGCTGCAGCCCCCTCCTCATATATGCCCATGCTTCTGTATCCTCTAGAAAGGCTTTATTAGGCATATTTTGTATTGATTTATAGAGCTTTGCTTTAGAATGAGGGCCAGATTCTGTAATTTTCGCTTCTGTGTAAAAGTTAGCTACTGTCGGTGTCCCTGACGCCTTAATATCACTTTTATTCGAGATGTTCGAGAGGATTTTGACAATTTTCACGAGATATATAAAAAAAAATAAGTTTATTTCTTTTCTAAGCTTATCAAATGGCACTAGGGACATGAACGGAACCGCGCTAAGATGCTGCAGTTCCTGCGAGTCGGACTATTTGTCTGTTTTTATTCCTTGTTATTAACTGCTTATAGTTGGATAATATATTTGATAATAAATCAGGTTAAGAAAAATAAGAAAAACAATTTAATCTTAGAGATGTGGATTTCCAAGATATAGCTTTTCAAATGCCTAGCGGGGTCCTTCCTAGGGCGGGGACCCATCCAGGTAAGGTCGTAAATAAGACCTTTCTTGAAAGTAAAGATGGAACTGTCAACTTTCGTCCACCTCTGCCTCCCGGCACTTTCATTGCTGACGAAGGCTACCAATGAGTAGCCAAAACGTCATAAATATAGATTTCTTAACAAAAAATCGTATTGAGGTTTCTTTAGCCGAATCCCAACCATTCCATATTTACTTATCACCTCGACGGCTAACTATCTAATCTTCATGCTTTCTAGAAATGCGGACCAGCTTCTATTTTAATCATTTTAAATGAGTCTAGAGATAAGAACGGAACTGCGCTAAGATGATGCAGTTCCTGCGAGTCGGACTTTTAATATGAAAATGTGGATAAAACCAACAGTGGAAGAAAATTTGACCTCAATTCTTTTAGCAATCCCGTTGGCATATGAATTTATTTGAAGATCTAGTAAGCAAAATAGCCGACTTGGCGATTATACAAAAAAATAAATACATGCATTTTTATTTGTAATTTTAATGTTAGCTTTTTATTTAAATTAATACTGGACTAAAATGAGTTCATGGCTTGCATGATCATTATTTTTAAACCAGCATGCTCCGTTTTTTTTTTTTCTTCTTCAAATTATTATTAGTAGGTATGTTTATTAAAAGCGTACTTTTTTTCTTTTTTTTTCGCGCTTCCACTGAGTCAATCTTGCCTCAAATTTGATCAAATCTAATAGAAAAGCTGCTCCTATAAATAATTTTATTTATGAATTACAATTTTTGTAGAGGATAGAGTGCAAACAGAAAACAAAATGTACACACACACGTATGGACAAGTTTTTACCGTGTTTTACTGACCAATGTATTGTGAAACGTAAACATTTCTGGTCAGGTCTTCCGTCATCAGGTTGGCGTTATAAACGAGTTTTCTTCCGTACTGAGAGGAATTAAATGTTCTAAAATCAGCCACTTTGCCATTCTGCAAGGCGTGTATAAGGGTGGGGGGCTGAGGGGCTGCAGCCCCCCCCCCCGAAATCGGTAAAAATATGTCATAAAAACCTGAAAAAAGTCCGTCACGCAGGAGCTGCATAACTAAGCACTTTCCTCAGAATTTGGGTAGTGTAGACTGCTTTCCAGAACAATTTGCTTAAAATATCCTACATAAAATAAAAACGTGAATAGTTCTCATTTTGTAATGAGTAACTGATCAATTAGTAATTTGCATCCAGAGTTATGTTTACACATGGTACCTACTACACTACGTAATAAATACAAAAATCCTCATATTATCGTATTTTGATCTAACGCAGGAACAGGATACAGTCACTCTAGTGGTAGAAAGCGCTCCTTGCGGCGGCTTTGTGAACCTACGTCTGCCGGCTTTTCTATTCAAATATATTACAAATTAAACCCCCGCTTTCCGATTGACCGATTCAGCTCATTTTTACAACACTTCTTTCTCATGAGTTAACCACGATGTATACCGCGTTTCGTTACAATACAGCAGAAATTACGACCGGTATGAGTATATTAGGAATTTGGGTCCGGAGTAAACCCCCCCTTCTGATGAACCGATTTAGTTTATTTTTACAACACATATTTACCTGTAGATTACCACTACGAATACCGAGTTTCGTCGAAATATACCAAAAGTCACGGCTGGTAGTGGCGAATTGGCTTTGTGGGTTCGGAGTAAACCCCCCCTCCTAATGAACCGATTTCGTTTATTTTTACAACACATATTTACCTGTGGATTAGCACTACGAATACCGAGTTTCGTCAAAATATACCTAAAATCACGGCTGGTAGTGGCGAATTGGTATTGTGGGTCCAGAGTAAACCCCCCCTCATAATGAACCGATTTAGTTCATTTTTATATCTCACTTTTCTCTCTATATTACCACTATGAATGCCAAGTTTCGTTGAAATATAACAAATATTATGGCTGGCATAGTCAAATAAGTGTTAACGAACTCGTTCAATCGTTTGCTAATTGAATGCTATATACCAAGTTTCGTGACGAAAAAACAAAAACTCTGGCCGCTATCGTGTTAACAGACACATATATATATATATGCATATATATATATATATATAGAGAGAGATATATATAAATTTTAACGGGGGTCATTTTCGGTGTCTACTAGGTAGGATCGATAAAGATTTGAAGAAATTTTTCAAAAATTCCGTCATGAGTCCAACCTCAATAGCTACTTTCCTTCGGAGGAAAGTGCTAAAACGCCAGCGGATACTTTTTTGTAACTTTTTTTTTCAGTTTAGTCATCGCTAAAACATATTTATTCTAAAATTAAATAAGAAAATTTAGTTCGGAAAATATAATTTCTTTTGGGTGTAACAGTAAGTTCTAGATTTTTATTATTTCATAGCCCCAAATATTCTCAGGCCTCCCTGAAATTCTCCCAGCCCCTCCCGAAATTATTTTCTATATACGCCCATGCCATTCTGTTATGTAATATAAGTTTTTTTGAAACTTTGTAAATCTCTAATACCCTCACAAGTTGTTCTATGACGGACAAAGAAGCCGAACTATCTCCGGTGCTATCTAAGTAGATTGTAAGGCTGACATGTTTTGATGCATCGGACCTGTCGAGAGATTAATAGGAAAGGACGAGAAGTTGGTTGAATCCATCAAGTCGAAAGCCCGCCTACTCAATCATCTAATGTCTTCAATATCTCATCTACCTCATCTTATGATATTTAATGTTGTATCGGCAACAGTATCCGTAATGGATTACGAATTATAAAATGACTCGCTTTTCGCCATATGACCTAAAGTACTAAAACAACTAGTATATTGCTCCACAAGCGAAATCAGCTGAGGCGAAACCAATCATCTTAGCGCGGTTCCGTTAATATCTCTGCTGCTATTAGTAAACGAGTAGTAGCAGTTATTGGTGAGGTTTGATCGTTCGTGAAAAATATAAAATAAAATCTCGAAGAGAAAATAGATTTAAGACACCACAAAAGGAAACTGACGGTATCATGGCGACTTCCCCCACCTTCTCTACGTTCGCTCTTGGACACACTATAACAACGTTTCACATTTTCTTACCTTTTTTTAGTCAAATACTCGTTTTAGTGTTAAATGCAATTAAAGTAGGAAACAACCAGTTTAAACTTTAGGTAAACAAATACAAAAACCCGTTCAAAAGAGTAAAACTAACAATTGCGAATTTTGAAGTCCTTATTTCTCCGATTGACATCACCCCATCGAAAATTACATCAAAACCTTTTTTGAAGTGATTTTGCAGAAGGTCAAAATTCATAAAAACATTCACTTCCTTCTCTACTCTTTTATTACGCTCTACATGTTTCACGTCGTTATGACGCCTCTTCAGGAGCACTTAAACTAAATAAAATAAAATATTGTTACAGCCTATACCTCAGAGAACCTTCCGCAGGTAGGGCCACGTCTGGACTCTTGATTTTAGCACGCTTTCGAATGGTCACCATCCTTCACCACTTACCGCGATTTCCCAACCGTTTTCGAGATATTTTAGAAAAAGTTTCATCCCAAAACGTTTCATGGCTGTTAATGAAATATTTTATTTCTAGTACTTCCTTAACTCCAAACGGAACCAAAATTTTCCTATCATAGATTAGATGAATATCAAATGTCTGGAACAAGTTCCAACTGAATTAATCTTTTCTGAATACCCAAACTTGAAATTAGTTTGGAAAAGTAGGTGTTTCAATGTTTCTCGAAAACGGTTACAGATATCGCTTTTAAAAAGGTTTTATTCGTTTTTCTACGCTAAAAAAACTATAAAACGAGTACCTGCAAGCATATTAAATCGAAAACGTAAGTAATTTTTTTCGGGTGAATTTCGCTCCAAAAAGCATCTTCCGGTGGACGGATTCTTCTGGTTAACGAACTTGACCTTTCGAATTGGAAGAAAGGTTTTTGTACCTAATTTCATCAAAATCGGACAATTTGTCTGGCACCTAGAGAGCGGACAGACAATATATATATATATATATATATATATATATATATATATATATATATATATATATATATATATACAGGGTGGCCCAGATAAGCGGGCCACAAAAAATAACTACTAAACGGTTTGAGATATCAACATTTTTCATAGCGGCAAAGTTGTTGTTCTCGTCGAGATCTATAAAATTGTGTCCTCGGAAATGAGAAAATAACACTTCTAAGGGCTCAAATTGGCCTTTGAAGGGAAGGGTTACCTTTTTACCCATATTTTGCATTATATTTTGAAAATGTACTAACAAAACAAGGAAGAACCGTGCAAACGGGGTTTCGATGCATCAAGTAGTTCTCTGTAAAAATACGTTTTCATTTAAAAAAAAAAAAAGTCCGATTCGCAGGAACTGCGTCATCTTAGCGCGGTTCCGTTCTTATCTC
This sequence comes from Gonocerus acuteangulatus, assembly GCA_946811695.1. Classification (NCBI taxonomy): domain Eukaryota; kingdom Metazoa; phylum Arthropoda; class Insecta; order Hemiptera; family Coreidae; genus Gonocerus; species Gonocerus acuteangulatus. The sequence continues at coordinate 17,782,628 of OX328132.1, forward strand.
TAGTGTTTATGAAGGCATAGAATAGAAACAGTTATTACTTTATTTAGATCAATAGCGAAACAGCTATCCAAATGAAATCTCAAACAAACCAGTCTTGAAAGGTCTTGATTTACAATCTTACCTGTATGGGTCAGCTATACCATAAGTCGGGCAGAAAGGCCTCCGCTCAGAGGCATTTGGAAAGCCTTGGGATCTCTCTCTTTGAACGCTACATTTCTAACAATAAATTGATCTTCTTATTTTACTTAATCTGTTTTATTGTCAAATACATTATCTGACTATAAGAAATTTAAAAATAACAAGGAATAAAACAGACAAAAAGAACAGTTCGAATAAGCGAAATCAATTACTTTAAAGTTTTAAGCACTTATTTCTCCGATTGACATCGCCTAATCAAAACTTTCATCAGAACCATTTTTGTAGAGCATTTAGTGAGCTTTCTAATGGTCATCTTCCGCAACCTTTTTCGAGATATTAAGGAAAGTATACAAAGTTACCAAAACTTTTTATGTCTGTTAATAAAATATTTTATTCTAACCCTTCCTAAACTCCAAAAGTAACAAAAATTTCAACATATTAGTTTTAATGAATGTAGAACATGCAGAAAATGTTTCAACTGAATCCCATAATTCTAAGTACCAAAATCAAAGAGAAAAAGAACAGTTCGAATAAGCGAAATCAATTACTTTAAAGATTTATGCACTTATTTCTCCGATTGACATCGCCTAATCAAAACTTTCTTTAGAACCATTTTTGTAGAAAATTTAGTGACCTTTCTAATGGTCATCTTCCGTTTCCCAAGATTCTCAACCTTTTTCGAGATATTAAGGAAAGTGTACAAAGTTACCAAAACTTTTCATGTCTGTTCATAAAATATTTTCTTCTAACCCGTCCTTAACTCCAAACGTAACATAACTTTCAACATATTAGTTTTAATGAAATTAGAACATGCAGATAATGTTTCAACTGAACCCCGTGATTCTAAGTACCCAAACCAAAAACGGAATTCAAAAACTATTTTTCCAATTTTCTCGACAACGGTTAAAGCTATCGCCTTGAAAATGGTTTCATTCGTTTTTCTAGCCCAAGAAGCCTATAAAAAGAGTACTTACAAGCTTATGAACTCAAAAACGTAAGCGTTACGATTTTTTCTGCGCGAATTTCGCCCCAAACGCCATCTTCCAGTGGGCGGATTTGGCTGGTTAACGAACTTGACCTTTCAAATTGGACGACGGATTTTTGTACCAAATTTCATCAAAATCGGACCATCAGGGAAGCCAGAAATGAGCGAACAGACAAATATATATATATATATATATATATATATATATATATATATATATAAATAAATATATACATATATATATATATATATATATATATATACAAATTTGAACCACCGTTATTTTCGGTCTCTAGGGGTTCTGAAACGCGAAATTTTCTAGTCGGCACTTCCGGATTGTTTCATTGTATCAACCCTATAAGCGGGGTTCCTCCCTATGGGGGAGAGAGGAACCGCGCTAAAAGGCACTTTAATTTATTTAAATAGTATTTTTGTTAATGGAGGGGCAATTCAGCATAGGAGAATGTGCTCAGCACTCAACAAAAGATTCCCATTAGTGTAAACTAAAAAATAAAATACATAAAATTTGGAGCTTTAGGCATAAGAGATGCCAAAATTACAGATCACAAATAATGAATGATTTTTTTTTTTTTTTTTTTTTTTTTGCAATAAATACAATTTTTAATGTTGAGCACATTCTCCTATGCTGAATCCGCCCTTCCTTAACAAAAATACTATTTATATAAATTCAAGTGCCTTTTTTTTTTAATTTCAGATGAGGAATACATGCAAATGAAAACGTACCTTTACAGAGAACTACTTGACGCATCGAAACCCCGTTTTCACGGTTCTTCCTTGTTTTGTTAGTACATTTTAAAAATATAATACAAAATATGGGTAAAGAGGAAACCCTTCCTTTCAAAGGCCTATTTGAGCCCTTAGAAGTGTTATTTTGTCATTTCCAAGGGGACCATTTTATAGACCTCGACGAGAACTACAATTTTACCCATTTGAAAAATTTGGGTACCTCAAACCGTCTTAGGGTTTTTATATTGGCAAGCTTCCCCAATATTCAATGAAATTTTAATGTTATCAAAATTCTAGTTTCAAATACTTGACTGTGCTCATCCAACAAACTGAGGGAAAGGCTGCTTTAAATTTTTGCCAGTTCGTTCCGATCACCTCCCTAGCTATAAAACACTCTACAGGGATGATTGCCTTCGTTGGGAAGTTTCCCCTTCGTACTTTGATTTGATGAACCTGTTATAGGAGAGGGGGGAACTGGCGCGGGTGAGCGGGGGGAGAATTCCTAACGAAAGGCAACCCGAACCCCCACCCTATGTCTGGAACTTTTTCTCTTCTTTCTTTTATCCATAATACTAATGGAAGGACTTATTTTTTGCCAGAACTCTTCTCTCGGAGTAGCTATGATTAATTTGAGGGATTGTTTGCAAGTGCTAAACCTTGGTTCCGCATTGCCATCTTGTTTCCTTTGGAGTGATATAAAGCTAAGTTGGCTGTGTGGTGTGTATTCTTATTCTGGAACAAATGTACCTTCGGAATAATTATAGAATATTTAAGAAAGTGGCCTAGTAAGTTTGGCTTGACTATTATAATTAGTTGTTATTTATTTTAGAAAACTTTAAATTTGATTCATTGTATACTGATGTAATGTTTATGTCACGTAAACAGGTCCATTTCATTATAAACCAATAGCATACATTTTCGAGTCTTTCGTGCAATCTGATTAGGCCGCCCTTAAACAAGAATGGGTAATCTGGTGACAGACTTGGTTAACACGGAGTCGATCTGTTTTTTGTTAATATTTCTGCGTGCTACCTTTAGATAAATTCATTGGCTGTGAGAATTCTGTAAATGAGAAACTGAGGTTTGAGTCAGAAGATTGTACCACCGTGTTCTACCTGTTGTGTGCTGGTCTTATTTAAAATTTGATTGTTTGAAGCCTGTATTTGAGAGAGAGACCAAAAGCTATAAGATCGACTGTCACGAGAAATAAATCAGTAATTTTATCTAACTAAAATTGAAGAAGATATTAAAGTAAATAGGATGCAAAGCAGGTCAAACACCTCCACTGTTTTATTCCTTTTATTCAAACAAAACGTTTTCGAGGTCACAACCTCATCCTCGGTGTCCTCCTATATGTACTCCGGAGTACAGTCGGAAGAAGGCCCGAGTGAACCTCGCTGAGCTATAGCAGGACACTGAGGATGAGGTTGTGACCTCGAAAACGTTTTGTTTGAATAAAAGGAATAAAACAGTGGAGGTGTTTGACCTGCTTTGCATCCTATTTACTATAATGAACCTTCACCAGCCAACCAACCATAATTGTAGGTGAAGAACATATCTCTTTTTGGTCAGCAATCTGAGGTCAAGTGCCTATGCCGAACGAAAATGGATACGAGGCATTGATGCGAGAGAAATGGAAGGAAGTTAACCATTCTGAATTCGAGGAAACGTATCCGGAAATTGTTTCTTTGATTCACAGCTCAATGTATAATGACTGCCGGAAGGGAGTCAACCGTTGTAGATTGGAAGAAAAGTAGAAGGACATTGTACCTTTGGGTTCACAGCCTATGATCAACGGACTGCTAGAAGGAAGTCAACCGTTGTTGATTAGAGGAAACGTAGACGGACATAGCACCTTTGGGTTCAAAGCCTATGATCGACTGACTACCGGAAGGATGTCAACCGTTGTGGATTACGAGAAACGTAGGCGGACATTGTACCTTTGGGTTCACAGCCTATGATCGACTGTCTACCGGAAGGATGTCAACCGTTGTGGATTAAAGGAAACGTAGAGGGAGATTGTACCTTTGGGTTTACAGGCTATGATCGACTGACTACCGGAAGGATGTCAACCGTTGAAGATTGAAGGAAACGTAGAGGGAGATTGTATGTTTGGGTTCATAGCCTATGATCGACTGACTCCCGGAAGGATGTCTACCGTTGTGGATTGAAGGAAACATAGAGGGAGCTTGTAGCTTTGGGTTTACAGCCTATGATCGACTGACTGCCGGAAAGATGTCAACCTTTGTGGATTGAAAGAAACGTAGAGGTAGATTCTACCTTTAGGTTTTTTTTTTATTTGTGGCATGCCAACCTTATCGGCATTAACGCCAGTGGGGAATATTAGGCCTACGATGGGAAGGACGATGGCGATCTAGCGGGAGACGGGAAGAGGCAGGGGAAGAGGAGCACCCGGATACCCGGCCCGACAGCCCTAGACATTGTACCTTTGGGTTTACAGCCTATGATCGACTGACTGCCGGAAGGATATCAACCGTTGTGGATTGAAGGAAACATAGAGGGAGATTGAAACTTTGGGTGTACAGCCTATGATCGACTGTCTGCTGGAAGCATGTAACCCGTTGTGTACACGTGAAACGGGAAAAGACGATATCTTGTTTGGGTCCACAGCCAAGGGCAGTGGAGATTATGGGTCACCAGACCATTATCGTTTATATAATGGAAGGAAGTCGATGGTAAGCATAGAAAGCAGAAACTTGTGTCTTTCTATGGCTCCTGATTTCTTCATATGTTATTGTTATCTTTGGAAAGATATTGTGTGTTCCTTTGCCCGTTGAGTGCACGAGATTTGTGACAATGTATTCTCTTTTGGCGTGCATTGTTGAGCAGACTTGAGAAAAGATACGAAGCCGTTGGAGGAGAACGTTACGTCAATTCCAACGATCCTAGGAGTTCTGTAGGTAAAGGAGGTCTGTAGGTCTGTAGGTGAGGGTCTGGAAGTTGGAGTAATCCTACTGCCTTAAGGCATCCAGCTCCCGTAAAGGTCTAAGCTGTACAAGGTTGAGTGGTCTTGAGGTCCTTCTCTTCATAGGCCTACTTCCATTTCTGCAGTCATTCTGCGGACGTGCTTGACATTTTAAAGCCACCATTTCCTTCTTATTCCACTTAAACCGGATTTATTAGATATATATGATAAGAGCATCTATTTACTGAATACGTTTTCTTGGCAGGTAAAATCTACCCGCATTTACATATTACATGAATACGCTGAACAAATAAATCTGTAGATTACAGCATACTGCATCTGTCGTAAATTGACATAGATTCTGAAGGTCACAGATTAGGACGAAATGCGAAAAAGCAGCTTGAGGTCACTATATTTCGGCCAGATAAAAATAATTAAGGGAAACATGTTTTTATAACCTCACTTTATAATGAAGGTAAGAAGATATTTCTAGAATTCCATGCTATGATATTACATCAGCATTAGCAGTTTAAACACCTAACAGGAAATAGCGCTACTGACCATCAGACGGGCACTAACTACAAGATTGGCAAATAGATTAAATGTTACTTATAATTTATCAATCATGAGATGAAATATTATCAGGTTTAGCCATGATTAAACTACTGACTCGTTAGTCACAAGTCAAATCAACCATTAGTCGTAGGTAATATTAATCATTATCTTATATGCAATTAGTCATTAATCTATCCGTTGGTCGCCAATCACCACATTGGTATTCTCTCTAGTAATAATTGATCTGACTAACGTTGTAATATTCTTTTGGAATTAGGCTAATATTAACTTGTTTACACATTTACAGTGGGATTTAAAATTCATTCAAGGAGCAGTTTTGTTTTACCCATTGAATAGTCTGGTCAAAAGATAAAACAGAATTGTTCAGTTCAGTGAGCGTGAAAAATATCTTGTCTTGTTTTTTAAAAAAATTGTGATTACAAATGTAATTATGATTACTATTACGCCAAACACTGAAAATATTAGTAAGAGCCTTTTTTTTACTAGCTATTCCTAAATTTGTATGAAGTTAATCGTCAATTATAAATCTAGGCTTTTTTTTTTGTCTTCAATCATTAATCTATGTAAGCTTACAAGGGGAGTATACAGCGATGGGGTCTCCAATTTGGACCAATTTTTTTCTGGTGATTCTACATCGAAAAATAGTCGACACGTATCCGAGTGTTCCGTCCAATGCGCCTTAGGAGCCGAGAAATAAAATAAAATAGGTTGAAAGTTCTTTATTTTTTATATCGAGTTTAGAAAATGATATCGACATGATTCTTTCACCAATTCATTTGTTTTACAGAGTAGATTAAAAGAAAAATATAATCGTTAAAAAATAATTTATATTTCTTCAAATATATTTAAAAATATGCTTTTGTTTTCAGGTAAACTAGTATTATACATTTTTTTACACCAAAAATAGCCCCCCTTAGCAAAATTTGAAATACATTTTTTTTTTTTTTTTTTTTGTAATATTCCCAAAATTTGAATTTAGGGGGTTTTCAATGTGCTAAAAACGAATCTGACATCCGTTTTTAAATAAAAAAAATGTTTTACATACTCGACTCTGTAGAAGTCATTATTATGCCCAAATATTCCATAAACCTACATTTAAAAAATTATCGATTATGGAACAATTTTTTATTTAAAAACGGATGTCAGATTCGTTTTTAGCACATTGAAAAACCCCTAAATTCAAATTTTGGGAATATTACAAAAATAAAAAAAAAATTATTTTAAATTTTGCTAACGGGGGACCCTTCAGATTTTGTTAAAGATTCAAGAATCCGGCCATATTTCAAAGAATATTTACCCGATCCAAACCAAACTAAGGTCAATAAAGGCCATAATGTAACACATTTCCGTCCAATCGGGGTGTTTCTACGTGTTCTGGAATTGACGTTATATGCAAAAAAGTTTACATTCTATTTTTATTTTGAAAATCATTATTCGCAAGTACCTTATGAGATAATACAATAGTCATTTATATGGTTAGAAAAAGGAGTCTTTCTTCTTTTGAAAGATTTCAATGTTGTAAAAATCGGATTATCTCAAGGGGAGATATTGAATTTCAAAACGTTACATTACCTTTTCACTTACAAATTTTTAGTCTCTTCCAGACTAGGAAAAATCATTATTTTTTGTTTTCAATGATATTCAATATATTAGGGTTTCTTGGGGTGCTGATTTTAAATCTGCTATTATTTTTGGTGTAAAAAATGTATAATACTAGTTTACCTGAAAACGATAGCATATTTTGGAATATATTTGAGGAAATATAAATTATTTTTTAACGATTATATTTTTCTTTTAATCTACTCTATAAAACAAATGAATTGGTGAGAGAATCATGTCGATATCATTTTCTGAACTCGATATAAAAAATAAAGCACTTTCAACCTATTTTATTTTATTTCTCGGCTCCTAAGGCGCATTGGACGGAACGCTCGGACACATGTCGACTATTTTTCGACGTAGAATCACCAGAAAAAAATTGGTCCAAATCGGTGACCCCATAGCTGTATACTCCCCTTGTTAGTCACAAGTCGTTAGTCAAAACCTCTTTTAATTATAAAAGCATTGTTACTGTTTGTAGCATTATTTATATGCTACAAAAAGTTATTCATTAGTCATTAGCCATGGAGAAATATGATTGATCAATCGTCAATCGTTAGTCACATTCCAAATACCCATTTAATCATTAATCATTAATAATAAAATTAATCACAGCTCGCCCTAATCTGACTTGGTCATCATGGAATACTTCCCCTCATTGAAAAATCTTCTTCTTCTGGTCAAACCATAGTGTAGCTATAATCTCTGTCTTCTTTGGTCACCATAAAATTATTCTTATCGTTGAATATTCATCCTCCCGTAATATCTTATTCAGCTCAAAGCATGGTGTGGCTATCATAGCTGTATTCTTTGGTCACCATAGAATGTGTCCCATCATTGAATATACCTCCTCCTGCAACATATTAACAGTAAGTTCGTTATTATTTGCGCTTTAGAGACGCAGGTTAGCAGCTCGGAAGAAAAACTTGTCAGTTGATCTAACTGCTAACTGTTATCTGCTATGACGAAGAGTATAGAGAACAAGGTTATCGGTACAGAGAAAGAGAATCGGTAGAGCTAACTGCTAACTGGTATCTGCTACAACGCAGGAGGTTAGCAGATCGGATCACAACGTTGTCGGCACAGAGAATGAGAATCGGTAGAGCTAACTGCTAACTGGTATCTGCTACAACGCAGGAGGTTAGCAGATCGGATCACAACGTTGTCGGCACAGAGTTTGAGAAACGGTAGAGCTAACTGCTAACTGGTATCTGCTACAACGCAGGAGGTTAGCAGATCGGATCACACAACGTTGTCGGCTCAGAGAATGAGAATCGGTAGAGCTAACTGCTAACTGGTATCTGCTACAACGCAGCAGGTTAGCAGATCGGATGATAACGTTGTCGGCACAGAGAATGAGAATCGGTAGAGCTAACTGCTAACTGGTATCTGCTACAACGCAGGAGGTTAGCAGATCGGATCACAACGTTGTCGGCACAGAGAACGAGAATCGGTAGAGCTAACAGCTAACTGGTATCTGCTACAACGCAGCAGGTTAGCAAATCGGATGATAACGTTGTCGGCACAAAGAATGAGAATCGGTAGAGCTAACTGCTAACTGGTAGCTGCTACAACGCAGCAGGTTAGCAGATCGGATCACAACGTTGTCGGCACAGAGAATGAGAATCGGTAGAGCTAACTGCTAACTGGTATCTGCTACAACGCAGGAGGTTAGCAGATCGGATCACAACGTTGTCGGCACAGAGAACGAGAATCGGTAGAGATAACTGCTAACTGGTATCTGCTACAACGCAGCAGGTTAGCAGATCGGATCACAACGTTGTCGGCACAGAGAATGAGAATCGGTAGAGCTAACAGCTAACTGGTATCTGCTACAACGCAGCAGGTTAGCAGATCGGATGATAACGTTGTCGGCACAAAGAATGAGAATCGGTAGAGCTAACTGCTAACTGGTAGCTGCTACAACGCAGCAGGTTAGCAGATCGGATCACAACGTTGTCGGCACAGAGAATGAGAGTCGGTAGAGCTAACTGCTAACTGGTATCTGCTACAACGCAGCAGGTTAGCAGATCGGATGATAACGTTGTCGGCACAGAGAATGAGAATCGATAGAGCTAACTGCTATCTGCTACTATTTCGATTGTAGAGTTTTATCAGCGGCTCCTAAACTGCTAACAGTATCTGTTAATTCTATTTGACGGCAGTAACCAGCACACGCTAATGGCAATTAACTGCTAATAAATAAGAGATCTTCTAATAGCAACCCATCTCTAATACATCCACGCAATGAATGTGTAGTTCGCGTTCGTTGAAATTTTTCATATTGTTACTTTTACGTTCACCGAAAAAGAACTGACGTAAAAATGATCGTACTCAGTATTACAACTAATACATAATGAAAACTAACAATTAATACTGGCAAATTTAGTGTTTCCAATGAGAGGGAGAATATGAAGCCGAGCCTCTCGTAGAACAAACAACTTAAAAGCATTCTGTCAATTCACTCGGCTGATTAAAATTTGTTTTAGGCCAGCAAACAATATCAAATTTATAAGCCTTTGGAATGTGTTACATTGTTTCAGGTCGAATCTAATGGAACGAGATGGAGCTTTTTATTTTTCATGACCCTTATTGTTAAAAATTATCCCTAGAGGTCTGAATGGAACCTCGCCCGACTATGGAGGAGACAATGGATCAACAATTTGCTCTCATAATTATGTAATTTAGATCGAGCCAACGGCGAACTGCAGTAAGTTTACGATCGAAAAATTCTTTGGTTTATTAAATGAGAACTACACTCCTGGCCAAATTTATTTGTACACTTTGTTTTTAGTGCAAAACATTAAATCTTGATTTAATTTTTAATTTATAGGAAATGGAAATCACTATTTGATTGTAAGTAAAACAAATAATAAGGTCAATAACCTGGCTAGAATATTTGCTAGCTATATTCTGGAATAGAAATAGGATTAATCAGAAAATGATAAACAAAACTTGGCCAAATAAAATTGTACACTTCTTATCTACCCTGAAACCGATGGATTATGTCAGTTTAAAGTTTCCTACTGTTTGAGACAAGTCTGTCATTTATGCAAAACATATTCATTCGGTCTAATTTCACGAGTAAAAAAATAAGTAGACCGGATATCATCGTTCATAGCTGTAGCGGAAAAATTTAATCTTCCGCATACAACAGTGGCATACATGGTAAAAACCGACTATAATAGAATATAAATGAAAAGAGGACCCAACCGAAAAATAAATAGGAGATCGGAATCGCGCATAAAAAGAGAAATCCGTCGATTAGCTAATGAAGGAGAACTGGTAACTTATAGGAACCTCAAGGAAAATCTATATTCAATTGCCTCTACGAGAAGAATAAGAAGATTTCTGACATAAATTGGTGTAAAATGGAAAAAAATTGGAAAAAAAATCCTCTTACCAACGCTCATCGGGAATTTCACTTAAAAAAAAGCTCGCAAGTGGCTGTCATTAGACAAGCTCTTCTGGACACACATTGTATTCACCGAAGATAAAGCTTTTTCTAAAGATGGTCCAGATAACAAGTATAGTAATACGCATGATGGTCCTAGTACCTCATTTAACCGTCCTAAACGGCATATGAGAGGTGGGGTAGTCATGGTGTGGGGTCCAATCACATCAGGGGATTTTGTCTTACGAAACAGTCTCTGGACGAATTAAGAGCTGTCTGTATTTAACACTTTTCCGAGAAGAAGTCTTGGCTTGGATGAAATCTGTGCTCCCAGATGGATTTTTTTTTTTTTTTTTTTTGCGAGATAATGCACCCGTTCATACTTCCAGAGTGACAAAACAAAAACCGAAATGGGTCTTCAAGTGTTAGAGTTGCCAGCACGATCTCTGACCTTCAGCCTATCGAACATTATTAGCAAGCACTATCTGCAGAAGTTTACAAGAAGAGAGCATTCCAAAACGATGAATAATTATGGCAGGCTATTTTAAAAGCAGTTGACAATATTAAAATCAAATATCCAGAATAATTGAAAAATTTGTGCTGCTCAATGAACAGAAGAGTCTTAAATGATATTATTTCAAAAGGAGTTTTGTTTTTCGTTTTAGGTACCCAAATTATCCTAATGTCTTTCTCTTGGAATAATAGAGATACAATCTGGATAATAGGTGTACAATAAAATTTGGCCAGGGGTGTATAAAGATGAGAAATGGATATTAAAACGTCAACTTATTATCTAGATGTGTCAAACCTCTTTAGACAACTAGATATGATAAACATCATATATATATATATATATATTACATTTATTCGTGAGGATCCGCAACTAAAGCGATTCGTTAAAAACAAATTTCACAACAAACCATTGAAGGCACAGACAAAAATAAACACGTGAGATATTTACAATTTGAAAAAATAAAATAGTACTTTTTAAAAAAAGAATTAGGCTGTTCGAGAAAACTTTTCCTGTTAATCAGCTATCAGTTTTAAAAATGAAATAACTATTAACAATATACCCAATTTTGATCATGAAAATATTGTAGGTGCTATATGGTCAAGATGAGAAATACCATTAGGTTTAGATAAAATGAATTGGTTCAAAAGATATAAACTAAGAAGTGGCTTGTAGAAAACTATAGGTGTAAGATAATAGGCATTATAAACCTTATTTATATACAGGGTGATTCAGGTCTAAATAGCCAAACTTCAGGAGGTGATTCTCGACATCATTTCCAACAAAAAAGTTCATTTAAAGTATGGTCCGATTCCGAATAGAAAAGGAGCTATGTCCAATTTTCTGTTTTCTTTTAAAGGTAGACATATTTTTTATTGAATAAGAAAGGATTGCTCAAAAACCGTTGAAAATAATTGAATTTTAATTATGCCATCATAAAATAGATAAAATTTCCTTCAAGAAAACAGTGATTTAATTCACTAAACCAATTGATAAAAGATACTTTCTGAACGTGCAATAATGCACTTCTGTTATTTTCGATGAATCAGTGTTTTTTCGCAAATTGTTTCCTCAGCCCCCTAACGGACTACAGGTTCAATACTTACAGGAAAACATCTACATTTAGTAAGCATTAAATCTATGCAAATGAAGTGCAAGTTTATTGAGGGATAGGTCGAACGATTGGCTCATTTTTGTCATAAAATGTGGAATTTAGTTTTGTTTCTTTCAAATACCTTGTGTGAAGAAATTATAAATTATTCATTATTTATTGGGGGTGAGGTTAGCTCAGTGGTAGAGCTCTCGACTAGTAAGTTGGAGGACCTGAGTTCAAATCCCGAGCAAGCACTAAAGATTTTTTCTTTTAGTGTCTTCGCTCATGGGTTGAATTCGGCCTCCCTGACCGTCCCTAGGCCAACTCAGCCTTTAATAAATTTATCAATGGGTACCTTGGGTGCTAATGACTCTAGCAGTCGAAGCAGCCAAGGGGAAAATCAGGCGGCCGGAGCATAGTACTGACCACACTATCTCCCTAGTGTGCCGTATGGTCATGAATCAGATACCTCTATAGTATCTGCCCCTCAGGGCCCTCGTGGCCTGTTACGGGACTGATTTTTTTTTTTTTTTTTTTTTCATTATTTATTGGCCAAACTGTGGGAACGTATTGTCCACTCCGGAAGCAATAAAAAGTAACTGAAAAAAATTATTTGAAAAGTTTTTCATTTGAGAGATATGCCACATTTTGTGTTTTCCAAATTTTCATGGATAGTTGGCACTAAACTTTGTTTATATATTTAAACAGTTAAAAACTGCCGAAATTGCAATTGTACCTTTGTCAACTGGGACAGTGGACAGCAATCCATAAGAACCAGATTCGTGGTGTGAGAGCGGAACGTCTTCTAATGGCACGGTTGGGAATTATGATTGGCTGAAAAAGATATTTAGTGTTTTTGGAAATTTTATTCTAAAATATTTCAAATTATGTGTAAATTTTGGAATACAATTATTTAACTATCCTGAAATGTTTATAAATTATCCCCTCAAAATATCTTGTCGAAACATAAGTGCCAAATACATCAATATAAATCAATAAAAATTTAGAAATCACAAAATGTGACATATTTCTCAAATGGAAAACTTTTCCAATAGTTTTTTTCAGATACTTTTTATTGCTTCCGGACTGGACAATGGGTTCCCACAGTTTGGCCAATAAATAACGAATAATTTATAATTTCTTCACACAAGGTATTTAAAAGAAACAAAACTAAATTCCACATTTTATGACAAAAATGACCCAATCGTTCGACCTATCCCTCAATAAACTTGCACTTCATTTACATAGATTTAATGCTAACTAAATGTAGAAGTTTTCCTGTAAGTATTGAACCTGTAGTCCGTTAGGGGGCTGAGGAAATAATTTGCGAAAAAACACTGATTCATCGAGAAAAACAGAAGTGCATTATTATGCACTTCCAGTATTATCCAGAAAGTATCTTTTATCAATTGGTTTAGTGAATTAAATCACTGTTTTCTTGAAGGAAATTTTGTCTATTTTATGATGGCATAATTAAAATTTAACTATTTTCAACGCTTTTTGAGCAATCCTTTCTTATTCAATAAAAAATATGTCTACCTTAAAAAAACAGAAAATTGGACATAGCTTCTTTTCTGTTCGGAATCGGGACCATACTTTAAATGAACTTTTTTGTTGGAAATGATGCCTAGAATCACCTCCTGAAGTTTGACTACTTAGACCTGAATCACCCTGTATATATATATATATATATATATATATATATATATGTGTGTGTGTGTGTGTGTGTGTATGTATTTTATATTTATTTATGAGCATCCGCAACTAAAGCGATTCGCTCAGAACAAATTACATATGAATACATCTAATTACATTTTTACATATTTGCTTTCAAATGTACAAATGGAATTTTACATATACATCAGTTATGCAGTTCATTATGCATCTAATTATAAGAAAATACAATATTACAATAATTCATACAATTTAAACAATTGAGCAAATATGTTTACAAATTTTACAAAGTGACAAGTTAAGATATTTTAAACTCCGTTAGTTTAATATTGTCAAATGTTGTAAGACGAGTAGGTTTGTGTTTAATTTGCATTATGGCATTTGTCAGCCAGTAGGATTTTATCATAGTAGGAATGTATAGTTTAATATTGTCAAATGTTGTAAGACGAGTAGGTTTGTGTTTAATTTGCATTATGGCATTTGTCAGCCAGTAGGATTTTATCATAGTAGGAATGTGTAGTTTAATATTGTCAAATGTTGTAAGACGAGTAGGTTTGTGTTTAATTTGCATTTTGGCATTTGTCAGCCAGTAGGATTTTATCATAGTAGGAATGTATAGTTTAATATTGTCAAATGTTGTAAGACGAGTAGGTTTGTGTTTAATTTGCATTTTGGCATTTGTCAGCCAGTAGGATTTTATCATAGTAGGAATGTATAGTTTAATATTGTCAAATGTTGTAAGACGAGTAGGTTTGTGTTTAATTTGCATTTTGGCATTTGTCAGCCAGTAGGATTTTATCATAGTAGGAATGTATAGTTTAATATTGTCAAATGTTGTAAGACGAGTAGGTTTGTGTTTAATTTGCATTTTGGCATTTGTCAGCCAGTAGGATTTTATCATAGTAGGAATGTATAGTTTAATATTGTCAAATGTTGTAAGACGAGTAGGTTTGTGTTTAATTTGCATTTTGGCATTTGTCAGCCAGTAGGATTTTATCATAGTAGGAATGTATAGTTTAATATTTTGAATCTTCAATGGTATAAATAAAAAAACCTCTGTTTCTTAACACACACACACATATAAGTATATTTTTTATTTTATTAATTTATTTTATATAAATATATATCAGGAGCGTGTAGGGACACTAAGACAAAAGTCCTTTAGAGATTTGCTCGTTTTACCTTCTTTGTGGAGAAAATCGCAAAACAGCAAACCGAAACAAGTTTTTACTTTTGTACTAACTTATTTAAATCTTCAATGGGAAAATATTGTTTCGTGAAACCAATTACTAAAATCAATCTTTTGATGCTGATCTAGTTTTCGTGTACGGTTTCTGCTACGGTAATGCTTTAGAAGCGGCGCGAGAGTACGCGCGCAGATAGAAGAGTGCTTAATCGACAAGTCTTTCTGTTAACCTTTAATGGACTACGAGAGGCTGAGTCATTTTATTTATTTACATTTTTTTTTATTTTACCATCTATTTAATTTAGTGATAGCTTAAAATGTTTCACTCTTGCAGAAACGCAAGCATTACATCTAGCACTGACGATGGATTCGAAAAGTACCTTGGTTAACCCGATCATATGGTATGACATCCGTGGATTTCTTTGTATGTGGAACCTTGAACCAGGAAGTTTATTCCGTCTCAATCAACTCAAGAGAGCAGTTAAGAGATCGAATCAAAACGAAGCAATAACGAGCAAATCTCTAAAGGACTTCTTGCCTTAGTTTTAGCGCGGTTCCTCCCTCCCCCATAGGGAGGAACCCCGCTTATAAGGTTGATCTCATGACGCAATCCAGAAGTGCCGACTAGAAAGGTTACTAAATGCTCTACAAAAAAGGTTCTTATGAAAGTTTTGATTAGACGATGTCAATCGGAGAAATAAGTGCTTACAACTTTAAAGTAATTGATTTCGCTTATTCGAACTGTTCTTTTTGTCTGTTTTTATTCCTTGTTATTTTTTTAACTGCTTATAGTTGGATAATGTATTTGATAATAAATCAGGTTAAGAAAAACAATTTAATCTTAGAGATATGGATTTCCAAGATATAGCTTTTGAACTGCCTAGCGGGGTCCTTCCCAGGGCGGGTTGGCCTATCCAGGTAAGATCGTAAATAAGACCTTTCTTGAAAGTAAAGATGGAACTGTCAACATTGGTCCTCCTCTGCCTCCCGGCACTTTCAATGCTGACGAAGGCTACCAATGAGTAGCTGAAACGTCCTGAATATAGATTTTTTTAACAAAAATCGTTTTGAGGTTTCCTTAGCCGAATCCCAAACATTTCATCTTTACTTATCACCTCGACGGCTAACTATCTAATCTTCATGCTTTCTAGAAATGTGGACCCAATATAATAACAGCTTCTATTTTAATCATTTTAAATGAGTCTAGAGATAAGAACGGAACCACGCTAAGATGATGCAGTTCCTGCGAGTCGGACTTTTTCAATACCCTACACGCTCCTGAATTTTTACCATTTAAATTCGGGTCACCCTGTATACACACACAAACATATGCATATATACATAAGTATGGACACATAACTGTGCCAAATATGTGTATGTAGTTGGTAAATCGGAAAATGGGCAAAATTAATTAAGTGCATAATGATTATCTCCTAAAGCCTAAACAGTCTTAACTGACAGACCGGCCGGAATATATAGGGGAACTCGGGGCTGAATGGGATAGCGGGGTAGAACGGGATAAGGCACTTTCCTGGGATGGAGAGTGGTGTACTTTAGTGGATATGCATTTAACTATGCCTTTCTTATTCAATAAAAAATTTGTCTACCTTAAAAAAACAGAAAATTGGACATAGCTTCTTTTCTGTTCGGAATCAGGACCATACTTTAAATGAACTTTTTTGTTGGAAATGATGCCTAGAATCACCTCCTGAAGTTTGACTACTTAGACCTGAATCACCCTGTATATATATATATATATATATATATATATATATATATGTGTGTGTGTGTGTGTGTGTGTGTGTGTGCACATTTAACTATGCCTACAGACGGTAGAGAAGATGTGGTAGCCATTTTTATCAGTTCTCACTGACTGTTTTGAGTGAAATGATGTTTTTTTGTTTTCTGCCGAGTTGTTTGTAACCTTTTTGTCGATTTAAATGCAAAGTAAGCTTCTAATCATTAATGCAAAGCTAATGTGTGTTATCTGCCGTTGTAGTGCATGTCAGTAGCTAAACACTCGTTATAAGTATAATTATGACAGGTTTTAGTTCAGCAATTGCCTCATAACCTAAATCGCGATCTCGGGGCAGCACGGGATTTTTTTTTTCATTCCTGATGGTTCGAACGTACGTTAAAAAGACGGACAGGCAAAAATGGGATGTCATTTTATTTAATTTTACTATTAAATGCAATTAAAAAAAACAATAACCAATTAAAAAGTTAGGTAAACAGTGATAAAACCTGTTGAAAAGAACAAAACTAACAATTTCGAAGTTTTATGCACATATTTCTCCGACTGACATCGCCCCATCGAAAATTTCATCTTAACATTTTTTTTTAGGGAATTTAATAAGCTTCTGAATGGTCACCTTCCACTGACTACGATTTCCCAACCGTTTTCCCGGTAACAATTCATGCGCTGGAGTTGACAGCGAAGACGTCCAGGAAATTTTAGTTTGTAAATATTGGCAGGATGACAAGTAATATAGTGTATTTTCTGTGTTTATTTCAAAATGCAACAAAAATTATCATTTTTAAATTTTTTTAACTTAAGAATTTGTGTATGAAAACCCCTATCCCATTCTGCCCCGTGAGCGGGGCAGAGCGGGAAAGATGTAGACTTTTTTTTAAAATTGTAAAAAAAGTGTTTTTACTTACAATTAACTACTAACCATTTTACATGTGTTTAGTAACAATATAAATAAATGTTTTACGCCTTTATTATGGGTTTTGTGTGATTACCCTATTTTTTTAAAATCTATAAACATTAAGTATCCCGTTCCGCCCCGAGTTCCCCTACTCGTTCAGGCGACAGGCCTTCCGGCGAACAGTTCAGGTCTAACTGACTGGCCTGCCTGACCGTGTGTAGCCTGCTTTAGACTAGTGAATAGTGTAAAGTCACCAACTCATAGTCTTCATTGTTAACGACTTTCCAGAAAGGGGTTTCTTGACATCTCGGAAAATAGCGTGTTTTCTCTGTTAATTCTCTGTTGAAGAGCTGCTCTGAAAATTTGAGATTTTCAATGTACTAAGCTATTCTTTTTGACTATGAATATATTCTGCCCTTTTTTTGGGTGGAAACGCAAATTGAACAAAAAAATCATGAACTTGAACCCTCTAATTAGAGCCTTTTATAATAATCTTCTAATAAGAATTTCAGGAATCTTTTTGACTCCAGTATTCTGATTTTAATATCAAACACATAAGAATTTCGGTAAGCCTACGGTAATCCCGTAAGTTACAGTTGTTTCTAGCATATTTTATTGTCATTTTATGTTCATTCAGAAACGCTAATACCTATTTCTTTTTTTCAGGTAAGGGACCAGAAGATATATTGGAGGCGGTTGTGATCCGTAAGCATTTAAACAAATTTTAATTTAATAATCTTAGATATTTAAATAAGAATAAGATCTTATCTCTTCACCTGTGACTCTACGTGTCTACAGGACCAGTGGCGGCTAAAGGGGAGGGCTTGGGGGGGGGGGGGGGTTAGCCCCCCCCCTTCGAATGAAAATTCACAATCTTTTTCGGTTGTCAGAAAAGTTGTTGTTTAGGCAGATTAATAGTAATAAGTTCTAATTAATGTATGTTCTTAATTTATCAAATAATGGTTTCCAAGTGCCTGGTTATAAAATTTTGATTCTACACACCAAGGCACGGCAGTAAGCCCATTCTAATTTAGCCACCCCCCCCCCCCCCCCCCCCTCAGAAATGTTTGTCTTGAGCCGCCTATGCTAGGGACTGTTTTAATGGGTAAATCAGTGAGTTTTAATGCATTGTTTTTTGTGAGGAATTGTTTTAAGTGCGTACAAATTTGAATATATTCATTTCTTTTATGAAATACTTGTTACTTATTAGCTGTGGGCATATATGAAACATTTGCGGACAGAAATATGAGGACATCACGACCAAGGCAGCATTTGTAAATCGAAAGCAAAGAATGATTTGCTCAAGAGGGGACTATACAGAAAAAGCAAATTTGATTTCTAAATAACATAATCTCCTTCAGTTAATACCCTAATAGCAACATTAGATCATTCAGTCAACACCCTAATATCAACATCAAATCCTTCAGTTAACACCCTAATAGTAACATCAGACCATTTAGTCAACAGCCTAATAGTAACATCAGATCCAAGATAAATATACATGCTACCGTCAAATGCATAGTAGGTAGTATTGACTCCCTAGAAAAAGAAAAGCTACAAGACAGGTTAACGAACGCGCAGTTCCGCACAACCTACAAAATTTTGAAATTTGAATGTAAGCAGCTGTCTTATATCAACGACACTAACAGCCTTCAAATGATAAGCCAGAACAGAAACGCTAAACCTGAACGGGAAGCCTTGGAGTTCTGATGAAAGTGCCCTCTGCTCTCTTTGCAACATAAAACAACCCGAAGATATCATCCATTTCCTAGCTGTATGCCCAATCCTCTCCGAAATAAGAGTAAATATATTCCACAATAATAGATTAACCCACACGCAAGCAATAGACTATTTGAACGGCCAGGACTACGCAAAACTATACCAATACGTTAAAGAGGCTATGAATTTTAAATTTGATTATCAGGAATAAGGAGGATCAATTTTTGCTTTACTTATTTATCTGTTTTTATATTGTTTAAAATCACTCATATTGTTTTTATTTAATTTTCATGTGTATTATATTATGTGGTGTCGCTTAGCTGATGGATTATATCCAAGCTTATGTAAATTTATTGTGAATTTCTCAAGGACTTATTATTTGTATATGTATATAATACAATTTACTTTACTACTACTACTACATCAGATCCTTCAGTCAACACCCTAATATCAACATCAAATCCTTCAGTCAACATCCTAATAGTAACATCTGATCCTTCAGTCAACATCCTAATAGTAACATCAGATCCTTCAGTCAACATCCTAATAGCAATTGAGGCAGATAGAGTTGGAAAGGTTTCACAATCACTCGGTTGAAAAACAAACCATGGCTTTGTTAAGTTTGGTATTGATAAAGTGTTAGAAAACAACGTTAAAAACAGACATAAGTACTTTAGAATTTCTCCATAGGAGGTGCTGACGAGAAATGTATACGGTTCAAACCCTGCGGGTCACGAAAATATCAGTGGCTCAAACGTGTACATTTCTCGTCGGCATAATTATGCCTAACTCTCAAGAGAAAACATGACTAGAGGACTTCCTAACAAGGAAAGCCCCCGAAGAGGTGTGAACAAAGCACGAAACATGTCGGGCAAAATATTTCAAAAAGTAGTGGAACAAAACGATTGGTGTACTACATTATGGACCCCCTGCCATTGAAATATATATATATATATATATATATATATATATATATATATATATATATATATATGTATATATATATATATATATATACAGGGTGTCCCGTAAATGTCTAGTCATATTGTGGGAGGTGATAGAAGACCCTTAGGGGAACAAAAAATGTTCTATGACGATTTTCCGAATTCTCACCCATAAGGGAGAAAACGTCGTTTTATTGTTTTATCAAGACAAACGTGGTTTTTATAAGAATAGTCGTTGTAGCTCCGTCCCAGGTGGTTCTACTAAAAAGGAAGTGAAACCAATCGAAAGCTGAGTAAATTTACGATAAGTCTAGTTGGAAGTAAACGTAAAAATGAATGAATGTAAGTATGTATATCTTACCAAAAGAAAGCTATTCTAAATTTCCTGACATTTTCTTGATATTTCTTTCCAGCGGGGAAGAAAAAAATATAATATTCTTTTCACAGATCCATGTTTTTTTTTTTTTAACTTTTGTTCTTATATCGTTCACATACACAATAACACAGGGTTGTGATACATGAATGGAAAGCTGGTTAAATGAGAAGTTTTTCTGAAACCCGGAAATTTCAGACCCTGCCCATTGAGGAGTAACGCTGGAAAGAAATATCAAGAAAATGTCAGGAAATTTAGAATAGCTTTCTTTTGGTAAGATATACATACTTACATTCATTCATTTTTACGTTTACTTCCAACTAGACTTATCGTAAATTTACTCAGCTTTCGATTGGTTTCACTTCCTTTTTAGTAGAACCACCTGGGACGGAGCTACAACGACTATTCTTATAAAAACCACGTTTGTCTCGATAAAACAATAAAACGATGTTTTCTCCCTTATGGGTGAGAATTCGGAAAATCGTCATAGAACATTTATTGTTCCCCTAAGGGTCTTCTATCACCGCCCACAATATGACTAGACATTTACGGGACACCCTGTGTATATATATATATATATATATATATATATATATATATATATATACATACAGGGTGGCCCAGATAAGCGGGTCACAAGAGAAATAACTACTAAACGGTTTGAGGTATCAACATTTTTCAAAGGGGCAAAGTTGTAGTTCTCGTCGAGATCTATAAAATTCCTCGGAAACGAAAAAATAACACTTCTAAGGGCTCAAATAGACCTTCGAAGGGATAGGTTTCAACCATATTTTTCATTATATTTTTAAAATTACTAACAAAACTAGGAAGAACCATGCAAACCGGGTTTCGATGCGTCAAGTAGTTCTCTGTAAAAATACGTTTTCATTTGCATGTATTCCTCATCTGAAATTCCAAAAAAAAGTAACTTTAATTTATTTAAATAGTTTTTTTTTGTTAAGGGAGGGGTTTCAGAAAATGAACTCTTACAATTATTGCCTTTCCTGAGAGCATATTTTCTTCAAGGTTAGTTGGAATTAGCTATGAAATTTAATTATAATATTTTTAGATCTCAACAAGAGAATTGACAGAATTCAAAGAATTTGAACAAATTTTCTGTCTCCTGGAAATTCCAATCTATGGCTGGATATTTACTCAATGGCCCAGTCATTGTAACAATTTACAAAAATATTAGAATTTCTGCAATAGGTTTTTTTTCAGGATAATTCCTCTTCCAGAAAAGTGGCCAACATTTTAAAATATTAGTTTTGTTGAATGTAGAAAATTTGAATACAATTTAAAATCAGCCTCACCTCTTAATTATATAGCTCTGACGATCTGACGATTTTTTTTTAAATATTATGCTCCAGTGGATTCTGCTGGTTAACGAATCTGATCTTTTGGAATAATAATATTTAAAAACGTGCAGGAAAGTACCTTCCAATTAGAGATATTATTACATTATTTATTTATGTTTTTCACTACAGTGTGATTAACATATTAATAAGTATTTTACGCTGCAATTTGTTCATAGCAAAAAAAAAAATTTTTGTCTGTACTGTTTATGTTTAGATTTAGTCGATGTTTGAAGTAAGTTTGTGTGATGTTAGTCAAGTCATGATGACAGTATGTTTCAGAAGAATATGGATGTATGATCCTCAGATTTATGTAAACAATATTACGTAGATAAGAAAATATAATACCCTAATAACATTAGGTAGATAAGTAAAAAAAAGGTCTTCGTGTGTATTGTCACAGTCTGTATCTTTGTATCTACTATATATTTGTCAAATACTTATTAACCTAAACTATTATGATATTTGGTTAAACCAGGACCCCCACGTAATTAAAGCAAATATGGCAGGTATCTTAGAAGATTACAAGGCAATGTTGTTAGACCAGGATATAAATTTAAAAAAAACAGTCCAATTATAGCCCTTTTTACAATAGTATATTCATAAAACCAGGTACGGCCCAGGAATTTCTCACAATTAATCTACCATTTTCCATATATAAAACAATTTTCCAATTTAGAACCTGCAGTAACTACGCAATAAAATTCAACATAAACAATTTAACATATACAATAGACCCGCAGAAGAAATGTTCTATGTGTAGTTTAAATGTTCTAGAGAACATTCATCATTTAATTCTTCATTGCCCTGCTTATGAGCCGATAAGAGCAAAACATCTTACCTTCCTGACTGATGATGATCCAGAAATTAATTTCCTCAACGCACTCAATAGCAATAATAAATATAAACTCATAGGAATATCTAGATATATTAAGGAAGTTCTAAAGTGCCGATCATTTATTTTAAATGAATAAAAGTTAATTATTTTTTATCTTATTTTTTATTCTTTGCTTTTTTATTTATTTATTTTTTTTTATTCTTTTAATAATTCACTTTTCAGTTTATTTACATTTGATTTATGTTATAATATTATGACTATATTTATTTTAATCATAAGCGGAAGGATTTTATCTATGTAATATTAGTTATATTATTTATTTCTCATATACAGATATTGTTATTTTGCAACTAATTTGCTCATTATAGTTTGTTCATATTAGTAAAATAGTACAAATATATACTATAACAGTTAAGCAGTTATAAAAGTTAAAATTACTAAAAATAGGACTAACTAAATAAATACGTAAGCCAACTCCTTTGCTAAGGAGAACTCCTGTATAGCAAATAAAATAATAATAAAAAAAAAAAAAATATTTGTCAAATACCACTCACTGACTCACTCACTCACTGACCTATCATCCCCCAGCCTAAACCACTCGACAGAAAATTTTGAAATTTTGCATGGACACTCCCCATATAACGTAGGCACTCACTAAGAAAGGATTTTTTGATATTCGAATTTTTAAGTATTTTTAGGGGGGTTTAAAGTTTTAGTTGGTTAGAGCAGGCAAGCCAAGGCAGCATTTGTTGCTAGGACGATAACAGAACAGCTGTTACCTTACATTATCTATTTCATAGTATTATTTTTAATTGAGGTTAATTTCCACTATGATGGCAGTCCTTGAATTACTAGAAATAAAATGTGATTTTGTCCCTCATAGAGTTTACGCCCTGGTGAGGGCCCATCCGAGGTAACAATATCACGAACCATTTAACACAAAAATTTGAAATTTTGCACGGACAATACGTTATGAGTGTAAACACTCGCTAAGAAAGGTTTTTTTGATATTCAAATGTTTAAGTACTTTTAGGGGGGTTTGAATTATGAAGAAGTTCCTCATCGGCTCAAAAATGGTTCGATTTTGATAACATTTGGTACAAAAATCTTTCTTCTCATTTAAAAGGTCAAGTTCATTAACCAGTTTAATCCGTTTACTGGAACATAGTTTTTGGAGCGAAATTTTTGCGAAAGATTCCTTAACGTAGGAAAACGAATGACCATTTTTTAAGCGAGTTCTGCAGCCATTTACCAGAAAAATTGATAGAAATACTTTTCAAAACTAATTTTCTGTTTGGGTATGAGAAACGAAGTATATGGAAACGAAATTGTATGAATGGTGATACAAAGTTTTCGGATCTGAGAATATTTTCTAAAATATCTCGAAAACGGTTGGGAACTCGTAGTAAGTGGAAGGCGGCTATTCGAAAGGTTACTAAATTCTCTACTAAAAAGATTCTGTTGTAATATTCGGTGGGGCGATGTCAATCGAAGAGATAAGTGCTTAAAACTTCAAATTTGTTAGTTTTATGCTTTTCAACGTGTATTTGTCTCTGTTTACCTAACTTTTTAAGCGGTTGTTGCATTTTGTTTTTCAACTCTCCAACGGAAACAAGCACGGTTACCTCCACATGGTGTTTCCTGGGTAACTTTAAAGTCCGTGCAATAATAAGCTGTACACAATTAGGTAGTAGCGTTAATTTTGATCATACCTTATTTAACTCAATATAAAAAATACTTATCGGCCGTGGTGAAGCACGGGTATTCAGCTAGTTTTTTTAAATATGTGTATATCTCGTCGATATACTGGCTTCCATCTGAGAGTAGTTCAGACATGTTGTCCAGTAAGCCATAGTTTTCTCTCAACCGACATTGAGTCAAGATGTGTTTTATTGTCAGTGGAGTGATACATAATTCACATATCGGTGCATCAGCCGTGAATGGCCTATTCTTAAGCAGCAGAAGACAACTTCTTCTCCTCTATTAGAGCGGTTCCTCCCTCTCTCCATAGGGCTTATATGGTTGATCTCATGACGCAATCCGGAAGTGCCGACTAGAAAATTTTACGTTTCAGAATGTCTAGAGAACCAAAATAGGTTTCAAATTTGTATGTATATATATATACATACAAACTTCAGTGAATAATGGTCCGATATTGATGAAATTTGGTTCTTTTCGTCTGATTTTTATATCTTGTTATTTTTTAATTGCTTATAGTAGGATAATGTATTTGACAATAAAACAGGGCAACTAAAATAAGAAAAAAAATATTGTTAAAAATATAGTTTTCCAAGAGAGAGATTTGAAGACGCCTTTTGAATATTTTCAACTGCCTTTATGCTGTTGGTGTCTTTTTTTTTAAATTACATTTATTTCTAGAATTAGTACGATAGTAGAATATTACAATAAAATGTGATACGTTTTGATATTTTTCAATCCATTGAACCGTGTGAAATAAGTATCTGTAGAAGTGGATTCTGCGGGCCCTGCCAGGTAAGGCCATAAACCATTTCAAGAAAGGTCGAACCAAAATAATAGCTGTTTCTATTTTAATCTTTCCAAATGAGACTAGGGATAAGAACGAAACCGCGCTAAGATGACGCAGTTCCTGTGAGTCGGACTTTTTTGTCTTACGCTGGATGTCCATTCCCCGACTGTTTGTTTAATTTCTCTTAGGAAACATCCCCATGAGTCCGGAGCCCCGGATGTTTCCTTCTTAGTTTGTTGTCTATTGTCACGTCCCAGGGTCTCTGCCACATTTCTATAAGTTATAGAATTAGAGATATAAGAAACGCTTTGTGGCGTAATAGTTCATTTAGGGAGAATTTACCAGATAATGTTATTCTAAATTTTCCAGCAAGTCATTCCAAGAGTAGCTCCATCAGAGGCAAAACTTCTGCCATCCTCTCACTCCGCTTCCCAACTTAAACCATGTTACTTGTAAGATCAGCCAGGAGTTGGTTAAGTCTTGGTAGAGGTGATTAAAGGAGCTAGAGACTTCGGATAGAGGAAGCTAGGAGATAACTTGGCTTAGTTGGGTGCTTAAGACCATGTCCCAAGGGTGGAAGGCATCCAGGTATCCATACCTTCATAGGAAATGCATGAGCTATCGGTACATCCGTCGTATCTCTACCCTTCTGGAGCTACGGAGAATTATTAACTCTCCAGTCCCGACCTTATTATACTAAACCATCAGGATAATGACGAGCGATCTAACTCAAAATATTTATGTCAGAAGGGTCTCCCCGTGGTCTAGTGGCTAACGCCTAAGATTCTCATGCGGGAGACGAGGGTTCGAGTCACTCCGGTGTCAAGAATTTTTCGTTCCTTGCTGCACCATTGATGTCGGCGCTCATGGCCCAGTAGTCGGTGTGCGGTAAAAAAAAAAAAAAAAAAAAAAAAAAAAAAAAAATTGAGATTGGATCAGACCCTCTTGATTGCAAAGGTGGAGGCAGTCCAAGTTCCAACATAATCCCTATGGCCAAACTTGGTACACAGGTAGGTCTTGATACGGGAAATCTCCTAGGCTAGGTCAAAGAGTCAAATTTTCGTCAAAAGGTCAAAATGTTTGTTTAAGAAAAATTGGCTACACTGAACCATTCAGATTCTGACTGTCATTTTGAATCGACAGCCATTTTGAATAATGTATCAAATTTATTTATGTTCTTGATAATTAGAATAACTCGAACTCATTGATGACTTTACATCATTATATAATCATGTAATGCAGTTTATTTCAATTTTATATCAACAGTCTAACTAAGGAGGAAGACTTTTGATAAGAGCTATCTACTCGCAGGCTGGTGGTGCGTGCCTCTGTCGGCTGTTTTATGAATTGCTGTGGTGCTGGCCTCTGCCGGCTTCATTATGAATTAGTAGACAGATATAAACAAATTCACACCGTTTGACCGATTTTGACGTAACTGGGTATACAGGTAGATCATGATACGGGGAGAGTCATACGCTGAAAGTAGGTGTAGCATGGCACACTGGGTAACAGCTAGTAGATCTTGATACGGGGAGAGTCATAGGCAGAAAGTAGGTGTAGCATGGCACACTGGGTAACAGCTAGTAGATCTTGATACGGGGAGAGTCATAGGCAGAAAGTAGGTGTAGCATGGCACACTGGGTAACAGCTAGTAGATCTTGATACGGGGAGAGTCATAGGCAGAAAGTAGGTGTAGCATGGCACACTGGGTAACAGCTAGTATATTATAAAAGAGAGTGCACAATTTGCTTGGCGCTAAAACTCAAAAGCGAGTCCCGGCACGATCCCTATTTGAACTTACGCACGAAAACTCTGGCTAACTGCGAACGTTTGACATATCCAAACATTCCAATCCTAAGTCCTAGGAACCATAGACAACGCTCCATTCTACGTTTTCAACCTCAACCTTCATAAAGATCTCAATATCACGCTCCTTAAAGGCGTTATACTCGTATTATGCAGATACCTACGTATCCACGCCAAACCTTCCCCAAATCAAAACCCTAAAGTTCTCTCCCTATCGTGCCCCCAACTACTTTTGGGTGTAAAAATGTTTTTCGCGCGAATTTAGCCCGGTTCCGGCGGACTGACTCTGCCGATTAACGAACTGGATCTTTCAACTCACACAAAGTAGATAAGGAAAAGATGGGCATAAATCATTTACCTGACAAATTTGTTACTTTTCTAATGGATAAGGAATATTAAATTAGATAAAAATAAAATTGGCTGTTGTATAATTGAAGTGGTGTAAGTCAAATTTATTTTTAATTAAATGCAAATCGATTTTATATTTAGAGGCGATAATTCTTCTGGAAATGGACAATATCGGATTTTAGAATCGAATATTATCGACATTAAGGGTATTAGCGCCGGATTATCTACAGATGTCCACCCTTGCTATATATCCATGGTCTAGCAGGAAATTTTCTTAACGGCCCCACAGAGGAAACATCTCAGGCGGGACTTGGACCCGCGTCTAGTAACTAAAGGAAAAATTAAGTTTCTTAAAAAATGTAGAAACAATTTTATATAAATAAAAAAACATCGTATGAATGTAAGAACCACACAGTGCTATAAAATGGAATTTAATTTGTAAGAGCGTACGTCCATGTTGGTTATTTTAAAAGCTGAAGTATCACTTAAGAGAAACAATTTGGTTTGAGCCTTTTCATTTCTTTTACTGTTTATTCAGGGCCTCTGGAAATAATTAGGAGAGGGAGAGCCCCCCCCCCTCCTACCTCCTCTCCCTCTGAAAAATTTGCATTATTCTTCTTTGCTCAAATTCATTTCTCTCCTACCTATAAATTACTCTCAAACAGATTTATTTATTCTCAGGTAAAACAGCTGAAATTTAAAAAAAAAAGTCTGACGCTCAAGAACTGCATCACCTTAGAGCGTTCCCGCTCTTATCCCTAGTGTCATTTGGAAAGCTAAGAATAGAAACATTTAATGTTTTCTCTTATTTAGTCAAGAAAAATGTAAACACATGTAAAAATGTAAAATGAAATCAGGCTGGCCTTCTTTGGCTATCATTAAGTTTTTGTCCACAGAAAATGAACTTTTTTTGTTTCTCTTTAAAAAAAAAAAAAAAAACACCTTTGTTTCACAGATTATATTTTTTGTATTCCATTAATCTACATCAAATAAGTGCATAAATAGTATCTACATTAGGGTGGCCCTTATTTATCAATTTTCTAAAAGTTTACCTCCCACCCCCCTATCTTGTTCCAATAAAAAAAAAAAGTCCGTCACGCATGAGCTGCATAACTAAGCACTTTCCTCAGAATTTGGGTAGTGTAGATTGCTTTCCAGAACAATTTACTTAAAATATCCTACATAAATAAAATAAAAACATGAATAGTTCTCTTTTAAATTTGTAATGAGTAACTGATCAATTAATAATTTGCTTCCAGAGTTATGTTTACACATGGTACCTATTACACTACGTAATAAATACAAAAAACCTCATATTATCGTATTTTGATCTAACGCAGGAACAGGATACAGTCACTCTAGTGGTAGAAAGCGCTCCTTGCGGCGGCTTTGTGAACCTACGTCTGCCGGCTTTTCTATTGAAATATAATACAAATTAAACCACCGCTTTCCGATTGACCGATTCAGCTCATTTTTACAACACTTCTTTCTCGTGAGTTACCCACGACGTATACCGCGTTTCGTTACAATACAGCAGAAATTACGACCGGTATGAGTATATTAAGAATTTGGGTCAAGAGTAAACCCCCCCTTCTAATGAACCGATTTAGTTTATTTTTACAACACATATTTACCTGTAGATTACCACTACGAATACCGAGTTTCGTCGAAATATACCAAAAATCACGGCTGGTAGTGGCGAATTGGTATTGTGGGTCCGGAGTAAACCCCCCCCCTTCTAATGAACCGATTTAGTTCATTTTTATATCTCACTTTTCTCTCTATATTACCACTACGAATACCAAGTTTCGTTTAAATATAACAAATATTACGGCTGACATAGTCAAATTAGTGTTTTGGGTTCGGGGTAAACCCCCCCTTCCGGTGGACCGACTTTGGTGGTTAACGAACTCGTTCAATCGTTTGCTAATTGAATGCTATATACCAAGTTTCGTGACGAAAAAACAAAAACTCTGGCCGCTATCGTGTTAACAGACACACATATATATATATATATATATATATATATATATATATATATATATATATATATACACATATATATATATAAATTTTAACGGGGGTCATTTTCGGTGTCTACTAGGTAGGATCGATAAAGATTTGAAGAAATTTTTCAAAAATTCCGTCATGAGTCCAACCTCAATAGCTACTTTCCTTCGGAGGAAAGTGCTAATAACGATCTGTGCAAAATATTAGCTAAATCGAACAACTCCGAGGCGACCTGCAATGACCTTGAAACCGTCCCAAAGTAACTTTTTTCAGATATTTTTTTTTTTAAGTTATTTTATTTTTTAATAACTTTTGAGCAGGTAAGCACTAGTAATGGAAATTAAATTAGTCGTTACCTTGTTAATTTTGGATAAAAAGATAAACAATCAAGTCTGTTCCAGCTTCCTGAAACCGCACTCGTTTGCACGGGAAGAAAGGAGTATCGTTTTCGTGGAGTTGTAAGTCATGCTAGTTGGATGGCAAAGTAGACGCATTCAATATGTACCTGTTCCAAAATCAATTTCAGTTATCTCATAGCGAGAAATTTTTTTAAGAAGAACATGTATTTTTCTTGCGCGAGTGTACGTTCGTGCCTGGTTTTTATCATCAGACCCAATTAAAGCACCATATCATGACTCTCTATTCTATTCATCAAACGATACATTATCAGGATATTGATCCAGAAATTAGTAAGGCTGCTGCAAAACAATTTACAATCATCTCTGGTACTTAGTTCCCTAAACCGATGCTTCATCCTTATTTGATGACAACGTTCCAGCAGCGGTTAAGGCAAATATAGCTCAAGTTATGCTGGAAGCAGACAATGCTGCGGAAGAAAAAAAATCAACTGTAGAGGTACGGTCTCCACCAAAATGATTTTTATTTCTTTGAGAGGAGATCGTTGACCGTAGATGATGCAAGGTAGGGATTGTCGGGGTTCGGTCACTGCTACTTAATAAAACTACATTTTATCATAAAAATGGTTTTATTGTGCCGACGTTTCGGCTTGAACTTCAAGCCTTCATCAGGGCTGTAAAAAACAAGTAGGACGGATGTAATACTGAAATATACACACATATATATATATATATATATATATATATATATATATATATATGCCTACATACACAAATACACATACATATATGGAAAAAGACAAAACATAAAATACTAGAACATAATATATAGAAGAACAATGTGCTCTAGAAGTGTTTGGATTATTAGGAAAACAGATATAAGAATAACAGATTACATATTAGATTAGATATAAGAATAACAATATGGGCTTACCGATGGGAAGATAGAGAACTATTCCTCACAAATGCGGGATCATTTCTGACAGTTAATACAGGGAAACATAGGAAGAAAGGAGTTGGTGAGGGGGGGGGGGGGGGGGGTTCTGGACCACCCAATGGACAGAGAACATAGAAGATGAAAGAAAGAGCGGCGAAAGCGGAGAAGTACAGTAAGGGGTCATAAAGTCATAAAATGTTGTGTTAATGGAAAGGGAGGCAGGTATAAAGGGCTATATTGCAGGCGGTATAGGGGATTAGGATGGAGTTTTTAATAAATGGAAGATGTTGGAGTAGGTAGAGGAGATGACTTCTCCTCTGCCTACTCCAACATCTTATATCTGTTTTCCTAATAATCCAAACACTTCTAGAGCACATTGTTCTTCTATATATTATGTTCTAGTATTTTATGTTTTGTCTTTTTCCATATATGTATGTGTATTTGGGTATGTAGGCATATATATATATATATATATATATATATATATATATATATATATATGTATATTTCAGTATTACATCCGTCCTACTTGTTTTTTACAGCCCTGAAGAAGGCTTGAAGTTCAAGCCGAAACGTCGGCACAATAAAACCATTTTTATGGTAAAATGTAGTTTTATTAAGTAGCAATGACCGAACCCCGACAATCCCTACCTTGATTTTTATTTCTTCACAAAAATCGATTTTTTCATATTGTATTGCAGATCGTTGCCGGGGCCGGGAAAAATACCCGACTGCTACTAAATCCTCCTTTAGACAAACATAATATTCAATATTTGTATTTTTTTTTATTGTTCACATTATGCCTTGTTTCTATAGAAATTTTTGTTTTAAAAAAAATGTGTTGTCTTATATAAGTTGTGTGCATTATTAGGAACCTAATATTGTTTAAGTTTTCATGTTATCCCTGCAATTTTTAGAATTAAATTTTAAGATATATGATTCAGAATGATTTTAAACAATTTCTTGGGTAGCCCGCATGTACTAGATAAATTTCAATAAGAGAAGGATTGAGATAGAGAACAGTATATCCCTTTTTTAACGGAAATAATCATTGCGTATAATATGTTTCAATTTCAAAGCGTTTGAGGGTCGTCTAGCAGTTGTCCGATTGCGCTATAATTTTGCATAGCTAGTTTTTTTGTTAATTGAAACAGAATTGGGGCGTGGGAGCAGCAAAAGTTTGACTTAAAAAAAATCTCTATAGCTAAGGGCCACCCTAGTGTGCATTAGTAAATTCTCATATTTTAAAATTTTTTTCATGTTATTCCAAAACTGAATAACTTCACTGCACAAACACACAAGTGCCCCTAACTTTCCAGGAACCGAACATAATTAGATAATACTGCGAATTCACCTTCTCTAAAATATCTCTAATAATATAATCGACTTAGTTTTATGGTCCGTTTACTTGAGTTCAGTCCATCTAGTTATAGGATTTGGTCCATTCTGCGGTGGCAGGAATTGTCTAATTTCACGGTTCGTTGAGAAAAAAAAATAATAAAAAACAGGGTCACAAATCGTTTTCCAGATATTTGAGAAAATATACGAAAATTCGTAACTGCTCTTGCGTGATTATAAAATATTTTCTGTTTAATACCTACCTATAGAAAACTGATCAGCTCATCCGTCATTCAATCAAAACGAAAATTCTGGTTTTATACACTTTCCCCATGAACGGTTATAGATGTGGCACTGAAAATTATTTCATAAGACTTCCGACGTCCTAAAAAACGTGTCCCGTGAACCCTATTAATGCAAAACCAATAAGTGCTTAGATTTGCTCGCGCGGATCTCGCTGAAAAAAAGCATGTTCCGGTGGGCGGATTCTGCCGGTTAACAGTCATTTTAAATAAGACAAAGTATTTGCTAACAAATTTGTCAAAATCGGACAATTTTTTTATAGGACAAAACTATAAGTATATATAAATATATACGGATATTTGAACCAATTTTGTTTTTAGCGCGGTTCCTCCCTCCCCCATAGGGAGGAACCCCGCTTATAAGGTTGATACAATGAAACAATCCGGAAGTGCCGACAAGAAAATTTCGCGTTTCAGAACCCCTAGAGACCGAGAATAACGGTGGTTCAAATTTGTATATATATATATGTATATATTTATATATATATATATATATATATATATATATATATATATATATATATATATATGTCTGTTCGCTCTCTAGCTCGAAGACGAATGGTCCGATTTTGATGAAATTTGGTACAAAAATCAGTCGTCCAATATGAAAGGTCAAGTTCGTTAACCAGCAAAATCCGCCCACTGGAAGATGGAGTTTGGGGCGAAATTCGCGCAGAAAAAATCGTAACGCTTACGTTTTTGAGTTCATAAGCTTGTAAGTACTCTTTTTATAGGCTTCTTGGGCTAGGAAAACGAATGAAACCATTTTCAAGGCGATAGCTTTAACCGTTTTCGAGAAAATTTGGAAAAATAGTTTTTGAATACGGTTTTTAATTTGGGTACTTAGAATCATGGGATTCAGTTGAAACATTTTCTGCATGTTCTACTTTCATTAAAACTAATATGTTGAAATTTTGGTTACGTTTGGAGTTAAGGAAGGGTTAGAATAAAATATTTTATTAACAGACATAAAAAGTTTTGGTAACTTTGTATATTTTCCTTAATATCTCGAAAAAGGTTAAGAATTTGGTAAACGAAAGAATACCATTAGAAAGCTAACTAAATTCTCTACAAAAAAGGTTCTGATGAAAGTTTTGATTAGGCGATGTCAATCGGAGAAATAAGTGCTTAAAACATTAAAGTAATTGATTTTGCTTATTCGAACTGTTCTTTTTGTCTGTTTTTATTCCTTGTTATTTTTTAATTGCTTATAGTTGGATAATGTATTTTACAATAAAACAGATTAGGCAAAATAAGAAAAACAATTCATTGTTAGAAATATAGCTTGCCAAGAGAAAAAGATTCGTTGACGTCTTTTGAATATTTTCAATTGCCTTTATGCTGTTGGTTTTTTTATTTTATTTTTTAATTGATTTTATCTGTAGAATTATTACTATAGTAAAAGAACACAGGAATGTGTGAAAATATTTGATATTTTCCAATTCATTGAAACGTATGAAATGAAGTATCGGTAGAAGAGGATTCTAGGGTCTTGCGGACCTGACCCCAGGTATAGCCAGCCATAAAACCCTTTGAACAAAGGCCGAGGAAAATATTATCTGTTTCTATTCTATGCTTTTCAAATGAGAATAGGGATATGAACAGGAACCGGGGTCTCCCGTGGTCTAATGGCTAGCGCCTTGGATTCATAAGCGGGAGACGGTGGGTTCGATTCCCAACCTCCGGCAGGAATTTTATCATCCCACGGCTCGCTGGTGAAATTCCTCGCTACACCCTGGATGTCGGCGCTAATGACCTAGATGTAGATGTGCCGTAAAAAAAAAAAAAAAAAAAAAAAAAAAAAAAAAAAAAAAAAAAAAAAAAAAAAAAAAAAACTGGAACCGCGCTAAGATGACGCAGTTCCTGCGAGTCGGACTTTTTTGTTATAGGGTCTGAAACATGGACTAGTTCTCGTTATACCCTTAGCATAAAGCAAAATACCTAAAACACTCATGAAAAAAAAATCACGTCAAATAAAACAATAAAATACTGAGAAACAAACCGGGAAAACTCAACAAAAGGACGTTATGTCTGTGTATTGTGGTTGTGGATTGCAGTAGAGAGAGTCATGCGAGCATTACACGGTTGTAATGAATCGCCCCATGTTAACCACACTGATCGCGGCCAACATGCGACAGTTTTGCTCGGATCACTTCTGCTCTGATAGCAGACTAAACCTCTGATGCCTATTCCGTGATCTGTCTTATAATCAATATACTCAGGTTGTAGCAATCTCTATCCCATGATCTTTCTTACCATCAATATACTCAGGTTGTAGCAATGTCTATCCCATGATCTTTCTTACCATCAATATACTCAGGTTGTAGCAATGTCTATCCCATGATCTTTCTTACCATCAATATACTCAGGTTGTAGCAATGTCTATCCCATGATCTTTCCGATCACCAATATACTCAGGTTGTAGCAATGTCTATCCCATGATCTTCCTTACCATCAATATACTCAGATTGTAGCAATGTCTATCCCATGATCTTTCCGATCACCAATATACTCAGGTTGTAGCAATGTCTATGCTGTGTCGTACCGGAACAACAGTATCCTCAAGTTGCAGCAATGTTTATCCCCTGACCTATCCGTAGAAATGTCTATTGCACTTCGTAGCAAATCGGTGATCTAAACATTTGAACGGCCTATCTAACTTTCTAGAAAATTGTAAGAATGAGCACCGTGTCGGTAGTTAACCAGAACATCAATTATGTTCCAGCCGACACATATCTCATCATCTGTCAGGAGCTCAATCTTGTTCTGTACTGTGTATCACAAAAATAATGGTCATCCATTGCCCAGATGATTCTCCAATGCGAGACCGGAAAAAATAACCCCCATATTGACCCCCGCAAAATTGATCTTGAAATATTATTCAAGGTCAAATTTTTTTGTTGCATATTTCAAATCTACGAGCCATGAGGAATCACCATTAACAGCGTATACGTGGGCCATTCCATTCCAATCGACAAAGGGTGGCCGATTTTGATCTTTTATATATATATATATATATATATATATATATATATATATATATATATATATTTATATGTGCGTTCTACTAAAACTGCCTTACGCAAAAACACCTCGTTTGAATTTTTTACAAAGCATCTTCTAGTATAAAAAGTATATTGAAAAACGAGCCTCTTAGCGGCATTCATTGGAGGACCATAACTCATAGTTTACAATTTACAGAAATGCCTTCATCAGGCATTGCCTCATGGGGGGGGGGTTGTGCTTTGTCTCATTAGGGATTTCACAGGTCATGTATGAATTTCATGAACCAGCCGGTCCTCGAGTCCCAGGCACATGTTGGAACGTCCTCCATATTTCCTGCTGCGGGTGTTGTGGATTGACGAAAGTTCGTTTCCCAGCGTCATCGTCCACAGCAGGCAAAATGGACGAGAACAACTTTGAAAGAATTAGGAGAAATTCTCGCCAGGTCCTTAGCCGAGTAAGGAGGAATTTGAAAGCAAGGTTGGCAGCTTGCCTCAGGAATAAAGTCCGAAATATTGAAGCTGGAGAACAAGCCCAATTGCTACGGGCGCTGGAGTGATAATCTTACAAGTTTTTTTTTTTTTTTTTAGGAAGAAACCCTTTTTTTCTGCTCACGGGCGAGGGCAATTATTCTATCCTCTATTCTGGGATGGACTCGAGGACTGGCTGGTTCATGAAAATTATACATGACCTGTGAAATCCCTAATGAGTAATTTCAGCGTTTGATTGAAAGCTTAAGGCAAAGAGCTCTTGATAAGCTTCGTGAATAACCTGATAAAGGCATTTCTGGAAATTGTAAAATATGAGTTATGGTCCTCCAATGAATGCCGCTAAGAGCCTCGTCTTCAGTATGCTTATAATTTTATATACTAGAAGATGCTTTGTAAAAAATTCAAACGAGGCGTTTTTGCGTAAGGCAGTGTTAGTAGAATATTTTTTAAAAAATAATCAAAATCTGCCACCATTTGTCGATTGGAATGGAATGGACCACGTATACGCTGTTAATGGTGATTAGGACCTTAAAGAGTCATTTCTGACTCATGGTGCCGTTGACTTTTCTCTTCCTCATGACTCGTAGATTCGAAATATGCAATAAAAAAATTTGACCTTGAATAACATTTCAAGGTCAATATGGAGGCTATTTTTTCCGATCTCGCTATTGTGGGATCATCTGAGCAACGGATAACCATTATTTTTGTGATACCCTGTACACCAGTTTTCTGCTGTTTAGTAGTAGTTCAAGTAATTTGTGAGGATCGTCTGTACAGGTTGCTTCAGAAGTTAACAAGTCCACATCGATGAAATCAGTAGTAGTCTCTACCAAATCAGTAGTTCAATCCACTTCTAGACATCAGCTATTCAATGAACTCCCTGTTCAGTAGTTCAATCAGATTGTAGGAGTCGTCTAAGCAGGCTGTTTCAGCCGATAACCCGTCTACACATTAGTTCAATCTGCTTCTCGGCAATAGCTATTCAGTGAACTCCCTGTTCAGTAGTTCAATCAGATTGTAGGAGTCGTCTAAGCAGGCTGTTTCAGCCGATAACCCGTCTACACATTAGTTCAATCTGCTTCTCGGCAATAGCTATTCAGTGAACTCCCTGTTTAGTAGTTCAATCACGTTGTAGGGGTCGTCTAAGCAGGTTGTTTCAGCCAAAAACCCGTCCACAGAGTAGTTCAATCTGCTTCTCGGCAATAGCTATTCAGTGAACTCCCTGTTTAGTAGTTCAATCACGTTGTAGGGGTCGTCTAAGCAGGTTGTTTCAGCCAAAAACCCGTCCACAGAGTAGTTCAATCAATTTGTAATCATCAGCCACCCAGTTTACTTCCTGCTCAGTAAATTGTAGGGAATGTCTAAAAAGTTTCTTCGTCCATACACATTGTAACAGCTATCTAGTCCCTGTTTGATAAGATCTTCAATCTGGAACCAAGCAAAGGGACGATTAGTAGTTGAATCATGTCTAAGCAACGACTATCTCTTCCATATTCTTTCTCTCTATATCTTCTTCCAGTCAATAACTCGTTTTTCGGAGGAAAAAATAACAATTCAAAACAAGTTTGTCTGTTGGATTTGAGATAATTCGACCAGGTCTGGGCGGATGAACAGTTAAGAATAAATCCATATCGAACGGGCACGGCAAATAAAGCCATTTCGGGAGGATGGAGTAGATGAAAAATCACCAGGCGGTTTAGCTTTGTAGGAATTGTCGGTCTAAATGGAGGATGGGAGCCAGTTAGCAGTAAATCCAGTAGGGTGTGTGTGTACCGAAACACCTGTGCCGCTACCATTATTCAGTCGCCTCTACATACATCCTAAATCTTTAATCTCTAAGGATAAAATTGAATAGAACAGAACTGCTTGTCAAGTTTGTACTGCAGTCATTTGCAAACGGAATTGCGGATTGCGCTAATATGCAAATAAATTCATTGACCACTTTGATTGAGGCTAGATCCAAATCATGCCCACCAAACGCATAGTAGCACGTTAACCCATTCGATGGATGGATGGATTGGGTGTTTAAGGGCAGAAAACATCCAGGTCCTCACCGCACAGTGGTCAAAAACCGCCCAAATTCGCTCAAAACTCAATAACATGTGATATTGTTGATTTAGAAACCTTAAATTAAATATTTCAAGTAGAACACGATTTTTCACTCGGATCACATCAGACATTTTTTGCAGTCAACACTGACTTGAGTACTGCAAAAAAAATCCATCTTCGATTTGATTCGAATGTTTACATAGAATTAACGTGCGTCTGTCTTACTGAGTTCGTTCCCCTCTAGCACCGAAATAGGCAAATTTATGCAGCCAATTTCGGTCTGGGCTCTTTCTATACATGTCCACGGAAAATGTAAACCCAAAATTAGAGAGACGCAAAAAGTATAAGACAAAACGAAATTTGATACGTGTATTTTTTTTTACTTTTTAAGTATCCCCGTCCACGTCGACGATTCTAAAAATAAAAAAATATTTTTTTTGCACTTCGAACATCCCATTAAAACAAAAAAAAAATGCGTCAACCTTATTGGTCTGAACAAGTAGAGTTGCAGGAACGATTTTGGTACATGAGGATTTGGGAATTTTCTTCGTTTCTTGTACTTCAATGATTAACCACCGTCCTGCAATCAACGGTGGGGGCCTGAAACTCAAGAAATGACACTCTCAGGAGGTCTTTAACATATATTTAAGGCCAAAATGTTCGGAGAAAATGCTTCAAAAAATCAAGTTTTGAGCGCTTTTTGACTATTTTTGACCACTGTGCACCGCCCTGAAGTGTAATGTTAGAGAGTCGTGTATATGTCGTGAAAGGGTTTGTAATTTGTGTTTAGGACAGTGCTGCGCTTCCAATTCAGCATTTATGACAATGAACTATTTTTTTTTTTTTTTTTTTTTCTGCAACTAATGTCATTGCTTACTACTAACACCAATATTACATACTATTATAACTATTTGTACTAAAATTAATACTAATATGCAGTATAGCAATATGAATACAAATAATAGACTACAAAGTAATATTCGTATTTAATTAGTTATTTATTTTTTGTCCTTCATATTCACATATATATTTCTTTTTTTATGTATATTTTTATGTGTATATCTATTATTTTTTTTTTTTACTTTTTCATGTGTAATTTTTATGTCTTTTTTTCCCTTAAACTAATACACTAACTAATACAAACTAAATAACTAATACAACTATTTGTACTAATACTAATACTAATGTAAGTAATATTAATACTAATAAAACCTCAACCCATTCGAGACTGATGTCCACATTCATGACAAAGGGCTTTCATGCCCCATGGCCTGATGGCCACTTTTGTGACAAGGCGGATTTTGCGATATCTAGTGGGAAGTTTTGTAAGCTCTTGTCACTCTTGTATCCACTGGAGTTCATAAAAATGCAGTTTGAGCCTATTGAATATGGATTTTCCTCTGTTACCCGGTCCCTTTGTATAGTTAGGGTCCCTCTGAAGGACCTTATTTGTGTTATACCAGTTGATGAGTACATGTAGAAAATGTTCCTTACATATTGTACTAACGCCACGATTTTTTTTTTTTTTTTTTTGCGGCGCATCGACGAGTAGGCCATTAGCGCCGACATCCAGGGTGCGGCCAGGAATTTTCCCAACGATCCGTGAAAGAAAATTCATGCCGCTGTTGAGAATCGAAACCACCATCTCCCGCATATGAATCTAAAGCGTTAGCCACGAGACTACGGGAAGACTCCGTTTTTGACATGATATTTCTTTAAATTTAAAAACTTAAAAGAAAAAAATAAGTAAAATAAAAAGCCTGCCGTTGTCAGGTGCAAAGCCCAGAATAAGAAAATTTAACGAAAACGTTTTAAAGAAAGCGTATTAGGAGAAATGAGAAAAGATCGGAGGAAGAGGCTTTGCTATTTTAATGACATTTCAATTGGTTTTGTTCTTGTTTAAATTAGAGAAAATCGCCATTGTTGCGGAGCTTTTGAAATAAATAAATAAATTTTAACGCCTTCCTGTGGAACCAGGAGGTTAAAACCGGCTCCAAGGTCTTGCGTGTTGCCGTCTCGAAAGGGTTAATAGCAAAAATATAGCTCCGTCACGTTTTCATTTTTAGCGCGGTTCCTCCCTCCCCCATAGGGAGGAACCCCGCTTATAGGGTTGATACAATGAAACAATCCGGAAGTGCCGACTAGAAAATTTCGCGTTTCAGAACCCCTAGAGACCGAAAATAACGGTGGTTCAAATTTGTATATATATATATATATATATATATATATGTATATATTTATATATATATATATATATATATATATATATATATATATATTTGTCTGTTCGCTCTCTAGATAGAAGACGAATGGTCCGATTTTGATTAAATTTGGTACAAAAATCCTTCGTCCAATTTGAAAGGTCAAGTTCGTTAACCAGCAAAATCCGCCTACTGGAAGATGGCGTTTGGGGCGAAATTCGCGCAAAAAAAATCGTAACGCTTACGTTTTGGAGTTCATAAGCTTGTAAGTACTCGTTTTATATGATTCCTGGGCTAGAAAAACGAATGAAACCATTTTGAAGGCGATCGCTTTAACCGTTTTCGAGAAAATTGGAAAAATAGTTTTTGAATACCGTTTTTGGTTTGGGTACTTAGAATCACGGGATTCAGTTGAAACTTTATCTGCATGTTCTACTTTCATTAAAACTAATATGTTGAAAGTTTTGTTACGTTTGGAGTTAAGGAAGGGTTAGAATAAAATATTTTATGAACAGACATGAAAAGTTTTGGGAAGTTCGTATACTTTCATTAATATCTCGAACACGGTTGGAAAATCGTGGTAAGTGGATAGAAACTATTTGAAAGCTTACTAAATTCTCTACAAAAAAGATTCTAAAACTATTTTTGATTAGGTTATGTCAATCGGAGAAATAAGTGCTTAAAACATCAAATACGTCTGTTTTGTTCTTATGAACGGGTTTTTGTCGTTCTTGTTGTAATTTTTGTCTCTTTCCCTTCGTTTTTTATTGCTTTTTATTTTTGTAATTTCTTATGTTGTGAAAATTTTGTGTGTAAAACAGGACATGAAAAATGAGGCCAATTTTCTGTTGCTAGAAATAATATAAATTTTGGGAACTTCCATTTTTCTCGCTTTCAACAAACTAAATGAGTACCACTCACCGACTGGTTATATTCGTTTTTACGGCTTCCGTAGTAACACAATATTCATTTATTTATTAGGTATCTTAAAAGTCCGCTTTGGAACTGTTTCATCTTTGCGCATTTCCGTTCTAAGTCTTAGTGTCATTTGGGAAACTAGGAATTAAAACAGTTAAAAGTTTTGTCTTAAGCCGAAATATCACTTTGGTGTCAACAATTTGGTTTGAACCTTTTCATTTCTTTTACTGTTTTGTCAGGAACTCTGGAAATAATTAGAAGAGTCTGTGTGTATGTGTGTATATATGTATTTATATATATATATATATATATATATATATATATATATATATTTGGATGGAACGGCATTTTTCTCCAGCGGTGGTACTCCTCCTCACTTCTTCCTGGAATATTTCGATGGATTCATCTCCATCTTCTTCAGCCAGGTACTTGTTTCTTCCTCGGTGGTAGCCAAGGGAATGACATTTTTCTTCTTGGCTACCACCGAGGAAGAAACAAGTACCTGGCTGAAGAAGATGGAGATGAATCCATCGAAATATTCCAGGAAGAAGTGAGGAGGAGTACCACCGCTGGAGAAAAATGCCG
Organism: Gonocerus acuteangulatus; assembly: GCA_946811695.1. Classification (NCBI taxonomy): domain Eukaryota; kingdom Metazoa; phylum Arthropoda; class Insecta; order Hemiptera; family Coreidae; genus Gonocerus; species Gonocerus acuteangulatus. Next base: position 17,824,169 of record OX328132.1, read on the forward strand.
TTCCATCCAAAAATACTATCCCAGCGACGAAAAATAACATCAAACATATATATATATATATATATATATATATATATATATATATACATATATGTAGATTCTAAGTTGAAAACTAAGATGTTGTAGGTAGTTGGTAACAGCTTATTCAGTCTTCATTTATTTTATATTTTATATTAAATTTTTGTTGTTGTAGAAACAATTTTTTTTAATAAAAAATAATGCGAAATCATTATTTTAGTAGAATAGTATTCTCCTATGCCTAGAAGTAAAATAAACTATATAAATACAGTGTAATGTATATTTATATACTTTGATGTACATATATAATACGTAATAATATAAATAATATAATTATATATATATATATATATATATGTAATGATTGTTCTGAGCAAGTCGCTATAATTGTGAAAAGTTCATGAAAAAAAAAAACATTATTCGTGAAAAATGTTAACACACGTAAGAGTATAAAAGGAAATCTCAAAGCGAAGCAAGATCATAGGCGCCACAACAGAAAACTGACAGTATCCTAAGCAGAAATTGCTCCATTTAAGCACCGATTTCTTGGAATAAGATCCATTTATCATAGGCTTGAGTCTCCAGATCCATTCAATTGTAATAATAATTGTTTTTAATTTTAATTATTATAACCAAATTTGAAATCATACTTAACATATGTATATATATATATATATATATATATATATATATATATAATCGCAAATATACAACTATTTTTTATTGGAACAAACTTGATTTGTCTATATATTTTTGTAAAGTTGAAATTCAGAACAAAATTACAAAACCATACTGTAAATAAAGAACATGATAGCTCAAAACTATTTTTCCACACTGTAATTAAATTAACTATATTTTTAAATGAACCAATATTTAGTAGGATATCCATTAGCCTTTAGAACACCATCACGAGCTGACATCAATTGATGTTCAGTATTCGATCCAAAGGAATTGTTACCCAATCCTTTTTAACAGCTTAAAATAAAGGCTCTTCTATTCGAATGATTTTGATTTTCGGGTTCAGATCATCATTTTGACTTGACCATTCTAGAATCTTGAAGAATTGAAGGTTCTGGACAGGTTTCCTATTCTTGTCCTTAATTATTTTAATTTTAAGGTAATAAAATATTTGGGATAATTCGGGTTTTGTTTTGCTTTTTTATATGTGCGGCCCATCTAAGTTTAGCAAACTTTTACTTGGCCCACTAAGCTATTTGGGTTGGTACCCTTACACTAGAGAGATAGTATGGTCAGATCTATGCCAGATTTCCCCCTCTGCTCGTCCTGAGTGGACCTAGAGATTGTCTGGGATTTCAATTCCGAACTTAAGTCCTGAACTCGATTGTAAGATTTTGTATGTGTTTTCAGGTGAGCTCATTTTCAATATTACCTTTGCCTTCTTCCTGTTTTTATTATGTCAATTTTTATTATTTGAAAAAGTGTTTGTTGCACGGTGTATGCTGCAGATTTCATCTTGTTATTCTATCACAGATTCTGGGAAAACTCACAGAAAAGTAGGGAAAAACTTTGAGGCTTCTGAACAAACTAACAAATCTAATAAGAAAAGAAGCGAGAAAAGTTTTCTTCAGAAAGGGAACAGAATTAAATTATTCAAGTTTCTCTAAAACTGCATGGTAGCATCAATATACTGCACACATTCTGCGCTATTTACATTCAACAGGAACTTCATTGCTATAGGGGCTGCAATGTGCCTTTCTACAACTAGACATCCCATATTTGCAACTTTGCAAAAAAAAAAATATTCCTTTGAACAAGTTCATAACTTTGTAGAAGTGTATGCCCTCCAAGAGTCCAGTCCATCACTGGAAATGCTGCGAACGAACTGGAATGACGACTACTCTACATATGATCTTCATTAACTATGTAGGATCAAAAGTGGGCCCCCTTCCCTCCAATTTGTTGTGGTAAAATGGAAAACTCGGGCTCCAGGTTTCCACCGACCAAATAACAGGGCCAGCAGAAATTATGGCTGACGTACATTCCCTGAAGATATACCCACTCAGCCTACACTCTCCCCGATTAGAATATTCTCATGAATTTTCTAACTCCTGCTCTATTCCTGAGAGAGGCTAACATTTATTATTTAAAAAAACAAAAAAAAACGTTCTTTTAGCATTCTTCTGCAAATTGAAAATTTGATTTGGTGGTCTATTGTCCTTGTTCGGAAACGCAAAAACTGCTACATTTCAGTAAGTCTAATGTAAATGGCGTTGGTAGATTCGAGTACTTAGTAATAACAGTATCCAATTTATACAATAAATTCTATGTTGTATTTGTAATAATAATGATAATAATACGTTTTATTGACATTTTGATTAAGACAAAAACTTCTCCATTAACGTCGATGAAAGATCAGCCAACGATAACTCGTTTCTTTCTTAAGAACATTTAATGTGGTAATTTGTACCTCAATGCGGCTCCACTAATTTGAACTGGGCGCCCATAATCATCTTCCAACAGTCTCAGTCCCTAGCTGCTCTCCACCAGTCTGTACCGAGCTACTCACAACATGTTGCTGTCCCGAGCTGCTCCTTACCAGTCTCTGGTCCGAGCTGCTTTCCACTAGTCTCTGTACCGAGCTACTCTCCACCAATTTCTGTCCCGAGCTGCTCTCCGCCAGTCTGCACCGAGCTACTCCCCACCAATTTCTGTCCCGAGCTGCTCTCCACCAGTCTGTACCGAGTTACTCCCCACCAATTTCTGTCCCGAGCTGCTCTCCACCAGTCTGTACCGAGCTACTCCCCACCAATTTCTGTCCCGAGCTGCTCTCCACCAGTCTGTACCGAGCTACTCCCCACCAATTTCTGTCCCGAGCTGCTCTCCACCAGTCCGTACCGAACTATTCTCCACCAATTAAATGAAGAAATATATTACATTTGCAACATTGTATCAATGGGGAACGTGTATCAATTGCTCCGATGTGCTTAGTAGATAGTTGCTCGTTACGAGCATGAAATCGCTCCGTTACTTCTTAATTTTTCCCGCAAGATCCCGTACGCCCGTTTACACCTAAGGTATATAAGGACTCTTTGGTACGTACCTAGCCTACGGTATTATTGTGGTATTTTGTTTTTGCATTCTGCGTGTTTTTTTCTTTCATAGCACTTACTTCATAGCAAGTATTTTATTTTCGATTTTCCTTAAACTAGAGTTTGGGGGGAGGGGGGAGGAACGTCAACAGCTTACAGTAGTTACCAAAGAATACTGGAATGCTCGCTCCAGCTGTATGTTACAGGTATGTTGGGGAGATTTCTTACCCCTCCTCCTAATAAGTAGTAGTCTAAGTGGGTCTCCCCGAGGCCAAGTGGCTAACGTATGGAATTCTCATGTGGGAGATGTCGGAGCCCCGCCTGCAAGAAATTGAGTTTATTAAATTCAGGGGCCGTTGAAAGAAAATCCTATAGCCTAATGGCCTAGAGGTGATTTGCCAAAAAAATAGTCAATGTAGCTCTCTCTCGTGAACGTTTCCCTGAAGATGTTTAGGGTCTGTTTTCAAAGACCAGATGCAGTTACTTTTAAATATCTGTCTTGACTTCGGTACTTTCTGATTAGCTTACAGGTTCTTTGCAGGTTATCTATTCCTGCATTATTATTATAAATAAATATATAATACTAGCTGTTACCCAGTGTGCCATGCTACACCTACTTTCTGTCTATGACTCTCCCCGTATCTACACCCAGTTACGAAAATCGGTCACACGGTGTGAATTTGTTTTAGTTCATAATGCAACCAGCAGAGGCCAGCACAACAGCACTTCATGTATCAGCCGACAGAGACCAGTAGCAGTCGATTCAAAATGGCCGTCACAATCTGAATGGTTCAGTGTAGCCAATTTTTCCTGAACAAAACTTTTGACCTTTTTACCAAATTTTGAAATTTCACTATTTTGACCTAGCATAGGAGATTTCTCGTATTAAGACCTACCTTTGTGCGAAGTTTGGTCAATATCAGTCAAATGGTGTAGATTTGCATAAGGAACAAACAAACAAATAAATAAACAGAAAAACAGATAAACAGACAGACACGTGATTTTTATATATATAGATTAAGTTAATATAGTAATGAAAAGTATTTAAAAGCACTGCAATCACTAATAAAATTTGTATTTGTAAGTAATACTTTTAGGCTTGTAAAGCATAAATGAAAATAAGCAAAATATATTTCAGCAAGCAATATTTATTAATAAAAAGATTAATATTATAAAATTGTGAAGGTTAGGGGCTTCCTCGCCGATTTTTTTGTCGGTGGGTCTATAACATATTTATATTTTATATTTATTTAGCATTATGGGCATACGTGCTATGCGTTTTCGCTCGCTACGCCCGCTCAAGAAGATATCAAAACTCTAGTCAATCCAACTCGCTAAAATTAATACAATTCTATTAATTTTTGCGAATTAGATTGACTTGAGTGTTAAAGGTTACATTACTACCAGCAACAATCAATAGAATTGCCCTTAGGAATAGCCAATAGAAAAGCGTGAGGGTTATGCGCGTGCGCTGAATTACTGTTATAATCACTAAAGATACTTCACAAGCAACTGGATGTGGTCTTCGCAAACAGACCCGATGTTTAATGTTTGCTGATAACTGTCTCTCTAAAAAATATGCTTTTATGTATAACTATATATTCCGTCCTTGTAAAGTGATACCTTTATATGTGTGTGCGTGTGTGTGTGTGAGTGTGAGTGTGTGTGTGTGTGTGTGTGTGTGTGTGTGTGTACATATATATATATATATATATATATATATATATATATATATATATACACACACACATACATAGAAATTCTTTTAAGTAGCGTTTGTTTATACGTTATTGGTTCCATGACTGGCTTTAGGATCCTGCTTAAATCTGTATGCGGAAAACATAAGACTGAAAGGCCATCAAAGAATATATACGAGGCGTGAATTGGTCTTGGAGATATTTTTCAAACGATAGGATTCGTCTGAGGAAGATGAATTGGAAGGCTGTCTGCTGTATAAATTATTTGAGGTATCTTCTTTTCTCGAGGTATCTGGGATTACTAGAGGTATCCGGATTATGAGTCACCTCCCGCCTGATTAATGGTGTAGTTTCTAGAAATAGATACAGGAGAAGGGAAATATTTCGTTTCAAGGGCTTAGCTTTCGTGTTTAGCTATGAGGACTCCTGCAGAATGAACCGTGGCTCGGGAATGTCAAGGTCTTCGTGTCTTATAATGAATGTTTTGTATCTTATATATAAGTTTTGTACGTGAATATTTTTGGGCGAAACTGCGATGTCAATCGATTTGAATACCGGAGAAGTGCGCTAGCATGTAATTATCAGTTACTCTGTAATACGTTAAATGATATTGTTGAGTACCTTGGGGCAGAATGTCACATCAGTGATTCTCCGGGAGCGCGAAGTTAGTCGTTCTGAAATTAGAATATAACCCACACTTCAAAAAATTTCTCTCTGACGGATCTTGAGAGAGCAAAGATATTCGGTTTGAGTTTTCAATATTTCCCTCAATACAAATAGAACACTAATTTAAAGGTCTTGGTAACTTATTAGAATATTAGATTACGCTGTAACGTTTTCTGGTAACGCGAAATTAGTCGGATTGATTTGGAACATTTCCCTCATCATAAACTTTAAATCAGCTAATTTCAAGCTCTTTTACTTATGCAGGTGTTGTCCCACATTGAGACGTCATAACTTTAGGGGGGGGGGGGGGATGGAAATCTAGAGGGTTCAGATCAGGAGGTAAACGAACTGGTCCAAAGTGGCCGATACGACGATTAAGGAATTCACTGTTCATCCATTCCGTCACCACTCGTCCATTATCAGCTGAGCAACCATCCATTTAAAAGCAGAGTGAGTTAATATTTGATAGATGGGCTTTTGTAATAAACGTCATGTAGTTTGGGAAGGATGGGACATCGCCATAATCGTGTGAAATGAAAGAATTTGGTCAGAATGGCTCCTTCACGCTGAAGCATATATATTGGTTTTGACTAGAAAATCAGAAAAAAAAGATTGAAATAGATTTTTATCTTAAACTACGAGGTACCATTTTAAAGCTTATTAAATAATGCAACTTTTGTGGCGGAGGCAAACCTCTAAGTCTAAAAATAGATGATTAAAAAAATATTGAATAATTTAATAAAAAACTAATATTAAACGTTCTCATCTATATGCCTTATAATATAGCTCTTAATTTGCATGGTAATATTTCAATAACGGGTGTTTCTTATTGGAAATTTAATGTAGATTCCAAAAATGTGGTCTTTATTTACGATGCATTGATCAAAAATTCCGAAAACTCAGCTTTTGTTTAGAAAAGCCAGTAGTTTTTAAAAAAGACAAAAGTTTGAGTAGCTCCTCTGCATGTTGAGATAGAACGCTCATTTCTGCGTCCCTGAACTACAACTGAGATTTAGAATAAACCCCTAAAGTTATGACATCTCAATGTGGGACGCCCTGTATATGATAGAATGTCTTAATTCCTGTACTTAAGCTTATTAAATGTTCACATGTAGTCATAGTTAAAAGATACTTCACTCATCTTGGGTTATGATGAAATAAACTCCTTAAAAATGTTTCATACTACCCTCGCCTGTATAAGTAAGTCGATGCAGTATTTTGTAATAATGGAATTCTATATGTATAACCTTTTTTTTTTAAAGAAAACTACTTGAATAGTTATTACTCGTCGAATTTAAATTATTATTTTTGGAGTTAAATAATTGACAAAGCCTAATTGAAGCCTTACTGACAGTGTTTGCCCTCCTAATTGCTCGTGATTCAGTAATTTTGATGAAATATTTTGCCAAACTGCTAATGAAACGATAACAATTTAATGTGATTTCTGTGTGAGATTGAGGGAGAGGTCGTGAATCCATGATTAGCCCCCCCCCCTCCCTTTTACAAATATTGACTCAGATTTGTTTTCCTATGTTTTAACTTATTCAAATGCTTTTCCGCGATTCGATGAGGTCAAATCGGAATTCCCATTATGCTGTTATTCTAGCAGAAGCGGCCTGAAAGGTTGAAAGAAAAAACGTTCCGGGAATACATATATATATATATATATATATATATATATATATATATATATATATATATATATATATTACTTATTGTTAAAAAAAAATAGAATTGTTTAACAACTTCCTTCTTAATTCCACCTTCTATATCCTTCCTAATACCACCTTCAATATTCCTCCTCATGCCACCTTCAAAATTCTTCCTTATACTATCTTCAATACTCTTCCTAATACTACCTTCTATATTCTTCCTAATAACACCTTCAATATTCCTCCTCTTACCACCTTCAACATTCTTCCTTATATTACCTTCAATATTCTTCCTAATACTACCTTCTATATTCTTCCTAATACCACATTCAATATTCCTCTTCATACCACCTTCAAAATTCTTCCTTATACTATCTTCAATACTCTTCCTAATACTACCTTCTATATTCTTCCTAATACCACCTTCAATATTCCTCCTCTTACCACCTTCAAAATTCTTCCTTATATTACCTTCAATACTCTTCCTAATGCTACCTTCTATATTCATCCTAATACCACATTCAATATTCCTCTTCATACCACATGGAAGCCACATATTACACAGCAGAGACAAGAAGAAACAAGAACTCATCCGACGGTACAAACTACATTCTACTTGACAGGCGACCAAATCTCACACTAACGAACAACCACCTCATTTATATGATCATCCTCAGACCAACATGAACTTACGGAATTCAACTCTGGGGTTCCTCAAATCCTTCCAACTCTTATCAATGTAGATGTAGTCCAAAATTCTCCAAAAAATAACCGATGCTCCGTTTTATGCCTCCAATTTGACCCTCCATAATGACCTTCTACCGAAAATTCCATTGGTACCTACACGGCCATCCTAACTCCTTAATAAACTCTCTATCCTCCCAGCACATCTTCCTCGACCCCATTCGCCGACTGAAACGCGAGTGGCCTTGAGACCAACTCTAGATAGGTACAGCTGTCACGCATCCCACCTCGTTTACATTCATGTCAATGTAACCTATCAATAATTTACTAGCAATGTATTTATACATTATTGTAAATTCAGAATAATAAATAAAAATTATAAACAGCAGCGAAATTTAAAAGCTGCCTGTAAAATGGTGACTAATTGTTGCCAGTGAAGAAAGATATATCATTGATTAAAATGTTGATTTGTGTTATATTTACAATATTTAAATTCTAAACAGGATGTACAAAATAAGCTTCCAAATTCGTTTCATCAAAACCAGAGTCTTTTTACAGAAATGAAATTTATAAGCTGCCTGTAAGATGCGGAGAAATTGTAGCTAGCGAAAAAAAAAACACGATTAAAATTTTAAATTGAGTATTATTTATAATATTCAAAAAATTTCTAAAAAAACGCACGGACTTTCTACCGACCCCATACAAATAGCTATGTTTTTTTTTTATATTAATTTATGAACATCAGCAACTAAAGCGATTTGCTCAGAACAAAATATTACATACTAGATGTTACCCAGTGTGGCATGCTACACCTACTTTCTGTCTATGACTCTCCCCGTATTAAGATCTACTAGCTGTTACCCAGTGTGCCATGCTACACCTACTTTCTGTCTATGACTCTCCCCGTATCAAGATCTACTAGCTGTTACCCAGTGTGCCATGCTACACCTACTTTCAGTCTATGACTCTCCCCGTATCAAGATCTACTTCATACCTAGTTGTCTATACCCAGTTACGAAAATCGGTAAAACGATGTGAATTTCTTTTAGTTCATAATGATACCCGGCAGAGGCCAGCACAACAGCACTTCATCTAACAGCCGACAGAGGCCAGTAGTTGTCGATTCAAAATGGCCGTCACAATCTGAATGGTTCAGTGTAGCCAATTTTTCCTGAACAAAACTTTTTACCTTTAGACCAAATTTTGAAATTTGACTTTTTTGACCTAGCCGAGGAGATTTCTCGTATCAAGACCTACCTGTGTGCCAAGTTTGGTTAAAATCGGTCAAACGGTGTAGATTTGTATAAGGAACAAACAAACAAACAAAAAACAGGCAGACACGTGATTTTTATGTATATAGATATGCATCTAATTGCATTTTACACTGGCAATGGTAACCTTGTAGTTTTTTGCCCTTAAACACAAACAAATAACATTTTACATATTTCATTCAAATGTACAAATGGAATTTTACTTATGCATCAGTTGTGCAGTTCATTATACATCTAATTATAAGAAAATGCAATATTACAATAATTCATACAATTATGCAGTTCATTATACATCTAATTATAAGAAAATTCAATATTATAATGATTCACACAATTTATATAATTAAACAATCATGTTTACAAAAATTTACAAAGTAACAAGTTAAGGGATTATAAACACCGTTAGTTTGATATTTTCAAATGTTGTAAGACAATATACGAGTAGATTTGTGTTTAATTTGCATTTTCTCATGTGTAAAAGGATTTGAGTATTAGTACGGATGTATAGTTTTAATATTTTTAGTCTTAAACGGTAAAAATAAGAAAATCTCTGTTTTGTTATACAAGCAACAAAACATAAGCATATATTATAAGTATACATTTTCATTTTATTTATTTTATATATATAATTATAATAAAGCGTTAAAACTCCTATTTTCGTTTTGAAACGACCGGTATAATAAAGATTTTTTTTTTTTTTTGGTAATACGTTTGTTTAACATCTGTACATTTGGGGGGTACATTAGTTAAGTTTGCTAACAAATATAAATAATAATATATCCAAAAATTGATTAATGACAGAGTTAAAAGACAAAATTAATAAAATCAAATAAATAACAATAACTAAATTTAAAAAAAAGTAAATACAAAAAGGAATGAGAAATAATAATAATAATAATGATAGTAACACTTTTGGAAGGGGTCAATCAATACTGGCACTTCCTAATTTGGAATACTTTATTGTTCTTAGTCATTCAACTGATCACGAGGCCAATGTCGTTTGAGCCTTCTAGGCGGGTTTTTTGGGTGGGATTGGGAGGAAAGTATTTGCGCTCTGGGATTGGGATGCAAAGACAATTTGGAATGAAAGGTCAGGAAACGGGATTTTGTCAGTTCTTGAACGAAAGGTATGTTGAGGTCATTATGAAGAGTTTTATTGGAAATTTAGAAAGGACCATTGATTATTTTGCGAAGGACTTTGGATTGGAATGCCTGTATTCTCTGTATGTTAGACTTTTTTTTCTTTTTTTTTTTTTTGTGCATCTGCTACTGGGGCCATTAGCACTAAATTTTAGTTGTTCCCCAGAGTTCAAGTCCGTAAGTCCAAATAGGTCGGATAATGGTTTTGTATATCATGAGCTTTTTGTGTATTGTCAGTTTTGATGACGATAATAATGACTTAAATAAATAAAAATGAAGTGACTTTAGAAAGGCAACAGCATTGGAGTATAAATCTTACTACAAACCTAGCTGCAGTGCTAATGAAAGTTTCATCTGCCTAGCCTAGGGTAGAGGTGGAAAAGCCTAGATTCTGATAGAAACTCTAGACTCGAGTTGGAACCCTAGGCACCAACAGGACCTTGTGTTGAAGCTGTAAAATGCAATTTATAGCCAGCCCTACTGGTAAGGCGAATACTCTTCTCTCGATCCTGCCTTTTCATTATGTATGTGCTGAAATAATAAAATAATCATAGTCCTGCCTTATAGACCGTATACTCTCTCCTGATGTATAGTAGCCCCACCTTTCCCTGGATCATGGAACTCTCTTCCAATTTATATGTAAATAATTTATTAAGAACTCAAAGAATGGTTGGGATTCGGTTAAGACAAAACGTCAGATTGTCATAAAATCTACATTTCGAACGTTTTGGCATGCACTTTGGCAAAGTTCATCATCTAAAAAATAAATATACAAAAGAGAATAATCAAAACAGTGAGCAAAGATTTAAATCATATCTATATATCTATATATATAAAAATCACGTGTCTGTCTGTTTTTCTGTTTGTTTGTTCCTTATACAAATCCACACCGTTTGACCGATTTTGACCAAACTTGGAATAAAGGTAGGTCTTGATACGAGAAATCTCCTAGGCTAGGTCAAAAAAATCTACCAGCTGTCTGTCTGTATGTTTGTCCCTTATACAAATCCACACCGTTCGTCCGATTTCGACTAAACTCGGTACACATGTAGATCTTAATCTGAGGAGTGTCGTAGGCTAAGTCAAAAACGTCTTATAGCTGTCTGTCTGTATGTTTGTCCCTTATAAAAATCCACACCGTTCGTCCGATTTTGACTAAACTCGGTACACAGGTAGATCTTAATCTGGGGAGTGCCGTAGGCTAGGACAAAAAAATCTACCAGCTGTCTGTCTGTATGTTTGTCCCTTATACAAATCCACACCGTTAAACCAATTTTTACGAAACTTGGTACACATGTATGTCTTGATACGGGGGGTGTTATAGGTTAGGTAAAAGTCGTCTAGGACTCACAGTTGGGAGGCCACGGGTTCATAACAGTTACAGATTCGTGTTATTAGATTTTAATAATACTTATTTGGTGTCTAATTTATTTAGGCTTTTCTATACGCAGAAAGTAGGCGTAGCATGGCACGCCGGGTAACGGCTAGTAGGTTATAAAACATGTTTTGATGTGCATATTAAGTAAACAAAGGGTCTTTAAGCAAATTGAACACTAGATTTATACACAACTTCGTTAAGATTAATTAAAACAATGAAATCGTTCTAAGAGATACATCACCCAAATGATAAATCAATGAAAATTGGTAAACGCAAAGTGTCACATATGTCTCAAATGAAAAACCTTTCCAACAATTTCTTTCTTATTACTTCCGGGCTGGACAACAGATTCCCACAGTTTGGCCTATAAAAAATGAGTAGTCCATAATTTCTTCACATATGATATTTGAAAGTAACAAAACTCCATTCCACATTTTTTGACAAAAGGTCAATCGTTCAACTTATCCGTCAATAAACTTCCACTTTATTTGCATAGATTTAATGTTTACTAAATGTAGAAGTTTTCCTGTAAGTAGCGAATATGTAGTCCGTTGGGGGGCTGAGGAAAAAAATGCACGAGAAACCTCTGATTTATCGAGAAAAACAGAAGTGCGTCATTAACGTCGAGAAAGTATCTTCTATCAATGGGTTTAGTGAAACTAATCACTGTTTTATTAGAGGAAATTTTATCTATTTTATGATGACATAAATAGAATTTAATTATCACGAACAGTTTTTGCGCAATCTTTTCTTATTCAATAAAACATATGTCTACCTTTAAAAAAACAGAAAATTGGACATAACTCCTTTTCCCTTCGGAATCGGACCATACGGAAATGACGTCTAGAATCACCTTTTAGAGTTTAGCTACTTAGACCTGAATAACCCTGTATAGCATTTCTTGTATATCTCAATGCCCACGTTCTTGAGGTTCGACCCGTTTTCTCTATCTCCCTCCAATTCATAGAAAAACTGGGAAAACGAGAAACAGCGAATTTTGGTTAAAATCAAAATCCCTATTCGCTTAATTAAAAAGTATGCGAATTGTAGGGTATTAAATTATTTTTAAAACAACCCCCACCTATTAAAGTCCGTTCAACATATCCAGAGATATACGACTTCAAAAGCAATAACTTGTCAGAGAATCCTCACAAATTTGCAATGTTATCAAACATTACAGCAAATAAGGTGCTCTTATTAGGAGAAATTGTCGTTTTCGTTTTTTTCAATGTTTTTTTTAATCTGTATTTGCTTCAGTTTTTAGATTTTTTTTTTAAATTTACATTTAACAGTAAAGAGAGAGAGAAAAAATGTATTTAACAACAAAAAAAAAAGTTTAGGTGCCCAACTATATTGAGTTGCTCACTAAAAAACATACTAATCAACAAAAAATTGCAAGAATTTTAAAACTAAGTCTAACAAATAAAATCAATACTTGAATTAAAAATAAACTAATAAAACTATGAACATAATGGTAAAATTCATTCTACAAATGTTATAAGAAAACAAATGAAAATACTTCTGGCTATGGGAAATAAAAAAATCATGTTAAAAAAAAATTAAATAAATAAGATACTGGTCGTTACACATATATGTGGTTTTGAATTATGGCCAAGAAATATACAAGAATGGTTTCAGCTGTTTCCCAATTGCTCCTCGCTGATTCCCGTTAGGCCGTGATAACGGTCTGAGTCTGTTATCACAAGAATCGGTAAAACTCTTTTCCGAGCGACCTGCACCTTGACTTATAGACTGTCCTGTCACCTGTGACATAAACTCAAACTCAAACACCTTCCCTTCCAGCCACGCAGAAAAGTCCCTTAACAATTCTCCGATGACGTTTTTCCCACATGTCACTGATGTTTTTGGAATAATCTTTTATGAGGTCTTTAATTATTCTCATGTTTTATTTTCGTCGTTATTACTAGTTTTAAAGTGCAGATCAAGAAGCGTTTATTCTTATATTTTGATCCATATTTCTACCATTCAGATACAAGAGCCTATTCGTAGAATGAAAGAACGAACTTACAAGAACTGTACTGTAATAAACTCTGGGAAAAATGTTCCCTTTCTTACAGTCCCATTAATAATCCTCTTTGTCACTCTTTGACGATCCAAAAAAGTAAATATTTACATTTTCCCTTATTCCAACTAATACTAGACAATATTTAGTGGGAAATTTGTAAAGTATTTATTTTATTTTATTTAATGCTTACAAGATTTGAATATTTTAGCATAAAATAAAATAAAATGAAATTTGTAAAGTATTTTATATGAATTTTGTGCGCCTAAAAGGTGATTTTCGCCCACTGTGCGCCGTCTCCTTCGGAATGGTGCCTCTGGAACCGAACCATTATCAGAGATGGGCATAATTTTATTTATAAATAAAGATAGGAATTTATTCGTACTTCATATATTTGTGAATACGAATATAAATAAATTCGTATTCATAAGCGTGAATACGAATTTATTTTTATTCACATATATTAAATATAAAAATACAAACAAAATTTTATTCGCAAATTTTTCAGCGAATAAAAAAATAAATTCACAGAAAAAATTGTAGATAAAAATGTGAATATTTACAAAAAATCAAATGATTACAAAAAAAATCACATTAAAATATACGAATAAAAATTTATTAACATTATAATTTGTGAATAAAAATTTATTCACAATAAAATTCGCAAATAAATTATGAATTTATTCGTATTAAGATGATATTACAAAAGTTTTTTTTTTTTTTTTTTTTTTTTTTTTTTTATGGAGGTACAGATGACAAACTGTGTCAGCATGGCTGGTGGTCCCGCGGCGGACTCGGGGTAAACAAAAAATCTAGGCGCTAATAGCCTGGACGTTAAACGCCTTTAAAAAAAAAAAAAAAAAAAAAAAAAAAAAAAAAAAAAAAAAAAATCAATTTTCGTAATATCACTTTAATACAAATAAATTCATTTATTTGCGAATTTTATTGTGAATAAATTGTTATTCACAAATTATAATGTGAATAAATTTGTATTCGTATATTTTAATGTGATTTTTTTTTGTAATCACTTGATTTTTTGTAAATATTTACATTTTTTGTGATTATCTACAATTTTTCTGTGAATTTGTTTTTATTCGCAGAAAAATTTGCGAATAAAATTTTATTTGTATTTTTATATTTAATATATGTGAATAAAAAGAAATTCGTATTCACACTTATGAATACGATTTTATTTATATCCGTATTCACAAATATATGAAGTACGAATTTATTCATATTCGTATTCACAAATATATGAAGTACGAATAAATTCGTATTTTTATTTATAATTAAAATTATGCCCATCTCTGACCATTATCCCTGTACTCTATATTCCCTGAATTCATAACTCTATTTGAATGTTTCTTTATTTTAGGTCATGCACTTGTTGCAGATTGCTTACTTCTCAAGATTTATACTTTCCCCTAGTTTATCATCATCAAATTAGGGCCGTTTTGGTGTTTCGCTTGAAGGCAACGATGTCAACGTATCTTGTAGAGCCTTCGACGCCTGACAACTGAAAGCTTCTTTGAAGCACTCTTGTCCTTTTAGCGCGGTTCCTACCTCCATCCATAGGGAGGAACCCAGCTTATTGTCCTCATGATGCATTCCGGAAGTGCCAGCTAGAATATTTTACGTTTCAGAACGAAAATAACGGTGGTTCAAATATATATATATATATTTGTCTATTCGCACTCTGGGTCAGCGAATAATGGTCCGATTTTGATGAAATTTAGACTAACATGAAAAGCCAAGTTCGTTAACCAACAGAATCCGTCCACCGAAACATCGTTTTTGGAGCGAAATTCGCTCGAAAAACATCATCATATGCTCGTAAGTACTTGTTGTTTAGGCTTCTTGGCCTAGGAAAACGAATGAAACCATTTTTAAGGCGATAGTTTTAACCGTTTTCGAGAAAGGTGGTAAAATAGTTGTTGAATCAAGTTTTTGGTTTGAGTACTTAGAATCATGGGATTCAGTAAAATATTTTCTACATGTTTGAAATTCATATAAATAAAGATGTTTAAATTTTGGTTACGTTTGGAGTTAAGGAAGGTTTATAATAAAATATTTTATTTATAGACATGAAAAGTTTTGAGAACTTCGAATATTTTCCTTAATATCTCGAAAACGGTTGGAAATCGTTATAAGCGGTGGTCTTTATAGTTATGAAAAAGTAACAATTTCTCTACTTGTGTGTCCCAAAGCTCTTAACACCTTTTACAACCTCCTTTACAACCCGCTTTTACAACCCAGCAAACACCGGTGGTCTTTATAGTTATGAAAAAGGGGTGGGGGGGCGGCAAATCGGTGCAGATGAAAGAGGTACAATTGCTGGGTTGTAAAAGCGGGTTGTAAAGGAGGTTGTAAAAGGTGTTAAGAGCTTTGGGACACACAAGTAGAGAAATTGTGACTTTTTCATAACTATAAAGACCACCGGTGTAGTTGCTGTCGTTCATACTTCTACCATGGTTACCTAAGTTGTCCTCGAGGTCTTCCTCCCTCCCCCCTAGGCATTCTCTAGTGGTATGTATCTATATATTAATTGTTATAAATTGTATTCACATATAAAATAGATTTTGTTTTTCACTACATAAAAAATGTGCGTTGTTTTTACTGTTTAAATTTTTTTTGTACTGTTTTTACTAACAAGTTCTACATGCTGGTTTCTTTCCAACTACCGTATTTTCATTGTTTTTTAAAAATAAGATTGGTTAAATTTTATTGTATTGATATATATACTCCGCTCATTTCTGCCTGTCTTTTACTTACTACTTGTACATTTTCTTTACTTATAAGTTGTATATATTTTTTAGCTGAAGAAGGCTGCCATTGTTGCAGTCGAAACGTCCAAAATACAGATTTCTTTTTGAAAGTCTGACGTTTTTCTCCTAGCCGAATCCCAACTATACCTGTCTTCGTATCTCTACAGCGGCTAACTATCTCCATCTACACTATTACTACTGTTTAGTTGATCCTTGTCCCAATTTTCTCTTATTTTTTTATTAGATACTGCCTGCAGGAATGATTGATGGGATTTGAAGATTGCTAAGGATATATTGATGAATTGAAGGTTATCAATTGGAGAAGTGGTTAGTGTATAGAGGTTTAGTCCAGGCGAGATAACCACCCATCCACTCTCAGCAATATTGATCCCATTTTTAGACGGCTTATAATTGATGGTTCGGGTTCTACACGTTTTGTTTTTGGTAATTTTTAGCGTGTTTCCTCCCTTGCTACTGGAAGGGTGGCTCCCTTATGATATAAATTTAATTATGTAATCCGGACGTATACCTATTTGAAAAATCTTGACGTTTGATAAGCCTTAGATCCCGAAAAAAACGGTCGTTTAAATTTGTATATCACATGTCTGTTCGCTTCTAGCATCTTCAAAATTGTACGCATTTTCATTGAAAAGTTGCAGAAATTATTTGCGTACAAGGAAATGCAAAATAAGTTATTCCGTACAATCGAGCAGAAAAAATCGCTAGTTTACATTTTTATGCTAATAGGCTTACCTTTCCACTCATCGAAATCCTGAACTCCTCTCCCTATCGAACGCCACCAGGAGACAGTGGCCCAGATATCTGCTGCAGTGATCAAGTGAAGTGTTAACTATGGCTTTATCTTCCTTAAAGTGCGTCAATCTCCGTGGCTCACTGATTTCCCATCGACTCCAGCCACTCGGAGCAGTCGGAGCAGAAGGGAGCATTCGTAGGCTCCTTTCAACGTCATCTGAGCGCCTTGATGTTAATCGAGGATGAAGTTGGGAGGTCTTGAGCACAGAACCTTGGATAGTATAATATTACGAGATGTATTAATTTACAGAATGTACTAACTAATAAATAAATCAATTGAAAAAGAAATAGGCTTACATGTAAACTGTTTATAGATTCGTTGATGTTGGAAATCTTATGAAACCACCTTCAAGACGATATCTCTATCCGTTTTTGAGAAACCTAAAGACTAGACTTTTTGGTTATTGATGCCCAAAAACGATGGAGGGGAAAATATGTCCACAAGTGTTATATGTGGGAGCATTAACCCATTCACCACTGCTCCCGCACTGGTGCGGGCTGACAAAGGCACCGTGTTTACTCATAAAACTGAATTCTCTCGTAATTTCACAAAAATCCACCTCTAGATTGCACGCTATATTAGGACCAAGCTCACTAATGAGTAAATGGACATAGGAAAATACGAAATAAGCTTAGCGTGAGGCTCGCACTACTGGCCAAATGAATTCCGCTTGACAAGCACAACTTGAATGTAGCGTTCAAAAGGTTAAAACTATATGGCCTTCTAAACTGATGGACAGATGTATTCTGAAAACCAGTAAAAGCGTATTTTTTTTTTTTTTTTTGTTTTTTTTTTTAGTTTAGTAGATTAGTTGTTTATACAATAAATCATTTAAATTAGAAAATAGACTCACCTATCAGATCAAATTACGTGTTCCCTAAATGAGGTTATTTTTGAAGAATTGTTTTCACCTCTTGAAGATAAGGAACAAATGATTGAAACCTAAAACTTTAATCATCTGAAATTATAAAGAACAATAAGCTGAATGTTCAGCATGCTGTGTAGCCAGCCAGCAACCTAATAAAGTTGGGTAGACCACTTTATAAACTAATTTTTATTAATAAAATCTTCTTGTTTTCTTTTATTAAAATTTCTAATGTATAGGCAGATGGTCAATAAATAAAATTCGAAATAGTCAATTTATTAAAATAAATCTACATGTTTCGCATCATCTGATGCCCATGGTTCTGATTATCTAATGATGATTATTTCAGGAGCTTAAAAACTGAATACAGCTTCAACAAACGTAGTTGAACCTTCCGCTACAGTCGACGTTAAGATTTGAACGTTTTTTCGTAAACATGCTTCCAGACACATGTCATAAGAAATTGAACGTGGGGAATCAAATCCATTTTGAAGACCACACCTAAAATTATTAACGTAAATAAAAAGGTTTTTCTTAGGATTTTCGTATATAATCCATTTGGCCATTAGCTCCGACATCCAGGGTGCAGTCAGGAATTTTCTCAGCGAGCCTTGAGATGAGAAAATTCCTGTCGCCGGTCGGGATCGAACCCACCATCTCCCGCTTATGAATCTAGCGCGCTAGCCACTAGACCACGGGAGACCCCGTGTGAAGTTGTAGTAAATGTAAAGCAACTTTTCGAACGCTTTTAGCCCTTTCCGTACCGTGGACTGCTCCAGCAGTCGAGAGCGGTCAGGATCCACATACCGTGGACTTGTGTACAAGTCGAAGGAAGACGGGACCCACGTACCGTGGACTTGTACTGCAGTCGAGAGCTCGGCGTATCACTCGCATTCTTTATCTTCTTATTTCTCGACTATAGAGCTATCTAGCGTTACCGTATTGTACTTCTAGCATTCCTGCCTATTACTAGATGGCATTTGAATGAAGTTTTTGGTCGTTTTCAGTAGAATTACAATTCGTTGCCTTCTCCGCCCAGTTACCCTGTCAACCCTAGTCAAATTACCGTTTGTTTTTATGCTTCTGTACATTCCTAACAGCATTTATTTGCAAAATCAGTTAACTTTAAGTCCTGAAGTTCAGATCTTATATTCGTGTTTTGTTAAATTTAGAAAAACTGTTTTTTCTTTATTGCGTGTCCTCCATTTTAAAAAAATATTTAATATTTAATTAAAATGTTTAATATATTACATATTTAATTAAATAATTCATTAAATTAACTGTAAATATTTATAATTATGCTTTTGGTTTGTAACTAAATTTTATACATAAAAAAAAATGTAACTCCGCCGCGGCGCGCCGGTGTACAAAGTCACGGATCAAAAATGAAGATGGAAAATTTATTTGCCGTAGTTATTGAATATTTAATTCCCTTGCTTATTACTCATAAAAGAAAGGGCAAATGGTAACTGAAAAAAACCTTCTTTTTTTACTCGTGTATATAATATATCTTTTTTATTACTTATTTTTAAAGAAAGCTATTCAACTTAAAATAATTATTTAAATGCCAAACTAATTCAGCATAAATAAAAATTAATAATCATTGTAACCAAAATAAAAATAAAAATGACAAAAGACGAGTTTAAGTACGGCGAGGAGATCGCTGAAAATCGAGGCGCTGTGACCGAGAGTGGGAAAAGCATCCCATTCAGGGGGACCGAAACCGGGCGCGAGTATCCCGTACAGCAGAACACACTCCTTGCGGCTCTTTGCGTACGGAAAGGGTTAGCAGTGCTGTCGGAGAAATCAGTCCGTTACAGCTTCATGTTGTGTCGCCTATGAACGGCATCTTGCTTCTCTTTGAGATATAATTGTACATTTGATTATAATTACATTTTATTACGTGTTTACTTTTTCCATGAAAGATTAAGACAAAACATTAGCTGTTTCGCTAAATATATATATATATATATATATATATATATATATATATATATATATATATATAAACACACACATTTATACGAGTCGATTTTTTGCTTCATCGAGTTGACATGACTAGCAGATTTCCTCCGATTAGGGACGGTTATAGGGTGGTTTAATGTTCATAGCCTAATAATAATATTATATAATATGATTTTTAGATCTCTATAATTGGTAATTTCCAACATATTAACTTTTGATTTCCAATCCATCCTCTAGGGAATCTTTTTCCAGTTTAGTTACTAATTTCCAAGTTAATCCAGCCCTATTTTCGACTCCTCCAACAACTCCAGTCTGATTGGAGTCCGGACAAATAATCCAACTCCAATTTAGTGTTAGGTACTAATATGTATTCAGCACTTCATGTAGTTTCTTCTTAAATCGGATAGAAAAGAAAACTATTTTCGAGAAAGTTTTTACTGATTAATTTATACGAAAAAAATATTTTGTATTGAATGAAGAATAAGAAACAATTGTATTTGGGAATGCCTCAAATTACCCAAACATGTAATGTGATAATGTGTTTTACCCGTATTAATAATGGACAAAGATATATATATATATATATATATATATATATATATATATATATATATATATATATATAAATAATACGTCATAAATAATAAATACAATAAATATCAGACAGGAATTATGCTGGTATATTTATAGTGGACTATTTTATTGATGTATAACGGGAAATTTATTTATTTTTTTCAAAGAACAAATCCTTCGAGAATGAAATTACTCCCCCATTCATAAATTCACACAAAGAACTTTCACCACATAAAAATTTTCTCTTTGTGCTTGATGGAAGCTGTAAGTATAAAAGGAAATAGACGGCCTTTTTCCGTATATTGTGCTGCGTGTGAATCTATCTGGAAGGAATCCCTCAAGACCAACCATCTATTGTAGGCCCTATTCTGTCCACCTCATAGCAGGACTATCTCCCCTCAATAGCTTCATACCTGTTTCAAGTCTAAGAAATAGAATGATAGATCGTCTGCGGATTTCGGATGAAAGAGTAACCATCCGGGAGGTTATCTGATCAGGAGCGTGAATTCAATGGAACTTTTATCAACCCAGTGAAGAAACATTTTTTATGACTTTGTTTTATCCTTTAATCATTCGTCAATATTTCTTTTGTACTCTTGTTTATTTTGTTAAGGGTCGTTCGTTAGAGCACACGCATGTACATTTGCCTGGGTGTATAATCACCAAACATTTTCCACGTAGTTTTTTCTTCATTAAACTTATGATTAGATATAGACAAGGAAAAGAAAATATGGTACATATTCATATACATATACATATACATACATATATATATATATATATATATATATATATATATATATATATATATATATATTTAGCGAAACATTAAAAGCTTTCGCAATTATGCTGGTATATTTATAGTGGACTATTTTATTGATGTATAACGGGAAATTTATTTATTTTTTTCAAAGAACAAATCCCTCGAGAATGAAATTACTCCCCCATTCATAAATTCACACAAAGAACTTTCACCACATAAAAATTTTCTCTTTGTGCTTGATGGAAGCTGTAAGTATAAAAGGAAATAGACGGCCTTTTTCCGTATATTGTGCTGCGTGTGAATCTATCTGGAAGGAATCCCTCAAGACCAACCATCTGTTGTAGGCCCTATTCTGTCCACCTCATAGCAGGACTATCTCCCCTCAATAGCTTCATACCTGTTTCAAGTCTAAGAAATAGAATGATAGATCGTCTGCGGATTTCGGATGAAAGAGTAACCATCCGGGAGGTTATCTGATCAGAAGCGTGAATTCAATGGAACTTTTATCAACCCAGTGGAGAAACATTTTTTATGACTTTGTTTTGTCCTTTAATCATTCGTCAATATTTCTTTTGTACTCTTGTTTATTTTGTTAACGGTCGTTCGTTAGAGCACACGCATGTACATTTGCCTGGGTGTATAATCACCAAACATTTTCCACCTAGTTTTTTCTTCATTAAACTTATGATTAGATATAGACAAGGAAAAAAAAATATGGTACATATTCATATACATATACATATACATATATATATATATATATATATATATATATATATATATATATATATATATATACTTAAACACAAAGAAATTTGACTCACCGTCATAACGTGTTTTTTTTTTTTTTTATAATGCTAATATCTTTCCAATTGACGCTAAGAAAACTAACGGAAACGCGCTAAGATGACCCAGTCCCTGCGAGCAGGAATTTTCCTTAACTTGGGAATACTGATTTATATTTTTGGTACATAATGAGGAAATAAACAATGTTACAAGTAAGAGTTTCCACTTGTTTGACCTAAAAGGCCTTTAGAAAGAAGAATATTATTTAATTTTTAACACATATATATATATATATATATATATATATATATATATATATATATATGTTTTATCGCAAATCACCAAATTAGGATGGCAGTCACATATCACATGAATGAAAATAGATGCTGACTTACCGGCGTCTCATGGTCAAGTGAGTTCCCTTCGTCGCTTTTAAGTACTCGTGACAGAAATGATTTACCCCACTTAGGAGGTAAGTTTACTCCTATTTCATCTCGAATATATTCCTTTCAGCCCTGCTGGTGTGTTAATCTTTAGACTACATCCTAAGATGTCACAGTTGAAACAACTCCATCTACTCGAGTAGGAAAAAATAGTATAAATTAAGATTGTGAGGCCAATTCGTTCATTACAGTGTTAGCTGTACAATTTCAGATAATGACTAGAATATATAGCTAGTTATTGAAGTAGTTCGGTGGGAGGATGCAATCAAGAAAGATAGACATATGGTGCCTTACATCACCAACTAACAACTCCATTGTGTCTATTTAACTCTCAATCATTTTTAAAGACCAACTACTTTCATGTCGTGTCGTAAATATCATCTGTACTGTATACACAGTAATGTTCTGCCGCACCCATCTGGCAATGACGGGTGATGAGATAAGAAGCTACTCAACGTGAATGATAAAAAATATGGAAAGTCGAAAAGTTTATGGTTAATGGGGAGCTGGGATTCTTCATGGATAAGATAACAACTCACTCTACGTAGATGATCAAAAACTGGATAATTGGGAGATGGATGGGGTATTGGAATATGACGTGGAATGTCCGATGGAGTGACAAGCTACTTCTCAACGTGGATGATACAGGATTGATGCTTGGGGAGGTGAATGGAGGAATTGGATACGACAAGGTCAGAACGAAGAAATGAATAGGCACTTAACGTGGATGATACAGGATTGATGCTTGGGGAGATGACTGGAGGAATGGGATACGGACAAGGTCAGTACGAAGAAATGAATAGGTACTTAACGTGGATGATATAGGATTGATGCTTGGGGAGATGAATGGAGGAATGGGATACGGACAAGGTCAGTACGAAGAAATGAATAGGTACTTAACGTGGATGATACAGGATTGATGCTTGGGGAGATGAATGGAGGAATGGGATACGGACAAGGTCAGTACGAAGAAATGAATAGGTACTTAACGTGGATGATATAGGATTGATGCTTGGGGAGATGAATGGAGGAATGGGATACGGACAAGGTCAGTACGAAGAAATGAATAGGTACAGGATTGAGGTGGATGATACAGGATTGATGCATGGGGAAGTGAATGTTGTATCGGGATGCGACGAGGTCAATACGAAGAAATGGGAAGATACATAACGTGGATGATAGTGGATTGATGTATGGGGAGGAGAATGTAGTATCGGGATGCGACGAGGTCAATACGAAGAAATGGCCAGATACATAACGTGGATGATCCTGGATTTATGCATGGGGAGGAATTAGATACGACAAGGGAAATACGAAGAAGTGACTAGGTACTCAACGCGGATGTTAAAGGATTGAACCTTGGGGATGCGAATGGAGGAATTGGATACGAGATTAATACAAAAAAAATTACAAGATACTCAAATTGGATGTCCAATAAAGTGACAAGCTACTCAACGTGGATGATAAAACATTGCTAAGTATGGAGGTATATGAAGGCCTGGGATTTCTCGTGTGCTGTACGATGGGATGTACTCCTCAAGGTATGAATGTCTTTCAGGGGAAACTTCTAAAGATATGAAGCATTTCATACGAATCAAATGTACAGACTGACAATTCATGCTGCATACCTAAATGTATTGCACAGACTAACAATACACGCTCCATATATAAAAGTATTGCACAGACTACCAATACACGCTACGTACCTAAATGTATTGCACAGACTACCAATACACGCTTTGTACCTAAATGTTTTGCACAGACTACCAATAAACGCTGCGTACCTAAATGTATTGCACAGACTACCAATATACGCTGTGTACCTAAATGTTTTGCACAGACTACCTATACACGCTGCGTACCTAAATGTATTGCACAGAGTACCAATACACGCTGCGTACCTAAATGTATTGCACAGAGTACCAATACACGCTGCTTACCTAAATTTATTGCACAGACTACCAATACACGCTGCGTACCTAAATCATGCATGAATGTATCGCTTAGACTACCAATTTAGGAAGCATACTTTCTGGGGGAGAGTGATCCTTCTCCCGCTCCTGTCAAACAGTGACCAAAAAATACACAAAGGGGGACTCACCGAAACTACCTCATCCTAGCGCGTTTCCGTTCTTACTTCTAGTGTCATTTTTACTTTGAATAGAAGCAGTTAATTATTTTTTTGGATCGTTCGTAAACAATTTAAACACCATCAAATGTTGGAGAAAACCAGCGAGAAACAATATCGAAACCTAAGCGAAACATTACTCACTCTTCCTCCTCATTCTTCAGGAAAACTTTATTATAAACTTTTTACTCATGTACACAGATTGCTTTACAAAATATTTATTTAACTGTTAAATGCAATTAAAAGAAACACGAAAAAAGATTACAAATTTTTGAAAACAAAAAATAAATCTTTCAAAGAAACGAAACCAATACTCTTCACTTTTAGCCACCGAGTTCTCCGACTGAGATCGCTCTTTCGAAAATTGCAAAGAATCGTTTTTTTTTTTTTAGGCCGTTTAGTAAGCTTACTAATGGTAACCTTCCACATACAACGATTTTCAAACCTGAAGATATTTAAGAAAATGTCAAAACAGCTTACGTAGGTTAATATTTTTTTTTTCTCAAATACTTCGTCACCACAAAAAGTTTTATGCCTTAGTTTAGATAAATGTCAAAAGTCTAAAAAATATTTTATCTCCATGCGCCATCATCAAGTATAATGAAAGAAAAACAAGATAAGATGGTGAAACATTTTAGTACTATGAAAAAACATGTTTTAAGGGTTTTTGGAGTATTTTTGGGTGAATTAGGCAGTTTACATTTAAGGTTATGTCTAAAAAAAATGCGAAAAACGCGTTTATCGATATTTGGGCATTTCCGCTCCGATAAGTACGGGAAAAAGCATACAAAAATGCTATTTAGAAGTTGTACAAATAATATCCTCATATTTATAAAATCCATTTAAAAATTAAAACTCGTCTAAAAATTCGAATTTCGCACCAAATATTTGGGAAAAGATCATGGTTATTAACGTTTATAATTTAAACCTCTATTATTGTTTTTAAGATTTTTTGGAGTAAAATTGCGTCCGTAAAAAAAAATAAAATATATACAAGACGTCCTAACCTATTGTGCCACTAATATGGCCTCCTGAAGGCTAAATATTTGCATGACTGGGTATTTTTAGGTTAGCATTCAAGTGGTCAAACTTAGAAATCCATATCGCTGGGGACACTTATCATACTGTAGCCTTTCAGAAACCTAATGTTGTTTCAACTTATTTCGCTAACAGTTATAGATATAGATCTGAAAATCGTTTCATTCAATCCCAGGAGTTAAATTACCATTAATAGGTGTAATGAGAAGCCTATAAACCCAAAGCCGTAAGCGCTTCGATCTGTTTTTCGCAGAATAAACTCCGCCTTTTGAATCAGACAATGTACTTTTGTACCAAATGTCAACAAATTCAGACCATTTGAGGCCGCCGAAGCACAAATAGACACTTATATATAAATTTGAACCACTTCATTATTCGTGTAACATCATAAGCGGACCTCCCTATGGTGGGGGGAGGAAACACGCCAAATGAATTCTTACGTCTGAAGGGAAAACAAAACCAAAATTTGCATTTCTAGTAGATCTAATTTTTTCCAGGATAAAATGCCTCTAGATAAGAGTGCTAAGTAATGCTCCTAATTAAAGCAAATACTTGAACCGGATGGAGTATAAATACTTAAAGTTCCCCTTTGGCAGTCTTGTAATTTATTAAGCAGGACGCCGTCTTTTCCTCTGCTTTTTCATCGGCCTTCTTAAGCTTCAGGAAATGTTATTATGGCGCGTTATTATTTTATCTACGCTTATTGAATTAATTAGATTTTGGAGTTTTAATTGTTTAATTAACGTCTATTACTTAATTTAACGAATATTGAAGTTTAAAATAGCTCAGTATGAAAAATCGTTTGGTGCTTGTTTATTTTACAAAAAAGACTATCACACGCCTGTCTGATAAAAAAAAAAAAAAAGCTGCGTATAACCCACGTCTAAGCCGTCTTATCTGAAGAAATGTTCGTTACCATATTTAAATCTTTTCATCTTTAAAACATCTAATTACGGCACGCCTCGAAATCAACTCATTTGTAAGAGTGGGCATCTGCAGATAACCCGTTTCAAAATCATCTTACTTGTAGAAGAAGTGGTCATCTGCAAATAACCCGCCTTGAAATCATCTTAGCAATATAAGGAGTGGTCATATGCAGATAACACGTCTCTAAATCATGTTAGCAGTAGAAGGAGTCGTCATATGCATATAACCCACCTCGAAATCATCTTAGCAGTAGAAGGAGTCGTCATATGCATATAACCCACCTCGAAATCATCTTAGCAGTAGAAGGAGTCGTCATATGCATATAACCCACCTCGAAATCATCTTAGCAGTAGAAGGACCGGTCATTTGCTGATAACCCGTCTCAATGTACAGTACAGTACGTTTTATATGATGACGATCTACTAATAGTTCACACTCCAAATACTACAGAAGATGCACAAATTAAAATACAAGAAGCCATTCACTCAGTCGAACACTGGACTGACTTGACAGCAGAGTTGGGCAAACGTTAGCGCGCGCTAATACCTAATACCTTCCCGCTAATTTAGCGGTACTGATAAGAGCCTGCGCTAACGATTAGCGCATAGCGACGGCAGTGCGCTAATCGCTAATTCATTTAAAATGTTTAAATATCTTTGTAGCTAACTAGGAGGAATATTGAAGGTGGAATAAAAAAAGGATATTGAAGGTGGAATAAAAAAAGGAAGAATAGGAGGAATATTGGAAGAATAGGAGAATAGGAGGAAGAATAGGAGATATTCCTCCTAGTTAGCTACAAAGATATTTAAACATTTTAAATGAATTAGCGATTAGCGCACTGCCGTCGCTATGCGCTAATCGTTAGCGCAGGCTCTTATCAGTACCGCTAAATTAGCGGGAAGGTATTAGGTATTAGCGCGCGCTAACGTTTGCCCAACTCTGCTTGACAGGACTGACATTCTCCGTGAAAAAACAAAGTCCATTTTATTGAGAGGAGATCGTTGACCGTAGATGATGCAAGGTAGGGATTGTCGGGGTTCGGTCACTGCTATTTAATAAAACTACATTTTATCATAAAAATGGTTTTATTGTGCCGACGTTTCGGCTTGAACTTCAAGCCTTCATCAGGGCTGTAAAAAACAAGTAGGACGGATGTAATACTGAAATATACATATATATATATATATGCCTACATACACAAATACACATACATATATATATGGAAAAAGACAAAACATAAAATGCTAGAACATAATATATAGAAGAACAATGTGCTCTAGGATACCAATGTGTTTCGATTATTAGGAAAACAGATATAAGAATAACAGATTACATATTAAATTAGATATAAGAATAACAATATGGGCTCACCGATGGGAAGATAGAGAACTATTCCTCACAAATGCGGGATCATTTCTGACAGTTAATACAGGGAAACATAGGAAGAAAGGAGTTGGTGAGGGGGGGGGGGGGTTCTGGACCACCCAATGGACAGAGAATATAGAAGATGAAAGAAAGAGCGGCGAAGTACAGTAAGGGGTCATAAAGTCATAAAATGTTGTGTTAATGGAAAGGGAGGCAGGTATAAAGGGCTATATTGCAGGCGGTATAGGGGATTAGGATGTATGTATATATGTATGTGTATTTGTGTATGTAGGCATATATATATATATATGTATATTTCAGTATTACATCCGTCCTACTTGTTTTTTACAGCCCTGATGAAGGCTTGAAGTTCAAGCCGAAACGTCGGCACAATAAAACCATTTTTATGATAAAATGTAGTTTTATTAAATAGCAGTGACCGAACCCCGACAATCCCTACCTTAAAGTCCATTTTATTTTCGGGGAAGAAGGGGAAGAAACGCAATATATGCTATAAGTTAAAAATGTACAACAAATTTATGTATGGACATATACTGGGTTTTCATGTATCGGACAGTCCTGCATCTAATAGTACAGCGTGCATTACTGCACTATGCATGTATACAGTCCATTGCGTTTTTGTGTATTTTTTTTTACCGCTCTCTGACAGGAGCTGGAGAAACATCACTATACTCCAAGGCCACATGTGGAGCTCGCTGTGCTTGGTTGTATACTTCCTAAATACCCTTAATCCTACGGCTAGTATGCCATCGCAGCACCGCTTGTACAGCGTCCGATGTTAAGGTCTCGTAAATTATTCACTCTGGAGCAGACCTCAAGCCAGATTCATCCAAGCCCAGAATATATTTTTAATTGACCACTTAATGCGCGAAATGCCTTTTATACCTACCGCCACGTGTATCCCCCAGGGAAGGTGATCCTAGGGTGCGACCTTTAGATGGCATTTTTTCAGTGTAAGGGCTGGGGTACGATACGAGCGAAGAGCGATGAGCGATAAGCAAAAAGTTTCAGAGCAACGTCGCTCATATAAATATCAAGCTGGAGTGCAGTAGGAATGAGGGAGGACTGGCTACAATATTCATGAGCGACAATGTGACGGCACTTGCAGGTTTCAGCCAAAGGCATTCATCGCTCATCACTCGTATTGTACCCGAGGCCTATGTATTTAGTGTACTATGCGTGTTAGCTTTGCGGTATAGTGTTACTCGGGATGAGAGGGTTGAAAAGCCCCGCAACTGCGCACATCGGTTGCTGTCTGATATTTATTGTATTTATTATTTATGACGTATTATTATATATATATATATATATATATATATATATATATATATATATATATATATATATCTTTGTCCATTATTAATACGGGTAAAACACATTATCCCATTACATGTTTGGGTAATTTGAGGCATTTCCAAATACAATTGTTTCTTATTCTTCATTCAATACAAAATATTTTTTTCGTATAAATTAATCAGTAAAAACTTTCTCGAAAATAGTTTTCTTTTCTATCCGATTTAAGAAGAAACTACATGAAGTGCTGAATAAATATTAGTACCTAACACTAAATTGGAGTTGGATTATTTGTCCGGACTCCAATCAGACTGGAGTTGTTGGAGGAGTCGAAAATAGGGCTTGATTAACTTGGAAATTAGTAACTAAACTGGAAAAAGATTCCCTAGAGGATGGATTGGAAATCAAACAGATTTTCCAACTGCCAAACCTCTTCTCCTAAAATAGAGAACTATTTGTCTAGAAGGAAAACCTCCTGTCAATCTAAAAGTTAATATGTTGGAAATTACCAATTATAGAGATCTAAAAATCATATTATATAATATTATTATTAGGCTATGAACATTAAACCACCCTATAACCGTCCCTAATCGGAGGAAATCTGCTAGTCATGTCAACTCGATGAAGCAAAAAATCGACTCGTATAAATGTGTGTGTTTATATATATATATATATATATATATATATATATATATATATATATATATATATATATATACATCACAAGTTTTCTTTGTGCCCAGACTTGTTTCAATTATGTTGAAAGAGCTCTTTTTCTATCTCCGGCCCAAGCTGCTCCACACCTTTTAGCGCGCCTCCTCCCTCCATCTATAGGGAAGAAACCCGCTTATTGTATTATGGGAGTAAATTGTACTTTCATGCATTAAGATCTAAGATTATCTTAGAGCCATTTTGATAGGCCGGCAATGTGCTTTCAAGGCCAATGTGATCACCCAGAGTGGCCGTCAGCTTGTTCTATCCAATTATGCCATCGAAATCGAGTCACAATTTATTCTACGAAAAATATATTATTAGACAAATATAATATCAGACGAAACCCTTGCGAAGCTGGCAGAATATTTCTGAAAAAACCCAATGTGGAACATAAAACTTCAGAAGGCAATAATAATTAACAAGAATGAATTAATCACAGCAAACATATCAAATCAATGGATAATTACTGAAAAATAATATTAAATAAACAAATTACACAGGTGTGCAAAACAAATGTTTTGGTCAGCTTGCTCAATCAAAAAAATTCCGTCTCGCAGGAACTGCATCATCTTAGCGCGGTTCCGTTCATATCCCTAGTCAAATATGGAAAGATTAAAATAGAATCAGTTATTATTTTGGTTCCACCAGTCTTTTTTTTAAATTAATTATTATAATGGTGTGTCAACCCTTAAGGTCACTAACGCCATTCCTGTGTGTAGTAAAGTCTTGAAAGGTCTTGAAAGGACATGATATACGATCTTACCTGGAAGGGTTGGCTAACACTAGAAACTGTCCCGCTAGTGACAAGGTCTTGGAATCTTGGAAATCTATATTTCTAACAATAAATTGTTTTTGTTATTTTACGTAACCAGTTTTATTGTCAAATACATCATCCAACTATAAGCAATTAAAAAATAACAAGGAACAAAACAGACAAAAAGAACCGTTCGAATAAACGAAATCAATTAATTTAAAGTTTTAAGCACTTATTTCTCCGATTGACATCGCCTAATCAAAACTTTCATTAGAACCTTTTTTGTAGAGCATTTAATAAGCTTTCTAATGGTATTCTTTGGTTTGCCAAGATTCTCAACCTTTTTCGAGATATTAAGGAAAGTAAACAAAGTTACCAAAACTTTTTGTCTTTTAATAAAATATTTTATTCTAACCCTTACTTAAATCCAAACGTAACCAAAATTTCAACATATTAGTTTTAATGAAAGTAGAACATGCAGGAAATGTTTCAACTGAATCCCATGATTCTAAGTACCCAAATCAAAAACGGTATTCAAAAACTATTTTTCCAATTTTCTCGAAAACGGTTAAAGCTATCGCTTTGAAAATGGTTTCATTCGTTTTTCTAGCCCAAGAAGCATATAAAACGAGTACTTACAAGCTTATGAACTCAAAAGTCCGACTCGCAGGAACTGCATCATCTTAGCGCAGTTCCGTTCATATCCCTTTTAGCACTTTCCTCCGAAGGAAAGTAGCTATTGAGGTTGGACTCATGACAGAATTTTTGAAAAATTTCTTCAAATCTTTATCGATCCTACCTAGTAGACACCGAAAATGACCTCCGTTAAAATTTATATATATCTATATATATATATATATATATATATATATATATATATATATATATATATGTCTGTTAACACGATAGCGTCCAGAGTTTTTGTTTTTTTGTCACGAAACTTGGTATATAGCATTCAATTAGCAAACGATTGAACGAGTTCGTTAACCACCAAAGTCGGTCCATCAGAAGGGGGGGTTTACCCCGAACCCAAAACACTAATTTGACTATGTCAGCCGTAATATTTGTTATATTTCAACGAAACTTGGTATTCGTAGTGGTAATATAGAGAGAAAAGTGAGATATAAAAATGAACTAAATCGGTTCATTAGAAGGGGGGGGGTTTACTCCGGACCCACAATACCAATTCGCCACTACCAGCCGTGATTTTTGGTATATTTCGACGAAACTCGGTATTCGTAGTGCTAATCCACAGGTAAATATGTGTTCTAAAAATAAACTAAATCGGTTCATTAGAAGGGGGGGTTAACTCCGGACCCAAATTCCTAATATACTCATACCGGTCGCAATTTCTGCTGTATTGTAACGAAACGCGGTATACGTCGTGGGTAACTCATGAGAAAGAAGTGTTGTAAAAATGAGCTGAATCGGTCAATCGGAAAGCGGGGGTTTAATTTGTAATATATCTCAAAAGAAAAGCCCGTCAGACGTAGGTTCACAAAGCCGCCGCAAGGAGCGCTTTCTACCACTAGAGTGACTGTATCCTGTTCCTGCGTTAGATCAAAATACGATAATATGAGGTTTTTTGTATTTATTACGTAGTGTAGTAGGTACCATGTGTAAACATAACTATGGAAGCAAATTAATAATTGATCAGTTACTCATTACAAAATTAAAAGAGAACTATTCACGTTTTTATTTTATTTGTGTAGGATATTTTAAGCAAATTGTTCTGGAAAGCAGTCTGCAATACCCAAATTCTGAGGAAAGTGCTTAGTTATGCAGCTCCTGCGTGACGGACTTTTGTCATTTGAAAAGCTTAGAATAGAAACAGATAATATGTGGTTCGGCCTTTGTTCAAAGGGCTTTATGACTTTACCTGGTCGGGTCCGCAGACCCCAGAATCCTCTTCTAAAAATACCTATTTAGTACGTTTAAATGCATTGAAAAATATCAAAAATTTTCACCTTTTCTGGTGTTCGTCTACTATAGTAATAATTCTACAATTAATTAAAAAATAAAATAAAAAACCAACAGAATAATGTCAATTGAAAATATTCAAAAGACGTCATCGAATCTCTTTCTCTTGGCAAGCTATATTTCTAACAATGAATTGTTTTTCTTATTTTACTTAATCTGTTTTATTGTCAAATACATTATCCAACTTTAAGCAATTATACCTAACCGTTCGAATAAACGGAATCAATTACTTCAAAGTTTAAGCACTTATTTCTCCGATTGACATCGCTTATTCAAAACTTTCTTCAAAACCTTTTTTTTAGACCATTTAGTAAGCTTTCGAATGGTAACCTTTCGCTTCCCAAGATTTTCAACCGTTTTAGAGATATTAATGAAAGTATAAGAAGTTCCAAAAACTTTTCATTATTTCTAGCAACAGAAAATTGGTCTCATTTTACCTATCCTGTTTTACACACAAATACATTTTCCTAACATAAGAAATTACAAAAATAAAAATCAATAAAAAACTAAGGGAAAGAGACAAAAATTACGAAAAGAACGACAAAAAACCGTTCATAAGAGCTAAACAGACGTATTTGAAGTTTTAAGCACTTATTTCTTCGATCGACATCACCTAATCAAAAATGGTTTCACAATCTTTTTTGTAGAGAATTTAGAAATCATTCAAATAGTTTCTATCCACTTATCAAAATTTTCCAACAGCGTTCGAGATATTAATGAAAGTAAACGAAGTTCCCAAAACTTTTCATGTTTATTCATAAAATATTTTATTCTAACCCTTCCTTAACTCCAAACGTAACCAAAAGTTTAACGTGTTAGTTTTAATGAAATTCAAACATGCAAAAAACGTTTCAACTGAATCCCATGATTGTAAGTACCAAAACGAAACTAGGCTTTGTATTTGTGTCGGCAGATACCTGGGGTATATTTACAACTCTTGAGGATTAACTCCTAGCAGGTACATGTTTCTGTGGACCTTTTGTTCCTACAGGCAGTGAAAGGACTCTCTATTCCCTCATAGTATCTAACCTGTGTGAAGTTGAATATTGTTTCTAATTATACGTATCCTGTTTTATTGACAAATACATTTGACTACTATAATCAATTACAAACACTAGGGAACATGCCAAAGAACTCGGAGTTGGAGCCTCGACAGTTTCAAGTCATTTGAAGTAAATCGGCAAATCCAAAACTGACATTTCATACGGTACAGCCTGATATATTTTTAACAATGAATTGTTTTTCTTGTTTTAATTAATCTGTTTATTGTCAAATACATTATCCAACTATAAGCAATGAAAAAATAACAAGGAATAAAAACAAACAAAAACCGTTCAAATAAACGAGCTCAATTACTTCAAAGTTTAAGCACGTATTTCTCCGATTGACATCGCCTAATCAAAACTTTTATTAGAACCTCTTTTGTAGAGCATTTACTAAACTTTCTAATGGTATTCTTCCGTTTGCCAAGATTCTCAATCTTTTTCGAGATATTAAGGAAAGTATACAAAGTTACCAAAACTTTTTATGTCTGTTAATAAAATATTTTATTCTAACCCTTCCCTAACTCCAAACGTAACCAAAATTTCAACATATTAGTTTTAATGAAAGTAAAACATGCAGAAAATGTTTCAACTGAATCACATGATTATAAGTACCGAAACCAAAAAACGGTATTCAAGAACTATTTTTCCAATTTTCTCAAAAACGGTTAAAGCTATCGCCTTGAAAATGGTTTCATTCGTTTTCCTAGCCCAAGAAGCATATAAAACGAGTACTTACAAGCTTATGAACTCAAAAACGTAAGCGTTACGATTTTTTTTGCGCGAATTTCGCCCCAAACGCCATCTTCCAGTTGGCGGATATTGCTGGTTAACGAACTTGACCTTTCAAATTAGACGAAAGATTTTTGTACCAAATTTCATCAAAATCGGACAATTCGTCTGGGAGCTACAGAGCGAACAGGCAAATATATATAAATTTTAACCACTATCATTTTCGGTCCCTATGGGTTCTGAAACGCAAAATTTTCTAGTCGGCACTTCCGGATTGCGTCATGAGATCAACCTTATAAGCGGGGTTCCTCCCTCCCCCATAGGGAGGAACCCCGCTTATAAGGTTGATACAATGAAACAATCCGGAAGTGCCGACAAGAAAATTTCGCGTTTCAGAACCCCTAGAGACCGAAAATAATGGTGGTTCAAATTTGTATATATATATATATATATATATATATATATATATATATATATGTATATATTTATATATATATATATATATATATATATATATATATATATATATATATATATATATATATATTGGTCTGTTCGCTCATTTCTGGCTTCCCTGATGGTCCGATTTTGATGAAATTTGGTACAAAAATCCGTCGTCCAATTTGAAAGGTCAAGTTCGTTAACCAGCAAAATCCGCCCACTGGAAGATGGCGTTTGGGGCGAAATTCGCGCAGAAAAAATCGTAACGCTTACGTTTTTTAGTTCATAAGCTTGTAAGTACTCTTTTTATAGGCTTCTTGGGCTAGGAAAACGAATGAAACCATTTTCAAGGCGATAGCTTTAACCGTTTTCGAGAAAATTGGAAAAATAGTTTTTGAATACCGTTTTTGGTTTGGGTACTTCGAATCACGGGATTCAGTTGAAACATTATCTGCATGTTCTACTTTCATTAAAACTAATATGTTGAAAGTTATGTTACGTTTGGAGTTAAGGAAGGGTTAGAATAAAATATTTTATGAACAGACATGAAAAGTTTTGGGAACTTCGTATACTTTCATTAATATCTCGAACACGGTTGGGAAATCGTGGTAAGTGGATAGAAACTATTTGAACGCTTACTAAATTCTCTACAAAAATGATTCTAAAACTATTTTTGATTAGGTTATGTCAATCGGAGAAATAAGTGCTTAAAACTTCAAATACGTCTGTTTTGTTCTTATGAACGGGGTTTTGTCGTTCTTTTTGGAATTTTTGTCTCTTTCCCTTGGTTTTTTATTGCTTTTTATTTTTTTAATTTATTATGTTAGGAAAATGTATTTGTTTGTAAAACAGTATAGGAAACATGAGACCAATTTTCTGTTGCTAGAAATAATGAAAATTTTGGGAACTTCGTATACTTTCATTAATATCTCGAAAACGGTTCAAAATCTTGGGAAGCGAAAGGTTACCATTCGAAAGCTTACCAAATGGTCTACAAAAAATGTTCTGACGAAAGTTTTAATTGGGCGATGTCAATCAGAGAAATAAGTGCTTAAAACTTTAAATTAATTGATTTCGTTTATTCGAACGGTTCTTTTTGTCTGTTTTGTTCCTTGTTATTTTTTAATTGCTTATAGTTGGATGATGTATTTGACAATAAAACTGGTTACGTAAAATAACAAAAACAATTTATTGTTAGAAATATAGATTTCCAAGATTCCAAGACCTTGTCACTAGCGGGACAGTTTCTAGTGTTAGCCAACCCTTCCAGGTAAGATCGTATATCATGTCCTTTCAAGACCTTTCAAGACTTTACTACACACAGGAATGGCGTTAGTGACCTTAAGGGTAATTGATTTCTTTTATTCTAACGGTTTTTTTGTCTGTTTTTATTCCTATTTTTTCATTGCTTATAGTTGGATAATGTATTTGACAATAAAATAGATTAATTAAAATAAGAAAAACAATTCGAACAGGTAGATATCGAAAATAGCTGTGCTTCAAATTAGAATCTATTGTTGAGTAATCATATGAATCTTTGGATAATAATTCCAACAGTTAAAATTATAACTAAATTGGAAAATATTTATTTAATAGAACTCTTTAAACCTTTTACAGAGAACTCTATTTTTTATTTTAATTTTATTGATCAACAGGTCTTTGCATATATTTAAAAACTCTGTTGATATAACCTCTATATCGTGTTTGTTTGATTCAATAATAAGAAATCCTTTTTTCAATGATTTTATGTTTTTAGGCCAATCTATAAATCCTATGGGTTAATATGTTCTTTAAATTGAAGCTTTAAAGCCTCAACAGGAATATTTGTGTAATCACCCTTCACAGTTAATTTATTAGAATCATGAGTGACCGTTTTTGTGTTACAACTAACAATCTTTGAAAAGGAAGTTTGACTATCCTTGTTATTGTTATTTTCCTTCTGTTTGGCCGAGATTTTCTATTCATGATCTAATTCTCCTTGAATTGTTTGACTAGATCAAGAACCTATTTTAAGCACTCTAAATTCCTTAATTTAATTGAGGAAGTTTATCAAGCTTGATATAATCACTTTTGGGTTAATACGGGTGGTCTATACCGAGTCCTTTGTTTGTAAACACAAAGAGCCTTCTGAGTAACGGTAAAGGGCAGTAAAAGTATATGACTTTACCTGGAAGCAGACCCTGCATACAGAGAATTGCAATACGAGACATTCTCATTCTTCCTTTCACCAGCTCCCGTGTAACACCTTAGATCTGTTTATATTGTTAGCGCGGTTCCTCCCTCCCTTCATAGGGAGGAACCCCGCTTATAAAATTGATCTCATGAAACAATCCGGAAGTGCCGACTAGAAAATTTCGCGTTTCAGAACCCCTAGAGACCGAAAATAACGGTGGTTCAAATTTGTATATATATATATATATATATATATATATATATTTGTCTGTTATTTGAAAGGTCAAGTTCGTTAACCAGCAAAATCCGCCCACTGGAAGATGGCGTTTGGGGCGAAATTCGCGCAAATAAAATCGCAACGCTTACATTTTTGAGTTCATATGCTTGTAAGTACTCGTTTTGTAGGCTTCTTGGCCTAGGAAAACGAATGAAACCGTTTTTAAGGCGATAGCTTTAACCGTTTTCGAGAAAATTGGGAACATAGTTGCTGAATAACGTTTTTGGTTTTGGTACATAAAATCATGGGATTCAGTTGAAACATTTTTTGCATGTTCAAATTTTATCAAAACTAATATCTTAAACCTTTGGTTACGTTTGGAGTTAAGGAAGGGTTAGAATAAAATATTTTATGAACAGACATGAAAAGTTTTGGGAACTTCGTATATTTTCATTAATATCTCGAACACGGTTGGGAAATGTTCATAAGTGGATAGAAACTATTTGAAAGCTTTCTAAATTCTCTACAGAAAAGATTCTGAAACAAGTTTTGATTAGGTGATGTCAGTCGAAGAAATAAGTGCTTAAAACTTCAAATACGTCTGTTTAGTTCTTATGAACGGGTGTTGGTCGTTCTTTTTGTAATTTTTGTCTCTTTCCCTTAGTTTTTTATTGATTTTTATTTTTGTAATTTCTTATGTTAAGAAAATGTATTTGTGTGTAAAACAGGATAGGTAAAATGAGACCAATTTTCTATAGCTAGAAATAATGAAAAGTTTTGGGAACTTCGTATACTTTCATTAATATCTCGAAAACGGTTGAAAATCTTGGGAAGCGAAAGGTTACCATTCGAAAGCTTACTAAATGCTCTACAAAAAATGTTCTGACAAAAGTTTTAATTAGACGATGTCAATCGGAGAAATAAGTGCTTAAACCATTAAAGTAATTGATTTCGTTCATTCGAACGGTTTTTTGTCTGTTTTTATTCCTTGTTATTTCTTAATTGCTTATAGTTGGATAATGTATTTTACAATAAAACTAGTTAAGTAAAATAACAAAAAAAATTATTGTTAGAAATATAGATTTCCTAGATTCCAAGACCTTGTAACTAGCGGGACCCTTTCAAGTGTTGACCGACCCTTCCAGGTAAGATCGTAAATCAAGACCTTTCAAGACTGGTGGAACCAAAATAATAACTGCTTCTATTTTAATCTTCAGGCGATTCGCCAAAGTTGCGAAGCCTTATCAATAAATAAACATTTTAATCTTTCCAAATTAGACTAGGGATAAGAAAGGAACCGCGCTAAGATGATGCAGTTCCTGCGAGTCGGACTTTTTTTGCCCATCTCGTTCAGCGTTCTTGCAGAAGATGAGAGGTGGGCACACAGAAAACACAAAAATAACAAAAAAAATGAATCCTGGAAACTGATTTATTCAAGAAAATATTCAAAACTTCATATGTATATTGATGCAATTTGTTCTTCTAATACTTAACTCTAAACTTAACCAAAATTTAAATATCACAGATTGGATGAATGCTAAACGCCTGGAAAAACGTTTAATTGAATCAATCGTTTCTGATTAGCAAAACCGAAAATTGATCAGGAAAGCTAGTTTTATACACCTTTCTCGAACGAAGTAAACCTTTTTGCCTTAGACAAAGTATTTTTGTTAGAAAACTTCATCAACATCGGACCTTTTTAAAGCAGCTAGAGCGGGAACTGACTTCCAGCGTTTAAATTAGAACATTAATATAACTAAATCACTACAGGGTACCTTCATAAACACTGGAAAAACAATAATTATTAAATATACAACAAACGAATCTCCAGATTCCCTGATGCAAAATTAATTTCCTTCTTACCAAAATGTGCAGAATTCAGTGACCTAACATTCATTTGTAGGTTCTTCCTCTAACACCACATTTGGAGAAGTTACCGTGATTTGGAGTCTGATAAACGTAGTTTTAGCAGGTTCTTTAGCTCCAGCGCCTCCAGAAAGCATTTCCGGAACCATGTTGATATGAACTTTTTTGCTCAGAATCGCATTTCCTATTAGTTCCCTGAAAGTTAAACACTTTGGGGCCACCCTATGGGATTTGAAACGTAAAAATTTCTCATTGGACGATTGCTTCATTAGATTAATCACATAAGAGGGTTTTCTCAATAAGTGGGAAGGGACGAAGCGTCCTAATATATATACTAGCTGACCCAGCAAACGTTGTTTTGCCATATACATCTTTTCTAGTGAATCTTTTGGTAGTGAAATAATTTTCCCGTACCTCTTGCGGGATCTCGTTGTTTAATATTTATGCAATATCCGTCTCGTCCCTTAGCGGAACATTAGCGGATATTGGATAGCGTCGTATAAATGGTGTGAATCAGCAATAGACTCAAGATTATTATTTCTTCTTCCAATCAGGATTTCTTGCGTAGGTGTATGGTCGCCAGCAACGGCATCAGCAGGTGCATTGAATGTACTCTCCGGATGGTTCTTTATCAGGATTATCAGCGTGATTATCACTTTGTAATTTGTGCATGTGTGATTTAAATAATTTTAACAATTCATTCTGCTTATTCGACAGATCGTCCAGCTTACTGACAATGCGCCTGGCAAACCGTGAATTGAGGTTAATGTAGCCCCATCGTGCATCCACGCGATTGGCGGCCACCTCCCATAAAGTAACTTTGTAAAAATTGATGTGGTTGGTTTGGCATTGTCAGCAATGATCCCAGTTTGTGATAAATTTGGCCTTTGATTTTTAATGTTGAATTAAATTGTTGACCATTTGCAGCATTATGTTTTACTATTTCCAATTTAGTATATGTACCGCCGAAGCGAGTACGTTTTACTGTTTCCGTTGCTCCGAACGATGTCATTTGGAAACATGAATTGAATGTTGAAATTAGCTTCAGGAACAGGTTAGAATCTGGAGCCATATTTCTCTTTGTCAAAAGATAATATGTTGAATAAAAATACATTTTATAATTAAAATTTATTTATTATGATTAAAGTTCTAATATCGTTATTATAAAATGGGGATTGGTGGTAGAAGGTTGACAATTTAGGGTTGTATTTATTTTTTAATGCTAAATCATAACAAAATAAAAATTTAATATTTTGTCAAAAAAATAAAAAAATATTTTTTGGGGCGGGCCCCCCTTATCACTTAGGGGTATAAAAATTAGTTATAACCCTATTCTCAGACCTACTGAATATACATATTAAATTTCATCAAGATCGGTTAAGCTGTTTCGAACTAACTAAAACTGTGACACGAGAACTTTAGATATTAGATATATCAAATTCCGATTTTTTATTGTGATCTATGGGTTCAGAAATGTCGAGTTTTCTAGTCGGCGTTTCTAGATTGCTTTATCTCGTCGACGACATGAATATCATTCTGACCTGTGTTTGGAGGGAGAAATTGTGCTAATCGGAACAATTTTGAAAACAAAAAAAAAAAGGTTTTCTATACATAACATTCCGAAATAAACCAGGAATAAACATTGTATTGAAACGCGCTAAAATGACACATTAGCAGTGTGTCAAACTTTTTCCAATCAATCTATGTAATTCTGGTAGTGTTGATATAGCTACTGAAGCTAGGAGGTAGGAAGGCGATGGAGACAGCTAAATAGTTTCAAGGACAAGGTGCCGTTTGCTAGTTGAATCTAGTTTAAGTTGTTCCTTTGTGATGCCGAAAAGATGTAATCGACTCTTCTTTCTAATCCTTTTCTACTACTCAACTAGGAATCCTATCCCATATTAGACATTCTTACAAATTACCGTATCCGTTTACTGATTATAAATGAAGTCCTAAGAAGTATTAATCAACGGCTTATGAGGGATCCTGGTTCTAGCGCATGTTTGGTCGCCCCATTTGAAAACTGCCTAAATTGATAATTAGACTGTAGCTAAAGCATTAAACGCACGGAACATCTGTCCTTTGTTGGAGTTGCTGGATGGTGGAAAATTGATGTTCCCGAAGGATGAAATAAAGGTCGAAAATTCCCACAGGTGTTTTATTGGCAAAGCGTTTTCAGGGACTAAGCCCCATTTTCAATGCCCATGACTGCCTAGGAGCAAGGCTCGGCTGAATAAGAACCAATGCGTGGGCATTGAAAATGAGGCTTAGTCCCTGAAAACGTTTTGCCAATAAAACACCTGTGGGAATTTTCGACCTTTATTTCATCCTTCGTGAACATCAGTCCCGTTGGAGCTGCTTAATATGAGCAGTCCGGAAGTCCTGACAAGAAATCTTGACGTTTCATAACCCATCTGCCATAAAAAGGTTTTTGAAGGTTCGGCTTCCTAACCGTGCGGTGCAGTTGCTCTGTGTGTAATATTTGTCTGGATGTCCCTCTAGTTTCGACAGACAGTCCATCTTTTCTGTAAGGCGGACTAACATATCAGGACTTTGGAAGAGAAAGGGCCAATCTGAAAACTCGAATTTGTTTGTTTTTATTTTATTTTCTGAATCAGAAAGATGTAGGTAACCCTCCGCCTTGTTTCTTTGGTTCGCCTTTAGTTCTCTCACAGTTTCAAGTTAAAGTGAATAGCACAATTGCCTAGGTAAAATTCAATGTTCGATTTGAAGGCCGATTCCCGGGTCAGAAACTCGCCCCTAGCATTTTGTTGTCGATAAATCACTCATAAAATTGAAGATTAAAACATTGAATTTCAATTGCATCCTTATTCAATCAGGTTTATGAATCATCATTCCATAGAGTAAAGATTCGCCTCTGCTATCCTGAAGCACTTCTAGAACTTTGACATTGATTTCTCAACATCCGGAATTCGTGATTCGCCCTTTGTCTTCCAAGGTCCTGGTATGTTAGTCACATTCCAATGTTGATCCTGTAACAGAAAACATGGACAGTTAGACGGACTTGGTGAGACGTCCAGCGAAATATCTTTCACAGAGCAACAACTCCGCTGGTAAGAGAAGCCGAATTCCCCAAAACCTAAATAATTGATCCCAGCAGAGCAGCTTATGAAGCGGTTGCTTTTTTTATCTTATATATCGCAGTGATCACATCCTGCTTCATCGGACAGTTTTCCACGATTTCATTCAGTTTTGTTTTCGCTTAACACAAGGTGCCTCCGAAATTAGCCTTCCTGTATCGGCACCTGCCGACACTGTTTGAGTTCAATAAGAGTCTAGTAAATGGGCCGGTTTTGAGGCAGCTCTTCGTCCAGTTGCAAGACGGGGCAAGCTTGTCTTTTCTTGTCCGACTTTTTCATATTCCAAAAGGGAAAATCAACCGCTAAGGGTATCTGATTCTTGACCATGGGCACACTAGAGAGATAGTGTGGTCAGTACTATGCTCAGGCCATGTGGTTTTTCCCTTTGCAGGTACACATACAATTAATTTAATGCTATTTATATATATATATATATATATATATATATATATATATATATATATATATATATATATATATATATATATATATATATATATATATATATATTCTTCCGAAAGATGACCCAATATATATTTTTCACTTTTTCTTATTTCTTTCGATGGCCGGGGGTCCATAAAGTAGTACACCGTTCGTTCTGTTTCAACTACTTTATTTAAAAACTTTGCCCGACATGTTTCGTGCTTTGTTCGCACCTCATTAGGGGCTTTCCAATACAGACATTATTCTTTTTACAAATCTCGAAAATTACATGTTTAACTATG
This sequence comes from Gonocerus acuteangulatus, assembly GCA_946811695.1. Lineage (NCBI taxonomy): Eukaryota > Metazoa > Arthropoda > Insecta > Hemiptera > Coreidae > Gonocerus > Gonocerus acuteangulatus. Next base: position 17,867,239 of record OX328132.1, read on the forward strand.
TATAACTTATCCCTTTCTTAAATACATTTTAACAAATAGGTTTAAACTTTTAGTCTTACCTTGTAAGGAAGTCCTCTCGTTATGTTCTCTCTTGCGAGTCAGGCATAATACTGAAATGTCATCTGTTCTAATCAATATGGTAGCATATTATCGTTTATTTCAGCTGTTTTTATTTTATCGATTATTGGTAAATAAATAATTATAGAAAATAAAAATGTCTGTATAGGAAAGCCCCTGATGAGGTGCGAACAAAGCACGAAACATGTCAGGCAAAGATTTTAAATGAAGTAGTTGAAAGAGAACGAAGGGTGTACTACTTTATGGACCCCCGGCCATCGAAAGAAATAATAACAAATGAAATACTTATACATATATATATATATATATATATATATATATATATATATATATATATATACACATATATATACATATACATATATATACTCATATATATAAAATCAGCCCCGTAACAGGCCACAAGGGCCCAGAGTGACAGATACTGTATAGATATCTGATTCTTGACCATACAGCACACTAGGGAGATAGTGTAGTCATTACTATACTCCGGCTGCCTGATTTTACCTTTTTATTTTATTTTGCTCTTTACTACCTTCAATAATTTAATATTTTACGACCCTGCAGAAAGGAAAATCTGGCGGCCGGCCATATAACTAACCAATTTATCTCCCTAGTGCGCCGCATGGTCAAGGATCAGATACATCTACAGTATCCATCCCTGTGGGCCCTCGTGGCTAGTGACTGGACGGTAGTCCGAACTAAAATTCCGATTTATTACAACTCAAGATTAGGTCTTTGAATGAATGATATAAGTGTATTTCTTCCCTATAAGGAGATAAAGTGAGCCGATTCTAATAGAAAATCAGCGACGAGACGAGGTATTAGCGACCTCTGACCCACAATTACTGTACTCAACATTAGATGCAATGTCTGTCTTCAATTATTCGCAAACAACCTGAACCACTAGGAAGTGAAGCGGCGACTAAAGGGCAGACCCCGAAAAGGGACCAATCTCCCAAGAGAGTTCCATGTCCCTAGAACTTTCTAGCCTAACTCTAAATAAATGAACTTGAAACCAACCGCATCCTCCCTTCTATTTGTGTAGCCTAGCTCCCCTTGGCTACCATATCCAGGCACTAGAGCATTTTCTATAATTATTCCCTAGAAAATACAGTAGTCCCCCTAGTCCGAACTTATTGATACCAAACCCTCTTCGGAATAGCGAAAATTCGGATTAGGTGGGGTTTTGTCATATAATGACATTTATTGACTTATTGAGACACATTGTCTAATGCGTCAAGAATTAAAGGCAAGAAATTATCTAATTAAGTACACTCAAATTTAAATTGCACTGTATTGCGATTGTGATCGGAGCTAAAATCGGTATGACGGGCAGCGATCTTTAAGGCTTTATGCATCTTTAAGGCTGCAGCTACATTGGACCCTTATTTCTCCCAATCCGATCCGATGTCGGTTGGCCGGTTTGGTCGGTGGGAAATGTAATTAAAAAACAATAACCAATTAAAACGTTAGGTAATCAGTGACAAAACCCCGTTGAAAAGAACAAAACTAACCACTCATTTCTCGGATTGACATAGAAAATTTCATCTAAACCTTTTTTGTAGGGAATTTAGTAGGCTTTCGAATGGCGACCTTCCACTTACCTCGACTTCCCAACCGTTTTCGAGATATTTTAGAAAATATACGAAAATCCCAAAACTTTTCCTGCCTGTTAATAAAATATGTCATTTCTAGTACTTCCTTAACTCCAAGCGGAACGAAAATTTATCGATCTTAGATTAGATGAATATCAAACGTCTGGAACAAGTTTCAACTGAATTAATCGTTTCTAAATACCCAAACTGATTTTTTTCTTTTTTTTTTTTTTTAGATGTTTCTCGAAAACGGGTACAGATATCGCTTTAAAAATGGGTTCATTCGTTTTTCTACGTTAAGAAAAATATAAAACGAGTATCTGCAAGCATACGAACTCGAAAATGTAAGCGTTACAATTTTATTCGCGCTAATTTCGCTCCAAAACCCATCTTCCGGCGGACAGATTCTACTGGTTAACGAACTTTGATTAGACGAAAGATTTTTGTACCAAATTTTATCAAAATCGGTCCATTTTTGGAGCGGCTACAGCGCGAACAGACAAATATATGTGTATATATATATATATATATATATATATATATATATAAATTTGAACCACTTATATTTTCGAGATCTATGGGGTCTGAAACGAGAAATGTTCTAGTAGTCGGCCCTCCCGGATTGCGTTATGAGGTCAACCTCATAAGTGGGTTTCCTCCCTATGGAGGAAGGAAGGAACCGCGCTAAAATGAAAACCTCTGCTTGTAGCTGTTTCTCACCGGAAGAATCTCCCGTGCAAAGAGTTGACATTATCCCCGAGTTTGGATCCTTTCGGATAATTGAGATCGAGTTGGGTGATAGCAACAAAGCAATGCCAAAGAGAGAGACGGGGGGAGGGGGGTAGGTAACCCAAAACTACAAGGGCAATCCGCTCATCAAACATCCGCCAGTAATCGTTTCTCACCGCCGACATCCGCCCGTCAGTTCGACACCATTAACTACTGTTTGCTCCCTAAATCCCATACTCCATTACAGCACTATCCTAACGGACTGCCGTTAATATAAAACAATTGAAAGTTAATAGTGGAAAAACCAGCTATCAGGCATCAAATTCGATAGTTTTGATATAGGACTTGGGCGTTGAAGCAGTCGCACAGTGGGCCGATTCCCATAACTAGATGGACTAAACTCAAGTAAACAGATCATAAAACTAAGTCGATTATATTACTTTAGATACTTTAGATAAGGCGAATTCGCAATATTATCTAATTATCTTTGGTTAATGAAAAGTTAGGGGCACTTGAGGTTGGGTAAAATATGCGAGGAGCTGCTCAGTCTAATTTCGACAAAGTTAGCAAGTATTTGTGCAGTGCAATCAATCAGTTTCTGATGTAGTTTATTCTGATAGTGTGGATACAACAATTAGGGGTATGTAGATACCATGTATGCACTTATTTTATGTAGGCTAATGGAATTCAAAATAATATGGTCTTTGAAACAAAGTTGATTTTCTTTGGGAAAAAAAACTTTATGATAGCCAAAGAAGGCCAGACTGATTTTTTTTTCATATGATAGTTCAAAATGTGTAGTTTCAAACACCATCAACCGTTTTTGCGCTAACACTTTTATACATTTTTTTCCAGTAGTGGAACATAGTTTGTCCAGAATCCTACTGTTTCAGCTTGTAATTGAAAAATTACAGACATGGTTTTTGTTTCCCTTGTTTATCAAATTGCGTGGAAAGATGTTTATAACCTTCCAACGTTTATAACTTTCTATCTAACTTTCTTATAAATTATTTTAAAATATGAATACAAATGCTTCTCTTATCGTAGTGTCAAAAATTAACTGTTACACTATGACATTTTTTTTCGGGACTGATATACTTCCGGAAGATTGATTGGCCACTCAACTCCTCCTTTATACCTCTAACAAGGTAATCGTAGGTTTCTATGCTTATTAGGTGGTATTTCTTAAATTAATCACTCAATTTCACTTCACTAAGAGTTCATTACCGACGAGCTGTGATTAGGTCGGATCGTATGGGATCGAGGCCAATGTAGGCACTCACGTCAGCCGCTGTCGGCCGTTGTCGGTCTAACGATATCTGATTGGAAGAAAAACAGGTCCTAATGTTTGCTGCTTGCCCGTCTGACTGAGTAAAACAGCGCTAGTAGGAAAACCTTTATAACCAAGGTCTTAAAACTTATGGAACGCAGTTTGTAGAAGAAAGCGGTATTATGGGCTCTAAGAAAATGTACAAAGAAAACTAAATTTCGGGTAAAGCAGGTTAGTATTGTGGATACTAAGATTAAGGCTTTACAACTGTCGCCACCGTGCATCCGATAATACTCGGTGTGGTATCTTAATCCTCCTAAAGCACTCCGTATACTGGCTAGTTAAGACCATAGAGATTTGAAGAGGTTTAGATAAGAACGAAAGTTGTTCTTGGGCATTAATGCGGATCCGACGAGGCCAAAATCTCCCTGCATTCTATCGACCGAGATAAATCAATCCTTACTATATTTAGCTAGGTGGTCCTTACGTTCAACCATCTTTCACAAACTAGTTCCTTCAAACTCAATTGGGTCCAATTTAAAATTAACAAGCCACTACACTCATCAAGAAATAAGACTAAGAAACGAAGAAGTTCTCAAATTGCAAAGGTTTTCAGGAAATTTCGCTTTTCCCCGAGAACGGAGGTGGTGTGTAAATTGTACGTCATTCTCGAGTTTCTTGATTAAGATATAATTCGTCATGAGCAACAAAATAAAATATTTTAATATACCTATGTTGATTGACGCAATGGCCACTTTTCTTAAAAATTATAATTTCCTTACCAATTAAATATTTTCGATGTTTTAATAATTATTAAAAACATCGAAAATATTTCTGAAAAAAACAGCACTACAATAATGTATCCACGTGGTAAATAGCCTGAACCCTGATAGTGATTCCTGTGTCTACATCAGTAATATATCTTTATCGAAGTGTAGGAGCTAAATAAAGAAGAAAACATGAAATTTCAAAAAAGTTTTAGAATATGTTTAAAACATATACTTTTAATGATTATTATACAGGGTGATTCAGGTCTTAGTAGCCAAACTCTAGGAGATGATTGTAGACGTAATTTCCAACAAAAATGTTCATTTTAAGCATATTCTAATTCCGAAAGGAAAAGGAGCTTTGTCCAATTTTCTCTTTTTTTAACGTAGTCATGTTTTTTAATGAATAAGAAAGTATTTCTCAAAAAATATTCAAGATAATTAAATTCTACCTATGCCATCATAAAATAGACAAAATTCCCTTTAAAAAATCATCAATTTAGTTCACTAAAACCATTCTGTTTTTTTTCAATGGATCACAGCTTTTTCGCGATTTTTTTCCTCACCCCCCCTAACGGACTACAGATTCAATACTTACACAAAAACTTCTACATTTAGGAAGCATTAAATCTATGAAAATTAAGTGGAGGTTTATTTAGGGATAAATTGACGATTGGCTCCCTTTTATCAAAAAAATGTGGAATGTAGTTTTGTTACTTATAAATACCTTGTGTGAAGAAATTAAAAATTATTCGTTTTTTACTGGCCAAACTGTGGGTATCCATTGCCCAGACCAGAAGCAATAAAAGTAACTGAAAGAAACGATTGGAAAAGTTTTTCATTTGAGAGATATGTCACATTTCGTGTTTTTCATTGCTCTATCTATTGCATGATGTATTTGGCACCCAGTTTTGACTACAAATTTTGAGGTGAGAGTTCAAAAACATTTCAGGGTAGTTGAATAATTGTAATCCAAAATTTACACATCATTTGAAATGTTATCAAATAAAATTTGAAATAAAACTATAAATTGTGCAAAACATTGCGGGAGGAAAAATGTTAATCCTCAGTTCGACCGCAAAATTTTGTGGACAGACAAAGCCACATTAACACGGAATGGAATATTTAACAGTCCTAATTCGCATACTTGGTCTCATGTTAATCCTTATGCTGTGTAAAGAACACACAATCAGTATCAGCTCCAAGTTGACATGTGGTGCGGGATTTTGGACTAATATCTTCTACAGCCAATCCTGTTTCCCGAAAGGTTCGATTCAACATATTTTTAAACCTCCTTCAACACGATCGACCTATTGCATTGGAAGACGTTCCGCTTGCACATAGATTCATGGTTCCTGGTGGATTGCTGTCCTGCAAACAGCACCATTGCTGTTAGACAGTGGCAAATTTCTAATATTTTAGTGCCAAATACATCGAGTAAATGATAAATCAATGAAAATTTGTAACACAAATTGTAACATATCTCCCCAATGAAAAACTTTTCCAATCATTTCTTTCAGTTACTTTTTATTGCTTTCGGACTGGACAATGGATTCCCACAGTTTGGCCACTAAAAAATGAATAATTTTTAATTTCTTCACACAAAGTATTTAAAAGTAACAAATCTACATTCCACATTTTTTTTAACAAAAGGGAGCCAATCGTTCAATTTATCCCTAAATAAACCTCCACTTAATTTTCATAGTTTTAATGCTTACTAAATGTAGAGGTTTTGTGTAAGTGTTGAATCTGTAGTCCGTTGGGGGGGGGGAGGAAAAAAATCGCTCACAGGTACTGCGTCATCTTAGCGCGGTTCCGTATATCTCGACGGAATGGAATAAATTATTGGCATCACAAATCACAGGAAACTGACAGTAGCCAACTTACACAGAAGCGGATAATTCTTCATCCTCATTCTTCAGGAAGGCTGAATAAGTCAATACAATTATGGACTGAAAACCTACTCACTCTTCGACTACTGCACAGAAGGCTCTATTCCAAACAATCAAAAATTCGTTGTCATTTTAAGTTTCTTGTTTTATTAGCAAATTCATTTTACTGTTATAATCAACTGTAAATGTGTGCTTCATGGCAAATAGAATTCCTTTCCCTCGTGGGTTAAATCTTTCTATAAGATAAGAAATAACGATATCTTCAGTTGTAGGCTATGAGGAAGGTCGGATCTTCATACATTTTTAGGAATAATTTACGGAAAGGAAGTTATCCACAAAGAAGATTCTGTTGTAATGTTCGGTGGGGCGATGACTATCGAAGAGATAATTGCTTAAAACTTTAAAGTTGTTAGTTTTATTCGTTTCAACGTGTATTTGTCTCTGTTTACCTAACTTTGAAGTAGTTGTTGTTATTTTTTTTTTTACTCCTCAACGGGAACAAGCACGGTTACCTCCACATGGTGTTTCCGGGGTAACTCTAATGTCCGTGCAATAATAAGGTGTACAAAATGATGTATTAGCGTTAATTTTGATCATACCTTATTTAACGCAATAAAAAAACTTCTTATCGGCCCTGGTGAAGCACGGGTATTCAGCTAGTATATATATATATATATATATATATATATATATATATATATATATATATATATATATATATATATATATACATATAATATATATACATACCGGTACATATAATATATATATATATATATATATATATTAATAAATATGCTTGTCTGTTCCCTCTATGGCCAGCTTAGAAATGGCCCGATTTTTATTAAATTTGGTACAAAAATCTGTCGTCTAATTTGAAAGGTCAAGTTCGTTAACCAGCATAATCCGCCCACTGGAAGATGGTGTTTGGGGCGAAATTCGCGCAAAAAAAAATCGTAACGCTTACGTTTTTGAGTTCATTTGCTTGCAGGTATTTCTTTTATAGGTTTCTTAACATAGGAAAACGAATGAAACCATTTTTAAGGCGATATCTGTAACCGTTTTTGAGAAAAGTGGAATCAATGTTTTCCCATGTCATTATTTTTTTTGTCAGTACTTAGAATCTCGGGATTCAATTGAAATATTTTCTTCATCTTGGAAATTAATCCCAACTAAGATGTTTAAATTTTGGTTATATTTGGAGTTAAGGAAGTATACGAAAAAAAATATTTTATTAATAGACATAAAAAATTTTCGGATCTTCATACATTTTTCGTAAATATCTCGATAACGGTTGGGAAATCGTGGTAAGTGGAAGGACACCATTCGAATGCTTACTAAATTCTCTACAAAAAAGATTCTGAAGCAATATTCGAGGGGGCAATGTAAATCAGAGATATAAACGCTTAAAACTTAAAAAGTGTTTGTTTTGTTGTTTTTAACGTGTTTTTGTTTTTGTTTATCTCACTTTTTAATCGGTTGTTTTTTTTTTCAATTACATTTATCAGTGAAATTAGTATTTTAGTCAAATAAGCCAAGAAACTATAAAAGGTATTGGTAATACGTCTGGAATGGCTGTGGAAATCAAGATGGCTGTGGCTAAACATGATGGTGTGGCAGCTAGCGAGATGTAAACACTAACCTGGCCAGTGTAACCTCCTCCTGATATCAACCATACACGCCCACCGTCAGTGTTGCCAAAGTGTAAAGAGAAGAGACAAATTAATAATTGTACAGGGGGTACACTGCAAAGCAACCCTGTGTCACAAGACCTGTGGAAACCAACCTCGAAAAGGACGAAATTCCGACGAAAACCGAGGAAGTCGGCGCTTGCGGATTAGGACCAAATATACGAATCCCAGTCTTTTGGAAGGCAGACCCGGAACTTTGGTTCTGTCAGGCTGAAGCCTTCTTCGCCACATCCAAGGTAACAAGTTCCAGAATTAAATTTCAATTAGTTATTGCCAACTTGGACTTTGAAATTTTGAAAGAAGTGGCAGATATAGTTAAAGTCCCACCTGCTGAACCATATGAAGCCCTTAAAACCAGACTCCTGCGCATCTATGCAGAATCAGAGAATCTTCGGATTAGGCGGCTACTAGAAGAGAAGCGCCTGTCCGAGGGTGAGCGGCCTTCCCAACTCCTAAATGAGTTAAAACGACTCGCTGGCAGCTCTGTACCCTCAGACCTATTGCGCAATATGTGGCTAAGGGCTCTACCCGACCGAATGCAGGCCACGCTGGCAGTTACAAACGAGACTTCAGTGGATAAACTGGCTGAGATCGCCGACCGTATAGCAGAAGTATACGAGCCCAGCATCCACGAAGTACGCCCACAGAGCACTCATCCCTCACCATCCCAATTATCACAGCTTGAGGATATGGTCCGACAGTTGAGCCTCGAAGTAAGAGAGCTGAAAACCCAGGTGACACGAGGGCGAAGGGGCCAATCACACTCACGACGGCAGAGCCGGTCAAACAGCAGGAATCGTAAGTGGTGTAATTTTCACGAAACCTTCCGGGAAAAAGCACGGAAATGCAGACAGCCCTGTGACTGGAAGAAGACCACTCCGGCTCAGGAAAACTGTTAGCAGCGGCCGAGAGGGCGGACTCTGTCGCTGACACTCATCAACGCCGACTATTTATGAAGGAGAAAAACACGGGAGAGAGATATTTAGTAGACACAGGTGCATGCATATCTGTCTTCCCCGCCAGGTCACGGGATCGGAGGTACCCAACAAACTTCCCTTTGTACGCAGCCAACGGTACAACTATCAAGACTTATGGAGAAGTCAAGAAGACGCTGAATGTTGGACTCCGACGACCACTCCCATGGACCTTCATCTTGGCAGACATCAGTAGTCCCATTATCGGCGCAGACTTTCTCTTTCATCACCATATACTCGTTGATCTCAGAGGTCGTCAGCTACTCGATGCGAAGACTGGACTCACCTCCAAAGGAACCATCGCCTGCTCCAAAATACCCACTGTATATTCAGTGCCCACTGGTGAGTGGTATTATGACCTCCTAAGGAAGTACCCCTCTGTAACCCGTCCTACTACAGTCCTACAGAAACCGAAGCACCATATCCAGCACTTCATCGAGACAAAGGGACCACCGGTCACAGCCAAAGCTCGACGCCTTTCACCAGAGCGTTACAAAGCTGCGAGGGAGGAATTTCTCAAGATGGTAGACGAGGGAATCTGCAGACCATCTAACAGCCCGTATGCAAGCCCATTGCATGTGAAGAAGGACGGCAAAATGCGATTTTGCGGGGACTATCGCAGATTGAACGAGCAGACTGTTCCTGGCAGATACAGCGTTCCGAACGTACAGACTCTCAACACCAATCTCAGCGGTAAGGTCTTTTTCAGCAAGCTGGATCTGAACAGAGCATATTACCAAGTACCTGTAGCGGAAGAAGACTGCAGTAATAACACCCTTCGGTCTTTTCGAGTTCCTGGTAATGTGCTTTGGCCTTCGCAACGCTGCCCAGACATTTCAGCGGCTCATGGACAGCATTCTGGCACTCCCGTATGTCTTCGTATACCTAGATGACATATTGGTATCATCCACTACCAAGGATGAGCACCGCGTTCACCTGGACTATGTCTTCCGAATCTTGAGCGAGCACGGTTTGACCATCAACCCATCAAAATCAGAGTTCTGCAAGAAGGAGATTGAATTCTTGGGATTTCTCGTGAATTCACAAGGTATCAAGCCCCTACCAGCAAAGGTCAACCAAATCATGGACTTCCCTCGACCCAGCAACAAAGGACAACTCCGTCGTTTCTTAGGTATGTTAAATTTTTATAGACGGTTCATACCTAATGCAGCGGAACACCAGCATACTCTCCATGCACTTGTTGGCAACTGCAAGAAAAGTGACTCGACAACAATGGAATGGTCTGAGGAGGCGGATGCTGCATTTCAACGGTGTCAGCAAGACATAAAATCGGCTCTCACATTGACCCACCCATCCGAGGATACTGAACTCACTCTGGCATGTGAACACAGCGATTGGAGCAGTTCTCCAGCAACGGGAAGGATCGGGATGGAAACCCCTTGGCTTCTTCTCCAAGACTCTCACGAATGCTGAACAACGTCATTCTGCCCACGACAGAGAGCTGATCGCCATACACCGAGCAATCCGTCACTTCAGGCCCTCAATCGATGGTCGCAACTTCGCTGTCCTCACGGACCACAAACCCCTGACCCACATGTTCCGGCAACGCCAAGAAACGGCTACACCCATGAGGATCCGGCTTGTAAACATCATCAGCCAGTTTACAACCGATGTCCGCCATGTGTCAGGAAGTGATAATGTGGTCGCTGACACACTGTCGAGGATGGAGGAGATAACACTCCCAGACGACATGGAAAAATTGCTGCGGAACAGCAAAACGACCCCAACATTGCTGAGCTCCTTCGGAATCCGGCTCTGTCACTCAAATGGATGGGCGTTCCACACTCACCGAAACCACATCTCTGTGAGTCAAGCACTTCAAGAGTGCGTCCGTACCTGCCCGTATCATTGAGACAAGCCATGTTCCAGCAACTTCACAACCTCAGCCACCCCGGCATACGTGGGTCAAGGCGACTCCTGTCCCAACGCTTCTTCTGGCCCAATATGAACGTGGACATTGCCACATGGGCACGCGGGTGTGTGGCTTGCCAGCGGAGTAAAGTACAGCGCCATACCGTCGCACCTCCAGGAGTCTTTGCCCCAGTTGCTCGTTTCGAGCACATCCACATAGACATTATTGGTCCACTTCCAACATCAGACTGCAAACGATACTGTCTAACTATGGAGGATAGGTTCACTCGATGGCCCGAGGCTGAGCCAGTTGAAGACATTAGTGCGGTAATTCGTGAAGCAGCCGGCAGAGGCCAGCACCACAGCCTGCAAGCAAGACGGCTCTTATCAAAGAAAGGCCAGCACTTAGTTAGACAGTGACTGTTGAAATAAAATTGAAATAAACTGCATTACATGATTATATAATGATGTAAAGTCATCAATGAGTTTGAGTTATTGTAATTATCAACAACATAAAAAAAAAATGTTTAGACATTATTCAAAATGGCCGTCGATTCAAAATGGCCGTTAGAATCTGAATGGATCAGTGTAGCCATTTTATCTTCAACAAAATTTTTGACCAAATTTTAAAATTTGGCTATTTTGACCTCGACTAGAAGATTCCCCGTATCTAGACCTACCTGGCGCCAAGTTTGGTCAAAATCGGTCAAACGGTGTGGATTTGTATAAGGAACAAACAAACAGATGGACAAACAGACAGACGTGATTTATATATATATATATATATATATATATATATATATATATATATATTTGAACGAATGGATATTTTCGTGAACTATGGGTTATGAATAGTGAGCCATCCGGTCACGGGGAGATCCTGAAATCTATTATTCGGCGAAATATTTTGTTCAAGGCCCTTTCACGAGAGAGAAAAAGCGCTCAAAATCCTTTTTGAGGAAAGGAATAAATATCCACTTAAAAATTGAAAACTGATAGGGCGGAATAAGCGACCTAGGCAGCCTAGGGCAATCAGCTGGACTAAGCTACACTGCTAAAGCAGTTTAAACTATTAAAGGATGCTCCTTCTATCAGCACCGGTGCTCTCAAGAAGCACCATTGGCTGGAGGCTTTGTTACGAATGCAATACCGCTGCTCTCAAGCACCATACTCCCTGCTACTCAAGCACTATACCTTCCTTCAGAGTCTAATCAACTTTCCTACATTATTCAAGCTAGTGACCTTAGCAAATTCCTTATTTATGCCCGACGAAAAAGATTGAGCCCAGTGTGAATTATTCAATATCCCGTTAAGGCTCAGATTTCTCCCTCGCATATAATTAATAATTGATTTGATTTTTCTCTTTCTTATATTAAAGATTTGACTTCATCGTTCTGATGGGCAAACCCGATGCAGAGAACCATCCTTATAGACTCCAAATATCCATCAAACACATTAACCTTTTGAAGGTAGATATAGTCAGGGTTCGGTCACGTGATGGAACTGCATCATCTTAGCGCGTATCCGTTCTTATCCCTAATGTCATTTGGAAAGCTTGAAATAGAAACAGTTATAATTTTGGTTAGACCTTTCTTTAAATTAATGAAAGGCTGGGTGGGCCTAGGGACAGTCTGGGGCCCAAATCCAGACTCTCTCGTTCACTCACTCTCTCTATCTCTCTCCCCCTATATATATATATATATATATATATACGTTGCTCTAGATTCACAGTTATTGTCAAGTCAGCCTAATAAAAGACATTCCTCATGGCTAAAATGTTCATCTTAAGAGCAAACAATGAAGTGAAATTTGATTCGGAAGGTGGCATTTGATTTGAATTGGCTTCTCGAAGCGCCCTGAGCCCATTCCTCAAAATTCTATGAATAAATTAAGCCTAAATTCATGGGGGCTTGTACAAACAGCTGAAGGATCTGAATATCTCTCCCAGCATAGGATGCATAGAGAACGGATGACCTGCCTCCTTGTGTGGACATCGGGGGACCAGTCTAATCGGTCATAGTTAACTCTACCATTAACCTCCATGGTGAGCATAGCTAAAGAGTTTATAAAGCGAAGTGTAAAAGTTCATCCATAATTAGGTATTGCTGATGAGTTTCATAAAACGACGTAGGTAAATTTCTCTAATAGATGTTTTTAGCTACAGAGTTACATAATCCGCAATGTGGAAATTCCTCCATGAACTGATATAGCTAAAGAGTTACATTGCCCAAAGTATATAAATCCCTTCCTGAATAGGTATTGCTACAGAGTTACATAAACCAAGATTTGCAAATTCCACCATGATCAGGTATAGCTAAAGAGTTACATAAACTGAAGTGCACAAATTCATCCATGAACAGGTAAAGCTTAAGCGTTGCATAAACCGAATTGCGCAAATTCTTCCATGAACAGGTATAGCTTAAGAGTTACATAAACCAAATTGCGCAAATTCTTCCATGAACAGATATAGATAAAGAGTTATATAAACCGAAGTGCACAAATTCATCCATGAACAGGCAAAGCTTAAGAGTTACATAGACCGAATTGCGCAAATTCTTCCATGAACAGGTATAGCTAAAGAGTTATATAAACCGAAGTGCGCAAACTCCTCCATGAATAGGTTATGATCTCTTAGCGCGGTCCTCCCTACCTCCATGGGGAGGAACCCCGCTTATAAGTTTGACCGCATGACGCAATCCGGAAGTTCCGACTAGAAAATTTTACGGCGGTTCAAATTTGTATATATATATATATATATATATATATATATATATATATATATATATATATATATATATATACGCGCTCTATGTTAGTGAATAATGGTCTGGTTTTGATGAAATTTGCTACAAAAATCTTTCGTCTAATTTGAAAGGTCATATTCGTTAACCAGCAGAATCCTCCCTCCGGAACATGGTTTTTGGAGCGAAATTCACGCGAAAAAATCATCACGCTTACTTCAAATGCTTGCAAGTACTCGTTTTATAGGTTTCTTCGCGTAGGAAAACGAATGAAACCATTTTTAAGGCGATACCTGTAACCGTTTCCGGGAAAATTGGAAAAATAGTTGTTGAATCTACATTTTTTGAACTTGAAAACTATATATAAATATATATGGAGTATCACCGCTGGAGAAAAATGCCGTTCCATCCAAAAATATCATCCCAGCGACGAAAAATAAACATCAAGCATATTAAACCTTACGGCGAGGAAAATAGATGAAAAAAAACGCAATACCATTAGCGGTACTAGCGGACAGAATCCCAACTAACACCAGGGAGCTTCAACACCATTGGTCTGCCGATACTGGGGCTAGAGAGGAGAAAGGGCGCTCAGATCGAGAAAAATGTCATTCCCTCGGCAACCACCGAGGAAGAAACAACACTGACCTGGCTGACGAAGATGGAGATGAACCCATCGAAATATTCCAGGAAGAAGTGAGGAGGAGTACCACCGCTGGAGAAAAATGCCGTTCCATCCAAAAATATCATCCCAGCGACGAAAAATAAACATCAAACATATATATATATATATATATATATATATATATATATATATATATATATAATATATATATATATATATATATATATATATATATATATATATATATATAAATTGCGATAGGAGCTTCTCATAGAATAGGAGAATACTGTGCCATACATTTCGTCCCATTGAGCATGGTACTGCGTTCTCACGGTATGGCAACGCCTTATGACGGCAACGTTATGGGATACCCAAGAAAATGTATGCAAATTATGCGTTGAAACAACAAGAATACGGATTTTATGGAAACGCGCTAAAGTATCGCTGGTCCTGGGAGTCGAACTTTTTCTGAATTTCTATAAACATCCTCTGAGCTTATAAAATAGCATTTTCTAAACGTTTTCGAAATGAAAATATTGAAATTGTATTAAATCCTTTAGATGAAGTTCATTAATCTGAATTGTTAGCCACGTTATATCTGATTTATTATTCTACTGAGTTAGTCACTTTGAATGAAAGTGTTCAGTATATCTTCATGACTTTAAAAACACATCATTACTCGTTTTGTTGAGTAATTTTTCCCATCCCTTAAGGCGAAACATTACTATACCTACCTCTAGACAACATAGAGAAGCTTTAGTCGGGAGTATTATGTTGTCAATGAAGCATTTAAGGGCTCAATCTATGAAATACACCAACCGAACATTCAGATATATATTTCTTCCAAAGCCCTCTGCTCTCAAGCGCTTACCCTGTCATACAAGTTGAAATGGCGAGCTCCGGTGCTGTGAAGATCCGGCGAGCTTTTCTAAAAACAAGAACTACTTCGCCTTTGCTTGTTTCCATGTAATCCTTACATCTGGTCAGATTTGGAGTACATAGAAAGCAAAGTTACTTCAAGCACCTTTATACCCGATGAAGTGGCCCTGTCGAAATTTACACCTTAACTTTTATTTGTTGGAAATTTACGAGGCTTTCGAATGACCTTCTACTTGCACCGATTTTGGAACCGTTTTTCAGATATTTGAGAACATATACGAAAAGTACAAAAACTGCTAACTGCCATATTATTTATACTAATCGTATAATTTATACTTATATAAAAGTTAAAACTCTAAAATATATTCAAATGACAAAACAAGAGTGTTTATTTGTTAGTATTTTGTTGTTTTTCTGTGGGAGCCTCACAAGAGTTTTATCGTAGAAATCTTCTGGATTTCTGCTACCCTTCCCTTATTCTCAACTGCTTATGACATTATTTTTCATTCTATACCTGAAAATCTGATTTATTTGTGAATAGTTTTTCTATCTCCTTAAACATTTCGTCACTGATTACCTAATAATATATTAACATATCTTTTTTACTGTGCAGATTTTACTGGGATCTATGTATGCTGCTTCTCCTGGTGGCTAATCTCATAATTCTACCCGTTGCCATTTCATTTTTTAATGATGATCTCAGTACACGATGGATTGCCTTTAACTGTCTTTCCGACACAATATTTCTTATAGATATTGTTGTCAACTTTAGAACAGGTAATATTTTTTACATTTTCTTTCATATTTCTTTTGCATTTTTCGATGTCGACAGAAGAGCATGATGATTATATTAAACTCGAATTTCTTGTATTTAGAGAAATTTGGATACTCTTGCTATTAGAATCTAAAAAAGCTGAGTGCATTCACTGTTTATTATATGATTTTTTGCAGGAGGGGGTTAAAAAAATACCTTTTGACTTGTAGGCCAATTTTTTTTTTTTTTTTTTTTTTTTTTTTTTTAAACAGTTATACTATCTATTTGCAGGAACATAGATTGCAAAGTTATTTTTCAGTCCTGGTCAATGGATGTTCATTTTCTTACAATGTCCGGCTTATTTCTCCAGTATTGTCTATTTGAATGTAAGATTTTTTGCCAGGATAGCACCTTGCTTTCTTTGTGTCTAGTGAACTACAGTACTTTCAAATAGACACCACTGGATAAATAAGCCAGATTCTAGAAAAGAATAGTTTTAAAATGTTTTTTTTTTTTTTTTTTGTGCTCAAGAATCTTTCAAAATATGATATTCCAATAATTATTACTCGAAAAAATATTTCAATTCTTTCAGGTATTATGCAACAAGATAATGCTGAGCAAGTGATACTCGACCCTAAACTGATTGCAAAGAACTATCTCAAAACGTGGTTTTTCCTAGACTTAATAAGTTCCATCCCACTAGACTACATTTTTTTAATTTTTAATCAGGTAAGACATCAGATATTAATCTTTTTCTTGCATTATTTATAAATTAATTTTATGATTATTTTTTTTTTCTAAGATTTATTTATCGACTACCAACTACCAAGAGTATAAGCACAGGTTGTATACATTTCAATCCACTGCTATTCAAGATGAATTAGGGACCTCTTTCAAGGTCCTCTTTCAACATCCTATTGAAGAATGTGATCAACCTATCTTAACTCGGATTCAAAACCACACCATTAATTTTCCCCAAAGTTTAACCAATCTTAGGTTTCCCTGTACCTCAAAGACATCTTAGGATTTGGATGTGGCTTTCAAACAAATAAAATAAGTTCTTCAGAAGCAAAGTTTTAATAATAAATAAATTCTAAGTGATTAATAAATTGGAAATTGGTTCTATTCAAGGTTTTTCAACCCATTTACAGATTTGATGAACTATTTATCTGTAGAACTTATTTATATAATGACATTATATTCTAAGAAAAACATATACTCTAGGGCAATATGTTTTTGGCATTATTATTATTATTATGCAGAAGTACTATATATGAAGATCTTTTAATTTATATTGGAATATTTTATTATTATTTTACGTTTTTATTTTCTTTGGATTGTGGCTACATAATTCTTAATTCAAACGTTTCAGGATTTTAGTGAGAGCTTCCAGATTCTTCACGCAGGACGAGCATTAAGGATACTTCGATTAGCGAAACTTCTATCTCTTGTCCGCCTCCTCAGGCTTTCACGTTTGGTCCGTTATGTCAGTCAGTGGGAAGAAGTTTATGTAAGTAAATTTTGTAATAAGTAACTCTAAATAAAAAATATAAAGAACTAAATAAAAGGGATGAAGGTACACCATTTAACTACTCAATAAACTCCTAAAATACTTTATGTGGCGCTATTAAAAAAAAAATATTCCTCTGAACTTTAAATATTTTAATGTGATTCTTTAAGTAATAATCATAGTTTATCTTTATGAAATAGACATGTAACATCAAGAACTTATATTTTCTAAGTGCACTGCTGCATGCCATCATTTTTTTTTGGGGGGGGGGGGGTAATTTCATGTTCAATTCACAAATAATAGGTTACTTTCAATTAGCCTTCATTTTTAACGTTATTTTTTTGTTAGGATTTAACTATTTTTAGAAATGTGTTTATGCCAAAATATATTAATAATAAATTATGCATCATAAGTTCTTCATCCAGAATACATTTTATATATGCACCAACTGAGGTAGGTAAATAAACAACTTATATTGCTTTAATTCTTGCATTTTGTTGTAATCTTAACAAATTGGGTCTGTCGACATGTGCTTGCTTTAATAACAAATATATTTAATATATATGTAATTTTGAGCTTTAAATAATTGTACGTCTATTTTAATTTTTAAGGTATGAAAAAGGACTTTTAATAACCATTCATGCCTAGAATATCCATGTTTCCACATTTGTCAATAATATATTCACATCAGTAGGTATCACACGAATATAAAGAAAAAAAATCAAAAAACATAATATTTCAGTTGATTTATGTAATTATTCTGATGTACAAATAACAGGGAAAAGGACCTTGTCTTTCGCTTTTGTCACTTGTGACGGTGTTTATATATTTTTCCCCATCAGAATAGGAATTACTTAAATTATTTTATACAGCATTGCTTTAGTCAGATAGAAGCATTTTTTTTTTCAATTTGTTGTAGGGGATTTGATTGCTTTCATCTTAATCAACAGTACATGGTTGTCGTCATTTATTTGTCATTCTTGGTGCATTAAAACTGGTTAAATCTTCTTTGCTTTTATGCCATATACTACACATCACTACAAACAGCATTGCATTTTATTTTACATATATTTTATAGAGTGGGAGAAACCAATCCCCCTTGAAAATAAAGTGATTGTAAACACTTATTGAATTATATGTGTCTTTTCATGTATACAATCTAAGGAAATGATACCTTAATAGGTATCATAGCCATTACCAATGACTATGTAAGAGTTTTTAATACTTCAATGGTACATAGAATTCAATGGTCATTATTACATTTAAATTATATCAAATTTTGAAATTATAAATGTTTAAAATTTAGATAGTTGAAGAATTGATGAAGTCTTATTGCTTAAGAGGCTATCTTCAGTATTTTCACACTTAAAAATAAAAAAGTTTCCCCACAAAGATTTTATGAAATTATTATATATGTTATTTTTTTTTTTTTTTTTTTTTTTTTTTTTTTTTTTTACGGCACATCTACATCTAGGTCATTAGCGCCGACATCCAGGGTGTAGCGAGGAATTTCACCAGCGAGCCGTGGGATGATAAAATTCCTGCCGGAGGTTGGGAATCGAACCCACCATCTCCCGCTTATGAATCCAAGGCGCTAGCCATTAGACCACGGGAGACCCCTATATATATGTTATTGTTGTTATTATTACATATTTCATCATATATATTCCAAAAAAAAATATTTATGTTCTATTTTCTATTATTTTTGACACAATCAAATATTATCTTTCATTAATGTTATATATAACTTAGGCCATCAAAAAAAGAAGCACATCATGCTTTTTGACATGTTTTGTGGCCTCTCTTTCGAAGCTATTAGTACCCTACATCTATGTTCCGCTTGCCACACATATTAATACTGAAAGTCAATAAAATGCTGTTTTTTTTTAATATAATTTAACCATTATTCTAGTAAAGTGTCACGTATGACTTTAGACATTTTTCAAAAATGGAGGTGGGGCTACAAATATTTTTCTCTTTTCCCATATTACAGGGGAATAGGGCTAAACAGTTGGTAGCATTATGTAGCAGTTGGAAAACTATCAACAGGTTGTATCAGTGATTTTGTTTGGTAAACCACAACAACTTGCAAAACATCTTGGCAGAATAAAGGCTAAGCAACATGCAACGGAAGGAAAGATAAAAAAATTAATGGGAATTAAACCAATTCAAAAGAAATGTAACCGCTCAACCAATTATTATTTAAATAATAAAGTAGTATATTTATAAATAGATTAATTACTTCAAAATACTGATAGGAAATTAATTGTTTCTCTTCAGTACACTAAGGACATTCTTGTTGCCTGAATTGGGGAAATACGTCATCCAGGATCTCATAGGAATTGTTAAACTAAATTTAAATTGATTGTAAATTTGATAACACCAAGAGAATTAACATTGTTAGTAGATTATAAATTTATTTATTTGTGGTCTATCAAGCCATTTTTATTAAAATTAAAATCAGTGATTCTAATTTCCCCAAAATCCTAAATTAAACCTTAATTATTATTACCTACTACTTACTCTCTGGCTCTACTGCTCTTTGTAACCCTTGGCCTTCCAGACTATGCCCTTCCATCCGACACAGTCCTTGGCAGCATTCCTCCAATTTTTTAGGCCAAACTTAGCAGCATCCCTTGCTATTTAATTTTTCCAATGGTTTCTTGGCCTACCTCTTTTTCTCTTTATTCCTAGTATTGCCATGTCTAGCAACTTCTTTTGCAACCTCTCTTACTTCATCTCACAACGCGCCCTGCCCATTGTAGCCTTCCTGCTTTTATAAAATTAACAATATTGTTATTTTTCAGTAAGGCAGTGATTTCAGCGTTATTGTTTACCTTCCATTTTCCATCAATCTTTACTACACTGTCTTCTAATAATTGGTCTCTCAAAAATCCTTAGTTTTGGGCAGTCTGTTGATGGAAGGTATCAGGTTTCTGACACGTAGGTAACAACCGGTTTGACAAGAGTATTGTACAGCTTCAGTTTGATCTTAATTATTATTACATAAGTATTATTACTCAAGTATTATTACACCTTACATCTTTCCCCTGAGATTCTTCCATTACTTAGACTAGCTTCTTTTTCCAGTGTTGTCATGTATCAAAGCTTAATGGCACTGCTGAAGAAAAATATATGCAGGCTAAGAATATATCTTTATTTTTTCAGGCATCAATATTCAAAAACACACATGCTGCATTTTCCTCCTTTTTAAAGAATCTGAATTTAGATCATTTTTCAATAAATATAAATACTTGTGACTTTGAGAATGGCATGAAAATTAAACAAAAAATTAAATTCAGTTGAAGAAACTATTGTTTAAATCAAACTAGGTATTACAAAAGATGTGTTGCAAAATAGATTCCTTCCTTCCTCGGCGCTACATCCCACTAGTGAGACATGGCCTCCAAAATCAGCCTCCGCCAGTTGTCATGGTCTTGTGCTGCCTCTTTCCAGTTCCGGACTCCAAGTAGGCTGCGGGCATCGGCGGCTACTCCATCTTGCCATCTCAGCTTGGGTCTGCCAACTCGTCTGGTTCCATGAACTCTCTCGGAAAATAGTTTTTGAGGTGTGTCTTGGTCTGGCATCCTGGCTAGGTGTCCTGCCCAGCGGAGACGTCCACATTTTATATGCTTTACTATGTTAGCCTCCCTAAATAGGTTGGCCAACTCTTGGTTTGTCCTACGTCTCCAGTTTCCCTGGTCAAGGACACCCCCATATATGCTCCTCAAGACCCGTCTTTCAAAATAGAGGAGGGATAATTCATCTTGCTTCGTTATAGTCCATGTTTCTGAGCCATAACAGAGGACTGGCCTGATTAGGGTTTTATAGAGCAATATCTTTGTGGATCTTGTTAGAATGCTCCCTCTCAGTTGCCTACAAAGTCCATAAAAACTTATGTTTGTTGCCAGTATCCTACTATTAATCTCCTTGGACATGTCATTATCAAAAGTGACCAAACAGCCCAAATACTTAAACTGGCTCACTTTTTCGAAGGAGAAGGAGCCCATGGTGACAGTTTCTCCTGGCCTAGCTTGTTGTCCGGCCACCATATACTTGGTTTTCCCTTCGTTAACTTTGAGACCCATTCTACGAGCAGCTTCCTCTAAAGCAAGAAATGCCTCTTCTACAGCATTCAGGGACCTACCCACTATATCCAGATCATCTGCATATCCCAATAGCTGAGTGCTTCTAGTAAGGACAGTTGCCTGTGTCTGTATTCTGGATTCCCTCACTGCGTTCTCCAATCCCAGATTGAACAATAGGCAGGCCAAGCCATCTCCCTGTCGAACCCCACCCTCAGGCTGAAATTCACCAGAGAGACCCTCCTGGACACGCACCATGCTCTTACCATGCCACACAGTAGCCCGACATAACCTCACCAGTTTTCGAGGAATTCCCATATTAACCATAGCACTGTACAGCACATTCCGGTTAATGCTGTCATACGCACTCTCGAAATCAACAAAGAGGTGATGCGTCGTGAATTTGTATTCATGCCCTTTCTCGAGGATTTGCCGCAAGCAGAACAACTGATCAATTGTTGATTTACCTGCATGGAAGCCACACTGATACTGCCCAAGGATACGGCTAGCAAAGGGGGACAGTCTCTGGTAGAGGAAGTTAGAGAGTACCTTGTATGCTGCAGGTAGGAGGGATATGCCTCTATAGTTGCCACAATCCAGTGGATCTCCCTTCTTATGAATCAGACATAAGACAGATTTCCTCCAATCCTCCGGCAGCTCCTCCTCCTCCCAAATACCAATAATGAGGTTCTGAAGGACTCTCACAAGCTCCCAGCCTCCATGCTTGAATAACTCAGCAGGCAAATTATCAATTCCTGGGGCTTTGTTATTC
The DNA here is from genome assembly GCA_946811695.1 of Gonocerus acuteangulatus. NCBI lineage: Eukaryota > Metazoa > Arthropoda > Insecta > Hemiptera > Coreidae > Gonocerus > Gonocerus acuteangulatus. The sequence goes on from OX328132.1 coordinate 17,889,476, forward strand.
TTGAGCTTTTCAATAGCTGTGATCACTTCCTCATCACTTGGTGGCTCTAATTCTTCTATTTCAGTGAGTGGGGTTAGAAGATCCTGGCACTCTCCATCGCCAGCATAAGTCGCCAGAGTTTCGGAGAAATGTTCCTTCCATCTCTGTAGAACCTGAATCCTGTCGGTGAGGAGATTGCCTTCCTTATCACGACAAGCAGAGAGCCTCGGTTTAAATAGCTTGCGACTGTCATTGATTTTTCTATAGAAGTTTCTACACTCCCGGGCCCCTCTGAGCAGTTCTGCTTCCTTCAGCTCTTCGTTTTTGTACTCTTTCTTCTTCTTTCTGTGCATGTGCTTCTCAGCTCTCCTTTTGTCACTATACTCTTCTGTGGATCCTCGAGTTTTTCTGCAAATCATGACTTGATACGCCTCGTTTTTAACATGTGTGGCTAGTTCGCACTCTGCATCAAACCAGCTCTTATTTTTCCGCCTTTCCTCGTACCCCAAGACCTTCTCAGCAGCTGAAAGGAGGGCACCATGAATAGACAGCCATTGCTGGTCATGGATTCCAATCCTTTCTGAGGCTGAAGTTAATATTGAGCTTTCCACTTCCTGGACAAACGCACTACTTATTTCCGGGCATCGCCTGAGTTTATCCACATTGAGCCTTTTGGCCCGGTCTCCCCTTAAAGTTTTCACCATCGAGATTCTGTCACGTATCCGGGCTATGACAAGGTAGTGATCGGAATCAACATTGGCTCCTCTGTATGTTCTCACATGGAGCGACTCGAGCTACTAATGAGAATGTGGTCTATTTGGTTCACGGTGTTTCCGTCTGGCAAAATAGATTACATTGGTTAAACTAGAAACATTTCTGGACCTAGAAGTTGTTACTGCTCATTTCTTCATCTGCGAATTTGATCAATCTTTTTGCAGTCAGTAGGGATTTGATTAATTCAAGTAAATTGACAAAAATCTCTTATTTCCTTGCTATATTTCTTTTTAATTCCAAAACGGTTTCTTTATAGTATTACAGAATATATATCATATGGGAAAATAGGAAACAACTTATAAAGGAGAAATATTAAAATGTCATTATAAATGAACTTCATTAATGCAAAAATAAAGTAATAGGGATAACAATTTTAAAATGATAAAAAAGTGAACTATTAAATAAATAAAAATGACTTTGAGATATTATATTTGACTTATAGTAGTATTTGACATATTATTTTTTCATGTTGGTTTTGGAATAACCTTTAGGCTTGAAATCTTTGAGCATAATAATATGGAGCATAATATAGGAGGGAGTGTCACCTGACTGAGTTTAGGGCCAAGCCAAATCAAGGGGTATCTTGATCGGGATTCTAATCTCAACAAAAATGAGGCATTGATCTTGAAAGGCCTATACTATAAAAAGAAAAGTTGAAAGTTGTGAGGAGCATTCTGGCATTTTTAATTATTAAAATATCATGACGATAAATGTCTTCAATATATATATATATATATATATATATAAAGGTGTATAAAAACAAATAAATTAGTATTAAAGTTACAAACAAATACAATTGTCTTGAAGATAAAGAAAAATTTTCTTAAATTATACTTAATCAACAACTAGGGGCGAATCGCCTTCATAGCGGGAGCTTACAAATATATAAATAATAATCAACAACTTAACATATTAACCATACATTAAAATAGAGTATATGTTTGTGAAGTCTTTCAAATTCATTAGTGAAAGTAAACACTAAACATTTTTATTTTTCTTCCTTGAGACATTATTATAAAAACAAAATTATTTGACTCATCATAAAAATAAATAGTTTTAATTATTTTTGTTAAATTTGTTGACTAACAAGTTTCTTCTTTTTTCCAATTTGAAGAAAATGTAATTAATTTAGTAATTAAATCGATAACTCCATTAAATTTAAAATATTTTTTATAATTAATTTCAATTTATATATTAGATAGCATTGGTGAACTATATACCAGGTGTTTCAAAAGTAATATTGGGGTTATAACGTTGAATAATGCAAAATACATTCATATTACATTTAACTTACAATTATAAATTATACAAAAAGAAAAACGCAACCAGTTTTAACTAAAAGCTTACAACACACATAAGTGTATAGCCGAGTTCTTCCTAAACCTTGATTAGTCTCTCCTGAGTAATTGTTACAACAGATGCTCCAATACTGTTACTTAATTCGATTAGATAGAAGCACATACACACGATTCCTTATGAGTCCCAAAGGTAGAAAGCATATGGCTTCAGATGGAGTCAATGTAAAGCCATGTAAAACAAGCTGCCATTAGGCTCCTTGCACCCAATCCAGCAGTCGGGCACAAGGACATTCAAACAATCACATACTTCGTTATTCCAGTGAGGCAGTGCACCATCTTATTTTTTTATTTATTTATTGTTGTTTTTTTATGGTGCTTCGACATCTAGGCCATTAGCGCCGACATCCAGGGTTCAGCGAGAAATTTTCCCAACGAGCTGTGAGATGAGAAAATTTCTGCCGCCGGTTGGAATCGAACCCATCATCTCCTGCTTATGAATCTAAGGCGCTAGCCACTAGACCACGGGAGACCCCTGCACCATCTTGCTAGAAAATTAAGTTCTCTGATTCATAATCTTCCAACTGAGGACAAAGACAACTGAGGACAAGTAGTTTTAAGCGTATCCAAAAAACTCTCCAAACAGTCATCAGAGGAATTACTGATTCACAACTTCCAACTGGTCTCTTTGAATACGTTTGCATGACTGTCACTCTCTTCAATAACTCTTGGTCGTCTTGTAATTATCTCTTCAAATTGATGATATCATTTATGGATGCTATTATCACTTGGAGGACTGCAACTGAATTTAATACGGAATGCACCTTGTATAGTAATTACAGATTCAATCTTTGCAAACTGTAAAACACAAAATTCTTTCTGTTCCCCAGTTGCCATCTTTGCTACTAGCTATTTCAGATGGCAGCAGGAAGTTTGTGTGCACATTTAATGCACACAATCTTCTTTCTGCCATAATTCATTTTAATGTAATTAATATTATAAAGTGTTAAAACCTCGTTATTCATTTGAGTATACTACACAAACAATAAAAAATATCAGTCCCGTAACAGGCCACAAGGGCCAAGAGGGGCAGATACTGTAGAGGTATCTGATTCTTGACCATACGGCCTACATATAGGAGAATGCAGAATATATGTTTGCAGAATATTTCAAACAGATTAATTAATGAACTCTATAAATTCGTCTTCAACATCATTTAATGTTGTATAATTATAAATATACCTCTTCCACTTAGATTATAATTGTATTTCTTGTGTGCTGGGAGTAATTTAATTCTAGTTAACGTTAAAAAGATTTTTTATCATGTGAGACCATTAAACTTATTTTTTTTATTATTTTAAATATAAGAAATTTAAAAGAGAATATTTTAAATATTATACATACTTGAAAGACCCCGTTTAGGATTTTTGGTGTTTCTGGGTTATTTTATCCTACACTTTTCCCCAAATGAACACTAATAGAATAGAAATAAGTTGGAGCTCATCTATACTGTAGGATGTGTTTTATTTGGGAGTGTGGCAGGGAGCCTTTTTCCCTAAATAATCTGAGGGATGCAGCAATGATACAGTCCAAATTTATCTATTAGTACAATCTGGAATATTAGGTAATATAGTTATACCAAAAGCAAAAAAGAAAAAATCTCTATCATCTGAGCAACGTCTCAAACTAACTCTACTGCACCCTGCAACTGGACTACATTTGGTTATGTTAATAGATCATTGAAATCCTGATTGGTGATCAGCCTTCACAGCTCCAAAGACTTTACACAAGATATTTTTCTCCAGTTTTGCTTACCACTTTTGGGGACATCCACATTTCTGAACTATAAAGTAAAGTTGGCTCTATAATGACTTTATATTTTCTTTTTTTTTTCTTTTTTTTTTTACGGCGCATCTACATCTAGGTCATTAGCGCCGACATCCAGGGTGCAGCGAGGAATTTTACCAGCGAGCCGTGGGATAATAAAATTCCTGCCGGAGGTTGGGAATCAAACCCACCATCTCCCACTTATGAATCCAAGGCACTAGCTATTAGACCACGGGAGACCCCAATGACTTTATATAACAGGATTTTTATATCCTTAGGCGAGGCAATTTTAGGCTTCTAAAATAGGGATTGAGAGAATAATAGAATTGGTTGGCACATAATTCTCGACTCTTAATTCCAGAATCTACTTTTTCATTGAAGTTGTTCAGATAATCCTTGAAGTTTTCAAGCAACTCTTTTCCATGAGGCAAGATAAAAAATTTAAAAAATATATAAAAACTATTTTGAAATATATACAATTTTTATCACACTGGCTTAAAAAAGTCTTATGTTACAATCATGTATTACCATTACTGTTCCTATGACAGTATCCTACAATGAAGTTTAGGCAGCTACAGTTCAAGTCCTATTACTTTCAAAATAAGGTATATCAATAAAATTAAATAAATTATAGGAAAACCTAGAATTACAAACTGACTGTGCCTGGAATCTTGTACAGCCAAATGAGAATAAAACCATATCTCTATAAAATAGCAATTGAACTAGAAATAGTGGTTTAATGCACAGAAGCTTCAAATTTTACTATTCTTACTTTCTGTAATTGAAATACAATATAAATGGCTTTCATTCACCAACCAAACTTCTCGTAATTTGATTGTAGTTAGGGATTGTCTTGCATACATTATAAAGCAGAAACAATAAACCTACTCAAGGGCTAGCCATCAAATACTCAAGAGCTGGTACATAAAATGCATTGTAGAAAATATGTATGACTTAAGTATCTTGTAACATAGTGTACAAAAAAATATTAAAAAATGAAATTATTGAATAGTCAAATAACAAATACCCCTACAGATTATAAGAAATAGAATTAAAAATAGAGGTACTGATGCAAAACTTCACGAACATTCTAACTAGTAATTAATGCTACTTAATAATTAATTCTGTAAATTAATATAATTAAATTGTAAATTCATATAATTTATAAAATAATCGTTGAAATTAATAAAATGTTATTTTTAATTAATAAATTTTCTTTGCTTGTAGTTAAATATATATTGAATATAAGTATTTTAAGTGAACAAAAAAATTAAAAAATATATTTAAATAATGAAAATAATTTAAAAGATAGTAAGTAGCAGAGATCTGTATGGCAGAATATGGTCCACTAAGGAGGCTTTCCCTCTTGTCCAAGATATGATATAAGGAATTACTTTATTTCTGTCTCAAAGTAGAAACACGGATCCTCCTTCAATCGAATTCAGCACCTCTGCCGAACTCGTTCTGGCAATTCTATTTTTTGTTTTTAAATTAAACTATCATTTGATTTTCGCTGAAGTAAAAAGTTTTTTTTTTTTTATTGATTTCTTTATTGGTTGTTACATTCTATATATGAATACATCTGGTTACATGATGCAATATGATGTTTCCGTGCTCAAGGCCTCCCAACTTCATCCTCAATTAAGGTCAGAAGGACACTCAGATGGCTGGACTCGAAGAGAGATTGACGCACTTGAAGAAACAGAAAGCCATTGCTAGCACTTCACTTGGTCACTCCAGCAGATCTCTGGGTCACTTTCTTCTGAGTCTTCTTTGTGGAGATGGGTGACACTCAATAGGGAGAGAACTTCAGGAGTTTGAGGAGTGAAAATTTTGGCGAGGAAATGTTGGAATCTTTAGTGAGTAGGATATTGAGGTCTTTATAAAGGAAACATAGAAGGAAGCATTGACTATGGTTCTTAGGACATTGGATTGGAATCATCTGATGTTCGATGTTTTCGCAGCTCTCCAGAGTTCTGATGCGTATGTCCAAGTGGGTTGCAGTAGTGATTTGTAAAGGATCAGTTTGTTTTCATTACTAAAATGTGATTTCTGGTTCAAAAGTCTGTATATTTGTCCAAATCATCTGTTAAGTTCCTGTCTTTTAAGGTTTAAGTGATGTTGCCAGGTAAGTTGGGAGTTCAAATGTAGTCTGACCTAGCGAACTGTATCAGAAGAGGGTAATGGGACATTATTCAAGTGTACTGGTGGACAGGAATTGGGCCGGAGGGTGAAAGGGATGTGATGACATTTTCCCTTGTTCCCCTTGATTCTCCGTGTTTTGTATCATTATTGAATTTTATTGAAGTGAGCTGTCTTATTTGCATAGGTTGCCAGAAGGGGGTCGAAACTTGTAAGACAATGGGTTGCATAGTGTATTGAACACATGGCCCAGAACCCTGTCCTGGGGAACTCCCGCTTCCACAGGGTAATATTCTGAGAGACACGAAAATGTCTGTTGGATAATTAGGATCCTAGGATGAGGTATAGAGTGCTGGGAAGAAGGGTTTTGAGCTTGTAGATGAGGCCCTCATGCCATACCTCATCGAAAGTAAAAGCAACATTAAGGTATGCTGATGTGCAATATTCTTTTTACTCTAGGGATAATGATATGCGAAGACTCTGCTGTGATGTGGAATTTTGTGAACGGAAGCCAAATCGGTGCATGGGAAGAACTTTGTGGCTATGAAGGCCAGGATGGATTTGTTTCAGTAAAAAAGTTTTGAGTATTTTAGATAGGATGGGAAGTAGGTATAAAATGCAATATGATGAAGAGCACTGGGTAGGTATACCAGGTTTATGGAAGAGGATGATAATAGAGAATTTCTATAGGAGTGGGAAGTAGGTGGTGCGGAAAATACAGTTGTACAGGCATGCGAGGAATGCCTTATTTGGGAGCTGGCGAATGATTTTGGAAGTTATTAAATCAAAGCTGGGAGATTAATATACATCACGCCTGGGTAGGTTTTCTGGAGGTGAGTGCCAAAGAGGTTGGTCTTTCCTTCCTCGGAAGAGGCCAAGTGCTTTCTTCACGACGGAGTGGAGAAGAAATAGGATGTTACTTCAAGATTTTTCTTGTTTTTCCCAGAGTAAGTTATCATGGGTGTTAAGGGTAGAGAGGAAAGTTTTAAAGGATTCGGAGTAATGGGAAGATAGACACTGTTTTATAAGCCTAAAAAGGTTATTCTAGGAACGGCAGTCTTCAGTATGACAAGCTCTTTGCCACTAGGATCCAGCTTTTCACTTTTCACTAATAAGCTGGAGTATGGATTTAGGGAGAGAAGGGATTGTTGAGGGAATGGTTCTTTGGTGAAAAAGAAAGGATGCTTTCCAAGCACAAGGTTGGATTGAGGTAGTACAGGAATTTATAGTGTTATCTAGGTCTTCATGGGTGTTTAGACAGATCTTCAGATCTATTGTATATTCAAAAAGGGATGTGCTTTGGGTAAGGGTCGAAGAGAGAGGGTGAGCAGTAGAGGTATGTGATCAGAGTAGAGGTCGTTTAGGGACGTGACAGAGGAATGTATTTTGCCAAGTCCGTGGGATATGAAGAAATCTGTAAGATTTGCAATTCGATTGGGATATGTGGGCCAGTAAATCGGGGGAATTGGCGAAAAATTTGGGGGAAAAATTGGAAAGTACAGAATTTAGTGAACGACCATGGGAGATAGATATTCTTGATCCCCTCTGCAAGTGCTTCGCTTTGTAGCCGCCACCAATAAGAAAAGAGGAACCTAAGGAAGAAATTTAGAGTACAGATTCAAGTACAGAGTTGTGCGGAGGAGTAAAGGGCAATGAGAGTAGGAAGATTAGGGAAAGAGGTTATTTTTACTCTAAAAGCTTAGATAGATTCAGAGGTCTATAACTGGAAAGGGTGATGAGAGGTGGTGTTTCGGATACGAATGGCAGTACCACCATGGGCTTTGCCGTCAGGATGATCAGTTTGGTGTGTCAGGTATTCCGTCACATATAGAGATTTTTTCTTAGTCTGTCGTTTTTCAGCTATGAGAGCTACGTAAATTTTCTTGTTATGTAGTAATAAAGTCAGTTCTTTAGTGTCTTCTTGGACACCATTGGCATTCCAAATGGGAAAGGATACAGGGGAGTTAGGTAAGGAAGTCATGTCGATAGCATGGGGACAACTGTTTTAATAACTCGCTTTAGGAGTCGCTTTAGGAGTGATGATGGATCAGAATCCAGAAATGAAGGAATTGAGAATGGATGCGGGATCCGTTGAAGAGGATGGTTGAGGTACATGAGTGACGGGTTTTGTGAAGTGTATGGTGGTCATCAGGGATCAGGGACAGGATTTTTAAAGGAGGAGGTGATGCGTGATCGACGGCTAGGGAAGCCTAAGCTGCGAAATTTTGCCAAGGTAGTGTTGTGGATGATGTTTCTAGTGGCTTGGGGCCTCCTGCAGCTCGCGTGAAGGTTGTTCCAGTCTCTACATGTCTGGATGGATGATTTTCACGTGGTGGGGGCTGGTTTTCAGGGTTTTTTCCTTGGTGTATTTTAGACGGATTCAGCTTCTTTTTCAACTTTCTGATACAGGTGATATGGGCAGCCATCCTGATACAGATGGAGGTCCCAACCAAGAAGAAAGCTAATCTGTCTGCAGTTACCACATTCCGTTGAGCTGTTTTCTTGTATCAAGGAATCATAACGCTATATTTCCAGAACATACATACGCTCAGAATCCCACACTTCCTATAAGAGACCCTGAAGTGTCTGAGAAGCAAAAATTAATAAAAATTATTATCTTTTTAAATTCTACCCATCTTATCAAGTAATTTTTAAAATATCAATTTTTTTTCTATTTAAAATAAAGGGATCTACCCATCAAAATGTTGGTTTCAAGGTCCAAAAATTCATTAATTTGTATTAGGTAGTTTGGATGTGATTCTAAATTAGTCAGTCAGACATTTGTTTGGCTTTATTAATTTAAACTTTCAAAGCACATTAGTTAATTACATTTAAATAATAGAGGTCTTGAAATCATACTGGGATCTCTGCTACTGGCTGAATAAAATATTTTTGTTTGAATATCTGTTCTGATATATGAATTTAATCATTTAAATTCAAATTTAAAAAATAAATATCAAGTCCTTAGTAAGCAATTGCTATTAAAGTTTTCATTCTTAAGTCTCAAATAAAAATAATAAAACTTGATTTTTTATGTTAATTTTGCATGTTTTGTTTTAACTTTGAATCAACTATTTGCTTTATTGTTGTGTGTGAACATTTCTAAATAATGCATTTTTAAATAATTTCTTAGCGTCAGTTATCCTTTTATACATCACTGCTATATCTTAGTGCATGCCTCTTGTAAACAGTATTCTTTTAACTTACACTACACATATTACCTATGTTTTGTAAGTATTAGTTTAATTTAGTTTTGCCATATCTTCTTTTGCTGTTAATCTGGCTTCTTCATTATTATTAAAATAATGTTTACCAATGTAAACCCTAATGATTGAACATTAAAATACTAATAACAATTATATACTCTTTTCTTTCTGTTTATTATTACAATTTATTTGTATGCCTCTTGCAGCTACAAAATAAAATTAAACTACAGCATGCAATTTTTATTCCATCAACTCATTCCTTATTGCGAATTGATCCTATAAAGATTACTGTAGATTTTCTTCTAATTTTTGATGTAGAAAAAATAAATTAAATCAGATTTTTAAATTAAAAAAAAATAATAACAATAGCTCATAGATTTTCACCTTGAATAAATTAATTTATGATTGTTATTTAGAAATCATGCCCTGAATTATGCTTTTCATAAATAAAAATACTAAATTATTATCATAAAAAATTAAAAAAAAGAGTTGGAGTTATCTAATTTTGAATTTTCATTAGAACCAATAAATATCCTTTTTTTTCAATTGCAAATAACATTTTTAAAACAACCTTAGTATTAATAATTATAATTTAACATAAAACTGGGGTAAATTGCTATTGGCTGCGTTTCTTCTTGTTTTAGGCTACAATTATAATCGTACTTTTCATGCTTTTTAACAAGCAGCAATTAGTATTAGTAACCCTATTGTTAAGCAAATCTATTTATTGAATTCTTATCGAAAATGATAATCAGTTACAAAAAAAAGTTTAAGTCTGTAATTGAACCACTTTTTTCAGGTGAGCCTAAAACCCTTTTCTATCATTATAGTTTAAAATGTAATTCACAGAACATGTTTTCAAAACGGAAAAGTGGACTACATATAAATATGTAATGTTTCATACCAACTCATAAGAATTATGATTAAATGGCAAAATAGAAAGAATATTTATTATGCAATTATTTCAAATTTGATACACACACATATATGTATATGTATGTGTGTGTATATATATATATATATATATATATATATATATATATACATATATATATATTAATATTTTCTTAGTATTATATTTTTCCTATTAATCCATTGGATAGGGAAAATAAATTGAAGCAATTTATTAATAAATTACACTAATTCAGAAGAAATTTAATCATGTCAGATTAGAAAATTCTGTAATTTTAGGCTCTCTATACTTTAAGTAGACATCATTAATCAAATATTATAGTTTTGCATTTTATACCTTGAATAGGTAAAAAATATTAGTTGAAAAAAATATGTATCATATAAATAAATAAATGCTGTTTATAAACAAAGATATAAGGATCACATAAATGAATTATTTCATTATTTATATTATTATTTCCAAATATTTGTTATGGAGTGACATGGTTTGCTATAGGGGATGCAAATAACAAAACTACTATCAATTCATAGCACTGTTTTAAAACATTTTATCGCAAAATTTTATACTGTTTAATATATAACATTGTTAGGAGTTTGTAACTTCTAAATTCTTTAGGTTAAAACATTGTTAACCAACAACTGATTTCCTAAATATGAGGCAAAGGCAGAAGGTCGAACTTAGTTCAGAAATAAATAATGTCAATTATTATATCTTATTTTGATATAACTACCACCCAGTCCTTGACATAATATTTATTATACTTGATGATCCCATATAGGTATCTATAAAATATGAAACTTTACCACGTTGGTTGGAAGGAAGAAAGTTGACAATTGAGAATGTAATCATTTTGTACATTATATTTTTATATTAAAAGGTTCATACAATATATGAAACTGGTAGAGCAATATGCAACTTGAAACCAGCCTTAACCCAGCTTATTTGAAGCTCCAGCTGTTTGAAGTTATATTGAATAGCCTCATACTGCTGATTATCCATTTCAAATTAATAGACTTGAAAATGAGGCCTACAACAGCGAAGGGCATCTATATATTATAATAATAATATAATATTTTCTTTAAATTAAATATTTAAATTATAATCTGATCTCATAAGAATATGTTGTTTTCACATAGTTATAACTAGGAAATTATAGTTCTCTGTTATGGTTTATTTATAAAACTCTTCAATGTTTATCAGTTCTCCATTATATTATATTAAGGATCTCTAAAGATATCAATTTAAAAAAATAGAATTTAATCATGGTGTTTTATATTAATCTACACCTAAATTATTTGAAACAAACCCACAGTTGTGATTTAAAGGTGCCCCTCGGAAGTTTTCCCCAACAAATGACTGTGGCTGGACAGTTTTGTGATTTTATTTATTTTTTTATCAATATATCTATTACTAATGATGCTGCTATGAAATAAATCTTTACTATACAATATATTTTCAATTGGGTATTTCTTTTAAATATTATTATAGTCACTATAGTCACTCTTGTATGCACTAGAGTTCTTAAAAATGCAATTTGAGCCTATTTAATGGTAGTTTCCCTGTGCTTCCCGGAGTTCAGATAAAGTTCAGATCCCTCTGAAGACCTTTATTTGTGTTTTACCAGGTATAGGTATTCATAGAGATAATGTTCTGTAGATATTATACCGTTGCCGAGATATTTGACTTGATATTATTAAAAAAAAAAAAAAAAAAAAAAAAAAAAAAAAAAAAAAAAAAAAAAAAATTAACGGGTAAATTTTTAAAGAAAAGGATAACGAAAGGGTATTTGGAGAAATAAGAAGAGATGGAGGGTGGAGGTACAGATAATTTAGTGCCATCCTGTGGAACCAGGAGAGTGAAAAAGGCTCCGCTTAAGGCGCATCTAAGGTCATGTGGGTTGCCTCTTGTGTAGATAAATTATAAAATTAGACAAATAACCGTTTTCAAGATCTGTCTAAGGAATAATACAACATCGTATTTCATAGTTGGCATTCCTTTTTGGCATTAAATTAGTCACTTATACAAAAAGAAAACATTAAAGTGATTCTTATTTAATACACAGTGTTATTTAAATTAAATATTTTATTTATCATTAGAAGAAACAATATTGGTTCTCATTTTTGATCAATTTATCGTTATAATATTAAATTGGTTTGGTGAAAAACATGAAACATTGATTATTTAGATGTCTCTAAAAATTCAATTAATTAATCCCAAGTTTTATCATTTTATAAGTATTTTCTTTAATTGTAAAAGCCATGAATTTAATTCTTGAATTCTGATGAAAAATTTGTTTACGAAATAACCTGCAATGTTATGCCATTACTAATGAAAGAAAAAATAATATCCTTTAAGTTGAAGAAAGCATTATATGTTTCAAATCATCAATCTCAGAATAAATGTTAATTCTATTATACATAATACAATGAATAAGGCATCATCATATTGATGCTGAGAATGGTAATTGTTTATATTATAATAAATTATTTGTAAAATGTACTCATCAACTAGACAAATTATTTATTATTTTTTAATGGTATAAAGAAGATTGAATTTGTATAATTCTTTAAACAATAAAAACAAAATTTATTACATGTTTGGAAACTAAGCCTAAAAGGAAAGGAAAAGACATGTGCATCAAACAAGATCGTATTAGAATGTTCAACTTGCAGAAGTTGAAGAAATTGATGGGAGACCCATTTAATTAAATGAAGGAAAATTCATTGGCTCCTGTACCCAGCTACGACCCATACTAAGGTGTAGAAAATTAGAATAGGCCAGCCTCACCAGATGTGATTTCGAGAAAAATGCCTTAGAAAAATTCTTTGTATTTTGAATAGATTCAAAATTAATAAAATTCTTTGAAAATTTTTTTAGAATTAATTTGTTGAAGCATTATATGTCATTTATAATGCTTCAACAAATTAATTCTTTGTAAAGCCAGGATGACTCAGCCAGGATAGTTATTTAGCTAATCTATTAAAAAGATACTTGAAGGAAGCTAAAAATCCATGTCTGTCTTTCAAATGATTCAACTCTAACAGGACTTATGGACCACGATTAAGCAGTAAGGACCAGAAACATTGATTGGATGTCATTAACCCTCATTCTGTATTAAGTAGCCCTATATCATTGCATTTGTTGTTCCGGATTAAGTTATTTACGCCCTGTACCACATAGCTAACAAAGTCATCTCACGAAGATAAATAACAGAGAAGAGTTAGGTTACCTGAAAGTGAGCCTGATTGAATTTTAGGTTTATGGCTTTGATGGAGAGTGCTAAAAAGGTTATTTGTTTCAAGATATTATAACTTGAATTAAACTAAAAAGAAATGGAAGTAATAAATATGAAATACCTTTATTAACATGTTTAGACTAAAAATCTCCATCATAATAAAATAAAAATTAAATAATTAGGATAAGAAAGATTTTGTGTATGTTAAGTACAGAAATTCAGAAATTGTATTTGTATAAAATTGTTTGAATATATTCCATGCACTAGATTACAATTATACTTTACAAATTACACTTTCAAGAGCATTGGTGAAGATTCTTTGTATTTGAATCAATTTTGAAGGGCTTGAGTTGGTTCTGTATTGTACGGGGATCAATTCAAAACACTATGCTCACCTTGAGGGGATAGGTTATTTGCCAAAAAGAAAATTCCTTCAGGCAAATAATGCAAGATGACTCAATTTATTGGTAATCACTTCAAAAATTAACAAAGTGTACTATGAACTTTTCTCTCATTCTACACACAATTAAAAACTTACTTCTTTGGAATCAGTTGTTCCGGTCCATGGTTCATTTTTTGCAAAGAAAGAATTCTGAAGAAGAAGTAGAATGGTAATTATTATTACAGGCATCGTTGATTTTTTTTTTTTTTTTTTTTTTTTTTTTTTTTTTTTTTTTTTTTTTTTTTTTTTTTTTTTTTAATGTTTTGCATGTAACGACTGATTGTGATACCATAGAGTTACTAATGCAAAAACGGCTAGGCATCATTACTATATTTTTTTTGAAAAACCTTTAGCTCTAAATTTTTATCTGAATTAGTATTTAAAAAGTGCAAATATGGTTTGTTGCACCCCAGTGTTTATATTTAAAGTATAATTATTGATATTTTAGAATTATATATAAGCTTGTTATAATAATATGTAAATAATAATGTGATATAATGAAAATATATGCACTATAGTGACTATACATTTCTTGGAATATGAGTGCTTTATTGCCAATGATTTAGGAAAACACATACAATTAATATTTATTCATATTTTGTCATTTACATTTTAATTTCTTCCAATTATATTCTATTTTTGAAAATGTTTTGTCTGATGCAGAGTTAAACAAAATTATAAAATATTTGTTATCATTCCATAATAGACAAAACATATTAAAGGAAAAATTAAAACTTTAATTGTTCCGAGACATATCCAATCGTGTGTGGTTATTGTTTATGGTAGTGTAATATGCCTAATGCTTGTTTTCTGGAAATGCTCACTAGTATTTAAAACATTGTAACAATAACAGCCAAAAGACAAGGTTTTGATCATCATTTTTATAATTTTAGCTTATAAGTTTTCTATTAAATCTTAAAGGATTTTTAAGCTTGCATGTTGACAACATTACATCAATTGAAACGTTATTATATTATTAGAACCATCCAAATGCTTACAGGATAAGACTTGTGCATCAGAGTTTATTAATTGCACTATTTTTTTTGTGTTTGATTCTGTTTTATACATTTAAAGCTTCCTATTTTCTGTCTGTGCATGCATGGTTTAATTATTTTTTTAAATTGTATTGATAATGATTCTATTTTATTTTCCATATAGTTTTATTACTAAATATCAGAAAGTTATATTTTTACTGGGAGATAGTGTTAGTTATTAAAGTTGCTTGTTCATTGATTTGGTGACATTCATACTGTGTGATTCTTTCTGCACAAAAAATATTAATATTTACATCAGTAAATATTTGTAGGCTAATTAGTGTGGGCGTTTTGAAAAAAGCACCAATATTTTCATTCCTCTTATTCGGGATACCTTTTTAGGGATTTGATTTGTTGATATTTTCCTTTATATTTTTTCTTCACCTAAAAATTATTCATTCTTTCAATGCATATTTTAGCTATTCTAAATACAATTAAAATACTATAATAAAAAATCAGTTTAAAATATAAATTGGGAAAGGTTTTTTAAAAAGGGGTTCGTTCTGTAACCTTAGGAGTTATAACTCTCCCTATAATTACTGCTGTCATGGCTTGTTATAAGAATCTGTTGGCACCAGAGCTCATTTTTTTTTTTTTTTTTTTTTTTTTTTTTTTTTTTTTTTTTTTTTTTTTTTTTTTTTTTATGGTGCTGACCGTCCCACAGTGGGCCAAACGACTTTTGGTGTTTCAAAAAAGCATCCAAATATTAACCAATTTCAATGTAATTTTTTTTTTTTTTTTTTTTTTTTTTTTTTTTAAATGAAAGCTAATAAAATTTAGAACAACTTTGTCAGCCCAGATTTTTTGTTTCCCCTGTTTATTAAATTACATGTAAATAATTCACAAACTTTTACAATTGAACATAAAATAATATTTTATGTTGCTTCTAACTTATTGGGTGGAGTGAATAAAAGCTAGAAATTGCTAGAACTAAGTATTTTCCAAGCAATTGCTAAGGGCCGAGTGAATAAAAAGGTTAGCTGCAGCTAGGGCTAGCACTTGCTTAGTTTATCACGGTTCCTAGCTGCAGCTAGGTAGAAGGTGTGAATAAAGAGCTGTGACTAGGTTCTAAGGGTAGCAATTGCTAAGGATAAAGCTAGTCTGGTCTGGGTCATGCTAGCTTTTTAGTTAGTCGTTTCTATTCCCTCAATCATGGCGACGGTACGCATGTTCGTAAGGAAAAGGAGTATTATATGCGACGGGATGTCTTCACGTTTTATTTTCATCTTCTTTAGCTACATTTCCTCCAGTAAAACGATTCTTTGAAGCTCTGGAGTTGACGGATGTTTCTTTTCTTCCGTACCGTAAACCTCAACCAATATTTGCACTTTTTCAATTTTTTATTTGCAATTTGTTGTGAAGCAGTAATGGGTTCCTACTTCCTTGTTCGACGCTTGTCGGTGAATCCATTTGAATTCTTCCTGGGATTTTTACCCTTGATCAATAATTTTTAAAATCTTTTCCCTACTGCTTCAATTTTATAGGCTTATTGCCGGTGGCTTTTTGGTCGGTTTTCTTCTTTATGCTTGATTTAATGTTACTCAGCAACTTATTTAACTGTGCAACAGTGACCTTTCGCCCTATGGAAAATTCATTACTAATGAATTGCTGTCCCAAGGAAGTTTCTATCTTTAATAGCAGATAGTAATTTAGATTTTTCCATTGCTACAGGATTATTGACTAATACTGTTATAAAAAGTGGCCAATCCAGGTCGGCATGGGCGTATATAGAAAATAATTTCGGGAGAGGCTTGGAGTATTTGGGGGGAGGGCTGAGAGCATTTAGGGGGTATGGAATAGTATCAATCTAGATCTTGGAATAGTTAGCCAATTAAAATAATATTGCACCAAAAAGAAATTATTTTTTCTGACCAAAGTGGTCTCATTTAATTTATTTTTATGTTTTTGTTTTTTTTTTGACAAATCTTTACCGATTTCGGAGGGGACTGCAGCCCCCCCCCTAATAGGACCCATGCGTGTCGACAGTTGCACAAGACACACACAGCCCGATGGGGAGAGAGAGAGACAAGCAACAAACCCTGACAGGAAGGAAGAGAGATTAGACAGGGGAGATAGGAATCCTAGCTGCAGCTAGGGGTTAGCAACAGCTACCCTTAGAATTTCCTTAGTTTATCAGGAGATGAGACTAACTTACTTAGATCTTGCTACCTAGAAGTAGCTCTTGTTTATTCACTCCGTATTGAGGACGAGCTACATCTAAGGGCTAAATTCTACCTGTTAGATTCTAGCTTTTATTCACTCCACCCAATATCAGCTCTGATATCGTTGAAATTAAACATTCAAGACCAGATTAGACTTTAAAAAAATCAGACTGAAATCTTCAAAACGTAAATTTATCTTAATTCAACCATCAGATAAATTGAAATAATATGCTTTTTGAATGATTTGAAAATATATTTTGATTTTTTCAAGTTAGATGAAAAATATATTATTTTATGTTCAATTGTAAAGGTTTGTGAATTATTTACATGTACTTTAATAATCAGGGGAAACAAAAAACAAAACTCAGGCCAGACAAAGTTGTTCTAAATTTTATTAGCTTTCATTTAAAAAAAAAAAAATCATTAAAATCGGTTAAGATTTAGAGGCTGTAGCCTTTTTTGAAACACGAAAAGACGTTTGGCCCCACTGTGCGTCCCTAGGCAAACCCAGCGTTTAATTAATTTATTAATGGGTACCTTGGTGCTAATGACCCTAGCAGTCGAAGCAGCTAAGGGGAGAATCAGGTGGCCGGAGCATAGTACTGACCACACTATCTCCCTAGTAGGCCGTATGGTAATGAGGTATCTGCCCCTCAGGGCCCTCGTGGCCTGTTACGGGGTTGATTTTTTTATATATTTATTTTCTATTTAGGCCCTAAAACATCCATTCTATAATTTATATTAAATTTTAGATCATTTATTTGTGCAATCATTAAAGCAAAATTATTAAAATTAAATTCCAATGTCCAGTGCCTTTAAGAGAGACCAAAATATTTTTCATTTAAATTTTGCTCTTATTTTTTCTCATATCTTTTCATTATTGTCTAACAAAGACATAGGAAACGAGTCTTGATGGTGTATACAGTCCTGTTAATATGGAGTGTTGATAAGTTACTAAAACTTTGAAGAAGAGCGAAAGAAAGTTTCAGTAATGTTGGCTGGAAAATAAATTAAACTGAAAAAAATAAAAGCTTTATTACGTGAATATACTTAAATTAATAAAAACACGTGCAGGAATGAAAGTGTCACACAAACTTGAGAGTCGTCTGCATGAACCCTCATAACAGGCTGTGGAAAGATAGGCTAGGACTGTTTATTCACATATATTTAAATATCTCTTCTTTCCTGAGTTGATATGAACTTCCAGGTTATATTTTGCGTGTAAATTTGAGTGAGGGTTTTGAATATAAATGCTAATTTTGTATGCACAGGAATAATTAATTGGAAGGTTTTTGTGCCATAAAAATCAGAATGACTTTACAATTCTGCTTAAATTTGTAAAATTTCTTCTAAAATTGAATAAATATTGTTATTCTTTTCTTTTTTTTTTTTTTCCTAAAATAATCATATAATTATTAATTTCATTCAAATCACAAAGTTTCACTGTGTTATTTTACATTGTGAAATGAAACTGTGATATAAAGAATGCCTTAATGTTATAAATCAAAACATACTTAGTAAGATATGAAGGTATTTTAACCCATTAAATCCTATTTCTACTGGATTATTTTGACATTTTTTGTTATTTGTTGTTCTTAGGTACTTAAAAGAATGTAAAAAAACCAAAAACAAAAAATCACCTACTATAGTTTAGGAGAAAAAAAATATTGCGTTTACGCAACTTTGGGAAAAGCTAGGCAAATCAGAAAATACGATGAGTTTATTATAATATCAATATGTATTTAGTTTTTAAATTTTATATAACTCTAAACAATATTTTATATAACTTTGGCTTGAGTTTAAAACATAATTACAATTTAAAAAAATAAATTGAGCCAACAAATTATTTTTTTGAAAGTTTTGTGAGCATTGCACACGTAAAGTCATATAACGTTTACTGCAGATGAATATTGTTTGTGATAGCATTGGCGACATCTTCTTTGTTGTTTATTATCGTACTTGACGATCAGATGGTTTCTTTTGCCTTATCTTGGAAGAAGGAAGGCAGGATTTTGATGGTGCAATGCTCACAAAATTTTCATAAAAATAATTTTTTGACTGCATTTATTTTTTTTAAAATTGTAATTATGTTTTCAACTCATGCCAAAGTTATATAAAATATTGTTTAGAGTAATATAAAATGTAAAAAGTAAACAAATAACGATATTATAATAAAATCATTGCATTTTCTGACATGCCTAGCTTTTCCCAACGTTGCGTAAACGCAACATTATATTCGCAGGGCCACAGAATTGCCATACAAATTTATGATCGCAATTTCTATTGTGAGGCATGTTTCTTCTGCACTTAATAAAAATATAACATTTAGGATCATCGATGATATAAAACATTAAATGCTATATGCTTACTTCAGGGAATAAGAATTTTCTTTTAAAATGAGTACTTATTTTATTCATAGACATTTTGAATTAATTTTATGCTTATTTACCTTCTGACCTGCAAGTGCTCATGCTAAATCTAGTGCAATGAATACACAGCATGTTTATTGTCTTTCTCATTAATCTGTTTCATTTTTGAATGTGCCTTTTTATATTGGATGAATGGTCTATGCTTGCATGATGATGAGTTTATACATAATCATTTTGTAATTATTATTTAGTTTAATTATAAAATAAAAGAAAATGTTTCTTTAATTACAACACATAAAATCGCCAATCTGAAATTCGGAAAGTTGGTTATGTAACAGACTATGGTGTGTTAGATATGTTCAATTTAATATCGAAGTAACAATATAATATTTTTTACTAAAATACAAAGTGCATTAAATTTATTTACTTAATGTTATATAAAATAGAATTAAATAGCTCTGTAAAACTATTCCATAAGACACATTTAATTCAATATTTCTTTGTACTATGAAAACAAATTTGAAACGTGATTGAAAGCATACTATACTCTATTTAAAAAATCAAGTTATCATATTCAAGCTAATTATTTTTACATTATTCCAGTGGAAATCCCTGGGGCTACTTTTTTCATTCAAATCTGACATTCTCCCACTCTCATATTTTTGAAAAAATGTACTTTTTTACACATACACAGAATTTATTTGGAGAAACACTTATGTAACTTACTACTTATTTTATTGTCTTTTGGCTGTAATGAAACAGCTCTATGATTAATATTTGCTTTATGCACAAAGTTTAATTGGCGTAATGAGTGTGAAGTAGGCTCTAAGTCATGGTCTTGTGGAACAAACAATTTTAGTTTATGTAATTTTAATCTAGAAATATACATTTCTAAGTATGCTATTGTTAGTGCCCTCTGCCGATGCTGTTACTGAAAAGAGGTTTGGAATCACTAATGTTTCTGCAGAAAGATAAAGTAAGAAACAAGTTTCCAACTAAACCTTCTGCTCTTCCCTTGTAAATTATTAGAGCTCCTGATGCTCAGTTGATTCCTCGAAAAGGCTAAACGACCCTACTAAAATCAAATCCTTCAATCAACTGCTTATTTCTCAACACTCTCTTATTTATTTATTTTATCTTGATCTCTTATACGTTCTCTCTTTATTTCTGACTACACCTTTTCCCACTTCGATAACTATACCTACCTTGGTACAATAGTCTTCCCGTCGCTTCTTCCTTTCAGGAACTGTTAAGCCATCTTTTTTCTTACACCTTGTGGTATTTTTTTCTCGATTCTTGTTTTCTAGATATTGCAGAATCTTCAAAAAAAGCGGACAGAACGAAGAGGTCGTCTCAGCTCTGACCCACAGAAAGAGTCAAAGTTCAGCAAAAGCAATCTCATTTTTAAGGTAACCCCACCTTGGTAGGAACATCTCATATCCTTTCCTCCCAACCCTTCCCCGGTTGATTTGCATGCTTCTTCTTTCTCTGGCCAGGCCTATAGTCGCTCGCTTCTCCAGTGCATGAACAACGGCTTTTTTTCTGGGGTCTGTATATACATGATGACAATTATTTCTTGAAAAATAATAACCACACACATTGAACAAAATACACTTTGAAACATTAATCAATCTTTAACAACTTCTTGTCAATAAAATAATTGAAATTATTATTTAAACCTAATAGGAACATAAAAGCTTTTATTAACAAAACTGATGTTAAGTGCTCTAGACGTAAAATTTCTCTAATGGAAGAGTGCACTTGCATAGATATGCACAGCACATTGAATTTTAATATGGTTGCATTAAAACACCTATTAAGAAGTAATGGATAATCCTAATCCAAAACCTGCAAAGACAGATAAATAGGAACAATAATTGTTTTTACAGTATTTATGTATTTTCTTAGTATTTAGTTTTCTTATATCTCACTATAAGTATTCCTATATTATACATGTTCCTTTCCAGATAACATAACAGTGATTTTTTTTCTATATATTAGTCCTCAGTTTTTCTTATCACACAGTATACCAGCCATCAGGTGTTATTTTGTTCTTTTACTCTGGTAGACTTTAAATATTATATGCTATTGAAGTAACCAATTACATGTATGCTTTCAATTATTGTCAATTTTATCTGCAATAATAATTTTAAAATTTAATGCCTTTAGAAATGATGGTGTTCAATTAATACTCATAATCTTTATCAATTCATTTCATTTGCTTTTAGTTGTACGGCTGTTCTGCATTGCTTTTAGAGGAAATAAAAAGTTTGATAATTATTGTAAGCTAATCATGTACATTCTTTTGATACTAAAATGTAAATATTCTCACTGCACTTTCATTTGCAACCTACGTTTCAAAATACAAATGGCATTTTTAAATTGCTTTTCCTTTATAAAATATGGCGTATCAATAATACATTTAATCCTGCATATTTTTATACTCTGCTTTTACTTTCTGCTTCCAAGCTTATAGCCAGCAAGCATAAAATATCAAATTAAGTTTGCTTTTATTATCTAATGAGTAATCATTATAATAATGTTAGAAATTTAACATGCATGGTGTGCTTCAAGATTGAAGTTTTTGCTGCTAAAAGCACTTGAAAAATGTATAATTTTTCATTTTGAAGGAAATAAGACCTTTCAAATTTATATTTGCATATCATGCATTAAGATAAAATAGCTTTAAAAATAACGCAAAATTGAAAACAAATTTAAAGTTTCCTGGCTGTCATGAATGTTCTATACACATTCACATTAATTAAATATTGAATAATAACACCAATGAAACCTAAAAGCTGGTAGCATGGAAAATGTAACAAATTGAAAGCATTCACAAGCTATCATTCAATTAATAACTTTACAAGGACTCAAGGAGGAACTGGAACTATTAACATCATCGTGATTAACAGGTAGCAAAAATAATTGTGAAAATTCAAATTCTAATTGCTAATTTTTGTTTTTCAGTTCCTCAACATGGCGAGTGTGTTCATGAGGATCTTCAACCTGATTTGCATGATGCTTTTGATTGGTCATTGGTCTGGTTGCTTACAGTTTCTAGTGCCTATGCTCCAAGGTTTTCCATCAAACTCTTGGGTTGCCATAAATGAGTTACAGGTACGTTGCCAAATATAGAAGAAAAAAGAAAATAATATAGTTTATCTTATTTTGATTAATTGACTTAATTATTGAAAGAATTTCTTAAATGTATTTCACTTGTCATTATCGAGTTGTCTCAATAACAATGGAGAGTTCCCTGTGGGTATTTGGTCTGTTTTATGGAATGCTATCAATCATTAAGATTGTTTTAACCCCTATTCATGTACAACACTGTTTTATTCATGCATCCCATTTACATTAAAAGTTTTAGCTAAGATGAGTTTGATCCTTCTCTATATATAAATATTAAAAAAAAAAACAGTCCCATAACAGGCCATGAGGGCCCAGAGGGATACTGTAGAGGTATACTCCGGCCACCTGATTTTCTCTTTTGCAGGTACCCATTAAATTAATTAAAGACTGGATGGGCCTAGTGATGGTCTGGGACCGTAAATCCAACCCTCGAACGACACTAGAAGATAAAATCTTAAGTGCATGCTCAAGTTTTGAACATTAGTGGAGCGCTCTACCACTGAGCTTGCCCCTGTCCTCTCTATCTCTGTCTTAAATTTGCCTTCCAAGAGATTCTTTGGCATTTTGTTTGAATAAAGTTTGGTGAAGTGGTTCAACCCATATGGTTTCTAACATACAAATCACCGGGCCTAGATGGTATATATCCCGCCTTCCTGCAGCATGGGGTAGATATACTCATGCCAACGCTCCTAACACTCTTCAGGAGTAGTTTGGTAATGGGACACATTCCACGGACCTGGAGAGTGGCTAAACTCTGTTTTATCCCCAAACAGGGAAGAGTGTCATACCTGTATGCAAAGGACTACAGGCCTATTTGTCTATCATCCTTCCTACTGAAGACACTGGAGAAGATCATAGATAGATACATTAGAGACACTGCGTTAAGACGGAACCCCCTTAACGAACAACAATATGCGTACCAGTCTGGCAAATCATGTGAATTAGCTCTTCACCATCTCGTGTGCAGACTGGAGCGAGCATTACAGTACAAGGAAATTGCTCTGTGCGCATTTCTTGATGTGGAGGGAGCCTTCGACTGTACCCCTATTAAGGCAGTTGAAGAAGCCATGATCGAGAAAGAGGTTGAGGAATTCGTCACTTATTGGACTGTCAACCTTCTGAAGAACCGAATTATTAGGCTGTCAGAGGGAAACTACTGTAAGAACATTATACCTAGGACAGGATGTCCCCAAGGAGGCGTCCAGTCACCTCTCCTGTGGTGCTTAGTGGTGGATACACTACTGACAAAGCTGAAGGATCAGGGCTTCTCAGCACAGGCGTATGCAGATGACCTGGTAATTTTGGTGGGAGGCAAGGTGCAATCAACCGTGAGCGAACTGCTGGACACAGCACTGAATTCAGTGGACGAGTGGTGCCAGGAAAAGCAACTTATAATCAATCCACAGAAAATTACTCTGGTGCCATTCACGACGAAGAGGAAACTGGATGGATTGGGTATACCTAGTCTGTCAGGTCACAGTCTAAATTTTTCCAAGACAGTGGAGTACTTGGGTGTTACTTTGGACTCTAAGCTTAACTAGAAGGAGCACATATGCAAGACTGCAGGAAAAGCCACACAAACCCTGTGGGCATGCCGGAGAGTGGTGGGGAACAATTGGGGCATCACCCCTAAAGGTATGCACTGGATCTACACAATGATTGTAAGGCCTATCATCTCCTATGGATCAGTAGTGTGGTGGCATCGATGCAGCACTGATAGTATTAAGAAGACTCTGTGCTCCCCACAAAGGCTGGCATGTCACCGCCATTGGCGGATGCGTAGACCTTATGATTAGCGGTTCTCCTAAGGACAAGCGCTTTACCATATTCTCTGACAGCCAAGCGGCCATAAGAGCTCTATCCATGAACAGGATCAAGTCAAAGGTAGTACAACAATGCAAGGACAGCTTAAATACACTGGGACTACATAACAAAGTCAGACTAGAGTGGATTCCAGGCCACTCTGGTATCCAGGGTAACGAAAGAGCTGACGAGTTGGCCAATATTGGGGCAGCGACAGTTCCCCTATCACCAGAACCTCAATGCGGGGTTGCACCAGCAGTGGCCAGATTAAGTATTAGAAAGTGGGAGGAAGTGGTACAACAGCTCCACCCAGAGACAGCGAAGTTGTTTCTTTCCTTTGTAGACAAGAAGAGGACAGAGACTCTCCTTAATCTGAGCAGGTCTAAGGTAAGACTAGTAACAGCTCTCCTTACAGGTCACTGCAGAATGCACCGGCACCTCTACTCAATGTGGCTGACTAGGACTATATGGTGCAGACTTTGCCTTGAGGACGATGAGACACCATATCATATCATATCATATGCAGATGTCCAGCACTTGCAGCTAAGAGATATCTGCATTTTGGTGCAGACTTCATTGACGACCCTAGAAGGTTACCTGAATGGAACCTTAAGACTCTCTTAAGGTTCATGACTGATACGAGTCTGTCGCATGTCTGTAACAGTCCGGCATGTCGGGTGGCACAATAGGCCTTTAGGCCTCGGTGCAGTTCTTTCCGGGTTTTCTCCGAGCACCCGTTCCTAATTCTAATTCTAATTGGTGAAGTCGAAACTTATGAAGTTATATTAAGGTAAAAGAACCAGACCACGTTTGATATATGGGAGGATAACATCAAGAAAACCTCTATTATCATTTACTTGATTATATATTAAAAAAAATTTGCATGTTTGTTTATATATATATATATATATATATATATATATATATATATATATATATATATATACAAGGAGCAAGTTAATCGCTTCACTGAGACAAGTGAATCTTTTAAAACTGTTAATTTCCAATGATCCAAGCAATAAGATCATTGTTACCATAGGAAAGAAAACTGTGAGAATGTCAAGAGCAGATGTTAAGGCCCTAGTTATAATTGAAATTATAACTGGGCACTGCAGACATAGGAAATACATGTACTCCCTTGGACTGTTTCAATAATAATAATATTGTGATGAGTATCAAGATCTATGAGCATCTGAGCAGCTAGATTGTAAAAGTGGTTCTTAGATATGTTATGAACTATTAGTAATTAACTCGTTCATTGTGTAAATGAATTGAAACAGTTGTTAGTTTGTTTTGATATTTCTTGAAAAATACAAATACGTTTCTCATTTTTTTTTTTTTTTTTTTTTTTTTTTTTTTTTTTTTTTTTTTTTTTTTTTAACCAATTTAAACAAGCAATTTAAAAAAAAATAATAATTAAAAAATCAGGTGAGCAGAGATAAAAAAATGTTCAAAAGAATGAAACCAATAGTAGTTCAGTAGAAGAAAATAATCACAAAGCATCTTTGACTACTGCTCGGAAAGCTCTATTTCAAACAATAAAAAATTGTTTCTACTTTTACATATCTTGTATTACTGACAAATACATTTTACTACTATAAGCAAATACAAAAATATCGAGCAATAAAAAACTAAGGCAAACAGACAAAAATGATCGTTCAAATAAATGAAAACAAAAACTTCAAAGTTTTAAGCAGTTATTTCTCCGAATGTGATCATCCCATACAAAATTAATTCAGAAACGTTTTTCTAGGGCATTTCTTAAGCTTTTGAATGGTTACTGCCCATTAATTATGATTTCCCGACCACTATAGAGATAATTAAGGAAAAATACGATAATCCTAAAACTGCTCATGTCTGTTAATAAAAACTATTTTTAGGGCCCGAATTTCACCCTAAAAATAGTGTTTCGATAGGCGGATTCTGCTGGTTAACGAACTCGACCTTTTAAATTATACAAAATATTTTTGTGGCAAATTTCATCAAAATCATACAATTTCTTAGGCCAGTGAGAGAGCGAACAGACAAATATATAATATATATATATATATATATATATATATATATATATATATATATATATATTCATTATTCATTATTCTGAAAGATGACCCAATATATATTTTCCACTTTTTCTTATTTCTGTCTATGGCAGGGGGTCGATAAATCAGTGCACCATTCGTTCACATTTAATACTTTATTTGATATATTTTGTCTGACACGTTTCGTGCTTTGTTTGCAACTCTTCAGGTGCTTTCGTTATCAGGAAGTCCTCCCGTCGTGTTCTTTAGCTTGAGTCAGGCATAATACTATTATGGAGGAAGGGAGAAAATGCACTAAAAAGAAAATATATCAAGATTGTAGGCTCAGTCTTTTTTGGTTTTGAATATCTCTGAACTCTATAACTGATTGCTGCTTTATAGAATGTATGGTTTTCAGCTGACTATTAATGATCAAGGAACCAGAACAGCTCTCAGTCTGTACATGGATGGCCTACACAAAGCATGATTGTATACAAAAAATATTTTAATCTAGTGAGCATGAGAAGCATTGGGTAACATTTCAGTAACACCATTTGGATGAGTTTTACTTTAGATGAGCATGCACTAGAGGATCTACAGAATCTGCTGAAAATATAGTATTTGTGGATGAGGAACATGCTCGTGAGCTGGAGGAGAGTGAACCGTATAACTATCTTGGAATCTCCTAAATAAGTCGTAATCTCAAAAATGGCTGCAATTAAAACTAAAAGCTTATTTGCATGGCAGGAACAAAGTCAATATTATCCAAATCCACACGGGAAATGAATGATGTCTCCTAGATGTCATTGTTTGTCAAGGGGTTAATCATTAACTTCATTTAAGAATAGCTTTGGAAGCCTGAGATGGTCAAATACATTACTAGAGGAATTGTATCAACTCATTTCAATAGAAATGGGTAAGGCACGTGTGCACCACCACGTCTTCCAGGGCGTGGCTCTATTTGCAGAGGGGAAAAAATAAACCTAGTCAGTAAATAAACCTGAGGCATTACATAAAATTGAGTGTGAGCCACCTTTTAAGGGAGATAGTTAAATTAGACAAAAGTTTAAAAGGGGGGGGGGAGATCTGCCAAGATGATGTATGGCCAAGATATACCATCAAACACTTTTAGAAAGGTTCCGAACTTTTATTGGTTATAAATATCCCCCAATAAGACCACCCCCAGAAACGTTATTGATTTTAATTTACTTCCCGTCTGACTGATATTTTTTTTACAATGAGAAATGTAATGGGCCCAAGCTCCATATGTTGCTTGCCATTTCTGGGAAGGGAGCCATAAGGACTCGATGAGTACCATGTGGTGCTTGCTGTATTGAACGAGTTAAGCCAGAAGATGGATTGGCCAAGATTAACACAATATTTGTGAATGATTATTATCTGGTTTTACTTGGTTACATTGTGGTAAATAAGATAAATATATACATATATTTTAACTGAATCCAAAGATTCTAAGTACCCAAACCGATGATTAGTTAGGAAAACTAATTGTATCCACTTTTATCAAAAATGATTACAGATATCGACTTGAAAACGGTTTTATTCGTTCCCCTACGTTAGATAACTTATATAAAAGTGTATCTGGAAGCCTTCAAAAGAAAAGCTGTTAGCAGAACGATTTTTTTCGACCGAATTTCGCCCTAAAAATAGTGTTTCGATAGACGGATTCTGCTAGTTAACGAACTCGACCTTTTAAATTATACAAAATATTTTTGTATTAGATTCATATGCGGGAGGTGGTGGGTTCGATTCCCACCGGCGGCAAGAATTTTCTCATCCCACGGCTCGTGAAACTTCCTCGCTGCACCCTGGATATCGGTGCTAATGGCCTAGATGTCGAAGCGCCGTTTAAAAAAAAAGTAAACTAACATTAGTTTTCCCCCTATTTCTACTGACTTTGATCTTGTTGGTTGTAAACATGTTATATATATAAATATATATTGATAAAAACTTGTAAATGTTAAAAAAAAAAAAAAAGAAAGAAAGAAAGAAAATGTGGTCCCTGACATGTACTGTTCCCTTTTACGTTTTTACAATTTATCCGCAATCCAAAAGGCAGACATCCTCAATAGCATGATCTCATGAGGAATGAGAAAACACCTTAAACATAACCTTAAGCATGTATTTCAGTGGTATGAGCTTATTTCAATTCAATAGAATATTTTATGATTCTAATTTACTAATAGAAAAATATAATTTCAGGAAGCATTTTGGTTGGAGCAGTATTCATGGGCTCTATTTAAAGCAATGTCGCATATGTTGTGCATTGGTTATGGAAGGTTTCCTCCTCAGTCATTGACAGACATGTGGCTTACTATGCTTTCAATGATAAGTGGGGCTACATGCTATGCCCTATTTTTAGGACATGCTACAAACTTGATTCAAAGCTTGGATTCATCTAGAAGGCAATATAGAGAGAGGGTAAATAGGAATGCCTATTTTTCAACACTTTATATACATATAAAAATAAATATATTACAATGTTTGTTCATGTTTATAGGTGAAACAAGTAGAAGAATATATGGCCTACAGAAAACTCCCAAGAGAAATGCGACAGAGGATTACTGAATACTTTGAACATAGATATCAAGGAAAATTTTTTGATGAAGAAGCCATTTTGGGTGAACTTTCTGAGAAGCTAAGGGAGGTAAGTCTTCTTACATGATAATGTGTGATACTAATTAAAAAATACATAAAAATTACTCTTGAAATTAAGCTCTTACTATCAACTTTGAATAATCTCTTTTCAGGATGTTATTAACTACAACTGCCGGTCTTTGGTTGCATCTGTGCCATTTTTTGCCAATGCAGATGGAAACTTCGTTTCTGATGTTGTTACTAAACTCCGTTATGAAGTGTTCCAGCCTGGTGAGGATAAATTAATTTTATATACGATTATGCGAATATTTATATATTGTTCGGTGCTAATGGCCTAGATGTCGATGCAAAAAAAAAAAAAATACATGCTGCCATACAAATTCTAAATAACCGTATCTTCTTGAACTATTTTGGTTGTTAGTTTTCAATGGGACAAAAGGTGTTGTTCTGCTATTATTGTATTCTTACTTTTTTTTTTTTTTTATTCTTTTTTTTTTTATTTTTTTTTATTTTTATTTTTTTTTTTTTTAAATTTCATTCATTGAAAAGGACACTTTTACATTCCAAACCTAAGGCCACTGAGTTTGAATTCTATAATGGGTGACAGCTTCTTTTTCAAGACACAAAATTTCATGAATTCGAGCTATGAAAGGACCAATTGTTAATACACTGTTAAACAAAACAAAAAATAACCTAATACATACCATAATAACCATAATTTGTTCTAAATTTACAAAATACTTTCATTAATTATTGACTTGACATAAGTTGATACAAGCAGATATTAATATTATTCCATATACCAATCTGTATCACTTTTCATAAATTATGTCAAGGTATTATAAATTCTTATTTTAATTAATTTTTTGAGTACGGTATATGTGGGTATATTTGTTGGCCACTAGCCTTCAATAGAAATTCAGAGAGCCATTATGAGAATTATTATCATTTAGAGTTTAGGATGCTTGGGAAGAAACATTGGATGATTTCTGGAGCTTGCTTCAGGATCATTAAAAAAAATAAGTGCATTATAACACTTTGTTTTCTGTGTATGGCTTGGGTCAGTAAAAACTTAGTCATACATTTTCTTTCCATACCACTTTGTTTTAAACTCTGTCCTACATACCTCATTGCCCCTCTTCAAGAGCCTCTAGAAAGGCATGTGGAAGAGCTAACAACAGGATTTTAGGCTTTATTACTCCATCCTCGTTCCAATTAATATAAATAAGCTATGAAAATATTTACCTATTAAAGAAATTTTATTTTTAGGAGACATTATAATAAAAGAAGGAACTATTGGAACGAAGATGTACTTTATTCAAGAAGGCATTGTTGATATTGTGATGGCAAATGGTGAAGTTGCTACAAGTTTAAGTGATGGTTCCTATTTTGGTGAAATTTGTCTTTTGACGAATGCTAGACGAGTCGCCAGTGTTAGAGCAGAAACATATTGCAATTTGTTTTCACTCTCAGTTGAACACTTCAATGCTGTGCTAGACCAATACCCTTTGATGCGAAGGACAATGGAAAGTGTGGCAGCAGAAAGGTATCGTATTAATCGTGAAAGACAGCAGGCACGAGAAAATAATAAGCCACCAACATCAGTAGATAACACTGTTGAAGAGCATAGACTATAGCATGGATTTTAAGTTGTTAGATTCTTATGTGCTATTATCTAATATTTTCATTTTTTCATTTAAATTTGTTGTGATTAATAATTGAATTCTTTCAACACTGCTTTTCTTTAAAAGATATTATTTTAGGTAATTTTTTTTTCTGTTATTTGCATGTAATTATTCTTGTTTTACCATTACTGTATGATTACTTTACCGTTATTATAATTATTGCTACTATTATTAGTGTTGTTTTAAGTTTTGTAGATGTTTTCTTTAATATCAGTTTTCATTCATACTTTTTTACTTTTTCTCTGGTTTTATAAATGTAGTTCCTCTTTAAGGAGACGTTACTAATAAGTCTTAAGATTGTTTTTAATGCAATTACCTCAGTTAAAATATATTCACTATTTTTATCAGGAGTGGAGCAATTATTATCAGATGTTAAATTTGTTTTCAGAAATGTAGCATTTAATGGGAAGTTTATATTATATTTTTATACCAATCGCTACATTAAGTTATTAATCATTGTATTTATAATTAGAAATTTTTCTCTCGATGTAAATAAAGACTGAAATTTTGAGAATTATTTTTCTAAGACAATAGTTGATGCCAAAATTTTTATGTGAATGTTTATTTATTCAAATAAATCAAATCTAAATTTCACTTTAAAATATAATAACCAAATTAGTAAATGTCATGGTACAACAAACCATATAATGTGGTTGTACTCTATTTATCTGAGGAACTTCTTCTCTTCCATGTCCAACTAGATTAAAAATCATATATTTACCCTAAATAAAGATGTAGATAAGGAGTATGATGTACAGTTAACAGAAGTAGCTTCACAGGTGCTTATTGTATATATTTCATATCCAGGATAACAGGGAAGATATATGATTAGAGTTAAGTGGAGTAAGGTTTATTTCATGTTAACCTTAAATTTCTTATCTTTATCTATAAAATTAATTATTTTATTTGTAAATAAATCTTATTTAAATATTTTTTTCAATTAGTTCCTTATTTTTGATTCATTTATAATTATTATACTATTATTTACAACAACTGTTTTTTTTTAAAGAATAATAAACAAATTCTTCTTCTTATTTATGTAATTTAATTGGCTTCCATTATTAAACTTTGAAACATGATGATCTTTTCAGTAAGCAAAGGTAAAAATTCAGTATTTAAGTTTTTCATTTTGGATAAGTTATATTAGGTAATGATAGAAATAAGTCCAGAATTTAGGACATAAAGTAAAATAACTAAATTAGTTTATTTCTTGGTAATTTAGCAATATTTTAAGATTGTATTACTCTTAAAATTAATAAATTATTTCTTTAATGAGTCAAATGGAAAGTAAAAAAAAAAGTCACTGGCATATCCACATTTTCTTTATTATTAATATAATACATTTCATTTTATAAATCACGCCTTTAATCATTTATACTGTAATAAAATGCGAAGAATTAAGTATATTTTTTTTTCAATTATTGATTCTTCTTACAATTATCTACCTATTTGATTTTGAATGATATTGCTTCATTAGATTGCGACATATAGGGAATAAAAATAAAAATTAAATTACATTTTATTAATATTTGAATAAATTACATGAATGAACAAGTTTTTCACTGTTACTTACCCAAAATGTATGCAGTAATATCACTCCACTTGACCATGACATCAGGATCAGAGATGGCTGAAATGAGTCCCATCAAATAGCCTAAGTTCAGAAATTATTTATGACAATTAATTTAAGAATCACGAATAAATTCATCATAATTTATTTAACTTTTACAGGATAACTTGTGCACATTATATTGTAATTTAATTTAAATTGCATGTAGTAGGATATGTTCATATCATTAATATGAACATATAAGTTATAGATGTTCATGTAATATAACCTGTCATTACTTTTTGTGCTTTCTTTTTTTTTCTTTTTAAAATTACCTACTTTCCACATATTTGTTAGTTGTGATGATATTTTCATACCAAATAAATAGTGCCAACCAAAATTGCTATCTGCATGAGCAAAATGTGGCATGCTATTTGTTATTCAATAATTATTTTGTCATAGCAGTGTTTTATTTTTTAATAAATGGGAAGTATAGACGTAGATTGTATGTTTGTCTGTAACAGCTTGAAACTAATTAATCAAAAGATGTGTAAGGAGTGTTATTATTATTTTTTCTCTTTTTGTGTTGTCTAATTTTGTATAGCTAATTTTTAAATGCAAATAACAATTTAATGCATGTATGAAATTCCAAATTTTAGCACTTAGTTGTGTGCTTTGTCACTTAATTTTATAGTACATTACACATCCTTATTGTCATTTTCTATTTATTTATTTAATGTAGGTGTTTAAATATGATTCAGGCAAAATATCGTAATAAGTGATCATAAACATTTCATACATATTCTAGAGTTGGGAACATTTTAATTTCCTATTGGAAATAAATGGAATTTTATTAAAGGAAGTTGTGTGATCATTGATAAATATGAAAAATAAATAAGTAAAAAACCTATCATAAATACTCTTTACACACAAATTAAGAAAACACTTTAGTCTAAAATTATTATTAGACATAATGATATTGAAGAAAATAATAACTAAACTTAGTGTTAGTTCAAAAGGATTTAATTTTATAAAAAAAATGATCAGCCTTTAACAGTCTTAGGGTGGTTGCACTGTATGGTTTTATAACTTGTCTCAGTGCTGTAAATTTGCTGCTTATGTTATCTTCTTCTTTAGTATTTAAAAACTTATTTCGTTTAAAATAATTCGTATATTCTTGCATTGCTTCATACTTCATTTAGGCACATCATATGAAACAAAATTAATTTTACAAGTCTAAAAAAGATTTAAAACACTGAAATGGTGTTTAGAAAGGGTGGCAACCTGTAGATAGCCGAGCACTAACAACCCAATTGTTGATAACCCTTTAAACACACACAAAAATGTTATTTATTTATCATTGTTTTTAAGAACTTTTTTTATGCCATCTTCAAGTTAAAGGATCTATTTCACAATAATCATGGTGATTTGTGGAATCTTGATAGACTTACGTGCATTGTAAATCACTTTTCATAAGCGGTGTCATATTCATAGAATTAACTAGCATTTTTAAAAACAAACATCTTTCAAGTATTTCCTATTCATACACCCCAACCATTCTTAATCTATAAATGTGGCATTTTTATGAAATGTGTGGAACTTTCCCCAAAGTTTAATATTGTCAATCAATGTTTTCATAACTGTAATTTTTCATTCCCACACAAAAATATCACGATTAAATTCATATTTGTTTTGTTAAGTTCTTTTATAATCTTAAATAATTTGGTTAAAAACTGAATAAACATTTTTAAATGGGGAGGCCTGGTAGCCGTGAGCATTAAGGCGTGAGCACTTATCCCTCCATGCCAAAGGTCGTGGGTTCGATTCCCACTAGGGGTGGTGGCTTTTCTTTCGAAAAAAGAAAAGGCATCCTAATTTTAGCGCGGTTCCTCCCTCCCCCATAGGGAGGAACCCCGCTTATAAGGTTGATACAATGAAACAATCCGGAAGTGCCGACTAGAAAATTTTGCGTTTCAGAACCCCTAGAGACCGAAAATGATGGTGGTTCAAATTTGTATATATATATATATATGTATATATTTATATATATATATATATATATATATATATATATATATATATATATATTTGTCTGTTCGCTCTCTAAATAGAAGACGAATGGTCCGATTTTGATGAAATTTGGTACAAAAATCTGTCGTCCAATTTGAAAGGTCAAGTTCGTTAACCAGCAAAATCCGCCCACTGGAAGATGGCGTTTGGGGCGAAATTCGCGCAGAAAAAATCGTAACGCTTACGTTTTTGAGTTCATAAGCTTGTAAGTACTCGTTTTATAGGCTTCTTGGGCTAGAAAAACGAATGAAACCATTTTCAAGGCGATAGCTTTAACCGTTGTCGAGAAAATTGGAAAAATAGTTTTTGAATACCGTTTTTGGTTTGGGTACTTAGAATGACGGGATTCAGTTGAAACATTATCTGCATGTTCTACTTTCATTAAAACTAATATGTTGAAAGTTATGTTACGTTTGGAGTTAAGGAAGGGTTAGAATAAAATATTTCATGAACAGACATGAAAAGTTTTGGAAACTTCGTATACTTTCATTAATATCTCGAACACGGTTGGGAAATCGTGGTAAGTGGATTGAAACTATTTGAAAGCTTACTAAATTCTCTACAAAAATGATTCTAAAACTATTTTTGATTAGGTTATGTCAATCGGAGAAATAAGTGCTTAAAACTTCAAATACGTCTGTTTTGTTCTTATGAACAGGTTTTTGTCGTTCTTTTTGTAATTTTTGTCTCTTTCCCTTGGTTTTTTATTGCTTTTTATTTTTGTAATTTCTTATGTTGTATTTGTAAGGAAAATGTATGTGTGTGTAAAACAGGATAGGTAAAATGAGACCAATTTTCTGTTGTCAGAAATAATAAAAAGTTTTGGGAACTTCGTATAATTTCTTAATATCTCGAAAACGGTTGAAAATCTTGGGAAGCGAAAGGTTACCATTCGAAAGCTTACTAAATGGTCTACAAGAAAGGTTCTAAAGAAAGTTTTGAATAAGCGATGTCAATCGGAGAAATAAGTACATATAACTTAGAAGTTTGATAAACGATAATTGATTTCGTTTATTTATACGGTTCTTTTTGTCTGTTTTTATTTCTTGTTATTTTGTTATTGCTTCTAGGAGGAGGATGTATTTCTCAATAAAACAGGGGAATAAATACAAATTCTTTGAACCTGTAACAGAACTGAAAACGTAAATATTCGCCGTGTAGGGTCAGTCCGGGTCGAGGTAGTCTGCCGGTTCAGGTAGGCTTTTATTGCACTTCATAAATCAAGATTCATTGTTCTCATCGAGCATTCTAGGACAGCTGACAGTTACCTTTACCTGTAGGAAGTCATGCAGCCAAATTCTATACTAGAAATATAATTATATTTTGTGGTTGAATGTGGCCGTAGTTCAATAAAAAATAACACTACTTTCTCATTTGCATGTACAATTTTATTTTGTTTAATTGCATTTAAAAGTAAAATGGATATGTTAGCACTGCAAGTTAAGTAAATTAGAAATATATTCGTAGACCGAAACTTGGGACGGCAGAAAGAGTAATTTCTGCTTAGGATAGTTTCATCCCTAGCCGAAAATCTTGTTGTTTTTTTTTTCATATTTGTTTACATTAGGAATGATCCAAACAAAGTAATAACTGTTTCTATTCTAATTCTACAAAATAACACTAGGGATATGAATGGAACCGCGCTAAGATGATGCAGTTCCTGCGAGTCGGACTTTTTTAAATGGTTTCTTCATATTTTCTTATTGATCTTTCAATTTTTGGAATGTAATTTCTAGCGCGGTTCCTCCCTCCCTTCATAGGGAGGAACCCCGCTTATAAGGTTGATCTCATGAAACAATCCGGAAGTGCCGACTAGAAAATTTTGCGTTTCAGAACCTCTAGAGACCGAAAATAACGGTGGTTCAAATTTGTATATATTTATTTATGTATATATATATATATATATATATATATATATATATATATATATATATATATATATGTATACTTATATATATATATATATATATATATATATATATATATATATATATATATATATTTGTCTGTTCGCGTTTTTCCGGCCCCCCTAATGGTCCGATTTTGATGAAATTTGGTACAAAAATCTTTCGTTTAATTTGAAAGGTCAAGTTCGTTAACCAGCAGAATCCGCCCACCGGAACATAGTTTTTGGAGCGAATGTCGCGCGAAAAAAATCGTTCCGCTTACTTCATATGCTTGCAAGTACTCGTTTTATAGACTTCTTGGCCTAGAAAAACGAATTTTTAAGGCAATAGCTTTAACAGTTTTCGAGAAAATTGGAAAAATAGTTTATGAATACCGGTTTTGTTTTGGGTACTTAAAATAATGGGATTCAGTTGAAACGTTTTTTGCATGTTCGAATTTCATCAAAACTAATATGTTGAAATTGTGGTTACGTTTGGAGTTAAGGAAGGGTTAGAATAAAATATTTTATTAACAGACATGAAAATTTTTGGTAACTTTGTATATTTTCCTTAATATCTCTAAAACTTTTGAGAATCTTGGGAAGTAGAAGTTTACCATTCGAAAAATTCTCTACAAAAAAGATTCTAAAGAAATTTTTGATTAGGCATTGTCAATCGGAGACATAAGTGCTTAAAACTTCAAATGTGTTTGTTTTGTTCTTTTGACCGGGTTTTCGTAGTTGTTTAGCTCACATTTTAATGGGTTGTTGTTTTTTTTTAATTGCATTTATTTATAGAATTAGTATTACTGTAGAAGAAATCAATAAAATTAGAAACATTTTGATATTTGAAATAACTATTTGCAGTAGTAGGGTTGGCCAACCAGTGGTGGGTGGGTGGGTTCCAGATATAAGGGTACGCTGCCCCTTGGTAACGGGCCTTTTGTTTACGGGGGAAAGGTTGAATCAAGATAATAACTGTTTCTATTTCAATCTTCCCAAATGACTCTAGGGATAAGAACTGAACCGCGCTAAGATGACGCAGTTCCTGCGAGTCGGACCTTTTAGCGCGGTTCCTCCCTCCCTTCATAGGGAGGAACCCCGCTTATAAGGTTGATCTCATGAAACAATCCCGAAGTGCCGACTAGAAAATTTTGCGTTTCAGAACCCCTAGAGACCGAAAATGACGGTGGTTCAAATTTGTTTATATATATATATTTGTCTGTTCGCGGAATAGCTCAGAGAGTAATGGTCTGATTTTGATGAAATTTGGTAAAAAAAATCTTTCGTCTAATTTGAAAGGTCAAGCTCGTTAACCAGCAGAATCCGCCCACTGGAAGATGGCGTATGGGGCGAAATTCGCGAAAAAAAATCGTAACGCTTACGTTTTTGAGTTCATAAGCTTGTAAGTACTCTTTTTATAGGCTTCTTGGGCTAGGAAAACGAATGAAACCATTTTCAAGGCGATAGCTTTGACTGTTTTCGAGAAAATTGGAAAAATAGTTTTTGAATACCGTTTTTGGTTTGGGTACTTAGAATCATGGGATTCAGATGATATATTTTCTGCATGTTCTACTTTCATTAAAACTAATATGTTGACATTTTTGTTACGTTTGGAGTTAATGAAGGGTTGGAATAAAATATTTTATTAACAGACATAAAAAGTTTTGGTAACTTTGTTTACTTTTCTTAATATCTCGGAAAAGGTTGAGAATCTTGCTAAACGGAAGATTGCCATTAGAAAGCTTACTAAATGCTCTACAAAAAAGGTTCTGATGAAAGTTTTGATTAGGCGATGTCAATCGGAGAAATAAGTGCTTAAAACTTTAAAGTAATTGATTTCGCTTATTCGAACTGTTCTTTTAGCGTGGTTACTCCCTTCCTCCATAGGGAGAACCCGCTTATGAGGTTGACCTCACGACGCAATCCGGAAGTGCCGACTAGAAACTTTCTCGTTTCAGACCCCATAGATCACGAAAATATAGGTGGCTCAAATTTGTATATATATAAAATCGTTCCGCTTACTTTATATGCTTGCAAGTACTCGTTTTATAGGCTTCTTGGCCTAGAAAAACCAATTTTTAAGGCGATAGCTTTAACAGTTTTCGAGAAAATTGGAAAAATAGTTGTTGAATACCGGTTTTGTTTTGGGTACTTAAAATAATGGGATTCAGTTGAAACATGTTCTGCATGTTCGAATTTCATCAAAACTAATATGTTAAAATTTTGGTTACGTTTTGAGATAAGGAAGGGTTAGAATAAAATATTTTATTAACAGACATGAAAAGTTTTGGGAGCTTCGTATACTTTCATTAATATCTCGAAAACGGTTGAAAATCGTGGGAAGCGAAAAGTTACCATTCGAGAGCTTACTAAATGGTCTTCAAAAAAGGTACTGAAGAAAGTTTTGAATAAGCGATGTCAATCAGAAGAATAAGTGCTTAAACTTTGAAGTAATTGATTTCGTTTATTCGAACGGTTCTTTTTGTCTGTTTTCATTCCTTGTTATTTTTTAATAAGAAAAACAATTCATTGTTAGAAATATAGCTTGCCAGGAGAAAGAGATTCGGTGACGTCTTTTGAATATTTTCAATTGCCTTTATGCTGTTGGTTTTTTATTTTATTTTTTAATTGATTTTATTTGTAGAATTATTACTATAGTAGAAGAACACAAGAAAATGTGATTTTTTTTAATATTTTTCAATGTATTGAAACGTATGAAATATGTATGTCTACAAGAGGATTCTGGGGTCTGGCGGACCCGACCAGGTAAAGTCATAAACCCATTTGTAGAAAGGCCGAACAAAATATTATCTGTTTCTTCTCTAAGCTTTTCAAATGACAATAGGGATATGAACGGAACCGCGCTAAGATGATGCAGTTTCCGGGTGGACCCGAGTCAATTTTGGGTACTTCCGGTTCTCACCTGGGTTAGTTCTAGTCTCTAAAATTTATTTCTGGGTAGTGAGCCAGAAGAAATTTCCGGACTCACATGATACCCCGGAAATGAACAGGAAGTGACCCAGATTGAACAGGATTCTCAGAGGTGAATGTGGTGACCCAGAAGTAACGTTCAGAAACAAGGAGGAAGTGAACAAGAAGTACTTAAAAGTAGCCCAAATCAAACCTGAAACGACCCGGGGATGATATAGTGGTCTAGAAGCTGCTTTGAGAAACGGGAATTAGCCGATATGAACCGGGATTGACTCAGATTGAACCTAAAGATGTCCAGGGGTGAATATGGTGACCCAGAAGTCATATTGAGAAACCGGAAGTAATGCAGGGAAATATCCTAAAGTGGCCCAGTCCCATCCCACGGACGAATATAGTGGCCTATAAGTAATTACATGAGACCAAAATTAAGCCGGAAGGGGACCAGATCCATCCAGAAGTCACCCGGGCGTGAATGTTTGACGCTGGAAGGGATCACGAGAGACCGGAAATTACCGGAAGTTGTCCAGATTCCCCTGGAATTTGATCCGGGATGAATATAGTGTCCATAAGTAATTGCGAGAAACCGGAAGTAACCCAGTTTGACCCAAGTTTGCATAGATCTGACCGGAAGTGGACTAGAGTGGGCCTGTCTGGGCTAGAAGAGGGCCAGACTAGACCGGGAGGTGACAATAGGTAATTAGCCATTAGCTACAACGATATTTCATAACTAAATTAGCGATTAACGACCTGCTGTCGCTATGCTCTCATTTTGAGCGCTGGGGTTGTACAGTAGCGCTAAATTCACGTTGAGGTATTAGCTTTTAGCGATCGCTAATTTTTGCCCAACCCTGCCTATCAGTTGAGTCCCTCGAACTTATCCCAATTAGCTTTATCTGTTATTTATGTTAGCTACAAGAGCGTAGGGCTCATTGAAAAAAA
Organism: Gonocerus acuteangulatus; assembly: GCA_946811695.1. Lineage (NCBI taxonomy): Eukaryota > Metazoa > Arthropoda > Insecta > Hemiptera > Coreidae > Gonocerus > Gonocerus acuteangulatus. The sequence continues at coordinate 17,929,488 of OX328132.1, forward strand.
TCTCTGCTCCACCAATTTATAAAGTGTTGCAATCTATAGATTGCCTGAGGCTTATGGCCTAGAACCAGTTGCAGTGTAAAAGAAAGGCGTTAACTTAGATAAATTATCTTCTCTTTTTATTAACTACGACAAATCGAGGTAAGATTCCTATTTCATTCCATTTCCTAATAACACCATCTTCTCTTGATGATGGGGCGAAACAGATGGATGTTTTTTTGGGGGGCTGGATTTACACGAACCATTATTCTATAAATCTTGAAGCTTATGAAGAAAAAAAAATGTCTCTTTGAAAATTCATAATAGGCGAAAAAAGTAAGATATTAACAGCAAAATGGGAAAACTATTTCAAGGACTTCCAAGAGAAAAAAGTCCGACTCGCAGGAACTACGTCATCTTAGCGCGGTTACGTACATCTCGAAGAAATGGAATAAATTAGTATCACAAAACACAGGAAACTGACAGTAGCCAACTTACACAGAAGTGGATAATTCTTAATCTGTATAAGTCAATACAATTATGTACTGAAAACGTACTTACTCTTTGACTACTGCTGAGAAGCCTCTTCTCAACAACCAAAAATTCGTTGTCATTTTAAGTATCTTGTTTTACTAACAAATTCGTCTTACTGTTATAATCAACTGTAAATATGTGCTTCATGGCGAATAAAATTCCATTCTGTCGTGGGTTAAATCTTTCTATAAAATAATAAATAACGATAACTTCAGTTGGAGGCTATGAGGAAGGTTATATAGACAGCAGAATTCAAAACAAAATACGTCATAATGATTAGCCACTGCCATCTTGATTACCACAGCCACTCCAAACTTATTATTACCAACACCTCTCACCGTTTCTTAGCTTATTTTACTACTATTCTAATTTTACTGATAAATGCAATTTAAAACAAGAAAAAAACAATTAAAAAGTGAGATAAACAAAGAGAAAGCCCCTTTCAAAACAAGAAAACAAACATTTTTTACGTTTTAAGCGCTTATATCTCTGATTGACGTTGCCCCATCGAATATTGCTTCAGAACCTTTTTTGTAAAGAATTTAGTAAGCATTCGAATGGTCACCTTCCACTTAGCACGATTTCCCAACCGTTTTCGAGATATTTACGAAAAATGTATGAAGATCCGAAAACTTTTTATGTCTATTAATAAATTTTTTTTTTCGCATACTTCCTTAACTCCAAATTTAAACATCTTAGTTGGGATTAATTTCCAAGTTGTAGAAAATATTTCAATTGAATCCCGCGATTCTAAGTACTCACAAAAATATAATGACTTACAAAAATATTGATTCCACTTTTCTCAGGAACGGTTACAGATATCGCCTTATAAATGGTTTCATTCGTTTTCTTATGTTAAGAAACCTATAAAACAAGTACCTGCAAGCATATAAACTCAAAAACGTAAACGTTAAGATTTGTTTTGTGCGAATTTCGCCCCAAACACTATCTTCTAATGGGCGGATTCTGCTGGTTAACGAACTTGACCTTTCAAATTAGACGACAGATTTTCGTACCAAATTGTGTTAAAATCGGACCATTTTTGAGCTTGCTAGAGCGCGAACAGACAAGCATATATATAAATATATATACATATATATATATATATATATATATATATATATATATATATATATATATATATATATACATATACAAATTTTAGCCACCTATATTTTCGTGATCTATAGGGTCTGAAACGTGAAAGTTTCTAGTCGGCACTTCCGGATTGCGTCATGAGGTCAACCTCATAAGCGGGTTCTCCCTATGGAGATGGGGAGTAACCGCGCTAAAAGTGAGCTAAACAACAACTGAAACCCGTTTAAAAGAACAAAACAAACACATTTGAAGTTTTAAGCACTTTTTTCTCCGATTGACATCGCCTAATCGAAAATTGCTTCAGAATCTTTTTTGTAGAGCATTTAATAAGTTTTTGAATGGTTACCTTCCGCTTACCAAGATTCCCAACCGTTTTCGAGATATTAAGGAAAATATACGACGTTCCCAAAACTTTTCATGTCTAAAAAAAAATATTTCATTCTAATCCTTCCTTAACTCCGAACGTAACCAAAATTTAAACATATGTGTTTATATGAATTTCAAACATTCAGAAAATATTTTAACTGAATCCGATGATTCTAAGTACCCAAACCATAAACGTGATTCAACAACTATTTTGCCACTTTTCTCGAAAACGAAAAATGGTTTCATTCGTTTTTCTATGCCAATAAACCTAAAAAACGAGTACATGCAGGCATATGAAGTAAGGATTCTGCTGGTTAACGAACTTGACCTTTCAAATTACACGAAAGATTTTTGTACCAAATTTCATCAAACTCGGACCATTATTGAGGCCAGGAAAAAGCGAACAGACAAATATTGATATATATATATTGAACAACCGTTATTTTGGTTCTCTAGGGATTCTGAAACGTAAAATTTTCTAGTTGGCACTTCCGGATTGTTTCATGAGGTCAACCTTGAAGCGGGGTTCGTCCCTATGAAGGGAGGGAGGAACTGCGCTAAAAGAGCATTTTCAAATCATTTGAAAAATAGAAGGGTCCGTTTGCTTATGTTTTGCTGAAACTTCATAACCCCATTTAAAGGGCATTGACACATTCTTTATATAAAAATTCCATCTATTTATTTCCTACGGTAGCACATACCAAGAGATATTTTTTGGCTCATTTTCAATGTTTACAATATGGGATAGTATTAGGTCCTTGATAGCTATGAACAATCATCCAATGGAATGTGATTTCTGAATAACCTCCGGATAGATGGTCTTTTCTAACCAAACAAATCTTACATTTGCTAACACCCTTTAGTGCCCCAGATCCAAAATTCAGTACTGTAGCAGATATTTAAAACATCCGTGCTTCTAATTGCATTGACCCTTAAAAATACTCATCTACAAGAACTTGAAAACTATTAAACCTTTGAATTTAGAGACTTATTTTTGTCACTGCTTGTGACATTAGCTTTGTACTTCCTCCGTGGAACTTATTTTATGTTTTCAACCAAAACATACTGCAAGCTGCCATTTAAGAGGTTGTTTTTTCCCCCAGTACTCAATCGATTATCTGAAGGATTGGTCCAAGACCCCTCATAGTGATCATTGCTCTAATTTTAATTAGAAATAAAAGTATGGATTATAATTTTCCAAATACTACCCTTTATGTCTCTTATGACCAGGATGGGCTAACAAGAAATGGGCATAGAACTCCAACAGGGAAGAAAAACGTCTTTATTAATAATTAAAAGCAAAAAAAAAAAAAAAAAAAAAAGCAACTGAATATACACATAAACTTTAAAGTATAATGATAACAACAGTGTAATCAAAACAGAAAATTATATATTTTTTTAAACTTTTAATTTATTTTCACTTTCCTTTTCCTTTACATTTATTTTTTTATTTTTAACTCATTTATGAGCTTTAAATACTTGCAAATTAACTGGATAAAAAAAGAACTTGTACCTATGTTAAATGATTTGCCCAATCCTAAACCTATTTCTCGTTTCATCCCATTTCTCAATATCATAAATAAACTGGCTTTAAAAGTGGACTAAGGATCTCACCCTGAAGTAAGTACTCCTGAATCAGTAAAAACTCTTCTTTGTATTATGTATAATTGGTTAATATGGTTATGATTTTAATATAGGTATATATATCCATAGGTATATATATATCTATTTTTTTAAATTTCATTTTTTTTTCCTTTCGAGTCAAACTTTAGCTGGGGCTACTAATGTTTAAGACTTAAAATTTCAACTTTCTAGACCAACACACTTTAAAGAATACTTATTCCAAATGACCATTAAGCCATTAGCGAGCCTAAACCACTTCAATACAAGGACTATAGCATTACTCATAACAGTCGGGCCCAGACCCCCGCCACTGATAACAAAACGCTTATCTCTGGTCCTTTGTCCATCAGCTTGACACTCTCAGCTGCACTACCTTCCTGCCAACCTGGTCCATCAATTTTATCTGAAGTTAATTATTTCAATGTTTGGATTAATTGGTTTAATAACAGGTATGGTTATAACAGGAGAGTCACAAAAAAAGTTTTTGCCTTCATACAGTTTTAAAAATATGAATACTAGAAGAGGATTTGAAAAATAATCAGGTTGGAAAATAAATCAATAAAAATGGAAGTTGAACGCAAGTGGGAGCTGAAAACTGTGGAAACACACTAATTCAGTACGGCACCGACAGTTATCTCAGTACACAGGCTCTACATTCTTGTTTGTTTGTTTTTTATAAATCGATGTTGTTTATGGTAATATACATAAATCGATTAACTGAACAGCCAATAAGAATGTTTTACTGTTGTTGTCCCTTATATAACAACAACGATTGTTTGAGATGGAGGGTAAGGATTTATATATTTTCGAAACTTTCATGCATGCTTAAAGATGTGACATTATAACCACATAAAGCATAAGCTATATATTTAAGTATGCATTTAAAAAGCAAATAACGAATACTCATACGAAAACGCATTTCCTGTTTTTTTGGGAGATTATACGATTTAAGGAATATGTATTTTTTTTTAGAAAATATGAAAAAAGGAGTGTATTCCAAAACTCTTGTGGTCAAGCGTTTCGAGGAATAAGGGGCCTTCGGACTCCCATTGCTTAAAAAAAAAAAAAAAAAAAAAAAAAAAAAAAAAAAAAAAAAAAAAAAAAAAAACCTTAAAGAGGCCAATGAAGCAAACTTCCGTTTATGTTATCTAATTCTTCCAAAAAAGATAAAAAAGGATTAATTATTAAATACGAATATTAAAATTGGACTATAAGAATGGTCTAATGAGTTCATAAAAATCAAATAAGGCAAAGTTGTTAAAACCAGTAGGCCATGACAATATAATAAAGAATTTGTTGAAATTCATCAAAGAGACGAATAATATTTTAGCAGGACAAAATCATCCTGTAATAAGATGTTTTAAAATGAGGAAAGAAGAGATTCTAGAAGAAAGGCAGGGTTGCTAGTGAATCATCCAACTCCCAGAGATGAAACAAAGCAGCAAGGGCGAAACGTACTAATATAACTATGAACCATGGGCGTATATAGGGGGGTCTGGAGGCCCCCCCCGAAGGCGGTAAAAATGTATCATAAAAAACTTAAAAATAAATTAAAGGAGATCACTTAGTTCAGAAAAAATAGTTTTATTGGGTGTAATAGCGTTTTAATTGGCTAACTATTCCAAGTTCTAGATTGTTAGTATTCCATACCCCCGAAATTCTTCCAGCCCTCATATATAATGGTAAAGGACCAGTAGAGGAAATTTCTAAATAGAGACCAGTGACACTCTATTCTATAGTCCGGTGAATCATAGAAAAGGTGCTAAACACGAGGTAAGACAACAGGTTACTTTTCACTCCAGCCGTAAAGATGATTCATTAAAGGGCTGCCTGATTGACATGTCAACTTCATCAGAAGCAATATTAGATAAATCTGCGAAGAGAAAAGATGATGGCCTTTAAGCCTTTTAGATGAAACACGCGCTTACGACAATATCGGCCACAGACATATTTTGAAGCTCAAGAAATATCTCCAGACCTAAGGAATGCTGTCTCTGCCTTGCTTTGCAATAACGAAATAAGAGTTATCGCTGGTATGAAACAAATTGATGCTATAAAGGTTAAGCAAGACGTGCTACAGGGAGGTCCACTGGTACCTGCCTTCTTCATAATCGGAATAGACCACCTATTTAAAGAAGTAGCAACTAACCATTTAATTGCAATTAAATTAATTGTTTCATTTTGTTCAAACAATTGACAATTAATTTTGATAATGAAATTTGAAGTATAAAACATTAAGCCACTACACAGTTCAAATTAGTCATCATACGGTCCTATTATAGTCCACTTCAACCACTTCCGGTCATGTCTGGCCATTTCCAGTACACTGCAAATCACTTATGGCCTATTCTGGCCCACTTCCAGTCCGCACAGGTCCACATGTGTCCATTTTCGATCAGCTCTGGGCAACTTCCAGAGGCATTCTTGCCCACTCCAGGCCCACTTCCGCTTCATTCTTGTTAACCTCCGATCGCACCATGGTCACTCTGGCTCACTTTCGGTCTTTATGAGACACTCCGGTTCAACCTATATCACTTCCGGTCACTGGCAAGCTCTATATACTCTATACCCATCTTAATCTGGGTTAGTTCCGGTCTCTTGCCATCACTTCTGGGGCACTCTATTCGGATCAAATTGGTTTGGCAGTGTTGGGTAAAATCCTAGTCTATTATAAATATATATATATATATATATATATATATATATATATATATATATATATATATATATAAATCAGGTGTTTGTCTGTCTGTCAGGTTGTTCCTTATATAAATCTACACCGTTTGGCCAAACTGGGCATACATATAGGTCTTGATCCGGGGAGTGCACTAGGCTAGGTCAAAATCGTCTATCAGCTGTCTGTCTGTCTGTTTGTTCCTTATACTAACCCACACCGTTGGTCCGTTTTTGACCAAACTTGGCACACAGGTAACTCTTGATACTGGGAGTGTCATAGGCTAGGTCAAAAACGTCTAACAGCCTCCTGTCTGTTCTTAAGGGAAAGGGAAATTATAGCCTTAGCGAAATTTTACTACATTTTTTTTTTATTATTGGTTTCTTCCCAACATTTGAATATAGGGTTTTTGAATTTGCTAAAAAAAAATCTGACATCCGTTTTGAAATCAAAAATTGTTTACTACTGTTATACTGCACTTTATAGTAGCCATTATTTATTCAAAATATTCACGATCAAGTTTTTCTCAAGTGTAAATGAATTTTTACGGGGCCCATTTCTTTTGAGAGAATAACGAGAACATAGTTTCAAGCCCAATCAATTCATCTTCTTCTTGCGAAAAATCATTTCAAACTTTAAACAAACAGTTCCGTCACCTGTGATGGGCATAATTTTATTTATAAATAAACAAACGAAGTTATTTGTAATTCACATATTTCTATATACGAATATAAATAAATTCGTATTCATGGGCGTGAATACGAATTTATTTGTAAACACGCTTATTAAATATATAAATACAAATAAAATTTCATTCACAAATTTTCCTGTAAATACAAATAAATTCACAGGAATAATTGTAAATGTTCACAAAAATAGTGATTACTAAAAAAAAAAACGCATTAAAATATATGAATATAAATGTATTCACATTTGTGAATAGAAATTAATTCATAAAAACATTCACAAAAAAAATCATGAATTTTTGCTTATAACGATAAGGTGATATTACTAAGTATATTGAAGGTGGTATTAGGAAGGATATAGAAGGTGGTACTAGGAATGGTATTGAATGTAGTATTAGGAAGGACATTGAAAGTGGTATTAGGAAGGTTATAGAAGGTTGTATTTGGAAGGGTATAGAAAGTAGTATTTGGACGGGTATTGAAGCTGATGAAAGGAAGAATATTGAAGGTTGTATTAGGAAGGGTATAGAAGGTTTTATTTTATTTTATTTTTTTTTTATATATATATTTATTTATAGAATATTACAATCTACAATTGAACTGTACTTTGTAATTTGATGTTAGTTACTTGACCACGCCTCAGGTGTCCCCAGTTGTCAGCCGAATACCTTCCTTAGGAAGGATTCTAGGGTGACCTGGAGTTACCTTACGCCATCCAACCACACCCTGCGAATAGCAGGGAGGATTGGAGGCGAATGAGGCATGGCCTGTGATATCCTGAGGAGAGAAAATATCCATCGATATCACTCTCACTTATTATAATTTCACTGATTTTTTTCACTCCACGACACTACACTACCTTAGTAGATCCCGGGGCCACTTTCTATTAAGACGTCTTGGTGGAGAGGAAGGATGATTAGTGCTTGATAAGGATTGGGCTATAGGATTAGGATGATTGATTAGTTTACTATGGAAGGATGAGAAGCGGATAGGGATTATATCTTGGACAAAAGGGATATTTAGGTCATTATGGAGGGTGCGATTAGAAGGTTTTATTAGGAAAGATATAGAAGGAACTAGTAGGAAGAAAATTGAAGGTCGCATTAGAAACGATATTGAAGGTGGTATTAGGAAGAGTATGGAAGGCAGTATTAGGAAAGGTATTGAAGCTGACGTAAGAAAATATATTGAAGGTAGCATTAGGAAGGATATTGATGGTAGTATTAGGAAGGATATAAAAGTTAGTATTGGGAAGGATATTGAAGGTGGTATTAGGAAGGATGTAGAACTTAGTATTGGGAAGGATATTGAAGGTGGTATTAGAAAGGATATAGAAGGTCTTATTAGGAAGGATATTGAAGGTGGTATTAGGAAGGATATAGAAGATATTATTAGGAACGGTATTGAAGTTAGTATTATGAAGGATATTGAAGGTGGTACTAGGAAGGGTACAACACCTTCAAAACTTATCCTTCCTAATACTACCTTCAATACCGTTCCTAATACTACCTTTCATATACTTCTTAATTATAACCTTTTCGTTAATACACAAAAGTTCATAATTTATTTTGGAAGTTATAATGTGAATACATTTGTATTCATATATTTTAATGTGATTTTTTTTTAGTTATCACTTGATTTTTTGTGAAAATCAACAGTTTTTGTGAATATTTACAATTTCTTCTGTGAATCCTTGAATTTGTGAATGTAATTTCATTTATATTCATATATTAACTGTACGTGGATACAAATAAATTCATATTCACACTTATGAATGCGAATTTATTTACAAATATGTGAAGTACGAATTCGTATTTTATTTATAATTAAAATTATGCCCAACTCTGCTCACTATCAATAAGGAGTTATTAGGATTTATTATATCAGCTTCAGGATGGAGGTCCATTAATATGAAAGAAGTATTGCTTGTTTTGGGCGAGGAGCTATTTGCATTGACAAAATACATTTCATGGAAAACGTCTCGTATTCACAACATTTCAAAGAAAATTTATCCAATTTAAACCAAATTTGGACGGTCGATAAAAGCTCCAAAGTTACAGATTTTCGTTCAATCTGGGTATTTTTATGTGTTCAGTAAGGTTATGTGCAAAAAAGTTTAAATTTTATTTTTGTTTTGAGATAATACAAAATTCAGGTATATGGTTAGAAAAACGAAGCTCTCTTCTTTTCAAAGAACCCAAAGACGTGAAAATCTGATTATCTCAAGACGAGATATTGAATTTCAAAACGTCACGTAAAGTTTTTGCTTACAAATCTTTAGTCCCCTCCAGACTTTTCAGAAAAATTACTATTTTTTTTTCGATGATTGTTACCACATAAGGGTTTCTTGGGGTGGAGATTTTAAATCTTCTATTTATTTTTTTTAGTGAAAACATTTTTAATGCTGGTTTACTTAAGAACGTAAACATATTAGCGCGGTTCCTCCCTCCCCCATAGGGAGGAACCCCGTTTATAAGGTTGATACAATGAAACAATCCGGAAGTGCCGACTAGAAAATTTCTCGTTTCAGAAACCCTAGAGACCGAAAATAACGGTGGTTCAAATTTGTGTATATATATATTTGTCTGTTCGCACTGTAGCTCCCAGACGAATGGTCCGATTTTGATGAAATTTGGTAAAAAAATCTTTCGTCTAATTTGAAAGGTCAAGTTCGTTAACCAGCAATATCCGCCTACTGGAAGATGGCGTTTGGGGCGAAATTCGCGCAAAAAAAAACGTAACGCTTACGTTTTTGAGTTCATAAGCTTTTAAGTACTCGTTTTATATGCTTCTTGGACTAGGAAAACGAATGAAACCATTTTCAAGGCGATAGCTTTAACCGTTTTCGAGAAAATTGGAAAAATAGTTTTTGAATACCGTTTTTGGTTTGGGTACTTAGAATCATGGGATTCAGTTGAAACATTTTCTGCATGTTCTACTTTCATTAAAACTAATATGTTGAAATTTTGGTTACGTTTGGAGTTAAGGAAGGGTTAGAATAAAATATTTTATTAACAGACATAAAAAGTTTTGGTAACTTTGTTTACTTTTCTTAATATCTCGGAAAATGTTGAGAATCTTGGTAAACAAAAGAATACCATTAGAAAGCTTATTAAATGCTCTAAAAAAAAGGTTCTAATGAAAGTTTTGATTAGGCGATATCAATCGGAGAAATAAGAGCTTAAAACTTTAAAGTAATTGATTTCGCTTATTCGAATTGTTCTTTTTGTCTGTTTTTTATTCCTTGTTATTTTTTAATTGTTTATAGTTGGATAATGTATTTGAAAATAAAACAGGTTAAGAAAAACAATTTAATGTTAATGATATGGATTTCCAAGATTCCAAGACCTTGTAACTAGTGGGACCTAGTGTTAGCCGACCCTTCCAGGTAAGATTGTAAATCATGACCTTTCAAGACTTTACTACACACAGGAATGGCGTTAGTGACCTTAAGGGTTGACACGCCATTATAATAATTAATTAAAAAAAAAAAGACTGGTGGAACCAAAATAATAGCTGCTTCTATTTTAATCTTTCCAAATTATACTAGGGATATGAACGGAACCGCGCTAGGATGATGCAGTTCCTGCGAGACGGACTTTTTTTTAAATATACTTGACGAAGTATAAATTATTGTTTAACGATTATATTTTTCCTTTAATCTACTCTCTAAAACAAATGAATTGGCTACATTACTTCGGAAAGTGCTAAAAGTATCATAAAAATCTGTTACATCCGATTGAACTCAACTTGGATTTAAAGAGACCGGGAAATCGGCGATTTAATCATTTCATGGTCATGAAAGCTTGCATTCCGAAGTTTTGGCAATGGCTCATGCCAGGTCAACTAGAATTTCCATTACAACAGGAAACTACTAGAAATAAGATTTTTCGAAGGAAAGGGAGATTTTATGCAGTGTTGGGAAAAATCATAGTCTATTATTTATATTAGTACTAGCTGTTGCCCGGCATACCATGCAACACCTACTTTCTATATCTAGAAAAACAAAAATAAATTAGAAACCAAGTAAGTAATATTAAAATCTAGGGGTCTCCCGTGGTCTAGTAGCTAGCGCCTAAGATTAGATTCATAAGCGGGAGATGGTGGGTTCGATTCCCACTGGTGACAGGAATTTTATATTTTATATTACACGGAAGTGGATAAGGAACAAACATACAGACAGGCAGGGGGTAGACGTTTTGGACCTAGCCTACAACACTCTCCGGATCAAGATGTACCTGTGTGCCAAGTGTGGTAAAAATCGGTTAAACGGTGTGAATTTGTATAAAGAACAAACATACAGACAGACAGCTGGTAGATGTTTTTGACCTAGCCTACGAGACTCCTCAGTAGCAAGAGTTACCTGTGTGCCAAGTTTGGTCAAAATCGGACCAACGGTGTAGGTTAGTATAAGGAACAAACAGACAGACAGAGAGCTGATAGACGATTTTGACCTAGCCTAGTGCACTACCCGGATCAAGACCTATATGTGTGCCCAGTTTGGTCAAACGGTGTAGATTTGTATAAGGAACAACCAGACAGAGAGACAACACCTGATTTATATATATATATATATATATATATATATATATATATATATATATATATATATATAATAGACTAAGATTTTACCCAACACTGCATAAAATCTCCCTTTCCCTCGAAAAATACAATTTTTCTAACCCACAGTTCCCAAATCTCGTAATCCAATTACAGGCTTGTAATGGCCATTCCCATTACTCCATTCCAATTCCTGTAATTGTAATGGAAATTGCAATTACTTTTTCTGATTACAAGTAATGGTATTCAAAAAAAACCATACCCATTACTTGTAATTGGAAAATGTAATTGCAATTTCCATTACCATTACAGGAATGGGAATAGGAATTGCAATTACGTTTGATGTAATTTTTAGTAAAAAAGCCTGCATTCCGATTTTTGACAATGTTTGGTTACATTCCAACTCTGGAATGTCTGTTCCAAAGACACCATACATATAATCTTATGTATTTCAACTCGATAAATCCGAATCCGGAGTCCATTTGACCCCAGCTCGTCAGGTTGAAGGGCATTTGAAGGTCAAATATCGAATGAAGTCGTTAAAGAAGAAGTAACTAGAGCTTCCATGGATTTAATGATCGCTATATATGTTTGTGTTCCTGAGGGAGATAGTGACAAAGAGAAAACAAATAAATAACATAAAATACTAAGGATATCTGCTCCAATATTGAGGAAAAGTGAATAAGGAATCATTCAGATTTATACTGAGTAAAATTGAATATTGATTTTAATATGAATATCATATCAACATACTATACTAAATCAATTTCTTATTTCTTCTTATTGTTGCTATATTTTGAAAATACAGAATAGATAATACATTAAGAGTTTACTGTGGCTGTCAATCACAGCAAGATTTGAGAAAAGGTTACACATATTTACCAATATATTTTTTGAGCTCAAATAAATGCAAACACTAATTAACTAATGATATACATTAGTGCTCTATAGACTTAAAAATTCCATTGACTTAAATTCTCTGTTTAAACTATGTATATGTATTTTCCTTTATTAAATTTACCAAATATGCACCTGATAACCATTGCTTAGCTCACCACAGGCTGGAGCTGTGATATAATCGTTATTGCCTATGGCAAAACAAAAAATCCGACTCTCACGTACTGTATCATCTTCATAGTGTTTCCTTTCTTAGTATTAATATTAACATTATCTATTCTCACATATCCCTAGTGTCATTTGAAAAGTTTGGAATAGATAAAGTTAAAAAATTACTACAATGAAATCTTGAAAATAAGTGATATTTTAGGCCCATTATGCACAGAAATCTTACAGAAGTGGAAATGACTCACACAGTCTCTTCGACTTCCGCTCAGTAAGCTCTATAACAAACAACATAAAATTGTTTCTCATTTTACATTATCTTTTTGTTAAAGTTAAATTCATTTTACTGCGAAAAACAATTACACAAACAACATGCAAAATCTAAGGAAAACATACACTATGAACCGTTCAAAGGAACGAAACCAACCCACACCACAATAATTTAAGCACTGATTTCTCCGAGTGAGAACTTTTCATTGAAAATAACTTCTGAACCGTTCTTGTGGAGAATTTATAAGGCTTTCCGATGGCTGCATTCCACTTACCACGATTTCCCGACCTTTTTCGAGATATTTTAGGAAATTACGAAAATCCTAAAACTGCTTTTGTCTGTTTATTTATTTTATTTTTTTCTAATACTGCCTTAACTCCAACTGTAACCAATATTTAAATATCTTAGTTTGGATGAATTTCAAACAACTAGAACAATTTTTAACTGAATCCATCATTTGAGAACCCAACTTGAAAATAAGTTAGTAAAACTAGTTGTATCCACTTTTCTCAAAAATGATTATGGATATCGCCTAAAAAATGGTTTCATTCGTTTCCATACGTTATAAAATTCATAAAAAGTGTATCTGTACTCATATTAATGCAAAAACGTAAGCCCTAAGATTTATTTTGCGCGAATTTCGCCCAAAAAGCCATGTTCCGATGGACAGATTTTGATGATTAACAAATAACACCATTCAAATCAAACAAAGTATTTTTGTAAATAGACATAGGGTGACCGACGGGAACCGGACTTTTTAAAATGACTATTATGAAGCCCCTCGTGGAGGTATAGTGAAGAGACCTTCAGCAGTGCTCTCGATATCGAATGCCATTTCATTTGCAATGGAGCAATGGACGATCAAGCAGTGCATGTTTGCGTACGACACATAGATGCGAAGTGTTGAGTCGGCCACAGCGGTGCAGCGGCTTTTTCGCGTTCATTTTCGTTCCGTGGTCTACTGGCTAGCGCCTTAGATTCATAAGGCAGGAATGTTTTCATCCCACGGCTCGTTCTGTCGCATCCAGGATGTCTGCGCTAATGGCCCTAGTTGTCGAAGCGCCGTAAAAATAAAAAAATAAAAAATCGGGACTTATAATTGACATTTCCGTATTGTTTCATAGTTTTTGGGTTTATAAGCTATTGAGGGAGAAAGGAAACAGGCTTATTACTTTGTTTTTCAACTTGACTATAATAATGAGCATCAGTCAATATGTGGGAACAATAATGATACTGATACTTCAACCATGTTAATACTCCAATTCTTATAGCATTTTCAAGAAATTTAAGTACATGAAAGCATGGACGTATATAGGAAATAATTGGGGGGGGGGGGGGTGGTTTCCGGGGCATGGAATACTAACAATTTAGAACTTGGAATAGTTTTAGCCAACTAAAACGCTATTATACCCTATATATATATATATATATATATATATATATATATATATATATATATATATTATTTAACTAAGTGATCTTATTTAATTTATTTTTTATTGCAAATTGTTACCGATCAAATCTAAATTTCGCGAGAGGGGTTGCAGCCCCCCCCCTTATATACGCCCATGCATGAAAGTATTTATCATGAGAGTATTGTTTTAGGATTAATACTCATGGATCATATTGGTTTCAGAATTCATAAATTATATTATTTTATTATAATGTTTTATCTAAAAATATGACTAGTCGTGTCTCTTTGTTTGGTTTATTTAAGGGCTAATGATGAGCTCTGCCTGATCCTTAGGGTGCACACAGAACAATCGTCCTTGTAAACAGGGCTGTGGCTCTTCTTTTTGCACAATAACTTAACTTTGAAAAGCAGAATACCATCATGTAAAATATGTGAAACTCAATCACAATTTTTTTAAGATAAATTGACTTCCATGGCTATTACATCTGATAATGTTGGTTATCTACTAGAATAAGGATAAGGTAGCGATTTACTAAAGCTATCTGCTGGTTAACACCCTTTCTAAGGAGGGAAATAGGGATTTCCTCAGTCCTATGGATATTCAACCTACCAAGGCTGAATTCAAGCCAGTGTCTCTAAGGATCTCCAATGCCAGATTTAATTTTCAAGGAATAGAGGAGGGGGAGATAGGCAAAGGTGTCCGATTTTGGCTTAATTTGCTAGTGGCACATAAAGGCCAAAAATAATCATTGGTACTGCAGTGGGGAGGGAAAATGTTTTTGCCTTCCAGTACTGAGGGGTATGATGTTAGTCAGTCACTGGAAATCACAGTGTTGGAGCTCTGGAGTGGAGACAGAATTTGCTGATGTTATGAATTGGGAGGTGGCCCGATCTTCAGAAACACTGGGAGCTCATGGGGATATCCACATCTTTCATAGATTCAAGGGGCTTAGGCGGGGTTTGAATTTAAGGCTGTAAAGTGCCAGGCATGAGCACATAATGTGTCCATCTTCTGTGACATACACACCAGCCACTGGACAGCCCCTTGTTACTACTCTGAAACAATTAGTTATTGAATGATTGATACAGTAACTATGATATACTACATGGGGTGACTTTCATAAACCTGTACAATTATTCAAGTGAACTTGCACAGTTTTGGATTGCCTATTATTATATCCTTGATCAACAGTAAATTGGGATGGGTGTTATGCAAAAGTTATGCATTAAAATTTTATTAGACCTTATAGATTCTACTTACTTCTGATCAAGATTTGTAAATACAACCAAAATTGTTTAAATTAAATTTTCTTCTAAACAGAAATCAAAATCCCCCTCCCCCACAATTAGTATTTGCTAATAATTATTTAATTGGTGCTAAAGACCTCAGCAGTCGATGCTGTAAAAAAATTATTTAATTTACAACAATAGTGAATGTACTAAAATCTTTAATGTTATGTATTAAAATCTTTGCAGTAAAGAGATATTTTGTTGCTTGCAAGGAAACTCTTTCTTTCATAAACATAGATTTTATTGGTATTATTTACTTTTAACCCTTCAAAATTCATATCCCACACCTATTTGATATATGATTTTTATTGGTAGCTCCTATGTATATATATGAACATCTGGTAATTGTTCTCAAATATCTGTGAAAATATTTAATAATTTTGAGCTAACCACCAAAAATAATAAAGTGTAATAAAAAAATAATAACTCAACCTCAAAGATTCAAGTTTCAAAGATTGCCTAATTTAAGGATTGATGTTAAAAAACATATGATTTTTCTCAGTAGCTTTCTGATGGAAGTGCTTTGTCTGAGTTTAATGTATAATATTATATAATTTATTTAAAAAAATAATTTTATAACACCAATCAAAGGCACTAATGATCATTGCTGTCAATATATTAAAAAAAATTATAAAGGTGTTACTTATAAAATACACGTTTAAAAAAGTTAATTGATTCTCATCTTGTTTCAGATTAAACAAAATTGGAAAAAACCCAAATTTGGTTTCTCATCATGAAGAAGAAGAAGAAGAGGAAATGGGTAGTGAAAGTAAAACAATAAATGCTGTAGTCAATGCATTATCAGAGCAAGCAGACCATGCTAATACATCTGTCGAGTCGGTTGGAAATAGATCTTTAATCAGTGAATTAGGAAGAAGTCTGCATATTCTTACAGCAAGTTTGCCACGTCCAAAATCTGAAAGTAACTTTGCCAATATACAAGAGCTACAAATGAGCTCAAGACCAACATTCCATAAATCAGACACATTTAATAAAGAAGAGAGTAATACATACCAATAAAAATTATTAGTTTAGAACATTACACATCAGTTTTATTTTTAAAAGCATTACATTTAAGTAAAATGGATGAAAAAGATATCCACTTTCTAAAATGTATCAATAAATCTATAAAAAATTTTGGTGGCTTTTTTTTACTAAGAAAATTAATTCTGATTTCATTAAAAAAATGTCTAATGATATAATTTATTAGAAAGTGAGACAAACTGTTGCTAATGTAGTTACTTGTCTGAACCATACTCTGTGGCATATCAATGTTTATTCATTTTCCTTTCTGCTTTTTTATATTTTTAATTTATATGAGCCAAGCTAAATGGATCAAGTTCATTAATTAAATTAAAATGAGAACATTATTTAATTCAAAGCAAAGTAACACATTTGTGGGTCCCTGACGAGCACATAGGTGTACAGCTTACCATTTCCACAATTTTATTCCGTTGATTTCTCAGTATTTAAATTAAAGGAGGTTTTTAATGTAATTTTTTTTTTACATTGATTTATTGAAAAGAGCTAAAATAATAAATAAGTATTTACCTACAAGGCAATTCAGATGATATACTTCAAAGTAGTAATTTTACTTAAACAATGTTCAGGTAATTGATTACTAGTAATTTTGAATATCAACCTGTTTAAGGAGAAAAACAAATAAATAATAAAATGTGATATTTCATTTCTCCATTTAAATAGAATGTTTATTAATACACATTCAATTTCCCAAATCCCATCTTCATCATGGTTGATGTATACTTGACCACAAATTTCATAAGCAGATAATCTAATTTAAAAAAATTACATAAATAATGGAAATAGAGTTACAGTAATAACTAAAGCTACAAGAAAAAAAAAGGCTAGGTATTGATAAAATTCTAAGTATCGGGTTTTAATAAATAAATTGGCTGAATTCAGCTTAGAACTGTGATAGAATGAATAATTAGTGATATGTCTTTTAATAGAAAGGTACCTGAGTTATGGTTTAGGCATTAACCAGGCATTGACTAGCCATAAGAATGCACCATTCGACACAACATACATGATTAATAATAATATAATTAGTTATCTTGTTATGAGAACTATATTGTCTCCCTCAGTTGTTTTACATTCTTCATTCATAATTAGATGATACTGTAAAAATTTACAAAAATAAAATGTAGTTTTTACCAATTGCAGTTAATACTGTTAACTGTATTAATAAATTGTATGCATATATATTTTTTTATAAAGCTAAAGTAAACTATGGCAATTTTGCTGACTGTACTTAATTACAAATAAATAAATATTTTAAAATTCAAAAGTGGGTACAACCACACTAACCTATCAACTAATTGCACCCACAGTATTCTACTACACAAATTCTTTTCTTTGTATAAACAGAATGAACAAGATAAATATTTATTTTGAAAACTGAACTGATTATTAATATTCTTTTTTATCCTAAAACTGTAGAATTAATTTAATTTTTACTGTGAACTGTATTACAAAAAAAAAAAAAAAATACTCAAAGTTGTCTGGAACTGCCCACTTAATATTCTGTAAAACAGATCTAACACAATATATATTTTAGTATGAAATATGAAGCCACTAATTCCTTTGAATATAATACCACTGTAAACTTATAGTGAATTTATATGTAACTTAGTATATTTCTAAACTTACACTTCATTTACAGCACTTAATTGTGTAATGCATGTCTCAATTATCTAAATAAAATGAATACATATTCTTATTCAGCTAAATTTAATTTAATTATAACATTTATTTCAATGAAGAACAAAAAGAGAAAAGTAATTCCTGTTTTACATTAATTTGATGTGGGTTAGTGTTACTTTGATCCCATAGTAAACATTAATTAAAAATATAATTTTTTAATCAGATTCAATTGGACATCCATGAAGATTTTTACAAAAATTACTGTTGATAATTTTGTTGTTTAAATAAAATATCTATTCTAGTGTTATTTGTGCTTGTTAAAAGCTTTGTTATTGTTCTAAATAATTTGTTTTAATATTTCATTAAAAATACATATGTATATATAAAAATATAGAATGTTACCATGGTATTCAATCTGTATTTAAAAGAGAAAAAAATGAAGACTGTGATATGAAAGATAAGAGAGAATATTTGGCCATTAAATAATATTGAAAAGCTACTAGTATAATGGGAAGCTGCATTTTGTTCATTGAAATGAATAATGCATTTTATAATGTGATGAAATGTTGTTAGATTTGTATACTTAATAACTAAAAATATTAAAGTGATATTTTTTTTCTTTTTTGTTGTTGATTTCCATAGATAATCTTATGTTCTTAAATTGAACAGAATCCAAATTTACTGAAGGTTATGTTTTCTATTACTTTTTTAAAAACCTTATTTAAAATAGCTATCTCATTAATTTATGAAGTATTTAAATGACTATTTACACACAACTGATTGCTAAAAAACATGTTGATCTTTGATTCATAAGAGTGCATTGTTTTTGAAAAACTTAATCTTCTGCTTAAAAAGTTGAGCATGAGGGAAGCCTTAAATATTTGTAAATTTGTGGTCCTAATTTTCATATGATCTCTGATATTTGTAATTCGTTCAAATGAGAAAAGTGTGTATTGCAATGAATGATGATCATGAAGAAGAAAACACTGAGTAGCTACATGCTTTTTTCCAACGGTTTACAGACAAGTAATTGTTTATGTTGGCGGTTACACAGATTAGATTGATAAAAATTTCAGTAAATGATATACATGGAATTAGAGCTTACTTGTATGTTTCTGGAAGATGTATATTCATATTTTTGTAACAGTGGATTCAAACTATTCAATGAATATTCCTATTCATTTAATAAATGAAGTTATTACGTTATTAACTCTTTATTATTTTGATGTTGTAAATCACTTCTATATCTCATGGATGTTCAAATTAACTTATGGTCAATAATTAATAATGACCTGTTTATCTGTATACTACATACAGATCTGTATACTTCATCATGTAAGTAAATGTCTTTCTGACCATAATTTTATACTTGTTAGTAATGTTATGTACTATAATAAAGTCTATAACTACAATAAATAAAATGTAAAATACATACCAGTTTGCTATCAAATAGGTAAAGAACATACAAATGCACTCACTCTATACTCTCTCAGTCTCTACTCTGGAAATCTCTCTCACTCTCTCTCTCTCTCTCTCTCTCTCTTCCCTCCATCCTTTCCTTCTCAATACATATACACACATGTGCATACACAGCAGAATGACAAAGTTCAACTCCACAGATGATAAGTTTTAGCAGCTTAGACAGGTTTAAAAGAAGAAAAATCCAAAAACCAATTGACCAGGACTTGTCTCATAATTTATCGCCAAATCTCTCATGCATTGTAAATAGGAATTTTTGAAAGCAGTGAGATTTGATGGATAGTACTTGTAAATTAAATTGTATATTAAATTGAACAAACATTTTTAGTTAGAAAGGTGAGCTGTTGGTGAGTGTGTATTCATTGATGGAATCGCTAAAATGTTCTTTCTGTCCATCGTGATAATGATCTTGTAAATAAGTATGTTTGTAGAAGAGACTTTATTATATATAAAAAAAAAAGAAAAAAATAATAAATTTATACAAAAATATATATAAGTATGCATATATACAGTATTGTAATATATTGAAGAAAAACACTTATTTTAGGGTAAGCCAGCTAGAAAACAAAAAAAAAAAAAAAACGCAATATCTTTGTAGATTAACAAAGTAATTATAGCTTTAATTATTAGAGTGCTCAATTTATGACAGCTGCATTTTTAAGTCTCCTTCCATAAATATTGTTTAACAGTGTCTGATTTGTTTTAGTTAAAGTTGTCATAGGATGAATAGGCCTAATTCTTATCAAAATCAAGATGGCAATATGGTTTAAAAATTAAGAATGCACACATTTAAAGCACAAGTTTTCTACTTTTCTTTTACTTAAATATTTTCTTTTGTATTGTCTTTGTAATAGATTAAAATGAAATGAAAGTAGGCAAGGTAATAAAATAAAATAGGGTTAGACTTGAAATAAATTATTCTTTTATTGTGCTTCTAGATGTAATCTCAGTCTTTTTATTTTATTATTTAGTTACTAATGTAAAAGTATTTATTTGTGATCAAAACCTATTTAATGATTTTTTTTATGAATCAGTCACCCATTGTACATTTCTTTTGGTACTTTTAATACATACTTTAGGGATAGATATGTGCCTGTAAGATTAAATATAACATCGATATTTTAAATTATTGATATTATTTTCTAAAACGAGTTTAACTTTCTGCATTTATTTTATTTTCAGCCAAAAAAGTCACAAAATGTGTCTATAATTGTGTTTTTTAAAATTAATAATTTAAGAACTGGGAAATTGGTTAAAATTTAAGATTTACAGGAAGTAAATCCTTTATAAGAATGATCAATTTTAGATATGCTTTCAAACAGAAAACTAATTAGCTTTTGATCAAGTCACTATCCAAAACTAACCTGTAAAATAGTAAAAGTGACAAAGAATTTTGCCTGTCTTTCTCATTCTTATTTTTGTTCATTTATTTTTATCCAATAAAATTATTAAGATTATGCAACTAAAATGTTTTAAATGAAAAAAATCTTTAAAAAACAGAATTGTACATGTTTTTTTCTAAAAAAATTGGGCAAGTGTTCTATCAAAATAAGGAAGTAGAAAAATAGCATTTATCATTGACATATTTTTTTTTCTTTTAAATTTATTTTATTATTTAGGTTAAAATGGTTTTGTAGCATTTTATAATGAAGCCAATGACATAATTTTAATGTGCCAGAAGTGCTCGTCAGATTAATAAGATTAATGCTGTAAAAATCACTAAATGTAGGTGCATTGAGAAATGCTTTCAATTAGATATAAACTTGGTCAACGGCAGGTTCATAGGTGAGGGATCTTACTACTTATAAGCTCTGTGATCTGTATTTCGATAGATAGTTGATGAAATGGTCAATATTTTTTATAAATATTTCAAAAAGTTACTTGTTTCCCTGCTGACCATTATGTCAGAATAGTATTATTGTTGTAAACATAGATGAAAAATAATGTAATAATACTCTTGTATAAAATTTGATGTTTACAGATTTTTTTTTCTTAAATATAATAAACTCTGAAGAAAATTGGAAGATTACTCAAAGAATTCCCAAGGAAAATGTTTAGGAAACTCTATTTGGTATAAAGAAACAATTATTTGAACAGTATTAGAAAATAACCATAAATATTATATTTGCCATTATGATTGTTAACATTTTCAATAAATCCAAAATGTGATTCTGCTGCCTTTTCAAATAAGAAGGCAACATGATTTGGATTAATATTTCACGTAAAGTTTTGGCTACCTTCTTCAGCAATCAACCAGGGGATAAAGGAAGATAGATTGGTAGCGGTAAGTAGGAGTTGCTAATCAGTTAAATATAGTAGCTTCTCCATATTTACTTGAAGAGAACCTATATATTATACAGGTCTCCCTCTGTTTCCCAAGTAAATGCTATAGAAGGCTGCCGATGAGCAAACTCTTTTCAAGTTACAAAGTTAT
>OX328132.1:17956818-18001211 GCA_946811695.1 Gonocerus acuteangulatus
CTGTAAATATGTGCTTCATGGCGAATAAAATTCCACTCTGTCTTAGGTTAAATCTTTCTATAAAATAAGAAATAACGATAACTTCAGTTGGAGGCTATGAGGAAGGTTATATAGACAGCAGAATTCAAAACAAACTACGTCATCATGATTAGCCACAGCCATCTTGATTACCACAGCCACTCCAAACTTATTATTACCGTTGGTATTATTGTTGATTCCACTTTTCTCAGGAACGGTTAGAGATATCGCCTTGAAAATGGTTTCATTCGTTTTTCTATGTTAAGAAACATATAAAACAAGTACCTGCAAGCATATGAAATCAAAAACGTAAGCGTTACGATTTTTTTTGCGCGAATTTCGCCCCAAAATCTATCTTCCAGTGGGCGGATTCTGCTGGTTAACGAACTTGACCTTTCAAATTAGACGACAGATTTTTGTACCAAATTTCATCAAAATTGGACCATTTTTGAGCTTGCTAGAGAGCGAACAGACAAGCATATATATAAAAATACACACACACACACACACACACACACACACACACACACACACACACATATATATATATATATATATATATATATATATATATATATACATATATATATATATATATATATATATATATATATATACAAATTTGAACCACCTATATTTTCGTGATCTACGGGGTCTGAAACGAGAAAGTTTCTAGTCGGCACTTCCGGATTGAGTCATGATGTTAACCTCATAAGCGGGTTCTCCCTATGGAGATAGGGAGTAACCGCGCTAATATAATGACTTACTAAAACATTGATTCCACTTTTCTCAGGAACGGTTGCAGATATCGCCTTACAAATGGTTTCATTTGTTTTCTTATGTTAAAAAAAAAAAAAAAATCAGTCCCGTAACAGGCCACAAGGGCCCAGAGGGGCAGATACTGCAGAGGTATCTGATTCTTGACCATACGACACACTGGGGAGGTAGTGTGGTTAACACTATGCTCCGGCCTCCTGATTTTCCCCTTGGGTGCTTCGACTGCTAGATTCATTAGCACCCAAGGTACCCATTATTAATTAAATTAATTAAAGGCTGGGTGAGCCTAGGGACGATCTGGGACCCCAAATCCAACCCTCGAACGGTAGCACTAGAAGAAAAAATCTTTAGTGCGCGCTCGGGTTTTGAACCTGGTCCTCCAGTTCATTAGTCGAGTGCTCAACCACTGAGCTAACCTCGTCCCCTTTCTTATGTTAAGAAACCTATAAAATAAGTACCTGCAAGCATATAAACACAAAAAGTCCGTCTCGCAGGAACTGCATCATCTTAGCGCGGTTTCGTTCATATCCCTAGTCTAATTTTGAAAGATTAAAATAAAGCAGTTATTATTTTGGTTCCACCAGTCTTTTTTTTTTTTAACTAATTATTATAATGGTGTGTCAACCCTTAAGGTCACTAACGCCATTCCTGTGTGTAGTAAAGTCTTGAAAGGTCCTGAAAGGTCATGATATACGATCTTACCTGGAAGGGTCGGCTAACACTAGGTCCCGCTAGTTACAAGGTCTTGGAATCTTGGAAATCCGTATCACTAACATTAAATTGTTTTTCTTATTTTTCTTAACTTGTTTTATTTTCAAATACATTATCCAACTATAAGCAATTAAAAAATAACAAGGAATAAAAAACAGACAAAAAGAACAGTTCGAATAAGCGAAATCAATTACTTTAAAGTTTTAAGCTCTTATTTCTCCGATTGACATCGCCTAATCAAAACTTTCATTAGAACCATTTTTTAGAGCATTTAATAAGTTTTCTAATGGTATTTTTCCGTTTACCAAGATTCTCAACCTTTTTCGAGATACTAACGAAAGTATACAAAGTTACCAAAACTTTTTTTGTCTGTTAATAAAATATTTTATTCTAACCCTTCCTTTACTCTAAACGTAACAAAAATTTCAACATTTTAGTGTTGATGAAATTCGAACATGCAGAAAATGTTTCAACTGTATCCCATA
Source organism: Gonocerus acuteangulatus (assembly GCA_946811695.1). Taxonomy (NCBI): domain Eukaryota; kingdom Metazoa; phylum Arthropoda; class Insecta; order Hemiptera; family Coreidae; genus Gonocerus; species Gonocerus acuteangulatus. The sequence goes on from OX328132.1 coordinate 17,958,810, forward strand.
ATTTTAAGTACAAAAACAATGACAAACAACCCTCCCTAGGAAGAACGCTAGGCAGTTGAAAAGCTATATCTTGGAAATCCATATCACTAACATTAAATTGTTTTTCTTATTTTTCTTAACCTGTTTTATTGTAAAATACATTATCCAACTATAAGCAATTAAGAAATAACAAGGAATAAAGACAGACAAAAAAACCGTTCGAATAAACGAAATCAATTACTTTAATGTTTTAAGCACTTATTTCTCCGATTGACATCGCCTAATTAAAACTTTCGTCAGAACATTTTTTGTAGAGAATTTAGTAAGCTTTTGAATGGTAACCTTTCGCTTCCCAAGATTTTCAACCGTTTTTGAGATATTAAGAAATTATACGAAGTTCCCAAAACTTTTCATTATTTCTAGCACTAGAAAATTGGTCTCATATTGCCTATCCTGTTTTACACACAGATACATTTTCCTAACATAAGAAATTACAAAAATAAAAATCAATAAAAAACTAAGGGAAAGAGACAAAAATTACAAAAAGAACGACAAACACCCGTTCATAAGAACTAAACAGACGTATTTGAAGTTTTAAGCACTTATTTCGTTGACTGGCATCACCTAATCAAAACTTGTTACAGAATCTTTTCTGTAGAGAATTTAGAAAGCTTTCAAATAGTTTCTATCCACTTATGAAAATTTCCCAACCGTGTTCGAGATATTAATGAAAATATACGAAGTTCCCAAAACTTTCACGTCTGTTCATAAAATGTTTTATTCTAACCCTTCCTTAACTCCATACGCAACCAAAAGTTTAAGATATTATTATTATTATTTAAATTTTAACGTCCATTTATTATTAACTACGAATTTTAGGACGGGTTATCTATAGGTTACCACCCTTTTCTAGCCAGGATAGGGGTGATGCCTTTTCTTAAGGCATCCCCTATCCATCTTAAGTTTAAGATATTAGTTTTGATAAAATTTGAACATGCAAAAAATGTTTCAACTGAATCCCATGATTTTATGTACCAAAACCAAAAACGTTATTCAGCAACTATGTTCCCAATTTTCTCGAAAACGGTTAAAGCTATCGCCTTAAAAATGGTTTCATTCGTTTTCCTAGGCCAAGAAGCCTACAAAACGAGTACTTACAAGCATATGAACTCAAAAATGTAAGCGTTGCGATTTTTTTTGCGCAAATTTCGCCCCAAACACCATCTTCCAGTGGGCGGATTTTGCTGGTTAACGAACTTGACATTTCAAATTGGACGACGGATTTTTGTACCAAATTTCATCAAAATCGGACCATCAGGGAAGCTAACAGACAAATATATATATATATATATATATATATATATATATATATATATATATATATATACATACAAATTTGAACCACCCTTATTTTCGGTCTCTAGGGGTTCTGAAACGCGAAATTTTCTAGTCGGCACTTCCGGATTGTTTCATGAGATCAATTTTATAAGCGGGGTTCCTCCCTATGAAGGGAGGGAGGAACCGCGCTAACAATATAAACAGATCTAAGGTGTTACACGGTAGCTGGTGAAAGAATGAATGAGAAGGTCTCGTATTGCAATTATCTGTATGCAGGGTCTGCTTCCAGGTAAAGTCATATACTTTTACTGCCCTTTACCGTTACTCAGAAAGCTCTTTGTGTTTACAAACAAAGGACTCGGTATAGACCCAAAAGTGATTATATCAAGCTTGATAAACTTCCTCAATTAAATTAAGGAATTTAAGAGTGCTTAAAATAGGTTCTTGATCTAGTCAAAAAAATTCAAGGAGAATTAGATCATGAATAGAAAATCTCGGCCAAACAGAAGGAAAATAACAATAAAAAGAATAGTCAAACTTCGTTTTCAAAGATTGTTAGTTGTAACACAAAAACGGTCACTCATGATTCTAATAAATTAACTGTGAAGGGTGATTACACAAATATTCCTGTTGAGGCTTTAAAGCTTCAATTTAAAAAACATATTAACCCACAGGAATTATAGATTGGCCTAAAAACATAAAATCATTGAAAAAAGGATTTCTTATTATTGACTCAAACAAAAACGATATAGAGGTTATATCAACAGAGTTTTTAAATATATGCAAAGACCTGTTGATCAATAAAATTAAAATAAAAAATAGAGTTCTCTGTAAAAGGTTTAATGAGTTCTATTAAATACATATTTTCCAATGTAGTTATAATTTTAACTATTGGAATTATTATCCAAAGATTCATATAATTACTCAACAATAGATTCTAATATGAAGAAGAGCTATTTTCGATATCTACCTGTTCTAAAACATGAAATCATTTATTAGGCACTTCGGATGACGTCATTGGGTCGACGTCAGAAGCGTGTTTCCTATCTGTGGAGTGAAGCAAGAAACGAGTTACAAGACATTCCGCTCAGAAATCTCCGAAATATTCTTACATATTTTACGTATCCTGTTTTATAACCAAATAGATTTATATTCTATAATCAATAAGAAAAGACTACTAGCAATAAAAAACTATGGGTAGCAGATGAAAATAGGGAATACCAAGAACAATTCTAAAGAACGAAATCAACACCAGTACTGTAATCTAGATATTCATAAGGCATCTTCGAATTCTAACAAACAAAATATTGCTTCTAATTATACGTATCCTGTTTACTGACAAATACATTTGACTGCTCTAAGCAAGTACAAAAATAACGAGCAGTGAAAAAAAAACTGCGGGAAACACACAAATAGATCCGTTTAAATAAACGAAACTAACTATGTTTTAAGCACTTATTACTCCTAATGTGACGACCCCATCAAACATTTCTGCAAAACATTTTTTGTAGAGAATTTAGTAAGCTTTCGAACAGTGACATTTCACTTGCCACGATTTCCTAACCCTTTTCGAGATATTAAGGAAAAAATACGAAGGGGGCCTAATAGATATTCATACGGGATCTGAGAACCCCAAGATTCCGCAAAAATAAAATATTCTAATTATACGTATCCTGTTTTATTGGCAAATACATTTGACTACTATAAGCAATTGCAAACAATAGGGAATATGCCAAAGAACTCGGAGTAGGAGCCTCGACAGTTTCAAGACATTTGAAGGAAATCGGCAAATCCAAAACTGACATTTCATACGGTACAGCCTCATATATTTCTAACAATGAATTGTTTTTCTTATTTTAATTAATCTATTTTATCGTCAAATACATTATCCAACTATAAGCAATGAAAAAATAGGAATAAAAACAGACAAAAAGAACAGTTCGAATAAACGAAATCAATTACTTCAAAGTTTAAGCACTTATTTATCCGTTTGAGATCGCTTATTCAAAACTTTCTTTAGAACCTTTTTCGTAGACCATTTAGTAAGCTTTCGAATGGTAACCTTTCGCTTCCCAAGATTTTCAACCGTTTTCGAGATATTAATGAAAGTATACGAAGTTCCCAAAATTTTCATTATTTCTAGCAACAGAAAATTGGTCTCATTTTTCCTATCCTGTTTTACAAACAAATACATTTTCCTAACATAAGAAATTACAAAAATAAAAAACAATAAAAAACCAAGGGAAAGAGACAAAAATTACAAAAAGAACGACAAAAACCCGTTCATAAGAACAAAACAGACGTATTTGAAGTTTTAAGCACTTATTTCTCCGATTGACATAACCTAATCAAAAATAGTTTCAGGATCATTTTTGTAGAGAATTTAGTAAGCTTTCAAATAGTTTCAATCCACTTACCACGATTTCCCAACCGTGTTCGAGATATTAATGAAAGTATACGAAGTTCCCAAAACTTTTCATGTCTGTTCATAAAATATTTTATTCTAACCGTTCCTTAACTCCAAACGTAACATAACTTTCAACATATTAGTTTTAATGAAATTAGAACATGCAGATAATGTTTCAACTGAATCCCGTGATTCTAAGTACCCAAACCAAAAACGGTATTCAAAAATTGTTTAAGCTATCGCCTTGAAAATGGTTTCATTCATTTTCCTAGCCCAAGAAGCCTATAAAAAGAGTACTTACAAGCTTATAAACTCAAAAAAGTCCGATTCGCAGGAACTGCGTCATCTTAGCGCGGTTCCGTTCTTATCTCTAGTGTTTATGAAGGCATAGAATAGAAACAGTTATTACTTTGTTTAGATCAATAGCGAAACAGCTATCCAAATGAAATCTCAAACAAACCAGTCTTGAAAGGTCTTGATTTACAATCTTACCTGTATGGGTCAGCTATACCATAAGTCGGGCAGAAAGGCCTCCGCTCAGAGGCATTTGGAATGCCTTGGGATCTCTCTCTTTGAACGCTACATTTCTAACAATAAATTGATCTTCTTATTTTACTTAATCTGTTTTATTGTCAAATACATTATCTGACTATAAGCAATTTAAAAATAACAAGGAATAAAAAACAGACAAAAAGAACAGTTCGAATAAGCGAAATCAATTACTTTAAAGTTTTAAGCACTTATTTCTCCGATTGACATCGCCTAATCAAAACTTTCATCAGAACCATTTATATAGAGCATTTAGTGAGCTTTCTAATGGTCATCTTCCGTTCCCCAAGATTCTCAACCTTTTTTGAGATATTAAGGAAAGTATACAAAGTTACCAAAACTTTTTATGTATGTTAATAAAATATTTTATTCTAACCCTTCCTTAACTCCAAACGTAACATAACTTTCAACATATTAGTTTTAATGAAATTAGAACATGCAGATAATGTTTCAACTGAATCCCATAATTCTAAGTACCAAAATCAAAGAGAAAAAGAACAGTTCGAATAAGCGAAATCAATTACTTTAAAGTTTTATGCACTTATTTCTCCGATTGACATCGCCTAATCAAAACTTTCATCAGAACCATTTATATAGAGCATTTAGTGAGCTTTCTAATGGTCATCTTCCGTTCCCCAAGATTCTCAACCTTTTTCGAGATATTAAGTAAAGTATACAAAGTTACCAAAACTTTTTATGTATGTTAATAAAATATTTTATTCTAACCCTTCCTTAACTCCAAACGTAACATAACTTTCAACATATTAGTTTTAATGAAATTAGAACATGCAGATAATGTTTCAACTGAATCCCATAATTCTAAGTACCAAAATCAAAGAGAAAAAGAACAGTTCGAATAAGCGAAATCAATTACTTTAAAGTTTTATGCACTTATTTCTCCGATTGACATCGCCTAATCAAAACTTTCATCAGAACCATTTATATAGAGCATTTAGTGAGCTTTCTAATGGTCATCTTCCGTTCCCCAAGATTCTCAACCTTTTTCGAGATATTAAGGAAAGTATACAAAGTTACCAAAACTTTTCATGTCTGTTCATAAAATATTTTATTCTAACCCTTCCTTAACTCCAAACGTAACATAACTTTCAACATATTAGTTTTAATGAAATTAGAACATGCAGATAATGTTTCAACTGAATCCCATAATTCTAAGTACCAAAATCAAAGAGAAAAAGAACAGTTCGAATAAGCGAAATCAATTACTTTAAAGTTTTATGCACTTATTTCTCCGATTGACATCGCCTAATCAAAACTTTCATCAGAACCATTTATATAGAGCATTTAGTGAGCTTTCTAATGGTCATCTTCCGTTCCCCAAGATTCTCAACCTTTTTCGAGATATTAAGGAAAGTATACAAAGTTACCAAAACTTTTCATGTCTGTTCATAAAATATTTTATTCTAACCCTTCCTTAACTCCAAACGTAACATAACTTTCAACATATTAGTTTTAATGAAATTAGAACATGCAGATAATGTTTCAACTGAATCCCGTGATTCTAAGTACCCAAACCAAAAACGGAATTCAAAAACTATTTTTACAATTTTCTCGACAACGGTTAAAGCTATCGCCTTGAAAATGGTTTCATTCGTTTTTCTAGCCCAAGAAGCCTATAAAAAGAGTACTTACAAGCTTATGAACTCAAAAACGTAAGCGTTACGATTTTTTCTGCGCGAATTTCGCCCCAAACGCCATCTTCCAGTGGGCGGATTTTGCTGGTTAACGAACTTGACCTTTCAAATTGGACGACAGATTTTTGTACCAAATTTCATCAAACTCGGACCATCAGGGAAGCCAGAAATGAGCGAACAGACAAATATATATATATATATATATATATATATATATATATATATATATATATATATATATATATAAATAAATATATACATATATATATATATACAAATTTGAACCACCGTTATTTTCGGTCTCTAGGGGTTCTGAAACGCGAAATTTTCTAGTCGGCACTTCCGGATTGTTTCATTGTATCAACCCTATAAGCGGGGTTCCTCCCTATGGGGGAGGGAGAAACCGCGCTAAAAACGTAAGCGTTACGATTTTTTCTGCGCGAATTTCGCCCCAAACGCCATCTTCTAGTGGGCGGATTTTGCTGGTTAACGAACTTGACCTTTCAAATTGGACGACGGATTTTTGTGCCAAATTTCATCAAAATCGGACCATCAGGGAAGCCAGAAATGAACGAACAGACAAATATATATATATATATATATATATATATATATATATATATATACAAATTTGAACCACCGTTTTTTTTGGTCTCTAGGGGTTCTGAAACGCGAAATTTTCTTGTCGGCACTTCCGGATTGTTTCATTGTATCAACCTTATAAGCGGGGTTCCTCCCTATGGGGGAGGGAGGAACCGCGCTAAAAGCTTACTGTGACGAGAAAGGTAGCGTGGGTCTGTGAGACCCGGAGATGATAACTCAATAATGATATTATTTACTTATATCAGTAATAAAGCACAGAATATATACAAATTGGCATTCCGCATATACATAATAATCATCTAATAAAATATTAATTATACATATTATAAATATTAATTATAATTTAATGACTACTTTATACGTACTATAATCTAACTTATTCTTCACACACACACACACACACACACACACACACACACACACACACATATATATATATATATATATAATTGAGGCTAAGGCTACTTGCGCATAACCACGTCACTATTTGTTATTTCGCCGAAGTGTGGCCATACTGATAGTTTCTCTACAACAGCAGACTCGCAGGAACTGTGTCATCTTAGCGCCGCTCCGTACATATCCCTAGTGTCATTAGCAAAGGCGTAGAAGCAGTTATTGGTAGGTTTTGATCTGTCGTAAAAAATATAAAATGACATCTCAAAGAGAAGGAAGATTTAAGGCGCCACAACAGGAAACTGATAGTATTCTAAGGGGAAATGACTCCCCCCACCTTCTCAACGTTCGTTATTGGAAACACTCATACCGGTTTCTTATTATCAAACCTTATTTTATTAAAATACTAATTTTACTATTAAATGCAATTAAAAAATTAAACAATTAAAGTAACCAATTTACTGTTTAGGTAAACAGCAACCAAACCCCATTGAAAAGAACAATGCTAACAATTTTAAAGTTTTAATCGCTCATTTCTCGTATTGACATCGCCCCAAGTAAACCTTTTTTGTAGGGGATTTAGTAAACTTTCGTATGGTCACCTTCCACTTGCCACGATTTCCCAACCGCTTTCGAGATATTAAGGAAAATATACCAAAACATTTCATATCTAAAATATTTTATTGTAATCCTTCCTTAGCTCCAAACGTAACCAAAATTTAAACATCTGTTTTTATATGAATTTTAAACATGCAGAAAATATTCTAACTTAATCCGATGATTCTGAGTACCCTACCCAAATACTTTATAAAAATATACGAAAATCCCAAGACTTTTAACAATATTTTATTTTATTTTAATGAAATATTTTATTTCTAGTACTTCCTTAACTCCAAACGGAACCAAAATGTATCTACCTTATATTAGATGAATATCAAATATCTGGAACAAGTTTCAACTGAATTAATCGTTTCTGAATACCGAAACTTAAAATTAGTTTGGAAAAGAAGGTGTTTCAATGTTTCTCGAAAACGGTTACAGATATCGCTATAAAAGTGGTTTCGTTCGTTTTTGTACGTTAAGAAACCTATAAAACGAGTAACAGCATGCATATGAACTCGAAAAAGTAAGCGTTCCGATTTTTTTTTGGACGAATTTCACTCCAAAGGCCATGTTCTGGTGGACGGATATTGCTGCGTGCATCAGATGCACGCAGAGCATGCCAACGCATGCTTTGCATGGTCTGGTTAGGGATGGTAAGGGATGGTAGGGGGCGGCGCCATAAGGTCAAGTGAATATGAATAGATTTTATTTACTATGCGACAAGTAAGCTCCCCGCCATCAATTTACTACTTAGTTGTCCCCTGTCACATTATGTAAATAGCCCTACAAGTGTTTAGTGATAAGTTAGTTTCTGGATGGACCGTACTGAACGCACTTGTCTACTATGTGTGAACGATTAATTGTCACTAAGCCGGCTTAATTAGAGTGACAGCTACGGACGGACCGTACTGAACGTGCTGATCCACCAACGTGTGAACGAGAATTTGTCACTTGTCATAAAGCCGGTTTAGTAAGAGGGACAAGCACTAGTGGCAAGTACTAAGCTCGTGTAAACTAGGCATAATGTATCTGTAAATATAAAAAAAGTCCGACTCGCAGGAACTGCATCATCTTAGCGCGGTTCCGTTCTTATCCCTAGTCTCATTTGGAATGACTAAAATAGAAAGAGTTATTATTTTGGTTCCACATTTCTTGAAAGGTCTTGATTTATGATCTTACCTGGATGGGTCGGCCCACCCCAGAAAGGCCCCCGCTAGGCAGTTGAAAAGCTATATCTTGGAAATCCATATTTCTAACATTAAATTGTTTTTCTTATTTTATTTAACCTGTTTTATTTACAAATACATTTTCCAACTATAAGCAATTAAAAAATAACAAGGAAAAAAACAGACAAAAAGAACAGTTCGAATAAGCGAAATCAATTACTTTAAAGTTTTAAGCACTTATTTCTCCGATTGACATCGCCTAACCAAAACTTTCTTTAGAACCTTTTTTGTAGAGCATTTAGTAAGCTTTCTAATGGTAATTATTACCTCTTTGGGGGTAATTGTGACGTCACTGGTTTTGGTTATATAAAACATGTGCTTATTTTAATATTTAGTATATTAATAATTTAATCAAATAATTAAATAAAACAACGAATAACACTAAAATAACTAGTAAAATATCAAAATGATACGCTAACCTAGGAACTACTTTGTACATACTATAATCTATCTTATCCTACATATATACACAATTAATACAAATGCTACTTGCGGATATCCATCGCAACTCTTCATTATACCTAAGTATGGCCATACTGATACGTTATTATAACATAACACAACCAAGCGCAAGTATTCACAAAAACACAGGTGAGCGTCCTATATTCGGATACTGACTAACTGGTTAACCTCCTAGGCAGGAACCTTCCAGCTATATAGTCTACCATAGGGGTAGGATCTATAGGCGCAGTTATAAGCCTATGACGAACCGCCACAGCACTCCCCCCTAATAACTGCGTCCAAAAATCTGACGTTTGGCTTAATGCTGCGGCCAAACCTACTCTTCACCGGGTGTACTGGTAGTCCTTCTTCCTTGTCCTCTTCTTTAGCGGCTCCAGTTGGTTCAATAGAGGTTTCAGGGTTATTAGCTGCTGTGGTCACTGTTCTGCTATCTTCATCCTGTGCAAGCAGGAAAGCTGGTTTCACTCTGTCTAGCGAAACTGTGAGCTCTCTGTTCGGCAACTGAAGTGTGCATAGCTTTTCGGTCCTCCGTAGAACAGGATAAGGTCCATTATACGGTGGAGTAAGGCCCTTCTTCAACGTGTCTTCCCTCAAAAATACAAATTTGCATGATGCTAGAGCCTGATGTACAAACATCTTCTTACTAGCTCGAAATGGGGCTGGACGTAGATGGCTTAAATCTTCCTTCAACCGGCGAACAAATTCTGGTACGGTATAACGTTCGAGAGATGGAGCTAAGAACTCACCAGCCAACCGCAAGTTCTGACCATAAACCGATTCCGCGACACTGAAACCTGTGTCATCTCTTATCACGGTCCTCAATCCTAGAAGAACTGTAGGAAGCAGGTTAGCCCAATTTTCCACATCCAGGTGTGCGATCAAAGCTGCTTTCAAAGACCTATGCCATCTTTCCATACACCCGTTAGATTGAGGGTGGTATGGGGATGTCCTGATCTTGTTGGTACCAAGGAACCGAGTAAGACAACAAAAGAGCTCACTCTCGAATTGCCTCCCTTGGTCCGTAGTCAATCTAGATGGCACACCAAATCGAGACACCCATCCATGGTAAAATGTTTCTGCTATTATCTCTGCCGTTATGTACTCCACTGGCACAGCTTCCGACCAGCGCGTATATCTGTCAATCATCGTGACCAGATACCGCTTACCTTTTGACGGCGGTAACGGTCCGACGATATCCATATGGACGTGCTCAAACCGCTCAGCGAATTCAAAGTTACCAGGGCTTGTAACCGTGTGTCTTCCAACTTTACCTCGCTGGCATCCAATACATGTCTGTGCCCAAGCGCTGACATCCTTATTTAAACTTGGCCAAAAGTACTTCTGAGCGACAGATTTTCGGGATGCTCTTACTCCGGGGTGGGTCGCATTATGCAGAGAATCGAAGATCTCTCGACGAAGTGCTGCCGGAACGTAGACTCGCACTTGCTTCTGGGATGTCTCACACAGGATAGGTTCGGCTGCTCCAGGTAAACTGATCAATTTCAACTGCAAATTCTCCTGCTTCTTCAGAGCTTCGACCTCCGGATCCTTCTTCTGTAGAGCTGCAAGCCTATCCAAATCGCTAGCAAGATGAATAGCTTCCACGCGTGATAAAGCGTCAGCTACCTGGTTGTTCTCACCATCTACGTGCTGAATATTGGTCGAAAATTGGGAAATAAAATTTAACCACCTCATACAAATCGGAGATACTGTAGAAGGCTTTTGATGCATAGCGTAGACGAGTGATCTGTGATCCGTAAAAATGACAAAGCTCCTCCCTTCGATGATAGGTCGGAAGTATCGCACAGCTGAATATATAGCCAGGAGTTCGCGATCGTATGCTGAAAATGTACCTTGCGCCTCCGATAATGCTTTTGAGTAAAATCCCAAAGGTGTCCAATGATCTTCTTCCCACTGCTGAAGAACTGCTCCCATACAACTGCTGGACGCATCGCAAGCCAATGATAATTTGGCATCTGGTTTGGGATGAGCAAGCAATGCTCCTGACTTTAAGCTATCCCTACAGCGCTCAAATGCTTCAGTGCTCTCCTCCGTCCACTCAATCAGCGATTTGTCGTTTTTCTTAGAGCCTTGGACACATCGGTTGAGAATCCGTTGTACTGCAGCGGCCTTGGGAATACAGCGACGATAAAAATTAATCATCCCCAAAAATCTGCGTAACGATCTAACGTCCTGGGGCTTTGGATATTCGGCAATGGCCTGAACTTTTGCTTCCTGCGGCCTTATTCCCTCCGGCGTTATGTGATAACCAAGGAAATCGATCTCACTCAAACCAAATTGACACTTATCTGGGTTAAGTGTGAGACCATAATCGTTCAACCTTTTGAACACCTCCCGTAGATGATCGATGTGCTCCTTGTGGCTTGAAGAGGCAATAAGCACATCATCCAGGAGAACAAAGCAGAAGTTCAAATCTCGGAGTATGCTGTCCATAAAACGCTGAAAAGTTTGCGCAGCATTTTTCAGTCCAAAACACATCCTTGAAAATTCAAATAGTCCAAACGGAGTAATTATGCTGTCTTGGGCACATCTTCCTCTCTAATCGGGATATGATAATAAGCCCTTACTAAATCTAGCCTTGAGAAATGTGTCTTACCGTACAGGTTGTTGCGAAAGTCCATTATATTTGGAACGCCATATCGGTCAGGCACTGTCTGAGAATTAAGTTGGCGGAAGTCTCCACAAGGACGAACTTTTCCATCTTTCTTGTCCACAACGTGCAAAGCACTCGACCATTGGCTCTTAGATGGACGACATATACCCATTTCCACCATATGATTAAACTGCTCCTCCACCTTCAGGTACTTATCTGGGGGTTGTCTTCTAGCCTTCGCAGAGACAGGATGTCCGGTCGTTTCAATGAAGTGAACGGTGTCATGCTTCACCGGTTCCTTCATGGAACTTGGTCTGGTAATGTCCGGAAATTCGCGAAGGCGTATGGGTGTCCTTCGGGAACGGCTGAGATAGATGCTGGAATCTCGTTGATGATTTTGCCTCTAGAAGTCAACCCTGTTGTTTTGTCAATCAGTTGTCGACCCTTGAGATCAACCATCAGGTTGTAGTAGTGCATAAAGTCCGCTCCGATAATAGCTCTGGGTATGTCCGCAATTAAGAAAGGCCATTTAAAAGAACGACGAAGTCCAAAGTCCAACTTCAAAGTTTCCTCACCGTAGGTCTTAATATTGGTACCGTTTGCAGCATATAAAGTAAAATCCTTCTGGACAGGCTTCATGCACTTCCTTGTAGGAATAACAGAAATTGCTGCGCCAGTGTCGATTAGCAGAGAAAGTCCTGTTCTCTTATCCTGTACAAAAAGACGGCGTTGTGCAATACTGCTGGCACCGGCACACGCCACTTCCGGGCCATCAGCTAGTTTTCCGACTTCTTGTGCAATCTCTCCCAGGCACATGGCTGAATGCACTTGTTAGCATTTTCCTTAAATTGGAAATGATAAAAGCATAACCAATCTGGTCTGTACGCTTGACTCTTGGAACGACTTCGGTTTCTCTGGATTGTCCTATGGCTGAATAGATGAATCCTCCCGCTGTCCTTGGCGCCCTCGAGAAGACAAAGCTGCAATTTGCGCGGTCAGCTGCTCTATCTTCGATTCTAAGCGTGAAGCTGTGTTCTGCCAGGAGGAAGACTTGCATTACCCACCGAACAAACTTCTTCTGGTTGAATCACCTCGTGAATTTTTTCTGCAACTTCCGCTAGCTTCTCAACTTCTGTGTGGCCAGCCGTGGTAAGTATCGCCTGTGTATTGGTCGGCAGTGAACGCAGCCATAGAGTCTTCAAAATGTCCTTATTGACTGTTTCCCCTGCCAGCTGTTGCATATGCCTTAACAGCTGAGATGGCTTCTCATCTCCCAGTTGTTTTCCTTCCAATAACTGTTCTATGCGTCTACTCTCAGACTCAGCGTAGCAACTAATCAACCGATTCTTCAGGTCTTCATATGGAGATACGGCACTAGCCATCACGTCGGGGCCACACTTATTACCTCTTTGGGGGTAATTGTGACGTCACTGGTTTTGGTTATATAAAACACGTGCTTATTTTAATATTTAGTATATTAATAATTTAATCAAATAATTAAATAAAACAACGAATAACATTAAAATAACTAGTAAAATATCAAAATGATACGCTAACCTAGGAACTACTTTGTACATACTATAATCTATCTTATCCTACATATATATACAATTAATACAAATGCTACTTGCGGATATCCATCGCAACTCTTCATTATACCTAAGTATGGCCATACTGATACGTTATTATAACATAACACAACCAAGCGTAAGTATTCACAAAACACAGGTGAGCGTCCTATATTCGGATACTGACTAACTGGTTAACCTCCTAGGCAGGAACCTTCCAGCTATATAGTCTGCCATAGAGGTAGGATCTATAGGCGCAGTTATTAGCCTATGACGAACCGCCACAGTAATCTTCCGTTTACCAAGATTCTCAACCGTTTTCGAGATATTAAGGAATGTATACAAAGTTACCAAAACTTTACATGTCTGTTAATAAAATATTTTATTCTAACCCTTCCTTAACTCCAAACGTAACCAAAATTTCAACATATTAGTTTTGATGAAAGTTGAACATGCAGAAAATGTTTTAACTGAATCCCATGATTCTAAGTACCTAAACCAAAAACGTTAATCAACAACTATTTTTCCAATTTTCTCGACAACGGTTAAGGCTATCCCTTAAAAATGGATTCATTCGTTTTTCTAGGCCCAGAAGCCTATAAAACGAGTACTTGCAAGCATATGAAGTAAGCGGAACGATTTTTTTCGCGCGACATTCGCTCCAAAAACCATGTTCCGGTTGGCGGATTCTGCTGGTTAACGAACTTGACCTTTCAAATTAGAGGAAAGATTTTTGTACCAAATTTCATCAAAATCGGACATTATTCGCTGACGTATGCCGCGAACAGACAATATATATATATATATATATATATATATATATATATATATATATATATATATATATATAGGGGTTCTGACACGCAAAATTTCCTAGTCGACTTCCGGATTGCGTCATGCGATCAACCTTATAAGCGGGGTCCTCCCTATGGAGGGAGGGAAGAACCGCGCTAAAAGTAATATAGAACTACATGGTTTATACTGAATCTATGAACCACATTCTCTTCATGGTGTATAAAAATAAACTAATTACTTCGTAGTGATAAAAGAAATACACCATCGTAAAACTTGCTGCAGCCCCCCCTTATATACGCCCATGAAACATTTAATGAACTAGGTAGACTATCTTGGATTTATTGGGATGAAATTAAAAATAGGTATAGAGGAAATAAGGATAAACTCAAATAAAAGGAAAGGAAATCAAATGTTTATCAAAATGCTAGCGCAATGTGCGAGAAGGTGTATGTTGAAGAGTCACGACAACTTCGAAAAAATAGTCAAACAACAAGCTGACCCCCTTGGCGAGTCTGGCAACAAATCTGCTTTGGTCGAATATGCTATTAAAAAGCAGCACTTTTAATTTTGGCGCTGCAAAAATTGAAGATAAGCAGAAGGAATCCGTACAAATAAAGTTAAGAGAAATAAGGAAAATATAAATATATAATTATGAACCAGAAGAAGGTTGTAAATGAAAACCCCGATAGTACATATCCGGACAACGCTTAAAACAAAAATCTACAGTAGCCACGATAATTCTTATCAGTCTAGACATGGTCCTAACAGCAAAAGATACACTTAGATAAAGGCTGTAATTTCTTGAGTTTGGACAATTAGAGGTAGTTTTTATTTGTTGTTTTGCATTTTATTTGTCACATAAATATTTATTTATTATTTTTAATATTAACAAAAAATGTATGATTTCATGTTTAATTTGATCATTTTAATTTTACTCATTTTTGTTTTACTTTTTCTCATTTTATTTTTTTTAACTATAAATAAATGATTTCCCCTTAAACGTGAGTACTAACCCCCCCCCCCCCCCGTCTCATTTCTTGATCAACTTATATTTTACTATTTTTTTTCCTAAATTAATAGAATGTTTTTCACCCTATTTAATCTCTTTAATGCATAATTTACTGGTAGTTAGGTATCTTGTTAGAACACTTCATGGAAATTCTGTCAAATTAACAAAAGTATTTTTATTAACAAAATATTATCACTTGTGTACTCCAGGAGTTTCTGGGATATCAGAATAAATTATATTATTTTTTAAAAATATTTAGAGTTTGATTTGTGTTATAAAGTTCAATTATTCGATGGTAAATATTTAATTGTAAATGTTTACTACTGGCAACACTGAATGGGCAGCAGGTGATTTCGGCTTTATGCTTAGTGTATGTTTTTATGTTTATAATTGTGCTGTGAAGTTTAAAGTCATTAGGTATCCTCTAGAATGACATCTGGAAAGGATGCGATGGGGTCAGTTTTATTTCATACGATGTATTTCTTTTATACCGGTTCTTCAATTAATTGTTTATTGCCTATTTGTTTTAATGTATACTTGACTTTTTGTTGTTTAACTTAAATCTTGTACACATTTTAATTAAGTTTTTGCTCAGCTTCTGGCTGTCATTTATCGGCAATTTTTTGTTCTTTTTTAGCGAACAACCCATATTTACTTGCAAAGCACACGTATTTCACATAGATCCAAAAACTAAAAGATCTTGGATACCTGCTTCTGCACTTGCTGTCAATGTGTCTTTCTTCTATGATTCTTCAAGGAGTTTATACAGAATTATAAGCGTTGAAGGTTCTAAGGTATGTTTGTTTTACTATTATTTACTTATTAGTTACTTAATAAGGTTTACTTATCTATGTTTTACTTGACTAATAAACCTTAGCAAAAAGTGAACTGTCATCTGCAAAATACTTTCAAGGCTTTGCAATAAATAAGATTATCTTTCTTTCGATGAGCAGAAAATATAAATCTTAAGGATACCCAACTTAAATGACTAAAGTAAGACTTATAAGTTAGTTAATTCACATTAAAATGTTTTTAGCCTCCTAACTTTATCTCTGAATCCATGAATCATAATAACTTTGTTCTTATTGTATTGCTTCATAGTTATTGGTTGTTAAGGTATAACTAGTGCGATTTTGACTAATTTGCGACTCATATCTCTTGCTTATAATTTCTCTTTTATTTAGTTACTGAGAAAAATATCAAATTTTATTTTTTATCACATCAGAATCTTTTTTATACTTACAAATGTGTCAACACAGTTTAAAGTCTCTTATCAATATAGATATTATTACTTATATAACTTCGAGTATATATAATATGAACATTTTTAGTGATAATATGAAATGCATGAAGACCCACTGTAGATTCTCACCGTCTCACTCGTCCAAACAGGCTCGCTTGTCTTTAGTTTTGGATTTTAGAACTGTATGTAATTGTTTATATTATGAGAAATAAGAATCATACTTACATTATTGTATCCAGAAAGTTTTTAGAAGTGTTTATACTTTATAAGAATTGGATATCCTGGTTAGTCTGTATTCATCAAGCTCTGATATCTTTTAATATTGTAAAACAAGAGAACATATGTTTTGTTTCTTTCATGTTTGTGCGGATGTTTTAATAAGAAAGGTCCTGTTTATGTAGAGTAAGACCCAGATTTAGTGCTTTATTTTTCTATCCTATTTAATGTAGAATTTTTCTTTTGCCCAAACGTATTGAAACGACAAAGGATTGAAATTGAATTTGTATTAACTTATCAATCTTTGCCTTAGTTACTGCTCAAAATCACTTTCTATTTCAATGTTTGGTAATTGTGAAGTTTAGGGGCCTCCTCAACAATTTTTTTTACATGTAGTTCTATAATGTATTTTGATGTACTAAACACGAATCTGTAAAAAAAAAAAAGTCACTCTCCTAGTAAAAAGGTATCAAGCACAAAAGTTCACTGTTATGCAGGTTAACAAAGCAAGCGTGACCAACAATATTTGTAAACATACGCGCATGTGGCAGGGATGTAAAAGTTTGTAATAAAGAAGCCTAATTTAAATTTACTATCAATCATTTAAATTTATCATCAATTATTTATTCAGAAACATTTTTTTAAGTAATGAAACATCCTCCACATTTTTTGTTTTGTTGTTGAAAAGTATTTTATGAAAGAAATCCCAGTTATACTGAAATTTAGCCTCCTCCAAACCGATTATTTCTAAATTTTGCACTATAACGTATTTTGGTGCACTAAACACGAACCCGTTACATGTGCATGCGCAGGGATGTAACATTGGGAAACAAAGAACTTTTAGTCATTTGAAATGTTGATAAACTATTTATTCAAAAATAATTGTAAATTTTAAGGGCCTCCTCACCCGTCGTTACCTGTTGCTTATGGGCAGACGTGCTGCTCACTAGCAACTCTGTGTTTCTGCTCGCTAAATAAGATATCAAAATTCTAGTCAATCCAACTTGGTAAAAGTAATAGAATTCTATTAATTTTACCGAGTTGAATTGACTAGAGTCTTGATATCTTTTTGAACGAGCATAGCGAGCGGAAATGCATAGCATGTATGCCAATAATGCAAATTAAATATAAAATATAAATACTGTTCTTCTTAGCCTCCTACACATCTTCTGACACCATGTTCGGTGGATATAAATCCGTAATGACACAGAAAAATGCCTTTAAGCGCTCTTCATATTTATGGACACGTTTAAATAGAAATTCAGCTAAATACCCATCTAATTGGTGAGATTGTGTGCCATATTGCCAATAAAAAATTGAGTAATTCTTCTCTATTATGAACGAGAACTACAAAATCATGCAACTTCATTGTTATTGATAAAACTTTTCTATCAAATCAAACTATCAATCAAACCTTCCTCAATTATTAGAGGGCATGAATTATAAAGGCATTAGCTAATTATTAAGGGATTTCTGTTATATAATACTTTTCAGGAGCAAAACAAAAAATGTGAAAAATGTTTCATTATTTAAAAAATGTTTCTGAATAAATAACTGCTGGTAAATTTAAATAATTGATGTTAAATTTTAATTAGACTTCTTTATTACAGACTTTTCCAAACCTGCACATGCGCATGTTTACAAATACGTTGTTTACGCCAGCTTTTATAACCTCCATAACATTGAGCTTTAGTGCTTACTAACTTCTTTCCTAGGTGGGAGCGATTTTTTTTTTTTTTTTTTTTTTTTTAACGGATTCGTGTCTAGTGCATCAAAATATGTTATAGTGCAAAAATTGAAAATAATCAGTTCGAAGGAGGCTAAGCTTCAGTATTACCGAAATCCCTTAATAATTAGCTAGTATCTTTATAATTTGTGCGCTATGATGTAAAATTGCGAAAAACTCAGTTAAGTTTGCCTCATTTATGAATTTGCACGAGTTTATAGCAATTATTTACAATAAAGAAGAACTATTAACTTTGTTAGTCGACAATAAGGGCATAACGCGTTTCCGCTCGCTTCGCTTGCTCAAGAACATATCTTAACTCTAATCAATCCAACTCGCTAAAATTAATATAATTCCATTAATTTTAGCCAGTTGGATTGACTAGAGTTACCTTCTTGAGCGAGCGAATCGAGCGGAAACGTGTAGCACGTATGCCCATAATGAGACAGGTGAGGAGGTCCTTAAAATTTACAATTATCTTTCAATAAATAATTTATCAACATTTCAAAAGAGAGGCCTTTATTTCCCGATTTTATATCTCTGTGCTTGTTTACAAATGTTGTTGTTTCCGCTAGCTTTCCTAACCTGCATAACAGTCAACTCTAGTGCTTCATAACTTTTTTCCTAGCTGAGAGCGACATTTTTTAACGGATTCGTCTTTAGTGCATCAAAATACGTAATATAAGTAATGGAACTAAATGAAAAAAAAAAAAAAAAATCGGTGAGGAGGCCCCTAAACATCTTAATTACCCAATGTTTAAAAATCAATATTCATTAAACCCTATAGAAAATTGCATACGTCTTGATTCTAATTCAACAAAAAGATATTAATAATCTTATTCTTTGTTGATGATTGAGAAGATATGGTCGACCGTTCAGAAGTAGGAAGCGTTGATCGTCGGGGTTTTGGTCAATGTTCTTATTTAATAAAACACATTTTATGGTTAAAATGTATATTTATTACTGCCGACGTTTCGAGAAGATTGATCCAAAAATCCCTCAGAGACACATTTCCCAACCTAAACCTAGGCCTATCCACTAAAAACAAACTGAAAACCCTATACACCAATCTCAAAGACCCAATCCCACAAGAAAATAGATCCAATGTCGTTTACCGAATTCCTTGCTCTACACCCAACTGCAACAGCACTTACATTGGACAGACGAAGAACCGCATTCAAAACAGACTAAAAACACACAAATACAACATTAAGAACAGAGACATTAAAACCGCGCTATCTAGACACGCTATCACGGACGGTCATAAATTTGATTTCCAAAATTTCTCCATCCTTTCCACTGAACCCAACCTTGAGAAGCGGCTCCTTTCTGAATCCATACATATCCATCTAGAAAATAATCCCGTCAATGACAAAATTGACAAAGAAGTCATCTCCTCAACCTATTCCAACATTTTCCATTTCCTCAAAACTTCCCGTTAGGTAATCCCACCCCGTTCGTTGTCCTGTTCCCACACACCTGTCTTATCCTTCCCTTGACCTGGGTAACCCCCGGCACGTCCTTTATCTTTACCGCGGTCGTTTCCCTCCGTCCACACTTCCATCTCCATCTCTCCCCACCCCGTCCCCCCTCCATCCTCTCCTGTGTAACCCTGGCCCTATCCTTCCTGTCTTCGAAATGTTCTTTTCTTGAAACGGGACAGCTCTCAATCTTCTCGATAGGTATGTTATTACGCCACTGTTCTGTATTCTCTTGTATACCATACACATGTATATTTATTTAGATTTATATTATTATACTATATATATATATATATATATATATATATATACATTCATTCACTCATATAAGTACTCATATTTTTGTTAGTTTATCTATTCTTTTCTGTCATTGTTATACCATATATGTTTTTACAGCCCTGAAGATGGCTTGTATAGCAAGCCGAAACGTCGGCAGTAATAAATATACATTTTAACCATAAAATGTGTTTTATTAAATAAGAACATTGACCGAAACCCCGACGATCAACGCTTCCTCCTTATTCTTTGTTGTTCTACGAATAACTCCCCCAAAAGGGTCTCCCCAAGGGCTAGTAGCTAACGCCTAAGATTCTGATGCGGGAGATGGTGGGTTCGAGTCCCACCGACGGCAGGAATTTTCTCATCTCATGGCTTGTTGAGAAGCTTCCTCGCTGCACCAGGGAAGGCCCAAAGTCGATGCACCGTTAAAAATAAAAATCCCACAACATATGCCTACTTTATCTTGTAGAGCTATACTCAACCTCTGGGTGTTTGCGGTTGAACCATTCATTGCTACTTTATTTTAAACCATTTTGAATATTGAATATCGCGCCCATTAAGGCTCTGAAGGCCTCAGAGCCTTAATGGGCTCCATATCACGCTGAAGGCCTCAGGACGACCGTCAGTTGATATTGATAAGGTTTTGAAGCAAAATGTTTGAATTGTGAATCAGATACGTTTCTAGGGAGTGTGAAGTGTCACCATGGTCACTCCAATAAAAAAGTAAAAGCATCGAAGAGCAGTACCCCCTTGAATTTTTTCTGCATCTATCAATCCACTAAAAGGGTAGGAATTTTTGAAATAATCTTGGAAAATCTACAATTCTCTTCTTTTTACAAAGAAATTGTCAATTCCCTGGGATAATAAATAGGCATACTAGAAAAATCCTAATATCTAGCCTGGGATCGTAGTCAAACTATTCCTCCTGTTGGTCTCAGGGAGCAGTTTGAAAAATTAAAAGCCATGTTATGCTTGTTTGGAAGAACACAGGAGTTCTACACTACTAGTTTTTGCCTGGAAGAGTGTATAGGATATATGTAGGACTGTAAATCTTTGCTTATGTACACCATAGTTTAGCTTTGGTTAACTTCAAAATTGTTCTATTCCAGCAGGACTTCCATACCGATGATAAAGTCCAGATTTAAAAAAAATAAATGTTTTTTTTTATATGCTATAATTTTGTCTCAATTGTCACCTAAAACTTTTTTTTATTGTACTTTTACTCAACTGTAAAGACCAATCCACGGCTATCATCTCCATCCTGGTCACCTGCATGGTTAACAATTGCTTATGGGTGAAAATTTATTAATTTTGCAGTGGTTGAAATCCCGGTCCTAGAAGTTTTTTGACAGTTGCCTGAATGACTAGTACTTATTTGTCAAGTGGCTGAAAGATGGAGTATATTATGTGTGTAATGTCAACTCAAATGCTACTGCTTGTGTAACGAATTGAGTATGATGATTGTTCTCGAACCTGAAAATTACAACAATAAATACATTTTGGGGTCTCCCGTGGTCTAATGGTTAGCGCATTAGATTCATAAGTGGGAGATGGTGGGTTCGATCCCCACCTCCGGCAGGAATTTTCTCATCTCAGGGCTCATTGGGAAAATTCCTCGCTGCACCCTGGATGTCGGCGCTAATGACCTAGAAGTAGATGCGCAGTAAAAAAAAAATATATAAAATAAATACATTTTATTGTATATTTACATTTATATATACGGGCACTTACGTGGCCATTTGCTGAGCGGGCGAGTGTGCCTCTGTGGTGCAGGGATCGGCTGGCCAGATACACTCCCCAAGCTAAGAGGTCTAGGCCCTAGTCTTCATTTGTACCTGACTTTATTTTAATTTGCACCTGCATTATCATGAAGAGTGAAATTTGTTACTGATTCTTAAAGCATACTTTTTATATTTAAGTATGATATATGCTCTGTACTATTTCATAGACTTTTTGAGTGTTCAGACATTTCTTCATTATATTTATTATAATTTTTACAGGCTGTTATTAACAGTACTATTACACCAAGCATGACATTTACTAAAACCTCTCAAAAATTTGGCCAGTGGTCTGACATCCGCGCTAACACAGTGTATGGCCTTGGATTCGCATCAGAAGCTGAATTAAATAAGGTAAATTTTTCTTGTTGTAAGTTCTATATTCAGGTTCTGGGTCTTTGGGATTTACTCTTCTTTGCAGTCTTGAGATTAGTGTTTTAAAAAATTTAATGTTTAATCTATTTATAACATTTAGAAGATGGTCTAGAATTCAATGTGCCAAAAAAATAAATAAATACAAAATAGAACAATTAATCATTAACAGATGGATAGAAGGTTTCCAGGTAAAAGTGTGTTGAGTAAAAATAATTTTAAATAAATCCTTAATAATTTTTATTCTCAAAGTCAGGTTTCTTGTGGAGGGTTAAGCTAAATTAAATTTCATTTATTTTTCAAGTAGCTATTAATGCTGCGATTGTACCAACACATGAAATTACTTATCTAAATTCTTTCCAGTCCTTTTCCGCTTATCTTTTGCTGTAAAGACACTCTACTTATTTGGCTGAAAGTCTTTCCTTGGGTTTTGGGGATTTTTGATAGCGAAGGAAGTAATTTTGTTTGGTTTAAAAGTAATTCAAGGACTCTTTATGTTCATATATAGAGTTCCCATTTGTTTGTAGTTTAGTTCAAAAAATTTAATCCTGTATGAAACAGCTAGATTGTGGGGGTTCCTGAAGAGTAAGAACAATGTTCTACTAAACATGTCAGGCATTATTGTAAAGAGGTAATAAAAAGGTTTATGCAGCTTGTTTGAGTAATTAGTCTTAAAATTAATCGAATTAGGCAGAACTCCCTGATATTTGTGCAGTTTACAATAAGTCTGTGTAAATCATTAGTAATGGTTCAATGTTAATTTTTGTTGGTACATTGGAATTTGTAGTATTGTGTGCTACAAGGTTTGCTTTTGTAGAAACTAGCATTGCCAAGCTATATGTACTTTTTGTTCTTGTGTGGGACATCATGAAAGTAGCCATTGTTTAATGGCAACTTTGCAGGAAAGATATTTCTTAATTAAACTGGCAATACTAATAGGAGGTGGGTAGTAGTAGGCTAATATCCAAATAACACCTGTAGTCTCAGTCAATTTCGTCAAATAGGTTATGTCCTTAAGTTCCTGGGGAAGGATGACTCTTGCAGTCAAACATAGTAGCTGCTCTCTTTAGACTTGAGACTAATTAGATAAGTCTAATTGTATAGGAAACTGTTAATTACCTATTCATAGGGGTTATTGTTATGAGTTAAGAAAATAACTAAAACAAATGTAATATTTAGATTAATAGAAATTCAATTCTCAGGCGCTAATGACCTAGATGTAGATGCGCCATAAAAAAGAAAAAAAAAAAAAAATAGAAATTCAAAGTATCTCCGGATTCTGTTACTGAGTGCGCCACGCATTAACTTAATGACAAGTCCTAAAATTTAAAAAATAATTAATTCACATAATATAAAAAGTTATTTACTTGTATTAATTTTAATGTGTATTTAATTTTTAAATTTAATCTACGAAGGTTACTAAAAAAGTTTTGCAATTTGATATAACAGAAAGACTAAAGAGGCTGCAAGTTACTTTTCATACATATCCATACCTGCTTAGTAGTCGCTAGTAACACATGAGTTCTGTTGTTTATTAGCAGTTACAGATAAAAGTGCTTACTATGGCATTGTGGTCAAGCAGAGACCAAAATGCAGAAATGAAGCTGCATTGAATAATGATTGTCCATAATGTACGAGTGTATTTAGGTAGTACAGAGGATTTGAAAGTGCCAATTTCACTCTGGAGGACATTGAGAAAGAAAAAAGGCCAATAACGTTGGTAACAGAGGGAAACATTTCTGCGGAGTGACATGTCAACAGATAGAGGAGGCCATTACACCTTCATGCACCTGCAATTCGTTTGATTCTGAAAGATCAATTAAAAGCAAAGAAACTTTTTTTCTATAGGTGCCCTATGGTCTGTCATCATAGTGTGACTTGATGCTGAAACTATTTGATATGGGACAATTTCAATTTGTGAACAGGATCATGACAGGTGACAAAACTTGGTTGTAGTATTATGATATGCCAACCAACGCTCAAAACTAAATTTGGGCCTTTGAAAATAAGGATACCCCTGTAACTGTCAGAAAATATCCACATGTAAAGAAAAAAATTATTGCTGTATTTTTCAGATCATACGGAATTGTAGAGAATGTCATTTTGAACAAACAGAAAACAGTCACAGCTGAGTGGTACCCTGAGCAGTGCCTGCCTAAAGGTCATGGAGTCCATGAAAAACCTTCGACCAAAGTCAAGAATGGACACTTAGTACCTTCACCATGACAACGTTCCAGCTCACCATGCCAGCGCCTGCGCCAAGTATTTGGCCACTACTGGAAACCTCGTGAGCACCCTCCTTACAGTCCAGACATTGTTCCCTGTGACTTTGAATTATTCCAGTCTGTAAAAATGAAGCTAAAAGGAAAAAGTTTTTCTAGTGATGGGAACTTTCTGGCTTGGGCAAATGAATGTGCCTCATTCTTGGATGAAATTTGGTTGAGCTAGTTTAAGGAGTGTTTTTGACAAATAGAGAAGTGTATTTAATGGTCAAAATTACTTTGAGAAAAATAAATCAATAAAGCTGTATTGCAAAGCTTTTGTAGTACACTTTGTATTATGTCTCTATGTGTAAGTGATAAGATATTTTTCTTTTTTATAATAGTTTATTGAAAAATTCCATGAAGTAAAGGAAGCTACCAGAAGTGCAAGTAATAAGTCTTCAAATGGAACTGTTATTACTACTCCAGTCACAAGTGCAAATGCAAGTCCAGTGACTTCCAGAGCTTGTGGTGGTACATTAAGTAGTAGTGCATTAAGTGATGCCGGACCTTTATTAGAACCTCCTTCTATGCAACCATCTTGTACTTCCCCTGCTCCTACTAGTTCTCAAGATGAATCAAGTAGTCACCATCGTACTCCACAGTCTTCAGTATCCCAGGTTAGTTAACTATTATATTTCATTTCACTTTCAAAATGATGCTAAGTCAGTAATTAATAGAGCAGAACTATATTAGCTATATAATATTTATTAAAAGTTCTCATTTTTTTCCACACCCTATCCTGGCACCCGATTAGAAGCTGCTAACTAAAAATATTGGTAAAATTTTAATATTATAACGATACTAACCTTTCATTGACCTCGGCTGTGTAAACACCCAGCTGTTTTGTAACTTAATTTGTTCTGCAAATGATCTGACTTAGTCTGGATACAAAGTCAGTCGATACACATGCCCACTCTTTTGGATTTCTGTCTTGACACGGATGGTCAGCCAGAGGCTTGTGAATAAGTGTTTTTTAAAAGGTATCCAATTATATTTGCACATTTCCTCTCTCCCTCCATAGGGAGAAACCCCGCTTATGAGGTTGACCTCATGACGCAATGCGAAAGTGCCGACTAGAAAATTTCACTTTTCAGAACTCATAAAAATAAGGATGGTTCAAAATTTTGTGTGTGTATATATATATATATATATATAAATAAGGTGTCCCCAAAATAAACAGGAAAACTTTGGGAGTCGATGCAGGATGAAGAAAGAAAGAAAAAAAATCCTTTGGCGTTTTTCTCGTTTTTGCTTCGTTTCCGAGAAAAACACAAGAAACTTAAACTAAGTTGTGACTAGGCATTCTTTCATAATGCCTACATAAAAATCATTAAAAGTATATGTTTTATCTTCCAGCCCCACCCCCACCTTCTTTAACCCCCACCCCAAAAATATAGGAGTGAGTATGCCGCTGATTTTGTGTGGAATAATGAAATAATAGGTCTCCATTTTTGACCACTCGACTTAACGCAGCGTCTTTCCACGCATTCCTCGATAGTAAACTGTCGTTATTCTTGGAGGAATACCTTTTGGCACAAAGATTGGGAAGCTGGTTCCAAGTCGACGGTTGTCCAGCCCACTACGGGAGAGCTGTTCGAAATTGGTTGGAGAGTAACTATCCATGGCGTTGGATAGGACGTGGTGGGTCGGTATCTTGGCCGACTCGATCTTCAGACCTCATCTCCTTGAATTTCATCGCTCGGGAACACATTAAAGATTTGGTCTACAGGGAGCCCATTGGCTCAAGGGAGCACCTTATCCATCGCATTAGCTGGGCCTGGAAACAGATTACATCAGAGCAATGTACAAATGCCATCCAGTCTGTCAATGTATGATGTGTTGCCTGTATTGTTGCTAGGGGCCAAACCTTTGAACAGTTTTTGAATTGATTGTCAGGCATAATTATGTATGCGTCCAGTGTTAAATGTTAAAATGTTTTAAGAATTGAAACTTTATTTTTATTAAGAATTAATAGTTTTTTCTGTTCTGTGTTATCACTTTCCTCCGAAGAAAAGTAGCTATTTTAAATATTTGAACATGCAACTTTACATGGTCATTAAATTTTTTCGACCAAGAAGATTTTTGGTTGTATTGTTGTTGGGGAGAGGTGGGTGGGTTATGGGGGTGGAAGATAAAACATATACTTATAATGATTCTTATATAGGCATTATGAGAGTATTCCTATTCACAATTGTGTTTTAGTTTTTTGCGTTTTTCTCCAAAATGAAGCAAAAACGAGAAAAATGCCAAAGGACTTTTTTTCTTTCATTTTTTCATCCGGCATCGATTCCCAAAGTTTTGCCGTTTATTTTGGGGACACCCTGTATATATATATATATATATATATATATATATATATATATATATATATATACATACACACACATACACATACATACATACATGCATACATACATTGTAATGTAATTTTTATACATATAATTTATAATAAAAAAAGAAATAACGGGGAAACTTTAATATTCATCAACTACTTGAAGTCGCTGGATTAAGGTCTTTTAGAATTCTAATTTGTATTTATTTTTAATTTATATCTTCAGGGTCAGTTCAAAGTAATATGAAAAACATTTATATTTAAAGTTTAAATAATATCTAATGATTTTATAAATAAAACTTACTATAATGAAAAAATACTATAAAATAATGCTATTTTACTACCTATTTTTCACTTTATATATAATTGAGCGTAAGACAGGTAATCATTTATAATGAAAAAGAAATGACGATCTCGCATTTAGGCGGAAAAGTTTAATATTTATCAACAACTTAAAATTGTCGGATTAAGACTCTTTAGAATTGTAATCACTATTTATTTTATTTTAAAACTCAGGGTCAGTTCAAAGTAATATGAAAAAAACATTTATTACAAAATTTAAATAAAAGCCAAATGATTTTGTAAAGAAAACTTACTACAATGGAAAAATTTAGATATGTAGCCTCCTTTGCTTTGTACAGCAGTTTTGCTCATTTCCAGTCAACTCTTCCAAATCTCGGTGCAACAATGTATTACCGTTTATATCCACAACTATGTGACAAACCATTCCAACACCGCTATCACTCAGAATAGAATTCACACTCAAATACAAGTTTGGCACTTTCACGATGCTTCATCTAAGGTAGCAATCTCCTAGAGTGGGTATTCCACACATGCATCCAAAATGCTTAGTCTAAAGCGGTAACCCCATGAATATGCCCCTAAAAAACTGTTACATTGCAAAGACCACTGCTAAGACCATCTAGATATGGAATAGTGAAATTTGTTAATTCCACATCGTATATTTCTACGAAATAGTAAGTTTTTTTATAGATGTGCCAAACGATTTATTTACTTAGAATGTATATAATTATATTATTTGTTTCTGAAAAAAACCTTTTGTAACTTTTACTTCGCTCCATATTATTCATGTTACTTAATTATTTTGAAAATTGTTATGTTTAATGATATCACAACAATACATATGTATTTTGTTTTAAATTTCTTTGCTGGGGTTCACATGTTTGACTTGTGATACAGCTTCTCTCTACAGTGGTATTACTCCTCTCCATGCTGCAATATTTTGCCGGTATTCCTCTTCTGCTTCTTCGGGCTTTCTTCGTGCATCCTTGGTGGTTGGCAAGAGAATAAGCCCTCTAAACAAAGATAATTAAATTTTGGTTACGCGTGGAGTTGAAAAAGTATTAGAAAAAAATAATAAACAGACAAAAGCAATTTAAAAAGTCAGTTATAAAAAGTTCACATGAAATTGTAACTCATACCTGCTATTCTTCTAACTTGTCCCTTTTTGCACTTTCTGTAGTTTATTGAGGTTGCACTCATGAAAATATTTTTGAAAATGTTCTTCAAGTCTTCATCGCTCTTACCTACTAGATACCGATAAAGACCCGCGTTAAAGTTTATTCATGAAATGATCATTTCTAATTCTTTGTGTAGAGATTCCTCTATGGACTGTATATATATATATATATATATATATATATATATATATATATATATATATATATATATATATATATATACACATACATGTAAGTAATCTGTAGAGGAATCTATGCAGTTTTTGACCAACCCTTCAAAAGAACATGAAGCTTCACCATACATGCGGACACATGTAAAATTCTTCAACTATGAGTGATATGTTTTAAAACAATTATGAATTTTCAGAAATATGTTTTCTTTATATTCTTTGAACACAAATAATTAGAACTGATCATTTTATAAATTAGGAGACCCTATTGTTCTGAGTGTTACAGAATTAACTTGTTTTTCCCCCCTTTTTTTTATGGGGCATCTGCTTCCAGACCATTAGCGCCATTAACTTTCACATTTGTCTTTATGACTGTGTGTTTTTGAGGCTACTAAGCTGATGATATTTATCCCATCCTAAATAAAGTTACCCTTAAAAGGCTCCATATACTCTGTATTCCTGGCCATAATGACATTCAGGGGTCTAGGAGTTAGCCATGAAAGGAAAAAGTGCTTCTCCAATCGGACTACATTCTTTCTGTTGCAGCATTCGCTTTTCTCTAGCTAAGGTAATTATTAAATTAGAGATTAAACTCAATTGATAAGATTCACTGAAAGAATAAGGATAGGAACTGCAAGAATGTTGTGGAGAGACCTCAAGAACATAATTGAAATCATTGCTGGGGAAACTTGAACAGTCTTGAGCTGGGACACTAACTTTGGTGTCCATGGCGTAATACTGGAAATGAAACTCTTGGCTTGTTCTTTGTGAATACGAGATACTGTACTGTCGAGGAAGAGGGGATCCCATGGACTTGGCTCCGTCGGCATTGGGGACATATTGAAACTTCACTGCAAAGATTAACTAAAATTCTTTTGTTTACTTTTTTTTCTGCAGGGATTTCTAAGGTCCAAAGATCATTTTAATTCCCCTCAAGAGTTGGTGAATTTTTGTAAAAAATGAAAAATATAATTTCTATCCTAGCTAAAATAATGATGATAACCTGGATATAATTTATTGCACAGTTAGGTACGTTTATTTTTAATATTATGTTGAAATGAAAAAAAAAATCAGTTGAATTTCTGTAATATAGAAACAGAAATAAAAATTGGGAGGCTTAAACTTTTAATTTCTACAAAATTTTGTATACTTATTACATTCACTGCCAGCTTATTAAATGGAAATGGGCTCTTCATTTCACTATAGTTTTTTTACATTATGTGTATTTTGGCTTAGGAATTAAGGAAAATATATATTAAAAAAATAATATTTAAATTGATTAATAGACAAAATACAATTGAATTGTAGATTGTGATATTTTCTAAAACAAAATAAATTAATTAATTTTGTAATTTGTAATAGACAAAAAATGTATTTATTAGCTCTGTGTGCTTCATGGCATTGAAAAGGTCTATTTCCCATGAGAAACCTTTTATGTTGAAATTACATAACCATATACAGGTCTCTGGTATTTAGGGAACTGAAAACTGTATGCGCTACGACTGGCAGTCTATCTGTTAAGGATACCTTATCAAGTTCTTTTTTTTTTACTATGTGTCTTTTACTCATATTTATGGTATTCCCAAAGTTTTCAGTAATTCATTTTTTTTTTCTTTTGACACAAACATTGTGTGAAACATAGTGAATTTAAATTCACGAAACAATACATTTAATGCCCATGGAACGTCCAGGATTTCCTGATACATATGATAAACCTGTTCCAGCCAACTGACCAATTATATTTTTTTCTATAAGATTAATTTTCAGTGCGTTATACTATTTAAATGCCCATTTAAGTTTCTTTGTCAATTTCAGCCTAATGACAGTCCCAAGCACCAATCAAATGAAGCCAAGTCCCCAGCACCAGGACCAACTTCTTCAACAGAAGTTCAGTTAAAATATGAGAATGATAGACTTAAACTAGCACTTGCTCACAGGTAATATGTGTATGTGTGTTTCTTCTTACTTGTAATTATTTAACTTAAATATTTTCCTTACAAGAATTTATGATACACATTCTGATGATGGTTTTCCATCTAACAAAAGATAATAAGTATAATAATAATCTCTTGTAAGTATAATAATAATACCACTAGGTATTCCAGCACCTGTTCAATTCTATTGGACAACTAAAACTTATATTTGATTACAAAAATATTTATAAAAAACATCAAATATATTAGTTTCTACTTAAAAATTAGTTTTTTCTCTGTAATTTTATGCTTGTGACCTAATGCGAACTGCTTGTCTGTCGTATTTAAATGTGATATATGTATAGATGCTTATTTTGTTGATTTTAATATATTCTGAACTGTTAGTTTTTCAATATTAGTGGCTACTATAAGTATCCATGCTGGTAAATATTTTCTTTGTAGTTAATCATTATATCACAATTATAGTAGAACCTCGCATATCCGACCTTCCCATATCCGACTCCTCCCGATATCCGACCTAGTGCCCGACCGTCTGCCGTCTGTGATTCCATTGGCGAGCCTGTTCAGACTTGCTATGCTTTGTTTTCCTGTAACAAACTGTCAGTTCTGTCGTGATTGTTAATGTGGAATGTGTTCTAACTATAATCTTTTACTGTTCTATATTTGTTAACGTTAATACTGTTTGTGTTTTTCACCATTAAATATTTATTTTCGATTACGGAATTTGCGTTGCTTTAATTTGACAGGTTAGAATAGAATAGAATAAATTATGACTCAAGACCCCCGCCAACACGGGGTGCACCTCGACCAGTTGTCCTATTGTGCGAGTCCTGTATGCCTGCTTAGGCTTCTCTCAGACTTCTGATGAATCTCAGATAATGCCAGACTTCAGCCGACCTCCTGATCTCATCCTCTCCAAGGCTGCCAAAATGCATGAACCGCCTCCTTCCTAATGTAACACATTCAAATATGACGTGCTTGGGTGTCTCCTCCTTGTCCTTGCACCACCTACATACCGGAGAGGACTTCATTTTCATAGCATACATATGTTTGTTCATCGTACAATGGCCTGAGATCGTTGCGACCGTCTCCCTCAGGTCTCTTCTGGACATATCCAGAAAGATGTCCTTTTTACCGAATTTGTTAAGATCTATGAAGGACTTCGTATGGGCTATTTTCTGTCCCTCCCATAATTTTCCAAAGTCCCTTTTGGCTTTTGCCGCTATTGCTTCCTTGGCACAGGCCATTGATAATCCCACAAAAGGCATTGGACCCACAGGCGTCACTACCGCTCCTGCCCCTGCCAGCCTGTCTGCCCTCTCATTACCTGGGATGCCTCTATGTCCTGGTACCCAATAAATGACAACCTTATTATTTGTTGCTAGTCGGTTAAGCCTTGACTGACACTTGTCCACCACTCTTGAGGTAATCTCCTGACTCCTTAATGCTTTGCATGCAGCCTGACTCTCCGTAAGGATGTTAATCTTCTTCCTACGGACTCCCTTCTCGCTCATGCTGTGGGCCGCCGTATATCTCCGCCTGGAACACAGTTGAGGTTTTTCCAAGGGAAATTTGTAGCCTTAAGCCACCCTCACCCCCACTCCAGACCCCTGCTCCTGCTCCATGTATCGTTTTGGAGCCGTCCGTGTAAATGTTAGTGCCATTAGGTGGCTTAAAGATAGCCTCTTTACCATTTGACAGGTTAAGTGTGTGATAATGGCAACCCAAAAACATAAACGTGTTTGTGTTTCCCTGTAACAAAAACTTGATGTGTTACAACGATTGGACCATGGTGAGTCTGTTATTAAGCTAGCTTCTGAGTTGGGTGTAGGAGTGACTATGGTAAAAGACTGGAAAAAAACCCGTAAAGATCTGGAAGCGTACCCAACAAAAGTTGAGACAGATAATGTGTTAAAAAATAGAAAAAAAAAAACAAAACTTTAACTTGTTGATGAAGCGTTATGGGTTTGGTTTTCTCAGGAAAGGGAGCAAGGGAACACCATTGTCAGGCCCTATCGTTAATGAAAAATCCATAAAATTGTATGAAAAGTTGAGAGGTGATCTTAAAAAGTTTAACGCTAGCAAAGGGTGGCTAAAGAAATGGAAGTTGCGACATGGCAAACAACGATTATTTTCCTCCTCCCAATATCCGACCTTTTGGCCGTTCCGACCATGGCCCGGTCCCGTCATGGTCGGATATGAGAGGTTCTACTGTAGTATAACATACCATAATCTCAGATATTTAAAAAAAAAAATGTCACTAAGTTTTATGTTGGCCAGTAGTTTACTTCTTGACTTCTTCTTTTTTTCAGTTCAGCAAATGCCAAGAAATGGGAAGTTGAGTTAGCAACATTAAAAAATAATAATATGAGGCTTACAAGTGCCCTTCAAGAGAGTACTGCAAATGTTGATGAATGGAAGAGACAATTACATTCCTATAAAGAAGAAAACCAAAGACTCAAATCAAAATACATTGAACTTGAAGCAGCAAAAGGTTTTTGTTATGTATTTTTGTTATCTATAAAAAATGGACAATCAAATAAATAATTTAAGCAACTTATATACTTAACCCGTAGAGCGTGGTTGGCTGTACAGATCAAAAGATGGAAATACTTCTCAAGCAGGAGAAGGATGTAACCCTGCTCCTATTGACTTGTTTAGCAGTTTCTCACACTGAAACATTATTAATTTAAATTATATATAAAAAAGTGTATAGTTCAAAACAGTGAAGGAACACATTGAAATTTTTGAATGATATAAATATGTGAAATTTGTAAACAGTGTAAATATTTTTAACTCTGCTACTGGCAGCCCACAGCCAGGATCAAGAAAGAGGATGGGAAAATAAATGTTCAGGGTGTCACAAAAATAATGGCCATCCGTTGGCCAGGTAATTCTCCAATGCAATAATTCAAGTACAGATATGCTAAGCCTGAATGCCACAGCATACCAGATAACGTGTACAATAATACAGATGAAGAGAGAGAGAGGTGGGGGAGGGAGAGTTTTATACTGACAAAGTAGTAAAACAAATTGTGTGCTGTAATTAAGCCGGGTGGGGCATTCTTTTCTGAGCTATGTACAGGGTGTCACAAAAATAATGGTTATCCATTGGCCAGATGATTCTCCAATGCGAGATTGGAAAAAATAACCCCCCATATTAACCCGCAAAATTGACCTTGAAATGTTATTCAAGGTCAAATTTTTTTATTGCATATTTCGAATCTACAAGTCATAAGGAAGAAAAAAGTCAACGGCCTTTATAACCTTAAGGGTTCTTCTAATTAAAGTTACAAACTAAACATATCTTTAAATCATAATTGGCATAAACGCATAACAACCTTCGGTGGACTGTGTATAATTAAGGATCTATAAACTTAAGGGTGACTGTATATAATTACAAATTTATAAGCTTAAGGTATTGACTAAATGAAGTTTGAAAATAAAGATAACTTTAAATCCTCATATTTATTTAAATTTTAACGTCCTTTATAATTAACTCAGAATTTTAGAACGGCTCATCTACAGGTCACCACCCTTTTCTAGCCAGGATAGGGCTAATGCCTTTCGCATTTTTTCAAAGAAAAGCCACCACCCCTAGTGGGAATCGAACCCACAACCCTTATTACTACAATTTAAGTACGAATCCTATTATTAGGTCAGAAATTACTCCTTATGGTCAAAATGACCATTAACAGCGTATACTTGGGCCATTCCATTCCAATCGACAAATGGTGGACGATTTTGATTTTTTTTTTTTTTTTTTAGCGCGGTTCCTCCCTCCCCCATAGGGAGGAACCCCGCTTATAAGGTTGATACAATGAAACAATCCGGACGTGCCGACAAGAAAATTTCGCGTTTCAGAACCCCTAGAGACCGAAAATAACGGTGGTTCAAATTTGTATATATATATATGTATATATTTATTTTTATATATATATATATATATATATATATATATATATATATATTTGTCTGTTCGCTCATTTCTGGCTTCCCTGATGGTCCGATTTTGATGAAATTTGGTACAAAAATCCGTTGTCCAATTTGAAAGGTCAAGTTCGTTAACCAGCAAAATCCGCACACTGGAAGATGGCGGTTGGGGCGAAATTCGCGCAGAAAAAATCGTAACGCTTACGTTTTTGAGTTCATAAGCTTGTAAGTACTCTTTTTATAGGCTTCTTGGGCTAGGAAAACGAATGAAACCATTTTCAAGGCGATAGCTTTAACCGTTTTCGAGAAAATTGGAAAAATAGTTTTTGAATACCGTTTTTGGTTTGGGTACTTAGAATCACGGGATTCAGTTGAAACATTATCTGCATGTTCTACTTTCATTAAAACTAATATGTTGAAAGTTATGTTACGTTTGGAGTTAAGGAAGGGTTAGAATAAAATATTTTATGAACAGACATGAAAAGTTTTGGGAACTTCGTATACTTTCATTAATATCTCGAACACGGTTGGGAAATCGTGGTAAGTGGATAGAAACTATTTGAAAGCTTACTAAATTCTCTACAAAAATGATTCTAAAACTATTTTTGATTAGGTTATGTCAATCGGAGAAATAAGTGCTTAAAACTTCAAATACGTCTGTTTTGTTCTTATGAACGGGTTTTTGTCGTTCTTTTTGTAATTTTTATCTCTTTCCCTTGGTTTTTTATTGCTTTTTATTTTTGTAATTTATTATGTTAGGAAAATGTATTTGTTTGTAAAACAGGATAGGAGGAAAAATGAGACCAATTTTCTGTTGCTAGAAATAATGAAAATTTTGGGAACTTCGTATACTTTCATTAATATCTCGAAAACGGTTGAAAATCTTGGGAAGCGAAAGGTTACCATTCGAAAGCTTACTAAATGGTCTACAAAAAATGTTCTGACGAAAGTTTTAATTAGGCGATGTCAATCGGAGAAATAAGTGCTTAAACCATTAAAGTAATTGATTTCGTTTATTCGAACGGTTTTTTGTCTGTTTTTATTCCTATTTTTTCATTGCTTATAGTTGGATAATGTATTTGACAATAAAATAGATTAATTAAAATAAGAAAAACAATTCGAACAGGTAGATATCGAAAAAAACTGTGCTTCAAATTAGAATCTATTGTTGAGTAATTATATGAATCTTTGGATAATAATTCCAATAGTTAAAATTATAACTAAATTGGAAAATATGTATTTAATAGAACTCATTAAACCTTTTACAGAGAACTCTATTTTTTATTTTTATTTTATTGATCAACAGGTCTTTGCATATATTTAAAAACTCTGTTCATATAACCTCTATATCGTTTTTTGTTTTTAGGCCAATCTATAATTCCTTTGGGTTAATATGTTTTTTAAATTGAAGCTTTAAAGCCTCAACAGGAATATTTGTGTAATCACCCTTCACAGTTAATTTATTAGAATCATGAGTGACCGTTTTTGTGTTACAACTAACAATCTTTGAAAACGAAGTTTGACTATCCTTGTTATTGTTATTTTCCTTCTGTTTGGCCGAGATTTTCTATTCATGATCTAATTCTCCTTGAATTTTTTGACTAGATCAAGAACCTAATTTAAGCACTCTTAAATTCCTTAATTTAATTGAGGAAGTTTATCAAGCTTGATATAATCACTTTTGGGTTAATACGGGTGGTCTATACCGAGTCCTTTGTTTGTAAACACAAAGAGCCTTCTGAGTAACGGTAAAGGGCAGTAAAAGTATATGACTACCTGGAAGCAGACCCTGCATACAGAGAATTACAATACGAGACCTCATTCTTTCTTTCACCAGCTCCCGTGTAACACCTTAGATCTGTTTATATTGTTAGCGCGGTTCCTCCCTCCCTTCATAGGGAGGAACCCCGCTTATAAAATTGATCTCATGAAACAATCCGGAAGTGCCGACTAGAAAATTTCGCGTTTCAGAACCCCTAGAGACCGAAAATAACAGTGGTTCAAATTTGTATATATATATATATATATTTATTTATATATATTTGTCTGTTATTTGAAAGGTCAAGTTCGTTAACCAGCAAAA
Organism: Gonocerus acuteangulatus; assembly: GCA_946811695.1. Lineage (NCBI taxonomy): Eukaryota > Metazoa > Arthropoda > Insecta > Hemiptera > Coreidae > Gonocerus > Gonocerus acuteangulatus. Next base: position 17,995,300 of record OX328132.1, read on the forward strand.
TCCGCCCACTGGAAGATGGTGTTTGGGGCGAAATTCGCGCAAATAAAATCGCAACGCTTACATTTTTGAGTTCATATGCTTGTAAGTACTCGTTTTGTAGGCTTCTTGGCCTAGGAAAACGAATGAACCCGTTTTTAAGGCGATAGCTTTAACCGTTTTCGAGAAAATTGGGAACATAGTTGCTGAATAACGTTTTTGGTTTTGGTACATAAAATCATGGGATTCAGTTGAACCATTTTTTGCATGTTCAAATTTTATCAAAACTAATATCTTAAACTTTTGGTTACGTTTGGAGTTAAGGAAGGGTTAGAATAAAATATTTTATGAACAGACATGAAAAGTTTTGGGAACTTCGTATATTTTCATTAATATCTCGAACACGGTTGGGAAATTTTCATAAGTGGATAGAAACTATTTGAAAGCTTTCTAAATTCTCTACAGAAAAGATTCTGAAACAAGTTTTGATTAGGTGATATCAGTCGAAGAAATAAGTGCTTAAAACTTCAAATACGTCTGTTTAGTTCTTATGAACGGGTGTTTGTCGTTCTTTTTGTAATTTTTGTCTCTTTCCCTTAGTTTTTTATTGATTTTTATTTTTGTAATTTCTTACGTTAAGAAAATGTATTTGTGTGTAAAACAGGATAGGTAAAATGAGACCAATTTTCTATTGCTAGAAATAATGAAAAGTTTTGGGAACTTCGTATAATTTCTTAATATCTCGAAAACGGTTGAAAATCTTGGGAAGCGAAAGGTTACCATTCGAAAGCTTACTAAATGCTCTACAAAAAATGTTCTGATGAAAGTTTTAATTAGGCGATGTCAATCGGAGAAATAAGTGCTTAAACCATTAAAGTAATTGATTTCGTTTATTCGAACGGTTTTTTTGTCTGTTTTTATTCCTTGTTATTTCTTAATTGCTTATAGTTGGATAATGTATTTTACAATAAAACTAGGTAAGTAAAATAACAAAACAATTTATTGTTAGAAATATAGATTTCCTAGATTCCAAGACCTTGTAACTAGCGGGACCCTTTCAAGTGTTGACCGACCCTTCCAGGTAAGATCGTAAATCAAGACCTTTCAAGACTGGTGGAACCAAAATAATAACTGCTTCTATTTTAATCTTAAGGCGATTCGCCAAAGTTGCGAAGCCTTATCAATAAATAAATATTTTAATCTTTCCAAATTAGACTAGGGATAAGAAAGGAACCGCACTAAGATGATGCAGTTCCTGCGAGTCGGACTTTATTTTTTTTTTACATGCTCTACTAACACTGCCTTAAGCAAAAATACCTCGTTTGAATTTTTTAAAAAATCATCTTCCAGTATAAAAAAATATAAGTATATTGATAATAGCCCTCTCAGTGGCATTCGTTGAAGAACCATATCTCACATTATACAATTGCCAGGAATGCCTTCATGAGGTTATTCTCGAAGCTTATCAAGAACTCTTTGCCATAAGCTTTCAACAAATCGCTGAAATTTCTAATTAGGAATTTCACAGGTCATGTATGATTTTCATGAACCAGCCAGTCCTCGAGTCCCTCCCAGAATAGAGGATGGAATGATTGCACTCACCCGATCTAGGCCTACCATGGGGATGAGTAGATTGGCCCAAGCTACGGGAGTCTCGAGGATGACGGTCCGCTGGATCCTTCGGGAAGAACTTCTCCCTTCAGATTACAGCAAGTTCAGGACTTGAGGCCCGGGGATCAGGAGCAGCTGAGTGCTGGACAAGTTGGAACGTCATCCACACTTCCTCAAGCAGGCATTGTGGACTGACGAAAGTTCGTTTTCCACCGTCATCGTCCACAGCAGGTAAAATGGACGAGGATAACAAGGGCATTTGAAAGAATTATGAGAAATTCTCGCGAGGTTCTTAGCCGAGTGAGGAGGAATTTGAAAGCAAGGTTGGCAGCTTGCTTCAGGAATGAAGTCCGAAATATTGAAGTTGGTGAACAGGCCCAATTGCTACGGGCGCTGGAATGATAATCTTACAACTTAAGTTTTTCTGCCCACGGGCGAGGGCAATTGTTATATCCTCTATTCCGGGAGGGACTAGAGATGGCTTTTAGGGATCCAAAGAGCTGGAGAACCGTATCGACACTCGCTCTTGGCTCTTTCGCTCCCCCCCACTACTCTGATACACTCTTTCTGATCTATTCTTCTTTTCTTTTAGCGCGTTTCCCTGCATAGGGTGGAAACCCGTTTATGGTTTTGACCTCATGATGCAATGATGTTCCGAATAGAAAATTTCACATTTCAGAACCAATTGATCACGAAAACAACGATGTTTCAAATTTGTGTATATATATATATATATATATATATATATATGTGTGTGTGTGTGTGTCCTTCCGGAGGTCAAACAAATTGCAGTAATAATAGGATTCCTACTTAAATTGTAGTAATAAGGGTTGTGGGTTCGATTCCCACTAGGGGTGGTGGCTTTTCTTTGAAAAAATGAGAAAGGCATTAGCCCTATCCTGGCTAGAAAAGGGTGGTGGCCTGTAGATAAGCCGTTCTAAAATTCTGAGTTAATTATAAAGGACGTTAAAATTTAAATAAATAAGAGGATTTAAAGTTATCTTTATTTTCAAACTTCATTTAGTCAATACCTTATGCTTATAAATTTGTAATTATATGCAGTCACCCTTAAGTTTATAGATCCTTAATTATACACAGTCCACCGAAGGTTGTTATGCGTTTATGTCAATTATGATTTAAAGATATGTTTAGTTTGTAACTTTAATTAGAAGAACCCTTAAGGTTATAAATTTTCCATTATATAATGTTATACATTATTCATTATGTACTGTCACCGTTAGGTTAATGAATTTTAACTATACACTGTCCTTGAAATGTACTATAAGCCTTAAAATGTACTAATGTTTCAGTCTATTAATATTCTTCTTTTGGTTTGAGGATTTATTAATAGTCAGATGTGTGATGTTAAAACATCTAAAACGAGGCAAACAAACATCGCTTTTCAAAGTATGGTTCTCCGTTACATTGCATTCTAGCGCAAAAGAGCCAAAAAGAGCAAGTGAGCCGTGTAAAAGGACTGGTTCTTTTTAGTGAGCGGAGCGCTCAGAGCCGCTCTTCGAGGTGAACCGTTTTGCCCATCTCTAGGATGGACTCGAGGACTGGCTGGTTTATGAAATTCATACATGACCAGTGAAATCTCTAATGAGTAATTTCATCGATTGATTGACAGCTTATGGCAAAGAGCTCTTGATAAGCTTCGAGAATAATCTCATGAAGGCATTCCTGTCAATTCTAAAATGTGAGTTATAGTTCTTCAATGAATGCCGCTGAGAGGGCCGTTGTTCAATATACTTATATTTTTTTATACTGGAATATGATTTTTTTAAAAAATCAAACGAGGTATTTTTGCGTGAGGCAGTGTTAGTAGAACATGTAAAAAAAAAAAAAAAAAAAATTGAACAAAATCGGCCACTATTTGTCGATTGGAATGGAATGGCCCATGTATACGTTGTTAATGGTCATTTTGACCATAAGGAGTGATTTCTGACCTATGGTGCCGTTGACTTTTTTCTACCTTATGACTTGTAGATTCGAAATATGCAATAAAAAAAATTGACCTTGAATAACATTTCAAGGTCAATTTTGCGGGTTAATATGGGGGTTATTTTTTCCGATCTCGCATTGGAGAATCATCTGGCCAACGAAAAGATAGCTCAGAAAAGAATGCCCCATCCGGCTTAATTACAGCACACAATTTGTTTTACTACTTTGTCAGTATAAAAATCTCTCTCTTTCTCTCTCTCTCTCTCTCTCTCTCTCTCTCTCTCTCTCTCTCTCTCTCTCTCTCTCTCACCTTCATCTGTATTATTGTACACGTTATCTGGTATGCTGTGGCATTCAGGCTTCATTCGCGAATCTGCCATTCATGGGCCAACTTGCCATTACCTGTGATGAGAATCTGCTTCAAAGCAAGATAATAGAGTTGGCAGAGATCAGGCTTATTTCTTGTTGTCATAAACAATGTGACTGAGTGGCAATTGGGAGTCCGTATCACCTGTCATAGTGGATCATCTTTATGGACCAAACCGTGTATTTATAACATACATACACACACACTTTTATATATATGTATATATATATATATATGTATATATATATATGTATATATATATATATGTATATATATATATGTATATATGTATATATATATAAAATATATATATATATATATATATATATATTTATTTATTTATTTATTTGTGTGTGCATTTAAAATTGTGCACATGGTTTAGTTATTGTCTAATGTAATTTAACTTTCCAAGTTGGTTTTTAGGTGGTACAGAAGCTGCTGCTGAATTAAGAAAAGAATTAGCTACTCTGCGATTGCGTGTGGAAACTTTGGAAGTTGAATTAAAAAATAAAGAAGAAGATCTTAAAAGGGTGACAGCTGGAAAGCAACCTGCAGAGGAGAGATGCAAGGTTAGTTCTTATTGTACATTGTGGATTTTTTTTCTCTCAAACTTTTCACAATGTCATTTAAACTTATGGATTCCTTCACAGGATTCATTTTTTTTGTAATTGAAGTTCCGAAATGTACAAGCTTTTGTCTGAAATATATTGATATATTTATCTATAATTAACCTTTTCAACGCGACATGGGCAAGCGAGAGTAATGTCGTTGAAGAAGGGGAGCGCCCGCTGCCTACTCCCTCTCCTAGAGCGGCCATATGCACCTGTATTTTATTTTTAATTAGGCGCCCGTTACTTATCATCATTTTCATGAAACAATTTATTAACGACAATTTAGGTATGCAGCAAACCTACAATAACCATTTAAAACAAAATTTACTTACTTTTCTTCCCTATATTTCTCTTTATATTTCATTCCGAAACCACTGCTTGTTTTTAGGAGAGATTTTTAAATGTAGCAAAGAAAATGTTTTTTGTTTAATTATTATAATAAGCTACTCCTTATTTACAGTTTCGCTAAAAAAAAAAAAATGCCCCTAAGAACATTTTTCCTGTGCACACGTCTCACAGACGCATGTTACATATAACGTTCAAAATTTGTATGTTACCAGTTAAGGGTTAAACCAGCAATTAAAGCACTCTGTACATGCTCAAGGTTAAAGAGGGCTCGCAATCAAGAGACACAGCTGTGGTAAGAATACTTGGGCGTCGCCTCTGGCGAACGACTTTCTCCCGTGAGAATACTCGGGCGTCGCCTCTGAGGAACATCTTTCTTTGACGAGTATACTCGGGCATCGCATCAAATGGGTTAAGCTTTGTTTGTGTGTTAGGATTTATTTATCCTTGGTTGTCTGATCTAATCCTGATCAAATGCTTTTCACTCCCAAATGGATGATCTATTCGAAACATTTTAGGTTGATTGTCATAGTTACCTATAGTTTCACAATCAGCCATTTTTTCACGCCTTGCACTGGGTGATTGATGTGAGTGAAAAAAATTAAAGGGTTTCTAAAGGACGCTTTTATTAAACATTCTAGAAACTCCATTTCAATATCTCCTAAATAAAAGATTTTCGCCATTTCAAAATTTGTTTTTTCAGGATTTATTGCTTCTAATAATGTTATTTCTTAAATCATTCTTATTTATTTCATTTGCTGCTTTAATATAAAAATATTTTTAACGCGTAGGTGCTACATAGAAAAAGATACTTTTTAGTTTGTTTCTTCTCTTGTTGTTGGGGAGGGGGCTACATTGAAATCTTCAATCGGAACTTATGCTTCTATTGCAGATCTCCATTCTACACCACTTTATATGTACGTTTTGTTCTGAAATGTTTTTTTTTTTTTTTTCATTCATGAATGATAGTGCAGTAACTGCGAGGAAAAAGTTTTGCAATTCTCGGGAAACAACAACATAAAATAAAAAAACAAGTGTTCAATTGAATGGGGGTTGTC
>OX328132.1:18001411-18564867 GCA_946811695.1 Gonocerus acuteangulatus
CATCTCAGAGCTTGTTCAGACCATCCAATAATATCAGTATCATCTGCATATTCGAGGAGCTGGGTCAAGCGATTGAAGCTTATTCCACTCGTCTGAATACCGGCCTCTCTCACAGCCTCTCTCAATAGCTGTTGGTTGATTATCTTGTGTTCCATACTCTTTTTCTAGGATGATCCTGAGGGAGAACAGTTGGTCCGTGGTTGAGGGTCCCCCAGCCCTTTTATTATCTTCCCAGTTCCTTTTCAGCATAAGGGAGGATCCTCTAAAAAAAAAAAAAAAGAAAAAAAAAGTAATATTAGAAAGCAGCTTAGATGCACAAAAGGAGTGAGATTCCTCGATAGTTAGTTCACTCTGTCTGATCTCCCTTCTTTTGTATTGGGTAGATAATGGCTGTTGCCCATTCTGTGGGGATAGGTTCCCCTTCCCAGATGTTCAGAATTAAATCAAGGAGAGCTTTCTTGAGTTCTTCTCCCCAATACTAGAACAACTCCAACTGAATTCCATCTAGTCCTGGTGCCTTCCCATTTTTCAATTTCATCCTTGTCCGGGGGTTCCATATAGTTCAATGGAACTTCATCCATTATCTCTAGTCATTCAGATAGACATGTTAATAATATTTTGTTATGTGTTTTGAGTGACACTATATACTATTTAACTCTCCTCAAGAAAAAATAGATGGGGGGGCTAAGCTTTTACTCACATTAAATGGAAGATTATTTGAAATCTATAAGTTACTCTTTCATCCTATCTAAAAGGTTTAAAGTCATGTTTAGAATAGTGAAAGTATTTCACAAAATTAATTGAGACAATTTCTTGGGAAGTTTTAAGATTTGATTACTTTGACTAACATCTCTAAAATATTTAACAAATGTCACGTGTGAGTTATAAAATTTTCTTCAAGGCAGGTTAAAATACACTTTAAAAGAATGGCAGCCCAAGGAAAGGATATCTTAAGTTTCTAAAGCAATCAGCTTCTTGCATATTTATTTCTTCTTAGTACTGGTTTATCTAGTCATGGTTTACGATCTTCATCCTAGTTCTTCTGTTTTTTTATTATTCTTTTTATGTAAATTAAAATGTTATAAAAACCAATTACCCCTTAATTCTGGGAATGGTCTTGTCTAATAAATATTTGTATATAAAAATAGTCCTTTAGTAGAGTAGCGTATTCATACAGCTTCCCTTACTTCATGAATCTTGGTTTCTATTTAATTTTTGAATACCATGTAGTACAACTTTCATGTGCAATTGCATTTCTCCATTCTGCACACTGCATTCCAGTATTTCTTAACTTATCAGTACTCTATAAATGTGTGTAGCATGTACTATTTAAGTTATATTATTGATTTCTCTATTTCAATACTCACTTATACCTATGGACTAGTATTACAGGCATACATTGCTACACTCTACATGTACACCTCCACATTCGTCTTTTTGCATTTCACTCTTGTGTGTTTATTATTCTTATACAATTTTAAAGAGAATGAGAATGTAGATGAGTCACTAGTGTGACATAAGTAAAATATTAACTCTAAAATCTATAATGATCTTAGATTGCAGACTTTATCACTCTAGTCAAAAATCATATGAGGTCTTATATTAATTTATGTGTGGAAATGCTTGATTTTGTTGTATGAATGCATGTGGGCGATTTAAAAATGAATATCCAGCCTGTATACACATAACTTGTCTGCTCCTGTGTGTGTATTCTTATTTTTAATAAATTATGTTTAGCTATGATTTTGAAATCATTATTATTTATATATTCATACAGTTATATATCTATATATATACTAGCTTTGCCAGCTGAGGGGCTACGCCCCCCTGGATCCCCCCATCATACGAGGGGTACGATCAGCTCGCTATGCACCTAAAGGTAAGCTATCATCGCTGTTCCAGTTGTTATGATCCGTGCCCCAAGGTAGCTCTTTCCTGTGTTTAGTGTTAACCCACCTCCCCATTCCCCATCTCAACTGAACTATTTTAATTTTTATCACTTGAAACAAGAGATACTAAGGATCCTAATATATTTCAGATTTTTTTTTTTTTTTTTTTCTAATAAAATATGTCACTTTTTCTGAAGGTAACTTAGGGTTGCTCGCGGAATATACAGGGCGATTCAGGTCTAAGTACCCAAACTGTAGGAGGTGGTTCTAGACATAATTTCCAACAAAAAAAGTTATTTGAAGTATGGTCCGATTCCGAAGGGAAAAGCAGATAAGTACAATTTTCTGTTTCTTTAATGTGGACATATGTTTTATTTAATAAGAAAGGATTGCTCAAAAACTGTTGAAGATAATTCAGTTTTAATTATCCCATCCGGCGCTAATGACCTAGAAGTAGATGCGCCGTTAAAAAAAAAAAAAAAAAAAAAAAAAAAAAAAAAAAAAAAAAAAAAAATTATCCCATCATAAAATAGACAAAATGTCCTTTAAGAAAACAGTTATTTAATTCACTAATTTCTGGACGTCCAATAACAAACTTCTGTTCATCTTGATGAATCAGAGGTTTCTCACGATTTTGTTTCTCAGTCCCCTAATGGACTACAGATTCACAAATTACAGGAATACTTCTGTACTTAATAAGCAATAAATCCGAGCAAATGAACTGGAAGTTTATTGAGGCATACATTGAACGAGTGGCTGCCTTTTGTCAAAAAATCTGGAATGGAGTTTTGTTACTTTCAAATACCTTGTGTGAAGAAATTATGGATACTCATGTTTTATTGGCTTAACACCTTGGCTGCGGATGACGCAGATCTGCGTCATCACAAAGTCACTCGCTGTGACGGATGACGCAGATGTGCGTCATGACGACTTACTGGCAAAGCTCGAATTAAAAGTGTTGCGGTTCAGCTCCAGGCTGGTTTATTCTATTTTCCGTCGTCTCAGGAAGTGTCTCAAGTGTCTTACTCTGAAATTGTTACGGGCTCAGGCCTTTCTGCGAATTTTGGCAAGTTTTTCTTCACAACACAGAGTAAGGACATGTTTTTCCTACAATTTCTTCAAACTGGTTTATTGTACTGCCTTTTTTTCAATTGTAATTATACTTTGGTGATGAAATGTAGCTATTAGAATATTTTTTAACATTAAAAAAACTTTTCTTTGAATTCTACGTTTATTTATGTTTGAGAATAGAGGAAGTTAATTTGTTGAAAATGTTGCTCTAATCATTTTTGTTAGTGAATAATGTACTACTTATTGTTTGTACAGGTTTTGATGTTTTTTAATTATTAATTAATTTATATTCGAATTTGGTATTCTTTTTAGTTATTTGAAAAAAATAAATAAATTATGAGAATATTTATGCTAGAGAGTTAGTTTGTTGAAAATGTTGCTCTAATTACTTTTGTTAGTGAATATGTACTACTTATTGTTTGTACAGGTTCTTATTAAATATATTATAATAATCATAACATCGTATTTTTAATTTCTTTTTTTACCAATTATATAGAATAAAACTATTGTGGCAAAAAAAAAAAAAAAAAAAAAAAAAATTGTAGCCGATTCACTTTTATAAGTATTGATGTTTTATTCTACAAAATTATAAATTATAGTCAAATATACAAATAAAATATCTACTGGGAGATCTTGGATATGAGATTAGCATTCTTCATAAATTTTACTTGGTAGATATACAAACAAGAAATGAAAGGTTATCACACTTCTCTTATTCTCAACCGCGAACTACGTAGTCCAAAAATTACATATAATAATTAATTTAAATTAAATAACATTATTTTTATTGTTTCAAAACAAATTAGCTTGGGAATAAATGACTTAAAGAGGTAACTTATAAAGTATATCATCCGATTGTACTCACGGAGACCCGCAACACACATGTAATACGTAATTGCATACACAATTCAGTGAAGAATTGTCGATGACGCACATGTGCGTCGTGGTAAAAAAAACATGTTTCTGAAGGAAATTATCCAGAATTTCCAATGGGTAAGTTATTTTTTCACATTAATAAAACAAATGAAATCATAAAATGAAAAAAAAAAAAAAATGCAATTTTTTTAGTGATTCGGGTTTACTGCTCCCGCAGTCAAAGTGTTAACTGTGGGAATCCATTTTCCAGTCCAGAAGCAATGAAAAGTAAGTGAAAGAAATCGTTGAACATTTTTTCAAAAACATTTCAAGATAGTTGAATAGTTGTAATCCAAACTTTACCTAAAATTTGAAATGTTTTCAAATAAAATTTCAAATAACATTAAAAAAAAAATTAAAAACTTTGCGGTCATGATTTAAACCTCCTTCAACTCCATGGATCTATTGCATTGGATGATGTTCCACTTGCTCAAAGTATAGATTCATGGTTTCAGATGGATGATGGATTGCTGTCCGGCACACAGCAGAAGCGCTGTTAGACAGTGGATAGATCTACAATTTGAATAGATCTACAACTACTATCAAGTTGACAAAAGTTCAATTGCAATTTTGGTAAATTTCAAATTTTCAATTATATTAGCAAACGTTTTAGTGCGGTTCCTCCCTCCCTCCATAGGGAGGAACCCCGCTTATAGGGCTGACCTCATGACGCAATCCGGGACTGCCGACTAGACATGCGTGCCGAGGCAAAATTTGCCGGCGGCGGCGCGCTGGACTAAAATGGCCGGCGGCGGCGGCGCGCGCGGCGTGGGCTATTTTTTTAAACCTCAAAGGAGATGTAAAAATTTTAATCACTGTATATGTATATATATATATATATATATATATATATATATATATATATATATATATTTATATATTTATATTTATATATATATATTATATATATATATATATAAATATTTGTCCGCTATTTCACAGGCTTAAAAATGTTCAGATTTTGAAGAACGTTGTAACAATAACCGTAATTTGAAACGTCAAGTTCGTTCACCAGTAGAATCCGTCCTCCGGGGGGTTTTGGTACGAAATTTGGGCGAAAAAAATCGTAGCGCTTACGTTTTCGGGTTTATATGCTTACGTATACCGCGTTTCGTTACAAAACAGCAGAAATTACGACCGGTATGAGTATATTAGAACTTTAGGTCCGGAGTAAACCCCCCTCCTAATGAACCGATTTGGTTTATTTTTACAGCGTATTTCTCTCTTTAGATCAACATAACGAATACCGAGTTTCGATGAAATATAACAAAAACTACGGCTGGCATCGTCAAATTAGTGTTTTGGGTGCGGTGTAAACCCCCTCCCCTCCCGGTGGACCGCTTTTGGAGGTTAACGAACTCGTTCAATCGTTTGCTAATTGAACGCTGTATACCATGTTTCGTGAAGAAAGAACAAAAACAAAAACTCTGGCCGCAATTGTGTCCAGATAGACACAAACACACACACACACATACACACACACACACACACACACACACACACACATATATATATATATATATATATATATATATATATATATATATATATATACATACATACATACATACCTATTAGGTGGTACATTTTTCAAAATTTCCGTCATGAGTGCAACCTCAATAGCTTTCCTTCGGAGGAAAGTGCTAAAAGATAAAAAATATCGTAGCTACTATCGTTAGTCATGAACTATCGATATATCGACGGTAACTATCGACTATCACCCATCCCTACCCTCAATCGGCGCGCCGACTGAATAGGCTCGGCGGCGGCGGCGCCGCTAAAACCCGGCGTGGCGTAGCGGCGCCGGGAGAGAATAAAAATAACGGTGGTTCAAATTTGTATATATATATATATATATATATATATATATATATATATACACACACACACATACACATATATATTTGACTGTTCGCTGTCTAGCTCCCAGACGAATGGTCTGATTTAGATGAAATTTGGTACAAAAATCGTTCGTATAATTTGAAAGGTCAAGTTCATTAAGCAGCAGAATCCGTCCTCTGGAACATGGTTTTTGGAGCAAAATTTGTGCAAAAAAAATTGTTGCGCTTACTTCATATGCTTGCAAGTACTCGTTTAATAGGTTTATTGGCCTATAAAAATGAATAAAACCATTTTTAATGCGATAGCTTTAATTGTTTTCGAGAAAATTGGAAACATAGTTGTCGAAAAACGTTTTTAGTTAGGTTACTTAGATTAATGGGATGCAGTTGAAACATTGCATGTTTTAAATTCATATATTCAAAGATTTTTAAATTTTGGATACGTTTGGAGTTAAGGAAGGATCAGAATAAAATATTTCATTAATAGACATAACAAGTTTTGGGAACATTTTTTTTTTTTTTTTTTTGACGCGCTTCAACATCTAGGCCATTAGCGCCCAGCATCCAGGGTGCAGCGAGATTTTCCCAACAAGCCATTGGATGAGAAAATTACTGCTGTCTGTGGGGATCGAACCCACTATCTCCCGCTTATGAATCTAAGGCGCTAGCCACTAGACCACGGGAGACCCAATTTTCTTTAATATCTCGAAAACGGTTGGAAGTCTTGGTAAGCGGAAGGCTACCATTCGAAAGCTTACTAAATGCTCTACAAAAAGGGTTCTGAAGCAATTTTCAATTAGGCGATGTCAATCGGAGAAATAAGTTCTTAAAACTTCAAATGTGTTTGTTTTGTTCTTTTGAACGGGTTTTTGTCTTTGTTTAAAACATTTTTTAATTTATTTATTTTTATATTGCATTTATCTGTAAATAAGTATTATAGTAAAAGAAAATAAGAAATAGTAAGTAGTGTGTTTCTTGAGCAAACCTTGACAAGGCCAGGGAGTCAGATATGAGTTATGGACCCTTGCAACCGTGACCTATTTGGGATCATAAATTACGAGTATTTCATGAAAGGTTTAACCAAAATTATAACCGTTTCTATTTCAACCTTTCCAAATGACATAAGGCATAAGAACGGAACCGCGCTAAGATGATGCAGTTCCTGCGAGTCGGACTTTTTGTCTTTTTAATTGATCACTTTTTAATTGTTTTTTTTTTTTTGTTCTAAATTGCATTTATCTGAAAAATTAGTATTATAGTAAAAGAAAATAAGAAACAGTAAGTAGTGTGTTTCTAGAGCGAACCTTCACAAGGCCAGGTAGTCAGGTATGAAGCATGTATCCTTGCAACCGTGACCTCTTTGTGATCATAAATTATTTCATGAAAGGTCTAACCAAAATTATAACTGTTTCTATGTCAACCTTCCAACATTAGGGATAAGAACGGAACCGCGCTAAGATGATGCAGTTCCTGTGAGACGGACTTTTAGTGTACTCTAGTTAGTTAATGCCAACTACATCATGCAAAAGATAAAACAATGAAAATTTGGAAAACACAAAATGTGACATATCTCTCAAATGAAAAACTTTTCCAGCAATTTCTTGCATTTACTTTTTATTGCTTCTGGATTGGACAATGGATTTCCACAGTTTGGCCACTAACAAATGAGTAATCCATAATTTCTTCACACAAAATATTTGAAAGTAACAAAACTCCATTCCACCTTTTTTGACAAAAGTGAGCCAATTGTTCAATGTATCCCTCGATTAACATCCACTTCATTTTCGCGGATGTAATGCTTATTAAGTACAGAAGTTTTCCTGTAATTTGTGAATCCTTAGTCCTTGAGGAAAAAATTCGTGAGGTTCCTGTGATTCATTCAGAAAAACAAAAGTGCATTATTGGGCGTCTGGAAAGTATCTTCTATCAATGGGTTTAGTGAATTAAATGACTGTTTTCTTAAAGGAAATTTTGTCTATTTTATGATGGGATAATTAGAATTGAATTATCCTCAACTGTTTTTGAGTAATCCTTTCTTATTCAATAAAAAATAAGTCCACGTTAAAAAAAAAAAAACAAAAAATTGGGCATAACTGCTTTTCCCTTTGGAATCGGACCATACTTCAAATGAACTTTTTTTTTAGTAATTATGTCTTGAATCACCTCCTAGAGTTTGGCTTCTGAGACCTAAATCACCCAGTATAGCAAACACATGATTAATAAGAGTCTATGTTTTTACAGTTATTCAAAAACTGTTACTATATTCGCTTTTATCCTTCTCTTTTTAGTGATAATATTGAACACCATTGAGCTCTACTTTTGTGTTTTCATGTGTAATCTATTTTTCTTACATTTTCTTAAAATCTATTATATTTTTTCATCATATGAACTTTAATAATTATTACCCTTGACTTTTGCAAATAAATTTTGACCTGACGATGAACAGCAAGTTTTAAACAAGCCTCCCATAACAACTACTAAATGGGTAAGAATAAGTCCTAAAGAACACACCATGATTATTTAAAACTCAATTACCTTCTACCTACTTTATTGTTTGCATTTTTTTTTTTTTTTTTAATATTATTATTTATTCTTAAAGTTAAATCAATTTTTTCTGATATCAATTTTTCCAAAAAAAAATACTTTTCATTATTTTTTAAACTTATGTTATTAGCATAATTTTCTAAAACCATCTTGATAAGAAAGGAGTATAAACTTCTTTATGTTAAAAAAATATTTGATGAGGTAAGTTTGCTTATGGAGAGGGGTCTTTAAATTAGATTTGATTTTCTGTGCTTGTTGAACTATTGCTGGCGTGACAGATTTCTGTCTGTTTTGATTATCTTCAAGGTGCTTATTTATCTGGCATAAACTCTTCAACTTGGGCTGTGAACATATGAGTATTTAAAATTTAAAAGAAGTAGTAAGAAACATGTAAATATAAATGGTTAAATGACAACATTTTTTTCAGCACAGGGAGGGGGTGGAGGTTGAATCACTGATTGGGGCTGTTATATCAGTAGGGCATTTAAACTCACTGAAGTCTTTTGCGAACAATCACCAATTTAGTGGATTTTAGTTCGGAAATTTTCAAATTAACATTCCCTATGAATGCCAGGAAGGCATAAAAATAGAGTGGGGAATCTGGAGCTCTTCTTCTACTGTGAAACCGAAAACATCACCGCTTGAGTGGTCTATGATCTTCTCAGACACCCCACATTGCACCCTTCTGCGTCCCACTCTTCATGCATTACCTTGTTTAGGGACTGCTCTTCAATACTTCTACTGCTAATATGATATATTTTATTTAATCCTTTATCTATTACAAAAGATATTTTGAGTGGTCAATTTTTTATAGGATTTGTCGCTTACTTGTTATTAGCCTATTTCTCATAGATTGTGATGGAAATAACTTGTGTCTTTCATTGTAAGCGTTTTTCTAGTGGATAATTCTTATATTTTTTTTGTAGGTTTGATTTATTAACAGTTGACAAATTCCATAAATACTTAAATTATTTAATTCAAGAGTTATTTTTTATTCAACTATAAAACAATATCAAATTAATAGTTGACATTTTGTTTTTTGTATGGAAAAGCCATTTCATTCATTGTACTCTTCAAAAGATAAATAAATCATTTCGTTTCAGGATTTTTTACATAAGGTAGTCATTAAACATTTATACTTTTACACTCATAAATTCACACACACAAAAATCACGAACTATGTGTGAATCGCTTTGTGAGTAAAATTGCCAATCAATCTTGTTGTATATTCTATTAATGCTAAGTTAACCCAAATTCTCCACTACATATATATATATATATATATATATATATATAATGGCCCATTTAACTGGTGCCATTGGTCTTTCTCCACCCTGCTCTTTTCCATTCCTAAAGAAGTCCACCAATGTTGAGATCACCTCAGGGCTCTTTCTTATTTACAACCTTATTTTCTATATACATTAATTATCTTCCCCTTTCATAACCTATCTGGCTTACAAGATGCTATTAATAAGCTGCAAGCTGATCAGTTTTCATAAACTAATAAGTTGAGAAAAACTGTCTGCATTCTCTGTCATTATCATTATAATCCTGACAATTACCAATGATAATACTTAGGAATTAACCTTTTATTCCACATATTATTAGGACTCAGGAAAAATTCTCTGGCTTGGACATCAATTTTTATTGCTTGTAATGCAAAGTACAAAATCCTCTCAATACAAGAGTATGCAATACTTTTCATATGCTGTATTTGTTAGCAACAAATATAAATATGTTTAAAAAAAGATAAAACAAAATGTTACAATCAGAAATTTTATATTGAATATCATATTATTTTTTTAAAGATAGATTGGCATTCTTTGTTCATTATTCTAGATTTTTTATATAGGTTTTATGAATGACTATTTTATCACTTTATTCTTTTAATTCCTTTCTCTAAAGGTAAACTGTGTCAATGGATTTTGGGTTGGGGGACATTGACAATATGGGGTACGGCTCAGCGAACCACGGGACAGTCGGGCTCAAGCCACCATAGTGCCTTGATGCACCTAAAGGGGCTAAGTACTTGTTAGGTTTCTATTTACTTGTTTATTGGGGGAATTTTAGGCACTCCATTATTTTATTGTTTTTAGTATTATAAAATCACTGTTTAATAAGAAACTTTAAAACAATTTTAAAAATAAAATAATTAACCAAAAAGTCTGCATATAGATTGTCTAGATTGTTTTATTCTTTTCCCTGAGAATTTTAGATCATCATGAGTCCCCAGTTTCTTTTCATTTCCTTTAGGATTTGTATGTTCTTTTTTTTCTGTTTCAGCAGTAATAATGTGTCAATTATTGTTTTAATTTAATGCCAAGGATATCAACTAATTTTTTCCAAGGATTAACTTATATTAATAGTAATCTTAAAAATTAAAGGTTGTTTGTCTTCTTATCCATGTATTCAAAGGCTATCTGCATATTCAGATTTTTGCTAATGTAGAAGGGAAATATTTGATCTGTGTATATGTGTAAAAATACTTAAACAAGACATTTTAGGCCAGCTAAAAAGCATTTGCCTTTCTTAAATATGCAGCTATCATTGCTTTGTATACTGCCTTTAACCCCTTAACGGGCAAGGGCCGCTTGAGCGGCCACTGCTCGCTGAAATTAAAAAATGATGCGAGTGAGGCGGAATTGGTTCCAATGCTTCCTGCTAGATGCCGGGGTATACCAAAAAATAGTATTTGGAGGTCTTGGGCCCGAGGAGCCAAGATATGACGAAGTTAACCGGTATAGCGGTCCTTGCCCATTCCCGCACTCGTCATGTGTCAGTGTTGGCCGTGCATTATTGGCTCTCTGGATCACTCATCTTATCCGGAAATCGTTTCAAAGTATGTAATAATTCTTTTATTTATTCTTGATTAGGAATTAATTGATTTTAATTGGAATGAGTATATCACTTACATGTTATTCGTTGATTCGTCTCATAAGTACCTTACTCTCGTCAGACTGGAAGGAAAAAAATACTTTTTTTGGCATTGCTAATGAAATGTTTTTCTCAATTCTGTTTCAAATGATATTGTGGGCTAGCATTATACTGTTTTATAATTTTTTTTTTTTTTTTTTTTTTTTTTTTTTTTTTTTTTTAATGCCTGCCAATCTTAGGGTAACGCCATCAAATGAACCATTTTCATTTTTGGGATCTTTGCGACTTGGAATCGGCTTTACGACGTATCACGGCATTGCATATCGGGGATTCCCGATGCCTGGAATGGGCAAGGGCCGCTCTAGCGGCCAACCCCGTATTTATGGATACAATTGTTTTTTTAACAACCTGGATTCATATTTAGTAAATGGATGCCCCCAGACTCCCAAATATAAATTTAAAAAAATCCAATGTAGCTAGCGAAATGTGCCCGTTAAAGGGTTAAACTGTCTTACCATAATTTGGGTGATGATTTTAATTGTGTACGTCAAAGTTTTTCCTGTCGGCCTAGACTTAAAACATGCATAAACTTGGTTAACTACATCTTGAGGATCTGTCTTGGAACTAATCACAGGAAATAGTAACATTTCTGTACACGCTGTAGCTTGTTTTAACCTTTAGGGTTAGTCAGGTCTCAGCTGTTTACTTGTTAATTATAAATAAAATAAGTGTATAAAATCAAAGTAAATGAATAAAATAATAATATTTGAATTTCGTATAGTATATTAGTTGAGTTAGAGATGTTTAAACTAGTTGTATAAACTTTACTCAGGATGTGCTAGAAAAATTTTAGAATAAAAAGAACTGGGCATTGTTTGTTGAAAACGACTTAAGTTGATATAAGAGATTATTATGCAGTGGAAAGATATTTCAAAATTTATTATACAAATCCTGAATGTTTATGATTACACTTTATTAGTAATTTGTTTGTCAAATTGTTCTGTCCTAATATATTAATCCTATATCCACCTGCAGTTCTTTAAACTGTTTAGGCTTCTGCTAAAATAATTTAAATTGATCTATTCTCATTTCCTTTACAGTAATCGTTACTTTCATTGATAATATGAATTTTTTGTTTTTTATTTGAAATTTATAATTCCTTCTAGGCTTAGGTGTTATTGAAAACTCATTCATCTCATTTAACCTCACTTTTTGTCGCTTGGATTTGTTAATCGAAACAAATGTCAAATATTAAAACCCTATTTTTCAAATGCAACTCTATATAATTTTTCTCTTAGTCATAACTTAATTCCTTGTGTTCCCTCAGCTTTTTGAACTAAAAAAGTAGATATAAATATATATTCCTTTCTTCAGGTATATGTGAAGCATGCCTCCTTTGGCTTTATGTTGATCTCTTTCATTACTATCATGGTAGATTTCATTTTTTTTAATATGTTAATATCCAATATGACATAGAATCAGTGTTTTATTTTTTAATGTTTGTGTTTGGTGTAATATGAAATAATCATTGAACTCATTGTTTTTGTTGTTCATTCTTCACTATATTTGTTGATCCAGTTTGTATAATAAGGCTGTTAGTGTTTTTCAAGTCTAATGAAGTAAATTTGATGTGCTTATTACAAAATTAAAAAAAGAATGAAAACCTTAGACTAGTGAATTGAGTATAAACTGCGTACTAAATGTTCAGTGTTGTTAATGTTAGCAATATTTTATTCATTAAAATATTCAGCAATTTATTTCATTGGGTACTTCAAATGAAAATATATTGATTAACAGATGTACATCCTTGTTAAAAAAAAAAAAAAAAAAAAAAAAAAAAAAAAAAAAAAATAATCCTTAAAGCTAGTTCGCTAGGGTTGATATGTGTCTGGTTGATGACATGGCTTCTGTGTGCTTTTCCTTCTATCGGAGTCATACTACTCTATATCTCTCAGGCCTGTTCTTACGCATGTTCACTCTTCATTATCCATCAATCTATTAATGCTGGATCTTTGAGGCGGAGAGAGTTATATATTATATTGAGTTATATCTGGCAAAATATAACTCAAATGGAAGGAGGAGGGCCAGGGGAGACAAAAGCTGTGTCGCAAACCAGAAAAATAAATGATATAAAAGTAACATTTTTATTTAGTTATGTATTTTTTAATCATGGGATTCAGTAAAAATATTTTCTGCATGTTTGAAATTCATATTAACAAAGATGTTAAAAATTTTGGTTACGTTTGGAGTTAAGGAAGGATTAGAATAAAATATTTTTTTTTTTTTAGACATGAAAAGTTTTGGGAACTTCGTATATTTTCCTTAATATCTGGAAAACGGTTGGTAATCTTGTTAAGCGGGAGGTTACCATTCGAAAGCATAGTAAATGCTCTACAAAAAAGATTCTGAAGCAATTTTCGATTGGGTGATGTCAATCGGAGAAATAAGTGCTTAAAACTTCAAATGTGTTTGTTTTGTTCTTTTGAACGAGTTTTAGTCTTTGGTTTTTGTTTAAATCACTTTTTAATTGATTTTTTTAAATTGAATTTATCTGTAAAATTAGCATTATGATAAAAGAAAATAAGAAACAATAAGCAGCGTGTTTTTAGAGCGAACCTTGAGAAGTCCAGGGAGTCATTTTTCTGTCAGGTAGAGGTGAGGGTCTGGGCGGACCCTTACAACCGTGACCTATTTGAGGTCATAAGTTATTTCATGAAAGGTCCAACCAAAATATAACTGTTTCTATTTCAACCTTTCCAAATGACAGGATTAAGACCGGAACCGCGCTAAGATGATGCAGTTCCCGCGAGTCGGAATTTTTTTATTTCTTCCTGCTCCCCTAGCATTCATTACACTCCTAACAATGCTTTTGATATTCTAAATGGCTCAGGGCGATATAACAACTCTTTTGACCCCTTCTTTGCTAGTTCATCAGCTTTTTCATTACCATCAATCCTCTCATGACCTGGCACCCACCCAAGTGTAACCTTGTGACATCTGCCTAGGTCATTCAATGTAGGATGGCAGTCCATGGATAGTTTTTTTTTAAATTTATTTATTTGTGAGCACTCCGCATTGAAAGCAATTCGCTTGATGAATAGTTCAGAAGAGCAGCTATACGATGCTTGTGCCTTCAGATGATACTGCTTGGCTGTTAATATTTATGTATATTCGTTGCCCCTTCAAAACTTATTTGAAGTTCTTTTGGGCAGGACTTTCAATTGCATGTACCTCCGACCAAAGCATAGTGGCATATGATCCAAGAGCTTTAGCAATTTTGGTTTTGAAACCATATATCACTACCCCAGCTCTTTCATCTGTAAGAGATCCATGCGTGTACCACACTAAAGAATGAACACTAATAAAAGTGAGTACAATAAAGTTCTGTCTGTAGTTTAGGAACAGTATGTTGACACACTTACAAAATAAAAATGATTGTGAATAAGTAGAAAAATTAATTATCTGGGTCACTAGCAACTTGTGAGTCTCAGAAAATCTTCATCTTCAAATGAGTGATTATGTGTTTTGTGTTTTTTCTGTTAATTTTTTAATGTGATTTAGTCATCTTGATTTCTAAGTATTATGAAATGATATATTATAATAGTCTTCATTCTAAACATTGTAGGTCTGGACTAATTATAAACAAATAATTACTTTAAAGTTATAAAAATCTATTTATTTATGGGTAAAATAAAATTTTTAATATAAATGTTACAGTATTAACCCTTAGAGTGTGGTTGAATGCTGTACAAGTCGAGAGAGGCCGTGCCCCTAGTGCTATTGACTTGACCAGTTGTCTTCGCTGCATTATGAATTATAGCATTAAATGCGGAAGGCTTTTGGATATATTCTTATTATCTCAAAACCAGTTGGGAAATTGTTGTAAATGAAAAGCATCTATTCGAAAGCTCAAATGGAGTAATTTCCACTTAGGATACTGTCAGATTCCTGTTGTGGCGCCGAAGATCTTGCTTCACTTTGAGATTTAATTTTATATGTGTTTACTTTTTTTTATAAAAGATTAAGACATTAACTGATTCTATTCTAAGCTTTCCAAATGACAATAGGGGTAAGAACAGAATCGTGCTAAGATGGTGCAGTTCCTGTGAGTCGGTCTTTTATTTGTAGACGAAATAGAAGGTATATTCACAATTTTTAAGACAGGATTTTTTTTTTTTTTTTTTCCATTTATTTATTTGAAATCTGTACAATTATTAGCAGTACAATAATCAAGTCTGTTGATGCAGATATTATGTACAATTTGACAAAAACGGTAAAAGTAAAAGAAAAGAAAAGAAAAAAATAATACAAAATATGGAAGAAGACAACCACTGTTGGCACTTCCAGAGATGTCTTGGTAAATGTTTTAATGGTCACGATAAGATCAGATGATTAGATTGTCTCGAGGCCACTGTCTCTTGAGCCGCCTGGGAGGATTGTCTGGATGGGATTGGGATGATAAGGATAGACCTTCAGGATTAGGATGGTAAGACAATTTGGAGTGGAACATTTGGAATCGGGTTTTAGCAAGGTCAAGGACAAATGGGATGTTGAGGTCATTGTGAAGGGTTTTGTTGGAAACATAGAAAGGAGCATTTACAATTTTACGAAGTACTTTTGACTGGAGTGCCTGTATTCTGTTGATGTTAGATGGTTTTGCAGATCCCCAGAGTTCAAGTCCGTATGTCCATATTGTTCGAATGATTGTTTTGTATATCGTTAGTTTGTTCTGCATCGATAATTTAGATGAGGGTCCAAGGAGTCGTCTAAGTAGTCCGTATCGTTTGTTTAGTTCCTGTCTTTTCAGTCTTGTGTGAGGGTTCCATGTCAGTCGGCTGTCAAGGTATAACCCTAGATATCGAACCTCGTTAGATTCCGGGAGAGGAGTGTTCCTGAGGTAAACAGGAGGGCATGATCTTCGGTTGAGTGTGAATGTCACTTGTTTGCATTTTTCTGCGTTGATTCTTATTCTCCACCGTTCGCTCCAATGTTGTATGGCGGAAAGATGTTCCTGTAGGTTTTGGGATGCTACTGAAGGGTCAGGGGAAGTTGACAGGATGGCTGTGTCATCAGCGTATGTGGTAAGTAGGGTTTGGGGGTGTGTGGGAATATCCGCAGTGTAAAGAAGGAAAAGGAGGGGACCGATAATACTCCCTTGGGGGACTCCAGCATTTATGGAGCAGGTTGGGGAAAGGGTTGTACCTTGTTTAACTTGAAATGATCTGTATGACAGGTAGGATTTGAGGATAAGGAAGTAGGTGTGTGGAAGTATTTGCTTTACTTTGTAAAGTATTCCCGGGCGCCAAACCCGATCGAATGCTTGAGCAACGTCGAGAAAGGCACTCGTGCAAAAACTCTTACGTTCAAGCGAGGAGGATATTGCGTCTACGACTCGTAAGCACTGCTGAATTGTGGAATGTTGGAAGCGGAAACCAAATTGATGGTTGGGAATTTTGTTCGAGGATTCTATGATAGGGAGGATTCTTTTGTAAAGGAGTTTTTTGAATACTTTGGACATTAATGGCAGAAGGCTGATAGGTCGATAGGAAGATGGGGAATCGGGAGGTTTGAAGGGTTTGGGAATAACGATAACTACTGAATGTTTCCAGGGATTCGGGAAATGGGTTGTTCTTAGGATTGAGTTGAAGAGATATGTGAGGAATATAATGGCCTTCTGGGGGAGGTTTTTAAGAATTGTGGAGGTGATAAGGTCATAACCGGGAGATTTCCTAGGGAGGTGTTTGATGGTATATTTTACTTCGGAAGGATGAAAAGCTTTGGGTGGGAAAGACAAAGGTAAGGGAGAATTGAGGTAATCTTCAATATCTTCATCCAGGGAAGGACTCGTTTGAGGATTAGGGGAAAATACTGTAGTCAGGTGTGTGGAGAGAAGGAGCGCCTTTTCTTCATCACTTCTGGCCCAGGTTCCATCGCTGCGTTTGAGAGGGGAAGGCATTGGGTGAACCTTAGGATTTTACGAGTAACTGCCCACAAAGAACAGTCTTGTGTAGAGAGGGATGAAAGGTGTTCGTTGAAGGATTCTGAGCGGAATTGGGACAAGGAAGATTTCAGTTGTCGTGTCAGTCTGTTGTATGCGTTACTGTCCGAGGGATAACAAGAACAAGGACAGAAATTTAAAAACAATTTGTTTCCATAATAAAATGTAAGTGACCCTTCATATTAAAACATAATGAAAATAAGTTGATTAAAAAATAAGTTTATAGTTGTAAACAAATGTGTGAAACCCCGTCAGTGATAAGATTATAACAGAGAGAAATTTTCCCTCAATTATAGGCAACACCCTTTTCTCCCTATCTACACCATCTATTAGGACAGGCCTTAGTTATGCAGGCCCTTCATGACGGACCATCTAAAGATAAATTCGATAATCCATATTGAGGGAGGAGATAGTAGAATCTACAACAGCTGCCATTGTTTCACAATGTTTATGAATCTTCTTTTTCTTTTTTGAGAAATGATTAAAATAACTTTTTGCTCTTCTTTATGTGATAAATAATATTTCTTGCAAAACAGAAAAAAAATCTCCCGTGATTTCTAATATTTTCAGATATAATATATATATATATTTTTCTGGTGCATCGACTGCTATGGTCATTAGCACCCGATATAACATCCTAGTGACAAAATCTGTAGAAAAAAAATGTGGAACAGTGACATTTTCCTTCCTAACTGCTTTCAGGTAACCGCATATTTAGGTTATCCCAAAGAAATTCAACACTAGCGATCTCTGTGGGAAAAAACTGAACTAATTCCTATGCTCAATGGCTGAAATACGTTTCCGTTCTTCAGGAACGGCTTCACCATTTTGTTTTTGCATAATTAAAGTAACTTCTTTTTTTGTCTGTGTGTGTAAGGCCCCTTATAAAATTGAATGGCATAAAGAATTGAAATATTGATTCACTTTTTTTAATATAAATTGGAGATAATCATCTTGGTTTTAGATACATAAGATAGTACAGTGAAAATTGCATATAACGGCACTGCTTATAGTGGCAAACCGGTTATAACGGTGAAAATTCACGCCTTGGTTTAGCCTGGCATATAAATGCATTGTATAAATATCGCTTATGATGTCCGTGGATATAACGGCAGGATCGGTTATAAAGGCGAAATTTTGCGGATGTTTGGGCACCGAGATCAGTTATAACGGCGGGATTTTGTTCCCACTTCTGAGGTCCAGTCTCCCAGGCCTCCGACCTAGGGCTCAGTGGAACTTAGCTTCATTCTGGGAATAGAAGGTATGTTTGGGCAACGAGATAGGATCCACATCTAAGTTCCGGTATCCCATCCCACAGACCTAGGGCTTCATTCCGGGAACAAAAGGGATGTTCGGGGAACAGAAGGGATGTTATTAGTGTCTAATTGTAACGTCGAAACAGAGGTCCTTAAGTATTGAAGGAAAGGCGAATATTGTTTGATTTTTGTCTTCCAAAAGAATTTGAGATTTCACATTCCACAACACTTTGGGCTAACCAGGGGAAAATAAGAACTTTAAAAATGACTCATTTCCTTGAAAAAGGATTAGAGGTTCTAAGCATTCTGATTTAGACGAATCATTCCTGAAGTGGTTTAAAATTCGACGAATTCTCAATCTACCTATTAATTGTCACATTTTACTTGAAAAGGCTCAAAACTTTTCAGGTCTAGAAACAAATTAATTGATATGCAGACACATCTTGGCTCCAGTGTTTTCATGAACGGCATGATATTGTCTTCTGGGAAATCTATGCCGAGACTTCCTGTGTTTCTCCAAGAGTGAAGGACAACTTCTCTAAATTCGAGAAGGTTATATCGACGAAGTAATTTTCAATTGCAATGAACCGAGCCTGTTATGTCGGTTGGCCCTTGATAAAACATTTATATTTGGTGAATAAAAATTCCCAATTGGGAAGCATTCTAAAGAAAGAATAAATTTGTTAGCTGCAGTCAATATGACAGGGGCAAAAGAGAAAAACGTTTTATTAACGGAAAATTAAAAGTCCTCGCCGCACTAAGAATATTCCTCTGCAATATGTGAGTTACCGAAAATCTTGGCTGATTTCTAAATTGTATGAAGGGATTTTGCAGTGGGAGCAAGAGCTGAAGAAAACTAAAAAAAAAATAAATAAATAAATAAAAAAATAATAAAAAAAAATGTTATTCCTTTAGGATAATTGTCCTGCACATCTGAAGTCGCTTTTTCTTCCTGCCAATAGCACATCTGTGTTACAGCCTAAGGACCAGTGTTTCAAACATATAATGTTTGAAAATAAATATCAGAAAACTTCTAATCTTCAAAATCATAGATAATAAAAAACAGTAAATGATAAATTCCCATTGTAAATTTATTAGAAGCTATATTATTGGTTTCAAAAGCTTGCGATAGAGTGGACGTCAAGGCTAATTTTTTTCATCACAATGGGTTTTATCGTAGTGAACTTTGAAACGCAAATGTAACATCTTTTACTGAATCCTTCTCTGAAATTTCTTTATTTTAATAATTGTAATTGGGGTCTCCCTGTGGTCTAGTGGTTAACGCCTTAGATTCTCCTGCAGGAGATGGTGGGTTCGATCCCCACTGGTGGCAGGAATTTTCTCATCCCAGCTCGTTATAAAGCGGTTATAACGGAGAGATTCCGTCGGTCCCTTGGCGGACGTTATAGACGATTTCTACTATATTTTTCATAAGTGAACAAATTTAAAAATACCCAAAGAAGAAAGGTAAATACAAATTTGAATATAATGCTAATTAAAGTTTTTTATAAATGCCCATTTAAAAAAAAAAAAAGTAATAATTTATCAAATTCTCTTTCCTTATTTGTTCCAATATTTTTAATCATAATATCAATGATGGGTTGCTCAAAATAGAATAGCTCAAAATGTCAGATTTAGCCACTTCCAATATTATCTTATTTACTTACTTGAAGAACTAGTCTCACTTTCTACTTAAAGTAATATAAATGGCAAAGACTGGAAAAGAAAATGTTTCAAAAACTAATAGTTTTTATATGATTTGATCATTCTTTCTAACTTTTTTCTTTTGCATTATATTTTGAAGAAAGTCTGTATTTTTTAAAGATAACTGATGACTTCAGGGTGTGGCTAAATCAGAGATTCATTCATTCGTTTAGAATGATATTATTCCAGGCAACGAATGCTTAAAAACAGCTATAGGTGGAAATGTTTGGAACACAATTTTTGACTTTGTAACATTGTTTGGGCTGGATAGGAGTTGAACATATCAAAAGTCCTCGCCGGTAGCCTTTGTGCCCGGAGGGAGGGGGGGGGGGTTTAGAAGGTCCCATATTTCGGGTTTTAACTTATATATCGGAAACCCTGCGTCTATAACAAATGAAAGCTGATTAAATATGCTACAAGTTCAATTCCATAAAGTCTTTCGAGATATCTTTAGTTTTCGAAATATCCGCTCTTGAATGTCTGTAATTTTGGGAAAAAACACACTTTTTTCTATTCTCGACCGGATAACTCTTTAACGATAACCCAAAAAATAAATGCCGTATATACGGCTGTAGAACATTACATTCCCTTCAAGAATATACATAACTTTACTATTTTATGTATTTTCCTTCAAATGTGAAAACAGTTTTAGTGTTGATCGTGATATCTGGCGATAACTGTCGACCAATGAACCTTCCAATTTCTCACCAATTCCAGTCAATGTATTGTCCAAAATATACTGCATTATGTAAATATAGTTAGTACTGGACGTATTAATAGCACAAAATATATAATTTTGGGCCCACCTTCCAGTTATTCACACTCAATTAGATAAGATCTTGTCCATTATATTGGCAATGGTTTTGCTAAGACCATGTGAGTGCATATATAACGTTTGAAAGAAAATACATAAAATAGTAAAGTAATATATATTATTGAAGCGAATGGAATGCTTTACAACCCTATAACCGACATTTATTTTTTGGGTTCATGGTTCAAAACATATCCGGTCGAGAATAGAAAAAAGTGTGTTTTTTCCCAAAATGACAGACATTCAAGAGCGGATATTTCGAAAACTAAAGATATCTCGATAAACTTTATTAAGTTGAACTTGTAGCATATTTAATCAGCTTTCATTTGTTTTAGCATGGTCATGTCGCTAGGACACAGGGTTTCCGAGATATAAGTGAAAACCCGAAAATTGGGACCTTCTATACCCCCCCCCCCCCCCCCCGGCACAAAAGCTACGGGTGAGGACTTTTGAAAAGTTCTCATCCTAATTAGCCGAAACAAAGTTACGAAGTTAAAAATTGTGTTCCAAACATTTCCACCTGTAACTCTTTAGTTGCCTGGACTATCAGTCGCTAAATTTCAGATTTCACGATGAACACTAAAATTATTTTTACGTTTGAAGGAAAATAGATAAAATAGCAAAGTAATAGGGTAAATGACCCAATCGTTGACACTGCTCCTTAAGTTGACACTTCAAATTTAAATTTGAAAAATAACAATTACGTTCAAGAGAATTCGATAAGTTTGCATCCAAATGAAAGAACTGTTGTTGAGGATTAATGTTGACTGGCCCGATCAACTATGCAACTCCGTTAATAACATCAGCCGTCATTTTAGTATGAAAAATCCTCGAGTCAACTCCTGCTGCTCTCTTCACTTAATGAATTTGATAAGAGATTAGGAATATTTCTTAAGAATTTTGTTTTGTAATGCCTGCATTAATTTTTTTATTTTTTTTTTGTGATCTCTTTGAACTCTATGATACTTAAATTATGGACTGTAAAAGGTTTGACTCAAGTTAAATAAAAAAATCTTGAGATTATGGTAGTGTCAACATTGGGAACCCAATAAATGACCATGGCTCCTTTTCTTGACACTAATGTCAACTTTAGGAAAACGGTTGTCTGAGATGCATACTAGCACATTTAGTTGAGATTTTCGTTAGAAATTCATGTTTCCTGATTTTATTAATTTCTTATGACTGGAACCTTAAGTTGACAACATGTTTTCCTAAATTTGACATTCTGTTCCTAATGTTGACAGACAACTTTTTATAATAGTTTTCTGCAATTTGAAATTGTCACTCAACTTCTTAATCTATTTGTGGTACAATGGTTATTAGTGGCGGTTCCTCCAAATGCTCCTCACATTATCCAATCTATGGATTTATCAGGTTTCCGAACATTTAAAGAAGGTTGGAAGCTAAAAGTTCATGAATGGACCGTCAACCATATGGAAAATCCTGCATTAAAAAAAAAAAAAAGCTGAAATCACCAAGAAAGAAAGAGCCAAGCCTAGATTGAACAAAAAAGAAGAAAAATCCCTTACAAGAAATAAATTTTAAATACTTCTCGTCTGAAAAATAATGTGAGAAACTCCGTGACTGAGGAAAATGGTGACTTCTCCAATCAGCCTGAAGAAGGAAGGGTGCTAATGGCCTCGGCAGCAGATGCAAAAAATAAATAAATAAAAAAATAAATAAAAAAAAAAAAAAAGAAGGAAGTACTTCACTAACATGAGCTTCTTAGAATCAACATGTGTAAGTAAACCATCATCAATGTCAACAATTGAGGCAAGTCAGGTAGATAAAACCACAAATAACGAATATAAGAAGAATGCAGATCAAAGCTTACACAAAAAGTTAAAGAATGAAATGACCAAGGGATGAAAGATGAAAAGGGCTGTAATAGGCAAGTTATAATTATAAGAGTAGGTGATTATTATATACTTCTAGTTGAAGGAATAACAGCACGGGAAATATGTTTGACAAGTGGTGAGGTGGATTTCCGCCAATGCAGTTGTCCCTTGTTGCTAGGAATAGAATAAAAACTGTTTTTTTTTTCCGCTAATGGCATGATTTTCCAATATCTACTAGCCAAAATACTTGTAAACTTAACAATCCTCTAGTATTTGGATAAAATACATTAATGTCCAGAACCACTGACTCTACATGGAAAAATTCGGAGGCATATTGTTATGCTTCCTAGTTATGATTTTCAGTTAAAAATAATTGTTGTACCTAATTGTTTGTTTTTCGAAAAGGATCTCTTTCGAATTCATTACATTTTTCATTGTTCCAGCTGTTTTCAGTCCAATTTGGTTGTTTATTTAAAGAATAAAGTTGTATTATTTTCATTTTCCCTCACTGTCATCCTTAGGAACAGAAAAGTCAAACTTAGGCACCGACCTACTGCAGACGTGTCAACATTAGGACCAAAGTAAGACAGCCTTTATTGATTTATTTTACTTGAAATACTTAATGTATCTGAAATTGGTTTATGTTAATTTCATAGAGAATGAGCTGACGAACAATTTGATACATTCAAGATTTATTATCTTCAAAAACTAAGCGAAGAATTATTTTAAGTAAAATATTCCTTCCTTAAAGTGTCAACTATTGGGTCACTTACCCTATATATTATTATAGGGAATGCAATACTCTACAACCCTATAACTGTTATTTATTTTTTCGGTATATTGTTATTGTTATCCGGTCAAAACGGGGAAAAAATATGCGGCAAAAGTGTTTTTCCCAAAAATGGCAGGCTTTCAAGAGCGGATATTTCGAAAACTAAAAATATCTCGAAAAACTTTATTGAATAGAACTTGTAGGAAATTTAATCAGCTTTCATTTGTTATAGAATAGTCATGTCGCTAGGACGCAGGGTTTCCGAGATATAAGTGAAACCCCGAAAAATGGGACCTTCTAACTAAAATGGGATTTCTTATTGATGTGCTCTAGGGTTCAGATCTGTGAGTTTTTATTAGCGCGGTTCCTCCCTCCCTTCTAGGGAGGAATCCCGCTTATAAGGTTGACCTCATGACAAAATCCGGAAGTGCCGACTAGAAAATTTTACGTTTCAGAACCCCTAGAGAACGAAAATAACGGTGGTTCAAATTTTTTTGTATATATATACATATACACACAGAGTGTCCCAGTCTTAAACCGACATACTTTGTATATCGATGGGGAATCAAAAAACTAAGCCAAAAAGTCCTTTGGCGATTTTCTCGTTTTCACTTAATTTTCAAGAAAAATGCAAAAAACAGTGATTTTTTTTGACAGATCCCGATTTTTCGCTTAAACGAAGCGTTGTGCAAAAAATCACCTCGATACAAAAGTTGTAGCTTACTAAATTATGTTTAAAATGAGACCATGTTAGCTTGAATATTTTACGAGATAATCGTGTTTGAATAACCCATCGGATGGACATTTTGTTCCATAGAGTGATCCGACTAACCGTCTGCGCCTGGAACACAAAAACTGCAAAAAATAATCTCAGTTCACTTTTTGTCTTCATTTTTTTTTTTTTCAATTTAAAATATCAGGTAGATATACATATTATTCTTTGCCAATTTATCTCCTCTTGTCTAATTGAGGCATTCAATTTAGATTGGATATTAATTTGTACAGAACGTACAGACAAAAAAAAAAGGGACCGAGATAATTTTTTCCAGGTTTTTGCGTTTTGGAGACAGTTCGTCGGATCTGTCTATCCGATGGGTTATTCAAACACGATTATCTTGTAGTGAAAATATTCAAGCTAAGGCACTGAACTTGGTATCATCATAAAGATTATTTAATAAGATACAACTTTTGTATTGAGGTGTTTTTTCGTACATCGCTTCGTTTAAGCGATAAATCGGAATTTGCTCAAAAAAACACGGTTTATTTTCGTTGTTTTCTCGAAAACGAAAAAATCGTCAAAGGGCTTCTTGAATGATATATGAAGTCTGTCGGTTTAAGACTGGGATACCCTGTCATATATGCTATGAGCATGGTTTTATAAATGTTACTAAAAATCTCATTAAAAGATGGCTAAAGCTAAAATGTTTGTAAAATCGGTTTGTCTTTTAAAGCTAAGCAGCTTTTCTTCTTACAAATGTTCACAGAAACAAACACCTTATGAGATTCATATTACAGCTGTCGTTTAAATGCACACTGGAGGTAGCTTCCATGTAAAATTGCCAGTGACATTGTATATAATTTGTTATGCTTGATTGACGTATAATGTTGGGTAGCTGACCTATAACTAGAGGATAAAAGTAATTCTCTAAGGAAAGCCATTTTTTTTTTTTTTTTTTTTTTTTTTTTTTTTTTTTTTTTTTTTTTTTTTTTTTTTTTTTTTTTTTTTTTTTGTGGAGTTAATATATTTTAATGGTTGCTACAGGTGCTAAGCTAAATGGTGCATGCTACTATAACTATTGCATATATTCTGACCACTCTACAATTTCGTTTTTGTAATATAATTTCCTTGTTTTTTTTATATATATAATAGAAATTAAAATTATTCTCCAATTCATATATTTTGAGTTCATTATTAGTCTATACCAATATTGGAATTTGTTTTTAATTGTTGAACAGCTTTTGCTCCCTCCTTTTGTTCCCTTATTTTGTTCAAATAACATAAATTAATTATTACTTTTCCTTAATGTATGGAGACATTCCTCTGTATTATTTAATGATGATTTTTATAAACAAATACTGGACCAACTACTTCGTGGAGAGTTGGTGCTATTGGTCGCCTCTTGTCAAATTCTTATTTCAACGTTATTTTATACCTGTTACTTTTTTACCAATATACATTTTATTATTTTGTTTTAGATTGCTACCGCTTTACAGACATGAGTAAATACTGATTTACATATGGCAGCAACAATTTCTCAAGCCTTTGTCAACTGTATATACCATCTGGCAGCAAGAAAATAGGCATCAAATACCTTTCCAATTGGTAAAAATCTGCCAAGTTGTAAATTAATTTTGAAGGACCCTTAAGATTATGAAGAGAATGTATAAGTTTGAAGTTATTTATTAATTATAATGTTTGTCACTATTTTGTTTGATATGTTGTAAATTATAAATGTATATATGCATACATGCACATCTATGATTCTTCACTTAATATGTGATTATATACACCCACTCAGATCAGTTTTTAGTAACTGTTCTAGTAAGTATATGGGTGTGTGAGTGTTTAAATGTGAACACAAATGCTTTTTATATATTTTTCTGTGTGTATGTATGAGTTTATACATATGCTAACATTCTTAAGTGACTGTATGTCTATTAGTAGATTTTATGTACGTTGTGAACTTGATAGTATTAGATGAGCTGTAATTTGCCCTTAAGGGCTATATTTTATTGAGACTGTTTTTATTTTGCACTGTCATTATTATAAATCTATATAGTGTAGATTGTAATATAAATGTTTTTATTTTTACCTGTTATAGTCTTTATGACTCTCTTTGTTATTTAATTTGTAGGGTTAATATTTATTCTTTGACATATTTATTTTTATAGTTTTTTACAATTTGTTAATGGCTTTTTAAAAAATATTTTTAACTGTGTGTTTGTGTATGGCTGTGAAAAAATTTAGTCATGTTTCTTGTTTTTTTTCTCACACAATCAAGTTATGATCAGTTGGGCATGCTCATGTGAATGCATACATATCTTCTCACACCGAAGAATAAATACGCTCTCACTCATACACAAACACACACCATTTATTTAATATGATGGGATTTTATATCACATCTTGAGCTCCCATTTTGTTGGATAAAAGGTTCCTTATTCAATCACAAGATTGTTGAGGGCATTTATACAATATTAAGCACATGGAGTTAAAAGTCTCTCTACTAATGTCCTCATTTATTCTTTTGGTCTCGACTAAAAACGTGCTGTGATTGACAGCTGAGTGCTTAACTATGTTCTGTTCAAAAAGTTTTATTGCACCTTCTCTTCACTTTATTGAGATATATGAATGCATTTTACTTGTACAAACATTATTTTATGAGGTAGCAATACATATTTTTTCTCTGTTTATAGTTTATTCACTTTTTTACATTAAAAAATGTTGAAATGATTTATGAGCTTTATAATTATTTAGTAATTTAAGGAATTTTAAAGATTCCTCATGATTAATGTCTTTTAATTTATTTGTGGTTAATGATTTTTTAGATAGGTTATAATTTTTTAAGTGTATATAAAATTACTTTTAAAAAAATACTATAATTGATGTTTTTTGCGTCATATTTTGCTCAGCTTAACTTATTTATTTAATGGAAATATGGTATAATCAAGTGTGTTCTTCGTGTACTAAAGATATCAATTTTTTTTTTTTTAATAATTTGTATTGATGGTTTTAATGTGTAATTTATTTATTTTTTATGATCAATTGTTTTAAAAAGTTGCGTGGCTTTACGCATTATGTGAACGTAAGTGGACAAGTTTAGGAATGCTGGTTTTAACTCAATCAAAAATTAACAAGAATAGTTGATTAAAATTATATATTCATTTTGTGTGTGTATATATATATATATATATATATATATATATATATATATATATACATACTTTTTTTATAAAGTATAGATCTATTAATAGGTTTGAAGAATATAATGTTATTGTCATAGATTAATATGAGTAGTAATTGGTGTGTTCAGTTGTAAGAGTTAACTAAGTCCATTTTCCTACATTTCAGAAGAGCAATGCAGGTGTACTATACTTAAAAAAATCATACCTTTTGTGAAAATTTTGGCATTCTATCTTAATTGATGTACCAAAAACACATAATTTGAGAAGATTTGGTGAATAAAAAAAAACAATTTTTTTACCCCTGAAAATGCACCATTTTTAACCAGCTTTGGAAGATGGCCATTCGAAAGCTTACTAAATTCTCTATAAATAAGATTCTTATGTTATTTTCCATTGGGTGAAGTCAATCAGGGCTTTCGTCTCTGTTTACCTAACTTTTTACTTGGTTGTTGTTTTTTTTTTAATTTAATTTAGCAGGAAAATGAGTATTTTACTAAACCAAGGTAAGAAAATGTGAAACAGTGTTTTCATGAGTGAACGTTAGGAAGGTGCAAGGATTTGCTTATGATACTTTCAGTGGTGCTGTTGTGGCACCTGTCTAAATCTATTTTCTCTTTGAGGTTTTATTTTATATTTTTCACAAAAGATCAAACCCTACCAATAACTGCTACTATTCCTTTACTAATAGCACTAGAGATGTGAACGGAACCGTGCTAAGATGACGCAGTTCCTAAAAGTCGGAGGAAACTCAAAATATATACAAATTGGCATGCCGCATATAAATAATAATCATCTTAAAAAATATTAATTATACTCTAACTTAATAACTATTATATGCATGCAATAATCTAACTTTTATCTATATATTTATGTGTGTATATATATATATATATATATATATATATATATATATACACACACACACACAACAATTAAGGCTAAGGCTCCTTGCACATAACCAAGTCTCTATTAGTTGTTGAAACATTGTTACAGTGTTTCCAAGAGCGAACGTTAAGAAAGAGGATTGAGTAATTTATGCTTAGGATACAATCAGTTTCCTGTTGTGGTGCTTTTAATCTTATATTACTTCTCTCTGAGATTTTATTTTATATTTTTCACAAAAGATCAAAACTCCTTCTATTCTTTTACTAATGGCACTATTATATGATATGAACGGAAGCATGCTAAGATGACACATTTCCTGGGAGTCAAGACTTTTTCCTTAGCTGTCGTTATAGTCTGTTCCCTGCAGACCACTAAATGAATTTTAGCAATCATCAATGAAGTATATTTTCTGTTAGGGGAATGGGTTCAAGAAAAATGTCATAAAAATGATGGATTAAGTTCTAACTACAAACTGTATATTTTGTGCTAGACAACACTGTATATTTCTACTTGTTGAATTGATAGGTGTAATTTTCTTAAATCGTTTAGTTCAAATGTGAGAGATTTTGGAATAGATTTGTAGAGAAATCCATCTCTTAAAAAGTGCCTTCAAAACATTATTTGTAAATATGTATGTTTTCAAGGTCTCAGAAATAAGGAAAAGAATTGGATTTTAGACATCTTTCTCTACTGCATTGCCTGCAAAGTATAGGTGTTATATTCTTGACTAAATCTGTGTAATTTTTAATGACCCAAATCAACCATTTAGCTTATAAAATTTATAATTCACATTGGACTTGAAATGTACTCTTAACATTGCTTAATTTTTGCGAAAAATTAACCTAATGACTCAATCAACTGAACACCTCAATTATGCACCAGGATAATCATTGGTTTTGTTTTCTGGGTATTTGTTTAAAATGCCCTCATAGTGTGATAGCTTGATTCTTTTTCAGTGTTTTTTGTGATTAAAATTTTCTGCCTTATTTTTATTATTTACTCCCAAATTAACTATTATTAAGAGTGGCAAGATTATATTGATTGGCACAAAGGAAATCTATCTCATTGTTAGAGAGCCTTCACGGATCCTCTCTATTGTATTCTCTTATTGATCCACACAAACAGGGTTTGCTGAGGAACTGTGGGCTCATTTCAACTTCTCACGTTTTAAAATAAATTAATATCGTTTAAATTATGATAAAAAGAGGGATTTCTTAATGAAGTTTGTAAACATATTACTGATGATAAAGAATTTTTTGGCTGTGACCAATTATCTTTGATCATAAAGTAACGCTGCAACTAAAATTATTTGTTGTTTTTTTTTTTCATTATGCTCAATAACAAACTAATTTAATTTATGTTCGGTATATGGCCAGGGTGTCAAATACTGACAGGTTCCTGGAGCAAATGTAAAATCAACATTGTGAAAATATTTAATTCACAACCACTTCTGTCTTATCAAAAGCTGTTGTTTTGATATATTTTTTCTTTGTAAAGTTCATTTGGCTTTCTACGTCTTCAAAATACGTAACTTTTAGGCTTCCTGCTCTTGGGTTCCTATTTTTATTTATTATCTATTGGTGAGGTTTATTACTATCCTTAAGATCCTAGTATGTTCTTCCAGCACTGGTTGTGCATTAATGCACAGAAATTTATATCCTAAAGTAGAATCATATGATCTGTTATCAGATTACAAATGACGTCATGTGGGTTTTTGGTTGTTCATTTATGTATTCTCCAATTTCTTTTGTCAGTACTAATGGGGCTACTGGGTCACAATATTAAAACTAAAATAAAATACATCTTCTAATTAAGACATAGCGTGTGTGTCAAATTGAAAGTTTTATTAAATTATAAAAATCCGACTTACAGTAACTGCAACATTATGTTGCGTTTGCAGAAAACCTTTAGTTATCCTTCATGAGATCTAAAAAACTGTAAACACAAATGTTTAATGCTCTGCTTTCTAGGGTGAAAGAACTTCTATTATTTGCTAGAAAGCTATATTGATAAACTTATTTTTTTTTTTTTTTTATTTTTTTTTTTTACGGCGCATCTACATCTAGGTCATTAGCGCCGACATCCAGGGTGTAGCGAGGAATTTTACCAGCGAGCCGTGGGATGATAAAATTCCTGCCGGAGGTTGGGAATCGAACCCACCATCTCCCGCTTATGAATCCAAGGCGCTAGCCATTAGACCACGGGAGACCCCGATAAACTTATTTCTATAAATATCTACTGGAATTAAATAGACAAAAATTGTTTTAATGCATCTGAAAAGCCATATATATGAATTTTGCCAAATATACAGTAATGTAATTGCCTCCCTTGACCATTTGATTTCCCAGTTTACTTCATTCTAGGGCTAACATGATCAAGAAAATTAAACTTATTTTTAATTTTTCCCAATTGATTGATAAACTCATTTTACTGTTCAATAGTTAAAAAAAAGTAATAAAATTGTTTATGAATGAAGCCAAAACTTTCAAAATGCGAAGCTCTGTTGAATCTCTGGTTGAGATTGTCCTTTTGAAATGTTATTGTCATACTTCTTTTTAATTTCTCCGACGTTTTTGAAATATTTAACAAAACGAGTCCCCAATCTGTTTAATCTGATCTGTTCATCTGGATTATTATTATTATTATTATTTTTTAAATGCTTCCTTTATTTTAAACTTTTTACATCTTAGTTAATAACATATTTATTTTGTTTCTGAGTTCCCGAAACCCAAATTCAAGTTTTTTCCATCTTAAAAACAATGAGATATAACCATGAAAGTGACTTTGTTTGATTCCCAACACCAAAATATCTGTATTAAGTGTATCTTAAAGCTTATTAATAGCATTATGATTTTGTTGTGAACTTTGCCCCCCCCAAAAAAATGCTGTTCTGGTAGGCTGGTTCTTTTGAGTAACTAACTTGGCCAGTTTTAGAAAAAGTTTTTCTTCAAAATTTCAACTAAATCGACCCATTTTCGTAGATTGTAGAACTCAAATACACATGCACGCAGCCCTCATACACTCAAACGTATATGTTATATATATGTATATATATATATATATATATATATATATATATATATATATATATATATATAATAAAGTTGAACTAATGTTATTTTTGGGGCCTGTGGGTCATGAAATGTCGCAGATCTGTATCATAATGTTTTGGATCTGTGTCTCAGCAACGTTCCCCCCCCCCTATAGGAAAATGTGCTTTTAAATTATCTAAACTAAAACTAAGTAATAAAATATTAAACTTTAGGGATAAGATAAAAATAATTAAAGTTCACAATCTCTACCGTAAAGAGGGGTGGGGGAATTAAAATTAGGGCTTAAAAATATGTTTAATAAAAAAACGTGCCTAGGCTGCTAGATATGGATATAGTCTGTCTCCAGACAGTGAATGATAAAATTTCTGATCTGGCTCATACCTCTTCCTCATTCTCTACTACATAGAGGAAAATAATTTGTATCGGTTGGTATATACTTGCAGACTATATCCCATCGGAGACGTTTTAATATTTCTTTTAGTGTAAAAGCATTTTTAAATTTAAACTGTGAGTGTTGACTTATTTATTGAGAAGAATCTAAGATTTGTAAGAATCCATTATTTGAGCAGTTTTGGCTGCACTTTGACAAACTTCAACAATCTTTAGAGGTCATATGAAACCAGTACGTGACTTTAAACATTATTGTGACATCTAATTTCATGTTAAATTATGCTACCGTCCTATATTACTGCCAAAGACACCTAAAGCACACGCCATATCTATTAGTTCTCTTTTAATTCTTGTCTTTTTATGGTTTGTACTTCTATTTCCTTACCTAAAACTTATGTGAATCAATGTTCTAATGAACATACTTTATCTTAAAAAAAAATCTTACAAACTTGATTGTCCATTTATGTACTGCTTTTTATGTCGTATCAATTCATTGTAATTTACTTGTTTATTTGTTTAATGTGATTGTACTTTCTGTTGTAATGGTGTTAAGATTGACTGATTTGTAAACCTAGTCCTTAATGTAGACAACACATGGTAATAAAATGATTATATTTGTTTTTATTTAATTATGTTTATGCCTTAATTATATTAGTGCAGGTGCTATTATATTTTACTAAAGGTTGTCCAGGAATCTCTCGTGTCAAGTTCCTTTAAAAATCTTAACAATTCTGTATTCATTAGCACAAATTAGAAAAAATATGATAATTTATTTCTTTAATGTTGTTTTAAGCTGATTTTTTAATTGATCTTCTTTTCCATTGCACTTTTTTGGGTCTAGTCTGCGACACTACTCATGCTGTAGTTTTGTCATGAATGGTTATCAGTTTGATGTTTCATGCGTCTCATCATAAAGCTTGTTCAATTAAACTTTACAATTAAGTTATTAACTAATTCTGTTAAAAAGAACTTTCAAGATAGGTATATAATAGATAATGATTTATTTCTTTTCTATAAATAGTAAAAAATGGCAATGAAATCAGCAATTAGGAACTCTAATCTGCTTCTTTATATTTAATGCTTCTTGGGCAATTTAGGTATCTGCAATGTAATATATATATATATATATATATATATATATATATATATATATATATATATATATATATATATATATATATATGCATATGCATGTATGTATGTATATAAATATATCAGATAAATTGGCTACTCTTTTGGAAATCTAAGTCTCTGCCCTTATTAATTGTTAATAATTCTCAGTCTTTATACGGCTTGAGTAGTGCCAATGTTCTCAAGATCTTACTGATATTGAATTAAATTTTCAACCTCAATTTTTTCAGTGAAAAGTACTGGTATTGTAAAGATAGTATATGATGCCAGAGAATCATATCATATGTAGAGAAGCTTTTAATACACAGAAGTATATTTTAGTTTTTAATTTACAGACCTTCCTATATTTTTAACTATGCAATAAAGCTATGTCCAAAATAAAATATTCCATTAAATAAGTCAATAATTGGTTCAGTTTTATTTTCTTCTTATGATTTAAGAACAAAGTAAATCGGTTGTTATTGACTGATATATTGCTATTCCTTATTCAAATAAAGTTGCTTTCCTTAAAGACATGGCATGTTCTTTCATTAATTTCTTTATGATATCAGCATTAGTATGGGTAATGTTTGAGAATAGACCCTCAATTATTTGTTGAACAATATTGATTGTTTTATTTCATTAGACACAGATTTTACAATGGAAAATAACAGTTTCTTTATATAAATATATTCATTCTCCTTTAGGTGAAACAATTTTTCAAAATGTATTATTCAGCTTTCTTCGAGGACACTTTTCCAAGTAGAAATAAATAGTTAAAATTACAATAGGGTAGTAACCAGTTAACCAAATCAGTGCCTTTCTTAAATCTTTGAAATGATGATGATCAAAATTTATCAAACCTAATGCTTTATAGGCTTGGGAGGCACCATAGCCTCAAATTGAATAAAATGATCATGATATAAGTTTAATTTAAATGAAAAAATATATTTTATGAATTGAGTTCCAATCTTTAATGTAAAGGTATGTGATTATTTATAGATTGATGTCATAAATGGTGTTTTATTAATGGTTTTTGTATGTGGATGTGTGCAGTTGTTACATAGGCTCTTCCATGAAACAGAAAGGGATATGACATCAGTTTTAAACATAGTAAGGAAAAATTTATATAAACTCTTTATAAAATAGTAGTGCTTTGCCATTGGTGATTTGGTAGTGCGTTAAGTACACATTAAATGTCATGAAATTCATTACCAAGCAATAATTGTTTTTGTTGAGTCACAATATTTCTTAGCACAACTCTGTTCCTGACTTCTTTTGCTCCTTGCAGGGTCTCAATCTCAATGCTGCTCATTCTAGTCTAGCCTTACACTAACACTACAAAATAGCCCAATTGTCTGGAAAGCGATCTTCTGTAAACATGTCTTGTCATTATTCATATTGAATTTCCTTTAATTAAGACACCTGAAATATTTAACATGTCCTAATACATGCTGATATCCTAAAAGAGAATAACATCTTTAAACAGCAAATTGTATTTAACGTAATACTAAGGCATTAAATATTTTAATTGGTGAACATTATTAGTTTCAAATGATAATAAAAATACAGAGATACATAAATCTGGTCATCTGAATAAAGCTGAACTCAGATGTCTCACTTAACCCTTTGAGTGCTCCAAATATGTTAAGTCGTTGGCCCCCCCCCCCCCTAGAGTTGGATTCCTAACTAAAAACTTAGTCATTTGGAACAAATGTTTTACCCGGTTAGTTTCTCAGACAGATAATTTGCAAAAAATTCTGTGCCAGCCCACAATACCGGTTTTATTTAATTATAATAAATTAATTTATAATTTGAATCCAAAAACATTTTATTTAAATAGTCTTAAAAATGTCCCTTTACTTATGGACAAACAGCACTTTTGTTCAAAAAATGAAATTGAATTTTCCCTACAAATAATAGTTTTAAAAATTATTATGATGGTGCTTTCATAG
Source organism: Gonocerus acuteangulatus (assembly GCA_946811695.1). NCBI lineage: Eukaryota > Metazoa > Arthropoda > Insecta > Hemiptera > Coreidae > Gonocerus > Gonocerus acuteangulatus. The sequence goes on from OX328132.1 coordinate 18,036,224, forward strand.
TTTTCTAATACTAATAAAGTTCAGTAACAAGACAAAAGAGTAACAAAAGAAGGGAGAAAACTAGCCACCAATACATTGCCGCCCTTAAGGAATATGTATTCTATTATTTATTGCCATTTAGTTCCAATTTATAGAATTTAATGAAGCCTATTAATATTTTGTGTGCTCCTGTACAAACTACATACCTAAAATTATTATCTTTGAGATTAACAATATCACCGAATACCAATATCAATATCACTTTTACATTTAGTAGTATACATTTATAAAAGTGAAATACCTCTCATTCACTCATCCATCAAAGTATCAAAAGAATGTTAATATCCAACTGAAGGCCTGAAACTCAGCAAGGAGTCTGGTTTTAATGTACTTCTTATTAATAGAGGATTTCAAAACCAGAAGCAGGCTTAATATTTTATTTATTTAAAACAAATCATAAGGTACTATTATTAATAGCTTCAGAGTACCAATTTTGACAGGCATTCCAAATTGAATCAAACACATCTGAAATTGATTGGACAAAGTGTTCTCGAGATAGATGACTTGACCAACTTTGTACATATAAAAATAAAATAACACTCTCTCATCAATCAAAGTATCTCTAAAACAGCAATAACTAGACTGCATAGTACGTGATCACTTGGAATGGATTTCATAATCAGCATGTCAGAAATTATTAATTTTTTATTTTTTTTTAATTTCCAAAAGATCAATCGTAAAATAAGTACTTGTTTATTAGTTTCATTGATTAACCAATGAAAGGAATACAATTTTGTGTATGTAATGCATTTAAATTTCAATGTAGCAAGCCCAGAATAAATAGAAGTGTTTTTGAACTGTATTGATATACATATTTACCAACTAACATCATAATTTCAACAATTGACTTCGGAGTAGCTAATTTGTTGCCTTAACTTAAGATTTTTGGCTTTGAAAAAAAAAAAATGAAACATTTCAAGGTATGAGAACACATGTTTATAATTTTTAAATTCGTTTCTGAAAGCGACATTTATCATACACATTCTGTGGAGTGAAAATATACATGCATAAACAATTTTGCAGATGCAAGGCCAATTTTAACATTCCTCTGTTAACAACCTTGGTTCTGTTTCAACTCATGAAATTACCTGTGTATGGTTAAAATCTTTCCTATCTTTTACTTTCAGGAGACAGTGTGAAGCTGAATGTAATAGTTAATTGTTAATGAAGTGGTATTCATTCATTTTTCAACTTATTTTTACTTATTTTATAGCCTACAGGTTTATGTTTCAACATTTTTTCATGTCTCTATGGAGGGGGGGGGGGATTTTTATAAGAAAATAGTTTTGTCTCTACAATCAATGATAAAACGGGTAATAGTAAGCCTGAATTGAGTGTGTGACTTCCTAATAAGAAGTGTTCCTTATGAACTTGTTTGATGTTCTTCACAAATTAAAGTGGTTGAAAATATGATTTCCAACTATTTTAAATTGTTTTGAGATTTTATTTTAGTTGTGGTATTTTGTTTTCAATTAGTTTTCTCGAGGTCTTCCGTGGTCTAGTGGTTAGCGCCTTAGATTCATAAGCGGGAGATGGTGGGTTCGATCCCCACTGGCGGCAGGAATTTTCTCATCTCAGGGCTCGTTGAGAAAATTCCTCACTGCACCCTGGATGTCGGCGCTAATGGCCTAGATTTGTCGATATGCTGATAAAAAAGAAAAAAAAATTAGTTTTCTCATCCCAGTTTTCCTAACTCTCTTTTGTTTGAAATTATGTCAACAGCAGACATGGTCAATAAACTTTTCTCAGGATACATTCAGGACTGGTGATGGTGGGGAGGGGGGATTCTCTTGAATTCCAATCTCAGCCTCTGAATGATGACAATAACATCTCATTGTGAACTGGGCCTCCAGTCATAAAAATATTCATGTTAATCAATTCTGTTGATAATAGAACCATATGGCATCAATAATTTTTTTTTATAATAAAACGAATTATCGTCAATAAATTCTAATAGAAATTCAAAGGACATATTTGTCAATAGAGTTGTAGAGTAACCTTTTCTAAAAATGGCTAAAATTTTAAAATTGAGGACTGTGGAAACCAGTTCAAGAAATAATAATATTTTTATAAGAGCTATTCATGAATTGTTCTTTTTTTGGCTTTCTATGAATTAATTTACACGTCTAATAATTATCATTTATATTTGCTAACAGTTTTTGAAATACATTTTCTACATATTTATGGGAGTCCATTCTCTGTAATTATATTTTCTACAAATTACAATATCATTTTGTTAGTGCTCATCACCCATATCTTCATGATAAACTATATTTATCTCTAACCACTACTATCTTGTGCTCGTTGACTTTTTCTATGCTCAAGGTCAAAGAACAATATGATGATACAGTCTTGAGAAATTTTTGGGTGCCATTATATTAGTATGATTAGAACGACATAATTGTGTTAACCTTCCGGTGAATTCAATTTAACTAAGACATTATTATAAGAAGAACAAGTGAGTGAAACTCACTACTTATTCCAAGATAAAAGGAATAATCCTATGAATAATATAAATAAATGATAATTATAATAATCACTAACTTATTGTTAGTTAGACCAAACAATTTATGAATTTTAAGGAAAACATCTCATCTCACGTAGTTCAAGACTTTCATACAAATTTGTCTTATGGTTTTTAAAAAAATTGAATCCTGTTATTTAAATACATTGAAATGTTTTAAAGCACTGTTTTGTATTGATTTATTTCTTGGACCTTGAAGAATTAAACAAAATGTCTTAGATTTTTTTTCTTGCAATATGGAACAAAAGCCATTGAGAGTTAGTACTCTTATTTACAATACACCTACTATGAATTTCGAGTCCATAAATCTGGTCCAATGTCCATCAAACTGCACCATTTTTAAGTGAAATTGAAGAGATTCACCGTGAATTATACAAAAGTCTATTACATTTTCAGATAATTGATTCATGTGAGACGACAAATTAAAACTGAATATATATTACAATTCTTTTTTTAAATTGCTTATAGATTTTTTTCAGAGCTGATTGTTTGTTGCAATTATAAATGGGTATATTTTTTGGACAATAAGTGCTCATCAGTAGCAGTATGCTTAAAACTATCAAGTTGAATTGCTATGTATATTTAACAAAATACTTCTGGCAAATGTAGAAATAACAAATTAAATTTTAAAAAATATCATGGATAGCTAGAATAGGTACTGCATTTACTGCCTGTAGTTATGTAACATTTAGATGAAATACAGAAAATAAAACAAAATTATTAAATTAATGTTCAATTCTTTGCAAAGCTAATATTAATCTCTGTTTTATGTTGTTTTTAATTGATTAGAGACTTATTTGGAAAATATATTTTTATATATAGTTTAGTTCCATAATAAAAATGGAAGTATCAGTTTCTTTCCTCCACATAAGGAGTTTTAATAAATTAATTTGCCATCTTTATAAGGTATTTAGTTGCGGATAGTATTTTATCAATTTTTAATGTTTCTCATTTTGTTTTGTTTTTTATATGAATATATAATTCAATGTTTTATAACTCATTAGTAAAAAATTGTATAAAGTTAACAAAAATGTGATGTATATATTTGTGTTTGTATATAAGTTTTACACTTCCATGTGCATTTTGATGTTATAGAGAATTTAATGGTAATATCATCTGTATGTTATTTATTATTTACTTGGAAAACGTTTCTTTCCTTTTTAGTCCCAAATAATATTTATCCATTTCCTTTAAGTGTGCTGTCTTTATGGAATTAGATTACTGAAATCTCATTTTATCTCAGTAACTATTTAAATATTTTATGGATTTGTTATAAGAAAATATTTAATGTTATTGTTTAAAGAACTTTAGTGTTTTGATTTTCTACAAACATTGTGTTCTATTAAGTTGTTTGAATACAAAAGGAAATGGTTATGAAGAATATAATTTGTATTTATATTGACCTAATCCTGACATTTTGTATGTTATTGATTTAATTGAATTTCAACATAGTTATAGTATGATCTTAAATATTATTTAAAAAAAGTAAAAAAGAACACTGGATTTCTTCAACCCAGTTTTTTCTCAACTTTTTATTGTTGGAATAAAAAATAAATAAATACGGGTTGTATACAAATAATAATAATAAATGCCTGAAATATGATTTGTTCATATTTTATCTTGTTGAACATATGACCTGAAACTTTTCCATTCTGTGAACTCACTCCATATACAAAATAAAGACATAAAAATTGATATCTTACGACAATCTGGGTATCTAACTAGAAATATCGACATTTCATGGCCCATGGGTGTATATAAGGGGGGGGGGGCTGAGGTGGCTGCAGTCGCCCTTTCGAAAAATTTTGATTTGATCGGTAAAAATGTGTCATAATCCCCTTCAAAATAAATTAAATTAGATCATTTAGTTTAAACAAAAAAAAAATATTTTGTGAATAATAGTGTTTTAGTTGACTAAAACTATTCCAAGTTCTAGATTGTTAGTATTCCATACCCCGGAAATGGTCCCAGCCCCCCCCCCCCCCCGAGATTATTTCCTATATATGCCCATGCATGGAACATGAAAATACTTGCTTTCATATATATATATATATATATATATATATATATATATATATATATATATATATATATATAGGGTGATTCAGGTCTAAGTAGCCAAACTTTAGGAGGTGATTGCAGACATAATTTCCAACAAAAAAGTTCATTTCAAGTATGGTCCGATTCCGAAAGGAAAAGGAGTTATGTCCAATTTTCTGCTTTTTTTACGTACTCATGTTTTTTAATGAATGAGAAAGGATTTCTCAAAAACTATTCAAGATAATTAAATTCTAATTATGCCATCATAAAATAGACAAAATTTCCTTTAAAAAGACAGCAATTTAATTCATTAGAACCATTATTAAAAGATACTTTCTGGACGTCCAATAACGCACTTCTGTTTATCAATGAATCAGAGTTTTTTCGGGATTTTTTTCCTCAGCCCCCTAACGGACTACGGATTCAATACTTACAGGAAAACTTCTAAATTTAATAAGCATTAAATCCATGCAAATAAAGTGGAGGTTTATTCTGGGATAAATTGGAAGATTGGCTCCCTTTTGTCAAAAAAATGTGGAATGTAGTTTTGTAACTTTCAAATATCTTGTGTGAAAAAATTAAAAATCATTCATTTTTTAATGTCCAAACTGTGGGTACCCATTGTCCAGTCCAGAAGCAGTAAAAAGTAACTGAAAGAAATTATTGGAAAAATTTTTCATTTGGGAGATCTGTTACATTTTTTGTTTAACAAATTTTCATTGATTTATCTTTTACATGATGTTGTTGGCACTAAAATATTTGCTAATATATTTGAAAATTTGCTAAATTTGCAATTGGACCTTTATGAACTTGGGTAGTGGATCCATACACTGTCTAACAGCACTGCTGCTATGTGCAGGAAAGCAATCCATCTGGAATCATGAATCTATGTGCCAGCGGAACGTCTTCCAATGCAATAGGTCGGTCGTATTTAAATCGTGTGGAGGTAATATACGTTTTAAATACGTTGAATCAATACTGTCAGGAATCAGGATTGGCTGAAGAAGATATGCGTCCAAAATCCCGAACCACACTTTATTTTGGAACTGATACTGATTGTGGATTTTCACACGGCATAAGGATTAAAATGAAACCAAGTATGCGAATTGGGACTGTTAAATATTCCATTCTGTGAGAAAGTGGCTTTGTCTGTCCACAAAATGTTGCGGCCAAACTGAGGATTAACATTTTCCCTCTCGCAATGTTTGGCACAATTTTTAGTATTATTTCAAATTTTATTTGAAAACATTTCAAATTATGTGCAAATTCTGGATTACAATTATTCAACTACCCTGCAATCTTTTTGAATTCTCCGCTCAAAATTTCTAGTCAAAACTGGGTGCCAAATAGTACATCATGTAAATGATAAATCAATGAAAAATTGAATAACATGAAATGTAACAGATCTCTCAAATGAAAAACTTTTCCAATCGTTTCATTCGGTTATATTTATTGTTTCCGGAATGGACAATGGATACCCACAGCTTGGCCATTAAAAAATGAATAATTTTTAATTTCTTCACACAAGGTATTTGAAAGTAACAAAACTACATTCCACATTTGTTTGACAAAAGGGAGCCAATCGTTCAATTTATTCCCTAATAAACCTCCTCTTCATTTTCATAGATTTAATGCTTACTAAATGTAGAAGTTTTCCTGTAAGTATTGAATCAGTAGTCCTTTAGAGGGCTGAGGAAAAAAAAATTGCGAAAATACTCTGATTCATTGATAAAAACAGAAGTTAATGGACGTCCAGAAAGTATCTTTTAATAATAGTTTTAGTGAATTAAATTAATGTATTTTTAAAGGAAATTTTGTCTATTTTATGATGGCATATGTAGAATTTAATCATTTTCAATAGTTTTTAAGAAAACCTTTCTTATTCATTAAAAATCATGACTACGTTAAAAAAAAAAAACGAAAATTGGGCATAGCTCCTTTTCCTTTCGGAATCGGACCATACTTGAAATAAACTTTTTTGTTGGAAATTATGTCTACAATCACCTCTTAGAGTTTGGCTACTTAGACCTGAATCACCCTGTATTCAGGGTGTTCAAAACTCGATTGACACCCCCCTTTTTTCCCACAATTTTTGAAATTTATAAACGAAACTTGGTGGGTCTTAACGTGGTCGAATGAACTTTCGTTGGACCTAATGCACGACCCCTCAACTTTCTCCAGTTCTTCTCCAGAGACCCTAACTCTGGAATCTCTAATGGAAAGGGGTTATTTTTATGACGGATTGTTGTAGAGAATTGAATTTTATGTCGATTTTATATCTGTCATTTTTTCGCTAAAGCGCACCAATGAGTAACAAATTGCCAAAAACCGAGAAAACGCTTGTTTTTCGTCACGTTTCTGCCAATAACGTAGAAAGTATGCCCGTAATGAAAAAAGTAGTCGATATAAAAGTTGTAGAGGATTAAATTTACTTCCTAAAAAGTACCTTTAAATGCCTAAAATGTTAATAGGAATGGAGTGAAATACACTTTTGTTTTTGAAGTTTTCAGAAAAGTGTATTATCAACGTGATCTGCGCTTCATTAAAACTTAATAAACATTTTCTAAACTATTTTTGCTCCACCTAGTTTTGGATTTAAGAACGTTTGAAGAAAAAATCAAACTCAATTACTTTATAAAGGGATTAAAAAATAAAATATTAAATATAAAGGACTAGAACCCAGCTAATGATTAGAATTTTGTAGTAATTATTTTTGTGTTGGACGATTTATTTATTTATTTTTTTTTTTTTACGGCGCCTTGACATCTAGGCCATTAGTGCCGATATGCAGGGTGCAGTCAGGAATTTCCCCAACGAGCCGTGAGATAAGAAAATTCCTGCCGCCGCACAGTGGGGCCAAACTAATTTTTGAGTTTCAAAAAAGGCTACAGCCTCCAAATCATAACCGATATGAATGCATTTTTTTTTAAAAAAATGAAAGATAATAAAATTTAGTACAACTTTGTCAGACCAATTTTTTTTTTCTACTGTTTATTAAATTACGTGCAAATAATTCACAACATTTTACAATCAAACATAAAATAATATTTGATTTTTCATCTAACTTAATATCAGCACTGATATCGTTGAAATTAAACTTTCAAACCTTGATTAGACTTGGAAAAAATCAGACTGACATCTTTAAGGCGTAAATTTATCATAATTCAACAAAGGGAATTATTGAAATAATATGATTTTTGAATGATTTGATAATAAATTTTGATTTTTTCCAAGTCTAATCAGGGTTTGAATGTTTAATTTCAACGATATCAGTGCTGATATTAAGTTAGATTAAAAATAAAATATTATTTTATGTTTGATTGTAAAAGTTTGTGAATTATTTACACGTAATTTAATAAACAGGAAAAACAAAAAACTAAATTTTTTCGGCTTTCAATTAAAAAAAAAAATCATTGAAATCGGTTAAGATTTGGAGGCTTTAGTCTTTTTTGAAACACGAAAAGTAGTTTGGCCCAAATAAAAAAATAAAACAATTTTTATTATTGAGAGGAGATCGTTGACCGTTGATTGTCGGGGTTCGGTCATTACTTCTTAATAAAACCACATTTTACAAATGAAAATGGTTTTATTGTTGCCGACGATTCGGCTTGAAATTCAAGCCTTCATCATGACGACGAGAAGATTCAGAACTATGCCTCACAGATTAAATGAATTTTTGTATGAAAAGGCCAGTAGTTAAAATTGTAACTATTAATAGAAATTGGAAAATATGAATTAAATAGAACTAATTAAACCTTTTACAGAGAACTGTATTACAACATTTCTTAAATTTCTGCAGAAATGATCCTGCATCTGTGAGGCATAGTTCTCAATCTTCTCATCGCCCTTATGAAGGCTTGAATTTCAAGCCGAAACGTCACCAACAATAAAACCATTTTCACTTGTAAAATGTAGTTTTGTTAAGAAGTAATGACCGAACCCCGACAATCCCAAGTTTTAACACTATGTAGTCGGGCATTATCCCGCCAAGGTTCCTGCACCTTGGAGTAAACTCGTCTTCCTCGTGTTATTATAAAAAAGAGCATGATGAGTTTGCTTGTTTCCCGAAAACAATGTGTTACTGAAGCGTAGATCACGTTGGACAACTTTAAAAACAAAAGTGTATTTTGCTCATTCCTATTAACATTTTAGGCATTTAAAGGTACTTTTTGGGTAGTAAATTTAATCCTCAACAATGTTCTTACCGACTATTTTTTTCATTACAGGCATACTTTCTACGTTATCGGCAGAAAAGTGACAAAAAACAAGGGTTTTCTCGGTTTTTGGCACTTTGTTACTCATTGGTGCGCTTTAGCGAAAAAATGACAGATATAAAATTCAATTCTCTACAATAATCCATCATAAAAATAATCCCTTTCTATTGGAGATTCCAGAGTTAGGGTCTCTGGAGAAGAACTAGAGAAAGTTGAGGGGTCGTGCATTAGGTCCAATGAAAGTTCATTCGACCACGTTAAGACCCACAAAGTTTCGTTGTTAAATTTCAAAAATTGTGGGAAAAAGTGGGGTGTCAATCGAGTTTTGAACACCCTATATATATCTATATATATATATATATATATATATATATATATATATATATATATATGTATAAATCAGTCCCGTAACAGGCCACGTGGGCCCTGAGGGGCAGATACCATAGAGGTATCTGATTCACGACCATACGGCACACTAGGGAGATAGTGTGGTCAGTACTATGCTCCGGCCGCTTCGACTGCCTAGTGTCATTAGCAACCCAAGGTGCCCATTATTAAATTCATTAAAGGCTGGGTTGGCCTAGGGACGGTCAGGAATTCAACCCATGAACGAAGACAGTAGAAGAAAAAATCTTTAGTGCTTGCTCGGGATTTGAACTCAGGCCTCCAGCTTATTAGTGCAGTGCTCTACCACTGTGCTAACCTCGCCCATATATATATATATATATATATATATATATATATATATATATATATATATATATATATATATATATTAAAATAAAAGAGGTTTGAAATATTTATTAATTATAGATGACTAATTTTTATATTAAACGTGAATTCTGCAGCATCTCTTGATGTTTTTAAAAATATTTATATCTATTAAAAAATCAATAATTTATCAAACAAATAAATTAATTTTACGGGCCCATATCTTCGTTTCTTTTGAGAGAATAAGGAAATCACAAGAAAAAATAGTGAGGACGAGAAAAACCCAGGTCGTTTGAAGTTTTAAACGAATTTCTGTAAGAACAAGATGAATTAATTGGGCTTGAAACTATTTTCTCCTTATAGCCCAGGGAACGAATGCTTAAAAACAGCTATAGGTGGACATTTTTGGAACGCCATTTTGGACTTCGTAACTTTGTTTGGGCTAGATAGGAGGTAAACATATCAAAAGTCCTCGCCCGTAGCTTTTGTGCCGGGGGGGAGGGGGGTTTAGAAGGTCCCATTTTTCGGGTTTTCACTTATATCTCGGAAACCCTACGTCCTAGCAACATGAGTATTCTGTAACAAATAAAAGCTGATTAAATTTCCTACAAGTTCTATTCAATAAAGATTTTCGAGATATCTTTAGTTTTAGAAACATCCGCTCTTGAATGTCTGTCATTTTGGGGAAAAACACTTTTACCGCATATTTTTCCCCCGTTTTGTCGGGATAACTCTTCAACGATGAACCCAAAAAATAAACAACGGTTATAGGGTTGTAGAGTATTGCATTCCCTTCAATAATATATATTACTTTGCTATTTTATGTATTTTCCTTCAAACGTAAAAGTAATTTCAGTGTTCATCGTGAAATCTGAAATTTAGCGACTAATAGTCCAGGTAACTAAGAGTTATAGAAGGAAATGTTTGGAACACAATTTTTGACTTCATAACTTTGTTTCGGCTAGTTAGGAGGTCAACATATCACAAGTCCTCGCCCGTAGCCTTTATGCCGGTGGGGAGGGGGAGGGGTTTAGAAGGCCCCATTTTTCGGATTTTCACTTATGTCTCGGAAACCCTGCGTCCTAGCGACATGACCATTCTATAACAAATGAAACCTGATCAAATTTCCTACAAGTTCTATTCTATAAAGTTTTTCGAGATATCTTTAGTTTTCGAAATATCCGCTCTTGAATGTCTGTCATTTTGGGGAAAAACACACTTTTTTCTATTCTCCATCGGATATCTCTTCAACGATGAACCCAAAAAATAAATGTCGGCTATAGGGTTGTAGGACATTCCGTTCGCTTCAATAATATATATGGCTTTACTATTTTATTTATTTTCTTTCAAACGTTATATACGCACTCACATTGTCTTATCAAAACCATTGCCTATATAATGGACAAGATCTTATCTTATCTCATTGGTCGACAGTTGTCGCCAGATATCACGATGAATACTAAAACTGTTTTCACGTTTGAAGGAAAATACATAAAATAGTATTATTATTAATATTATTGAAGCTAATGGAATGCTCTACAACCCTATAGCCGATATTTATTTTTTGGGTTCATGGTTCAAAAGATATCCGGTCGAGAATAGAAAAAAGTGTGTTTTTTCCCAAAATGACAGACATTCAAGAGCGGATATTTCGAAAACTAAAGATATATAGAAAAACTTTATAGAATAGAACTTGTAGGAAATTTATACAGCTTTCATTTGTTATAGAACGGTCATGTCGCCAGGACGCATGGTTTCCGAGATATAAGTGAAAACCCGAAAAATGGGACCTTCTGAACCCCCCTCCCCCCCGGCACAACGGCTACGGGCGAGGACTTTTGATATGTTGACCTACTAACTAGCCGAAACAAAGTTATGAAGTCAACAATTTTATAAAAACTAACGTAAAATTAATTTACACGTTAGTTAGCTACAACTATTCCAAGTTCTAGATTGTTAGTATTCCATACCCCGGAAGTGGTCTCAGCCCCCCCCCCCCCCCGAAATTATTTCCTATATACGCCCATGAAACACTCGGACTTGTGGCGACTATTTTTCGATGCAGAATCATCAGGAAAAAAATGGGCCAAATCAATGACCACACCACTGTAAACTTCACTTGTTAGCGGTATATTAAGAAGAATTTAATTTAGTTTTTATTCTTGATGAGATTTCATTACATTACGTACAACTTAAGCATTTATGAGACATTTTGTTATTTTTTTTTTTTTTTTACATATTCTATAATTTCATTCCTGGAGAAACGTTACAAGAAGTTGCACGGCGTGTAGAAGGGGGAGGGGACTGAAATTTGATTTAATCGGTAAAAAAGTGTCATAAAAACCTCAAAAATAAATTGAATAAGATCACTTAGCTGGCTAACTATTCCAAGCTCTAGGTTGTTAGTATTCCATACCCCCAAAATCAGCCAGTGCTTCCAGGCACCCCCCCCCCCCCCCAATTTTTTTCCTATTTACGCCCCTGAGAAGATGTGGTTGCGATGGAGGTAATTCAGAAGATGGTTCAGGTTATTGATAAATAGGAGAATCAGGTGAAATTTAGGCGGGTTAATATACTTTTTGATGTTGCCTTTTTCATGTAACCTTTGTGGGAGCATCAATTATAGGGTATATTTTTATCTATCATGGAGAATCTTTCCACAAGCACCTAATGGTATACTTTCTTACTTAACTGGCGCACAATCCATTGCTAGGTCAAGGCCTCTTAGATCAGCTTCCTCCAGCTGTCCCGATCTTGTGCAGCAACCATCCCGTTCTGTACGCCTAATAGGGCCCTAGCGTCACGATCAAAACCATCCTTCCAGCGGAGCTTCGGCCTCCCACGTCTTCTCCTTCCATGAAGCACATCTTCCATCGTCTTCCTTGCCAGTTCTGCAGGATCCATGCGAGCGGATGAAATGGACATTTCATTCCTTATAGGCCTCATACAGCTCCAGGTGTGTTCTTCTCGATGTCCGGCCATCGCATACTCCCCCCCAAAATGTATCGCAGTATCCTTCTTTCGTGAATGAGGAGTGAGCCGAATGTCAACATTGTTCGTATGTAGGTTTTATAAATCAGCATTTTTGTTGACCTATTTATTATCCTACTCCTGAGGCCATGCGAGTGGAACAGCGAGTGGATTTAATAATCCTAGTTTTTATCTCGGCTGTTATGCTGTTGTCTATATTTACATTGCAGCCATGATATGTAAATTCAATAACTCTCTCAAATGAGTAGGAGCCAAATTTTACATTTTCCTCTGGCTGTGATTATTGTCCCATTGCCATGAATGTGGTCTTTGAAACATTAATTTCTAGGCCTAACCTCCCTGCAGCTTGGTCTAAAGCTTGAATTGCTGCCTGCACTTAAGCAAGGGTTCTCCCAACTATATCTAAATCATCTGCGAAACCCAGTAGCTGGACTGAGAATTTCTATTGAAGATAGCCCCGTTTGTTTGAATGCCTGAATCCCGTACAGCTTTTAAGGCCCAGGTTGAACAGCATACATCACTCTACCTCAGACCCTTCCCAGAAACAAAGGATTGGCTATTACCAGCCTGCACGCTGATCATGCACTCTACTTCATCCATTGTTGCCTTACACATACGAATCAGTTTTTTTGGATATTTAAATCTTCCATGGCAGAATATAATTTGCCCCCATCAACGCTATCATAGGCGCTTTTTAACTCCATGAAAACGCGATGGGTAGTGATATATTCTTTGCTCATTTCAAGTATCTGGCAGAGAGTAAAAACCTGATCAGTAGTAGATTTTCCCTTTCGAAATCCACTTTGATGTGGCCCGATAACTATCTCCGCAATCGGAATGAGCCGTTCATAGATGATTCGGGACAAACTTTTATAGGCAATTGGCAAGAGAGATTCCTCGATAGTTTTCACAGGTTTGCTGATCTCCTTTTTTGTGAATGGGGTAAATTAGCGCTTTTTCCCAGATTCGGGGCATTGATTCTTCCGTCCAAATGTCCAGCAAAAGGTCCTGCATGCATTTCACTAAGTCAAGTCCTCCTTGCTTGAAAAGCTCTGGTGAAAGGCCGTCATACCCAGGCGCCTTATTGTTCCTTGTCAGGGGCTACGATTATTTCTTCCTCATTGGGGGGCTCATCGGGGAGAGCATCTTCGTAACTTTCGTTCGGAATGGATGTCGCTCCTGCTAATGGTATATTTTGGCTAAATTATTAGGACTTTTTTGATAAATTACATAGGCACACAAAATTAAAAAAGTGGTCTGTTCCATAGACACCATACATATATTATTTTGCATTTCGACACGCTGAATCCAAATCCGAAGTCCGCTTGACCATAAAAAGATTTATCATGTGAGTAACTTATCAATATCTTTATTGTGGTTACAAGGCCAGTAAGTGTGCACAATTTCAGGTTTCTAACTCAACAACATCAAAAGTTATTGAGTTTTGAGTGCTTTTTGACCACTGTGCAGCGTGCAGATTGTCTTTTACATAATAAAAATAGAATAAAATAAAAGAATAAAAATAAAAATAAATAATTTCTGTAGGTATACATATTTTATACCTTGACATCAGATGCATTGATTACATACAGATTTAAATAATATGCCGTAATGGACCAAGTTCATATCACCATAATTATTATTATACCATTAGCTAAGTAAAACAATTATATTTGCCATATTAGCTTCAGAACGAATATAAGAACTTTTTGAACATGATATAAAATTACAACTTAATAACATTCCCGACAATATACGTAGTGCAATTCACTCCAATAATATCTCTATAGTACACAAATCATTTGCATTGAAAAGCACTTCACCAGACGATGATAAGCTTTGACCTTCTTTGTCCTTAAACCCTATTCATACATAAATACATTGTCTTTTAAATACCAATTAACCGTGATAATAGGTCAGTTACATTGCGAACAACTCTATGCACACGTAAAACTTCTATCAACCAGGATTGAGGAACTGAATCATACAATCATTTATAATCTAAGCAAGGAATGCAAATATTTCAATGCTTTACTGTCGACTCATATCCAATGAAGGAATCTACTACTCACAGCTATTGAAGTTCTATCATCTGCTCCTACAACCAAGCCGCTCTTGTGCTATTATATAATTCTGAGACAGATGATTTTAAATGATATCGGAAACTCATGTTGCTACTCATGTCCCAGCTAAAACCGATGGAAATTTCTGGTGACCTAGAAGAATATCTTGGAAGCAACGTGCAATGGTATTATGTGAACTGGTAAAATACTTTAGTCACTAATTCTAATGGCATTGGGTCCAGGGGCTTTCCAGTTTTGTAAATGTTTTAGCGCGGTACCTCCCTCCCTCCATAGGTATGAGCTCCGCTTAAAAGGTTCCCCCTCATGACGCAATCCGGAAGTGCCGACTAGAAAATTTTACGTTTCAGAACTCCTTGGGAACGAAAATAACGGTGGTTCAAATTTATATATATATATATATATATATATATATATATATATATATATATATATATATATATACTAGCTGTTACCCAGTGTGCCATGCTACACCTACTTTCTGCCTATGACTCTCCCCGTTTCAAGATCTACCTGTATATCCAGTTACGTCAAAATCGGTGAAACCGTGTGAATTTGTTTATATCTGTCTAGTAATTCATATTGCAGCCGGCAGAGGCCAGCACCACAGCAATTCATTAAACAGCCGACAGAGGCCAGCAGCACAGCCTGCAAGTAGATAGCTCTTATCAAAGAAAGGCCAGCGCTTCTTAGTTAGACAGTGACTGTTAAAATAAAATTGAAATAAACTGCATTACGTGATTATATAATGATGTCATCAATGAGTTCGAGTTATTCTAATTATCAAGAACGTCAACAAATAAATTTGAAACATTATTTAAAATGGCTGTCGATTCAAAATGGCCGTCAGAATCTGAATGGTTCAGTGTAGCCAGTTTTTCTTGAACAAAACTTTTGACCTTTTGGCCAAATCTTGAAATTTGACTATTTTGACCTAGCCTAGGAGATTTCCCTTATCAAGAACTACCTGTGTGCCAAGTTTAGTCAAAATCTGTCAAACGGTGTAGATATGTATAAGGAACAAACAGACATACGGTCTCCAGCGGTCTTGCTCCTCCTTTCATCGAAATATTTCGCCGGATTCCTCTCCGGCTTCTTCTGGCAGTCACTCATCCTTGCTGGTTGGTAAGGGAATGAGCTCGTCAGTGGTTTGGGCCCTTCTTATCCTTCTTGGTCGGAGACTATGCGAGCCAATGAACTGGGGAGGCTCTGGGCCAATCGGGTTTCGTCTGTCTATGTTAGGTTCCTCTGTCGTCCGTTCGGGGCGCTGGTGGTCCTGTATGAGTGGGTTATCTCCAGTCTTCTTCAGGATGGTCCGCCAGGTGCTGGAGAGGATGAGTCCTTCTTCTCTATTGAAGTTGGCTGGATTTTTGTGGATCTCAATCGCCTCTCTGATGAGTCCCCTGTTCAGCGTGTCTTCCTTAGCCAGGGTCTTGGCTTGATCAAACAGGACTTGTCTGGGACACTCTTCTCCATGTGTTGCCACAGCAGAAGTTTTGGTGCGTCCCAGCCTGTAGTCTGCAGCGTGTTGCGCGATCCGAGTGGCTACCTTCTTCCCTGTCTGTCCTATGTACACTTTCCCGCAGTCACATGGTAGAAGATATACACCCTGGTCTTGCAACCGCTGCTTGTCCTTGGATTTTGCTCAGCCAATCCCCGATTTTGTTCAGCGGCTTGTAGGCGACCTCCATATCCTGTTTCCTAAATAGTCTGCCTAGCTTCTCGCTGACATACGGTAGGGTAATTCTGCTTCTGGTTTGTGTTTCCCTCTGGTTGCTCTCATCACGGTGGCGATTTTCCACCATCCTTATTGTTCGGGCCAACTTCTTCCTGTCGTATCCATTCCCGGCTAAGTCATCCGTCAGTTGACTGAGTTCTGATCTTAGGAGTGATTGGTTACTGCACAGAGTTATAGCTCTGTGTGCCAGTGTCTTAACCACTCCCATTTTTTGTGCTGTGTGGTGGTGAGAATCAGCGTGGAGGTATCTTCCTGTGGCCGTGGGTTTTCTGTATACAGTGTGCTCCAGTTCACCGTTGGTTCCTTTTATGATCAGGAGGTCCAGGAAAGGTAATCTGCCGTCCTTCTCTTCTACGACAGTAAATCTGATGTTCGGGTGCAAATTGTTCATGAGATGAAGGACTTTATCACATGGATAAGGACATGGCTGAAACGATGAGATTGGAAGCTGCCCACCTCATCGGGAGAGCAAGGCCCCCCCAAGGACAACCTGACACCAGCCCAAAGAAGAGCCTTACGTGATCTCAGAAAAAGAGAAGACATCATTATCACGAAGGCTGATAAGGGCAACATGACTGTGATTCTCGACAGACCAACATATGAGAAGAAAATGGAAAGTCTCATATCCCCAGACACGTACGAAAAAGAAAAGACGGACCCCACCAGACGGATTGAAAATAAAATAAAAAAGATTTTAAAAGAAAAGATAACGGACGAGACTCAAATAGCACAGATGGCACCCGGTGACTCGAGGATTCCAAGGATTTATGGATTACCCAAAATCCACAAAGAAGGAGCACCCCTAAGACCAATTGTCTCGATGATTGGAGCGCCGACCTATAGAGCCAGCAAGGTGCTAGCACGAGCTCTAAAGCCATACACAGGAGAGTCCTTCTCGGCCGTCAAAAATTCGAAGCATCTGGTGGAGATATTAAAGAATACGAAACTTGAGGATGTAGATTTATTGGTCAGTTTTGACGTGGAGTCCCTCTTCACCAACCTTCCAGCCAAAGATGCAATCCAGCTTATAAAGGACAACAAATATTTGGAAGGTGGGATGATGGAACTAGCTGAGCTGGTCCTAACATCGTGCTATTTCCAGTATAAAGACATTATCTACAGGCAGAAGGATGGAGTGGCCATGGGCAGCCCCCTATCACCAGTTGTGGCTGACATTTTCATGGAGGACTTCGAAAGGCGACTGATCGAGGGCAGCGAACACAAACCGAAGCTTTGGCTCCGATACGTGGACGATGTCTTCGCAATCTGGCAGCATGGTGCAGAGGAACTCAAAAAATTCCTTCATCTCATGAACAATTTGCACCCGAACATCAGATTTACTGTCGTAGAAGAGAAGGACGGCAGATTACCTTTCCTGGACCTCCTGATCATAAAAGGAACCAACGGTGAACTGGAGCACACTGTATACAGAAAACCCACGGCCACAGGAAGATACCTCCACGCTGATTCTCACCACCACACAGCACAAAAAATGGGAGTGGTTAAGACACTGGCACACAGAGCTATAACTCTGTGCAGTAACCAATCACTCCTAAGATCAGAACTCAGTCAACTGACGGATGACTTAGCCGGGAATGGATACGACAGGAAGAAGTTGGCCCGAACAATAAGGATGGTGGAAAATCGCCACCGTGATGAGAGCAACCAGAGGGAAACACAAACCAGAAGCAGAATTACCCTACCGTATGTCAGCGAGAAGCTAGGCAGACTATTTAGGAAACAGGATATGGAGGTCGCCTACAAGCCGCTGAACAAAATCGGGGATTGGCTGAGCAAAATCCAAGGACAAGCAGCGGTTGCAAGACCAGGGTGTATATCTTCTACCATGTGACTGCGGGAAAGTGTACATAGGACAGACAGGGAAGAAGGTAGCCACTCGGATCGCGCAACACGCTGCAGACTACAGGCTGGGACGCACCAAAACTTCTGCTGTGGCAACACATGGAGAAGAGTGTCCCAGACAAGTCCTGTTTGATCAAGCCAAGACCCTGGCTAAGGAAGACACGCTGAACAGGGGACTCATCAGAGAGGCGATTGAGATCCACAAAAATCCAGCCAACTTCAATAGAGAAGAAGGACTCATCCTCTCCAGCACCTGGCGGACCATCCTGAAGAAGACTGGAGATAACCCACTCATACAGGACCACCAGCGCCCCGAACGGACGACAGAGGAACCTAACATAGACAGACGAAACCCGATTGGCCCAGAGCCTCCCCAGTTCATTGGCTCGCATAGTCTCCGACCAAGAAGGATAAGAAGGGCCCAAACCACTGACGAGCTCATTCCCTTACCAACCAGCAAGGATGAGTGACTGCCAGAAGAAGCCGGAGAGGAATCCGGCGAAATATTGCGATGAAAGGAGGAGCAAGACCGCTGGAGAAAGAAGCCGAGTTGCAGAAAACACATCTAATTCCCAGCGAAGCAGCTTGAAAGTTAACATATATATATATATATATATATATATATACATACATATAATATTATAATATATATATATTATTATACAGGGTGTCCCGTAAATGTCTAGTCATATTGTGAGGGGTGATAGAGGACCCTTAGGGGAACAAAAAATGTTCTATGACGATTTCCCGAATTCTCGCCCATAAGGGAGAAAACGTCGTTTTATTGTTTTTTCGAGACAAACGTACTTTTTAGAAGAATAATCGTTGTAGCTCCGTCCCAGGTGGTACTACTAGATATGGAGTGAAACCAATCGAAAGCTGAGTAAATTTACTATAAGACTAGTTGAGAGTAAACGTAAAAATGAATGAATGTAAGTATGTTTATCTTACCAAAAGAAGGCAATTCTAAATTTCCTGACATTTTATTGATATTTCTTTCCAGCGTTACTCCTCAATAAGCAAGATCTGAGATTTCCGGGTTTCAGAAAAACTTCCTCATTTAACCAGCTTTCCATTCATGTATCACAACTCTGTGTTATTGAAGTATTTGAACGATTTAAGAACAAAAGTTTTAAAAAAAACATGGATCTGTGAAAAGAAAATTATATTTTTTTCTTCAATTTATTCAAAAAGCTGAAGGGAAATATTTTTTTTTATAAATGTTTACATAAATATTAAGTAAATATTTACTTAAAAGAATAAAAAAAATTACTTCCACGGATATAAAAAAAAAAATCTTAAAACAGTAAATAAATAAAATACACATTTATTTTGAATTTATTAATTCAGGTAACTAATTCTGGGTCCAGGAGGCGGCCATTAAGGAACCCCAACCATACATTAACCTCGAAAATTACTATTTTTACCTATATCACGCATTTGAACACATTTTTACAGGACTATGTACATATTATTTATGAGGGATAGAACTTTTAATTACCACAACAAAAACGCATGGGCTCAGAATCCCAGTGAGTTTCACAAGCGTAGCCATCAGTATTAATTTAAGGTAAAGCATTTGTTTTCTAAATATAAGTACCTGTAAAAATGTGTTCAAATGCGGGATCTAGGTAAAAATAATAATTTTTGAGGTTAATGTATGGTTGGGGTTCCTTAATGGCCGCCTCCTGGACCCAGTATTAGTTATCTGAATTAACAAATTCAAAATAAATGTGTATTTTATTTATTTACTGTTTTAGGAATTTTTTTTATATTCGTGGAAGTAATTTTTTTTTTATTGTTTTAAGTAAACATTTACTTAATATTTATGTAAACATTTATAAAAATAAATATTTCCCTTCAGCTTTTTGAATAAACTGAAGAAAAAAATATAATTTTCTTTTCACAGATCCATGTTTTTTTTTAAACTTTTGTACTTAAGCCGTTCAAATACTTCAATAACACAGAGTTGTGATACATGAATGGAAAGCTGGTTAAATGAGGAAGTTTTTCTGAAACCCGGAAATCTCAGATCCTGCCCATTGAGGAGTAACGCTGGAAAGAAATATCAATAAAATGTCAGGAAATTTAGAATTGCCTTCATTTTGTAAGATATACATACTTACATTCATTCATTTTTACGTTTACTCCCAACTAGTCTTATAGTAAATTTACTCAGCTTTCGATTGGTTTCACTCCCTTTCTAGTAGTGCCATCTGGGACGGAGTTACAACGCTTATTCTTCTAAAAACCACGTTTGTCTCGATAAAACAATAAAACGACGTTTTCTCCCTTATGGGCGAGAATTCGGGAAATCGTCGTAGAACATTTTTTGGTCCCCTAAGGGTCCTCTATCACCCCTATCAATATGACTAGACATTTATGGGACACCCTGTATATATATATATATATATATATATATATATATATATATATATATATATATATATATATGTCTGTTCGCGGTCTAACACAAGCGAATAATGGTCCGATTTTGATGAAATTTGGTACAAAAATCTTTCGTCTAATTTGAAAGATCAAGTTCGTTAACCAGCAGAATCCGCCCACCGGAACTTGGCCTAGGAAAACGAATGAACCCATTTTTAAGGTGATAATTTTAACCGTCTTCGAGAAAATTGGAAAAATAGTTGTTGAATAACGTTTTTGGTTTGGGTACTTAGAATCAAGTTTTGATTAGGCGATGTCAATCGGAGAAATAAGTGCTTAAAACTTTAAAGTAATTGATTTCGTTTATTCGAACGGTTCTTTTTGTCTGTTTTTATTCCTTGTTGTTTTTTAATTGCTTATAGTTGGATAATGTATTTGACAATAAAACAGGTTAAGTAAAATAAGAAAAACAATTTATTGTTAGAAATATAGATTTCCAAGAGAGAGATTCGAAGATCTTGATATTTTCAACTGCCTCTATGCAGGGGCCTTTCTGGAGTTGGCCAACCCATCCAAGTCGAGGTGATAAGTAAAGATGGAATGGTTGGGATTCGGCTAAAGAAACCTCAATACGATTTTTGTTAAAAAAATCTATATTTAGGACTTTTACCCTTGTAGTTTCCTTTTTTCCTATATTTAGGACGTTACCCTTGTAGTTTCCTTTTTTCCTATATTTAGGACGTTACCCTTGTAGTTTCCTTTTTTCCTATATTTAGGACGTTACCCTTGTAGTTTCCTTTTTTCCTATATTTAGGACGTTACCCTTGTAGTTTCCTTTTTTCCTATATTTAGGACGTTACCCTTGTAGTTTCCTTTTTTCCTATATTTAGGACGTTACCCTAGTAGTTTCCTTTTTTCTTAGACACTTCCACAATGGTTACTTAACTGTCAACATTGCTCTTCCTCTGCCTCCAGGCATTTCCATAGGTATGTAGTATCTTGCTTCTTTGTTATAATTAATAAATGTTACTATTAGAACCTATTTACTTATATAAACTGCAATATAATAGCCCTTTTTCTTCCTTTTTTTGTTGTGTTTCTTTTGATTTTCATTCTACTCATTCTAAGAATTTAAGACGAAATTGTTCTTTTATTATAAGTTATGTGTATTTATAGTTCTGTTACTTATCTCAATTATAAACCTTTTTTTTGTATTAATTTCTGTTTTTTCTTGTCATTTTAGCTGACGAAGGCTACCAATGAGTAGCCGAAACGTCCTAAATATAGATTTTTTTAACAAAAATCGTATTAAGGTTTCTTTAGCCGAATCCCAACCATTTCATCTTTACTTATAAATCAAGACCTTTCAAGAAAGGTGGAACCAAAATAATAACTGTTTCTATTTTAATCTTTCCAAATGAGACCAGGGATAAGAACGGAAACGCGCTAAGATGATGCACTTCCTGCGAGTCGGACTTTATTTTAGGTTTATTGGCCTAGAAAAACGAATGAAATCGTTTTTGAGGCGTTAGCTTTAACTGTTTTCGATAAAAATGGAAAACTATTTGTCGAATAAAGTTTTGGTTAGGGTACTTAGAATCGTGGGATTCAGTTGAACCATTTTCTGCATGTTTGAAATTTATATGAACAAAGATGTTTAAATTTTGGTTACGTTTGGAGTTAAGGAAGGATTAGAATAAACTATTTTATTTAGAGATATGAAACGTTTTGGTAACTTCGTATATTATCCTTAATATCTCAAAAACGGTTAGGAATTCGTTGTAAGTGGAAGGGGACCATTCGAAAGCTTACTGAATACTCTACGAAAAAGACTCTGGAGCAAATTTCGATGGGGCGATGTCAGTCGGAGAAATAAGTGCTAAACCATAAGTGTTAATTTTGTTCTTTTGAACATGTGTTTGTCACTGTTTACCTCATTTTTGGTTTTTAAGTATATTTAACGGTGGAATGAGTATTTTTTTTAACCTAAGAAAATAAGAAGTTGGTAATAGTGTTTTCCTTGAGCGAGCGTTGAGATGGCGGGAGAGTCACTGCTTAGGAAACTGTCATATTTCATATGTGGCGCCTTAAGCTTCCTTCTCTTTCAGATTTTATTTTATATTTTTAACGAAAGATCAAAACCTACCGATAACTGCTCTATTCATTAACTGGAAAAATTCCACGTTTCAGAATCCATAGATCGCGAAAACAACGCTGGTTCGAATTTGTACATATATATCGAAACCACATTTGTATAATAATAAAACATTTTTGAATGAATGACGATTTTGGATTATTATTTAAAATTCGCAATTTGGGCGATAATGCTATGTTTTTATTTAATTTTTTAGATCCCAATTTTTATTTTTATAGCTGATGGAATTTACGAATTGTATCCAATTGTAACCGAGGACTTATACTTAAACTCAGTATTGGGAAATTATTCAGAATGATGAATAATGATTAATGAATAAATGTATTATTTCATTCATGAATGAAGAATAATTACTTTTATTCATTATTCGTTATTCTGTGAATGAAGTTTATGTTTTATCCACAAATTATTCGAATGATCATTCAGAATAAACATGTTTTAGTGAATAACGATAGATTTATTATAATGTTGGCAGCCAGAAATACGTATATATATGTGTGTTTGAGTAGGATTATTCAGTAGACCAACTAGAAATAAATAATAACGAATGATGAATAATGAATGATGAATAACGAATAATGAATAACGAATAATTCTGTGAATAATTCATGATATACTGTGTGAATAAGATAATTCAGTGAATTATTCATCATTCGCTAAAAATTTATTCGTATGATCATTCGAATAATAATTTATTCGTATGATCATTCGAATAATAATTTATTCGAATAATGCCCAACACTGCTTAAACTAAAGTGTCATGTTTTTACCAAGCGACAATTTAGTTTACGTTAGAGATTTATTTCGTTCAAAACGATATTTGATGTCATAGTCATTTCTTAAATCACCAAATTTTGTTGGGAATTAAAGCCACAAATGACTTTTTTTTTTATAATATAATCTTATTGGTTTAAATATTCTTGTTATTTTTAATTTATTAGTGAAGTACGTTCTTTTCAATTCCGCCCTGTTGCAATACCAAATGGGAATTCTGCCGTCTCGAAAGTAGAGCTTCATATGATTCATTCTGGAACACCTCGTCGTCTTGTGTAATATTCCAAATCTCTGGAGAGTAGAAACCACTAGCGTATATAGAAAATAATTTCCTGGGAGCACCTAGGCATTTGGGGTGTAGGGAAAATTTTAGTGAATAATAATAATAATAATTTTAGTGGGTTTTATGGTCCTAGTAGACAAGGGTAAATGTAGAAGACATTTTTCGTTGTCATGGGTTTTTTTTTTGTCAAGCAGAATCCGTCGCGAATTCGCGCGAAATAATACGTTTTCGAGTTAATTTGTTGGCAGGTTCTTGCTTTATAGGTCCTACAAGTATGTAAACGAATGAAACCATTTTCAAGGTGATATTTGAAACCGTTTTTGAGAAATGTTTGAAATTCACCTAAGCTAAGATATTTAAATTTGGTTTACATAGACCTGTTTATATACTGGACGACAACATAACCTATATGAATTAAAAACATTTGGTATTTAAATCTCCTCCGTAAAAAAAAAAAATTATTCCATGTACTATGTGCTTTAAGGGATAATTTTCTTGAATTTATAAATAACAAATAAATCAATATTTTTCAAAAGATTTTATGGGATGTTAAAGTATCCAAAAATATAAGTTTCAATTTTTCGAAAAACAAATGGCTGCGCTGTACCTAACGAACTGTAACCCTCTTTTTTCACGAGCGATATTTTGCAGGCGGCAATTTTTAATCCAAAACGAAAAACTAAAGAAGGTTAAATCTAGAAAAGTACTTAGGATTTTTAAGAAATATTAATTTTTTCGAAAATGGTGAACAATTATTCATTTTTAAAATTATTCATTAAAAAAGTCGTCGAAAATCGGTCATAAAACTGTTATGATTCAATGAATCGAAAAAATCCTACTTACTTTACTAGCTAATATCATGAGGAAGCTGCAGATAAAATTTAAAGTTTATCGGTCAAAAAGTTAAGACGCCAGAGTATCGCCCGATTTGAAAAACATAGTTTTGAGAAAACGACTTTAGAGTTTAATGTTCTAAAATGTTCATATTTTACTTATTTAATTTTTTTTCATACTTTCTTGTAATAAAGATAAAAAAATGGGTTTTAATTTTTTACATGTATTGAAGGAGGACCAACAAAAAAACTTAACAGTAAAAACCTATCGAAGCTCGCTCAAAAAATTATCTTCAAATCAGCATCTTGTTCAATTGGGATTTCACTCGGAAAATCATATTTGTTGCCGGTTTAAACATTTTTTCTTCACATAAACACTCTTGGATATCATTTTTGATTAGTAAAAAAAAAGGTTACAAGGTAGTATTACCCCTTAAGTAAAAAAGATCCAAATTGGGTTAGAAGGGTTAGTTTGTCGATAAAACGGGTTGTCCTTTTATCTACGAATTTAATTGTTTACCCCTTTCGAGAAACCTCCAACGCTTGCTTTCTCATAATATCATATTTCATGAAGGCTGGATGGGAAAATATATAAAGGTGGGGAATGGAAGGCGGGAGGAGAAGAGTTGAATAGACCAATGAGAATGAAAGTGGGCGTGGCTAAAGTAACCAATGAGAAGGCGACTAGCCCGGGGCAAGGTCCTTCCCTGTTCGACTTGAAGGAGTCAGTCTAGCTCGTGATCTGAGAGAGTCTCCATCTGTCGGACCGTGCCTACATAGATATAGCATGCCTCGGCCCTGTAGGGAATCGTACGGAGAACAAAAGCCGCCGTATTCGTACATCTCCCTCACGGCGATGGCCATCTGGAGTTCGCCGGACAAGATGCTCCCATTGGCGGACATTTATAGATTCATCAGTGACAGGTTCCCGTACTACCGGCGGAACACGCAGCGGTGGCAGAACTCCCTCAGGCATAACCTTTCCTTCAACGACTGCTTTGTGAAGATCCCGCGACGGCCGGACAGGCCCGGAAAGGGAGCCTACTGGACACTACATCCTGCCGCCTTGGACATGTTCGAGAACGGTTCACTGCTCCGACGGAGAAAGAGGTTCAAGCTACTCAAATCGGACAAGGACCGACTGGAGAACGAGCTCGCCGCTTTGGCAAACCTCAACCGAGCTGTGAATCCGAGTCCTGTTGAAACGAACAAACTTCCAACAGCCTCAGAACCTCCACCAAGACCGAAGAGATCCTTCGACATCGAAAGCCTCATCTCGCCAGAACCTGCAAAACCGGTAGGGAACATATGTTACATGCCAGCACCCCCTAGCATATACCCTCCCCCCCAACACTTCTACCCCCCGCCCTATAGGTTCGGACCTACCCTAGCTGTATGACATAGTTCCTCTTTCTCTCATTCTTTACCCTTACAGAAAAACTGAGAGCCAATATTTGACTATTTATTCCATTAGTATTAAATGTAGTAATTAAATTTCTGTATAAATAACTACTCAAATTTACGACTTCTAAGTCTATTTGTACTATTTATTAAAGGATATTCTTAGCCTTTTGAGAGATATCAAGACAATACTTTGGCTGAGAAGACAGTCCAGACTATTTACCCATGAGAGAAAACGGAAACTCAAACATTGTTGATGAATTCACAAAACAAATATTCTAAGAATTAATTATTCTCCTATAAATAGGCTGCCTTCTCAGCCGAACCTTATCTCCACATTATTTAAAGACTCAAACAATGTTCATACTCATTCTTATTGTATATAATGTTGGTTTAACAAGGAAAATATACAATTTCATATTGTTCCCAATCTAACTAAACTGTATTTTTAACAGTCTGTTTAGATTAGTGATTAATTTTTCCCCTCAATATTACGGGTAATATCAAAATATATCTGCCTATTATCCTTAAATAATGATTGAGTTAAAGAATTCAAATACAGACCAGACAGTATAAAAAACAATTTTTTCTGTAAACCATTGCGTTTTACTGTAAAATAACCAGTATAATTTCTTTAACAGAAAGAAATAATGAAATCTAATCAATATATTATGCGTTTTTTCAGCTAAATTCATGTCGTCGTTTGATTTTTAACGAGACAAAAAAGCATTTGTTTGTAATTTTTTGAAAGTCACTACATTTAAGAATTTTTGGATTGTCATTTAAAATTTGCAATTTGGGTGGAAATTTTGTTTTTATTTCATTATTGAGATCTCAATTTTTATTTTTATAGCTGTTGTAATTTACGAATCGTTTCCAATTGTAACCGGGAACTTGTACTTATCACTAAAGTGTCATATTTTTATTAAATGACAAATTAGTTAACGTTAGAGATGTAATTTTTTGTTAAAAACGATATTTTATGAAATAGTCATTTTTTATATCAACAAATTTTGTTGGGGATTAAAGCCACAAATGACTGTTTTTTTTAAAATATAATATAACCATATTGGTTTAAATTTTCTTGTTATTTTTAATTTATTAGTAAAGTGGGTTCTTTCAAATACTTTGACCCACTCTCTAACTAATTGTATACGATCAAATCGACAATGTCTTCGAAGTTTATTCCCTAATTTATTGTGCTTTTGTATTTGAGGCACTTGTATTAGTATTATGGTTTTTTATCAGAATTTTTATGCATTGTGCATATGAGTTTTTTTAACACTTCTTTAAGTTGCTTTTTAAAATTCTTTAAAATGAGAAAGGAAATTACCTTTTGTAAATGCGGTTGTTTTCTTGGCAGTGTCTTCTTTTTGTAATACTAACCGGAGATAAACTCATTTTGTCATATGTATAAAGAGTTGAGTTTTTTTACGGATGTTCATTGTGATATATACATTAATTAATAAGATGTAATATAATGACTTGTATAGTATATAAATATAAATATATATATATAAAATATTTAATTATACTGTAGATATGTATCGTATGTTCATTGAAGTTCCTTACTATAAGTGGGCGGAAAAAGTAATAAGTATATATATATATATCTGGTATAAGTAAAAGAGTATTACTAAAAATTAACTTGTGTATTTTGTTCAACCCTTTTTCCCAGGTTTTTGAACGGAAAATATTTATTTTTCACAATTTAATTTTAAATCAAAAGGATTTATTAATAAAGTGAGTTTGGATCAATAAAAAGAACTGTATAAAATATATAATTCAATAAATTGTGGTCATTTGAGATAATGTAAAGATTTATAAGGACACACCAAACTTTGGATGTGTATAAGATAAACATTTAATAAAGTACTAAAACTGTCTTTTTTAATATAACTATTTTTTTAGAGCTGTGATTGATATTTACCTTAGCCATACAGCTTTATGTAACAGATACTAAAACTTTATTAATTTATTTATTTTATTAACTATGTGGTACTCTTTTTGAGATAATTATTTATTAGCATTCGAAAAAATAATTTTCCGTCTATATGACATTTAATATAGAGCAACATTTTTAAAATTTTTGTATTAAAATTTTATTTGCCTTCCTTTAATTTAGTTTAATCATTATATATATCCATCTATATATTTGACTATAGAAAATTATAATTATTGGCGAGTCCTGAAATATCAAAAATCTTTCAACTTGTACAATTTTATTTTTAAAACTTTCTTTCTGTACTCCGAGAAAAAAAAAAGAAATATATTCCATTTTTTAAAATGTTTTAATACATATTATCTAGTTATTAAAATTAAATTTCTCCGCCCGATTGAATTCTCACAAAGAAATATTAGGGGTAAGAGTTGTGCGCAACTCCACTCCCCTCAATTACTCCACACAATTGATTATGTGGCTTACAAAAAGATTTTTAACGATTTTTTTTTTTTTTTTTTTTTTTTGTGGAAAAATATTGACATCTTTCTGGTCTGACAAACCGACATGCAAGAACACACGACACATAGGAGGCTCTCATGCAAACGTGTATTTGATGAATAATTTGAGCGGACTTGTAATTAATAAGTTTATTGTGTCTTTAATTAATTAACAAAAATATATTATTAATTTCACTATGTTTTTTTTTCAGAGAAAGTACAAATTCATTCAAAACGAATTCTATTAGTAATTTATTTTAATTTTAACGTTTCCAACTAAATGTATGCCTTCGTCAGGGATAAGCTACAATCTATTCTCATATCGGAATTTAATTACACTTTCAGGATAATAGTATTCATATAAAAATGTTCTGTAACAATATTTAATTATATTAACAATCAAATAACTATAGTGCAAATGTGACGCAATTATTCATGATGATTGTGGGAAGGACTACCAAGATATAATTTTGATATTTTTTAAAATTGTCGTATTGCATCATAAAAATTGTATAAATGAGCTGTTATCCTCAATGATAAAACGTATTCCGATGTTTAAGAGATTGTCCTTAAATTCGATTAACGCGGTACAATTGAGTTTGAAAAAGGGTCAGTTAAATTGAATGAGGTATTAAATATGAATTATTATTAAAAAAAACCGTTGTTCCTAATTAACAAAAAAGGCAAAATTGTTTATTCGTTTTTCGGAAATAATAATTTATTTGGAAGTACTTAGAATTTGCTCAACAGTTAAGAACTGTTATTTAAACAAATTAAATGGCTATCAAGAATTGTTATTAATATTATTGAAACTGTCTTCAGAATTATGAATAATAAAAAAAGTATTATAGTAGATATATAGAATATAGTAGATATATAATAAACGAAACATACTTTTTCCATGATTTAATGAACCTTATAATAAATAAATAAAACCCCCTCTTTCGGAAATTGATCAAATAACTAGTAACATATAAATAAAGGGGAAAAAATAAATAATATTAACCAGTAACTAATAACTAGTTATTCATTATTTTCATACATTTTATTATTATTAAATCAAATTTTATTCGAACGATGTCCAACTGCTTTATATCTTACTTAATCCCAGGAATGTTTATATTTTATCGAATTTATTATGGTTTTATATTAATACCTTGGTGAATAGTTTACATAATTACTATCAGTTAAAAATAGAACAACAAAAGATTCGTTTCTAGGATATTTAATTAAAGGGGGGAAGTAATATCATTAGAATTAAATGTTATCTTTGATAGGCTAAATTCTGGCATTTAATTCACATAAAGTAGACAAAGACCAATAATAACGAATAATTACTGTTTTTTTTTTTTTTTTAAATTTTGTTTAATGAATGCATCACATTTTTACTAATTTGGATTTTTTGGGGGCCGATGTTGAAGATCGTCGATGTTCGATGTTGATCCCCTTACATCAGTGTGGGATTTCAAGCCATTTAATATATATAAATATATATATATATATATATATATATATATATATATTATATATGTGTGTGTGTGTACATACGTACACCTGAATATATATTATATATATATATATATATATATATATATATATATATATATATATATATATATATATATATGAGGAATTGGCGGTCAAAAAAGTTGTCGTCACAAAAAATCAAATATTCAGATATTGGTATGTTACAATTAGTCAAGGTTATTTTAAGAATGTTCCAGCTATAAGCTTGAAATTAATCAAGGAAAATCTTACCCAAAGTTGAATAATAGTTAAAGTTGAGGGAACCAAAGAGAAAGAGTATTCTCCACCACTAGTGTCTGATAAGAAAATTTTTAGTCTCAACGATTTTGATAAAATTTTTCACAAATCTACATTATCTGATTCAAAAGTACAATTTACTTAACTAGCAGAGTCCAACCTTTTTATGATAAATTCACTAAAATAATATAGCGCCTTTTTCAACCATTTGTTAAAGGCATCGAACAAAACCACATTCAAGGTAGGCACCCTTTTTGACTAAGTAGACAAAATCAGAAATTTTGATGGACCCTACTATGACGGATTGTGCTGAAAATGTTTTCACATCATTGACAATCTAATTTTATTTTGGGCGCATCGAATATTATGGCTGGTTATTAGCACCATTCTTTATTGCTTCTTGACATTCAAATAAACGTTAAACTAGAATTTATAAATTTTAGCTATTTTGGAGCTAGGAAGTATTGCAAGGAAAATATGTTATCTACGGATATTTGGACCATTTTTCTTGTAAATATCTAAATCGTAGTAAGTGTATCATGTGGTAAGTTGAAGTTTCGGCTGGACCATCTCGGTGTTTGAAGTTTCCGAAGGTTTCGTTCGGCAAATGGCAAAATGACTGGACAAACTTGTCTACTAATAACAAATTCTGACAAATAAAACGGAACATCGCGACATTGCCTTCGGGTCACAGACCAAATAGAAGAGTAGAAGTAGTACTAACTGGACTCAGAATTGGACACGAATAACACACGAGTACTTAATTGCTAAAAAAGAAAAGCCTATATGAAAAAATGTGTAACAGCGAACTAACCGTAAAACACATACTAACAGAATGCCGACAACGTCAAAATCTAGACTTACCGTATGATATGTCCAAATTACTTACTGACAGTAGTCCATATATAGCAACAATCCTAAGACATCTCAAAACTATTAATATGTCAAAAGATCATCTATTAATATGTTTTCAAGAGAATCATTTCATGTAAAACTGTACTATATTCCAACAAGTACAATAAAGAACATAAGGAAGGTATCTCGTCACTTGGTACCCTGTAAAGAATGATGGTACCCTGTAAAGAATGATGGTACCCTGTAAAGAATGAATATCTAATATGAAACAAATGAATATATAACATTGTCTAATTATGTAAATCGATGGATAACTAATTGATCAACCAGATGTATATGAATAATACCATTTGTCTGTAGATGTACATATGTAATATTGTAACTGATGTATATAACCAACAATTTTTTGGAGCGAATCGTCTTAGATGCGGTTGGATGCTCATTAATAAATTTAAAAAAAAAGAAATTAAAAATCACACCTACTATAAGGATAATATGAAAGCGCGCAAAGGTGAATTAGCTCTTGCGAGTTTTTCTTTTCGCCGCAATTTTTTTCTTATAGTGAATTTTCGGGTTAAAGTTAAAGAAAAACATTAATTTGGAAATACAATCTGAAGATAAATAATTTTTCCGGTTTCAATAAATTAAGGCTTATAAGAAATTTGCAAAAGTCCTAAGCAGTTTTAGACCCCTCCTCATGGGGTCAACGTATCATGACACATTTAAAAAAACTTGTGTTTGTTTGTATATATATACCTATATATATATATATATATATATATATATATATATATATAAATAATAATAATAATATATTTTGATAAATACAAGTAAATATTTTGTGTTCATCAGCTTCTAATGTCAATAGTGAAATTAAATGAACCCAGACCAAGCCGATATATAACCGTTTTCCTGATTTTTGTTTTTGGGTACTCCCTAACGACTATTGAATTGAAAATTTTTACAAATGCTTAAAGTTCATCTAATGTTATATACATATATATATATATATATATATATATATATATATATATATATATATATATATATATATATATATATATATTGAGGTGTAGATAGTTAGCTGTCGAAGTGATAAGCATTCAGGGAATAGTTAGGAAAGCATCAATATGATTTTTGTAAAAATCTATATTCAGGACGTTTCGTAATCTATATATTCTGTTGAATAATTTTGCATTTTTGTTTATCTTTTAGCTGACGTGGACTAGCCGAAACGTAGCTGAATGTAGATTTCTACAAAAATCTTATTGATGTTTTCCTGCCCGAATTCCAACTATTCCCTGACTTCCTACATAAATATCTATATATATATATATATATATATATATATATATATATATATATATAAATAATTTTGTTACTATATGTTTTGATGTCTATTCAGTGGGGACAGCCGAAGTTGAATAGTAGAAAAAGATTTTCTGCCAAAAATGTGCTACTGTCGGTTTCCTTGCACTAGCGCCATACATACCAATTTTTGGGTACATCGCAAGTTGAGTAATAGACGAAGAGAATTATTTCTGCCAAAAATATGCTACTGTCGGTTTCCTTGCGCTAGAGCCATCCATACCTATTTTTTGGGTACATTGGAAGTTGAGTAATAGAGGAGGTGAATTATTTCTGCCAAAAATATGCTACTGTCGGTTTCCTTGCGCAAGAGCCATCCATACCTATTTTTTGGGTACATTGGAAGTTGAGCAATAGAGGAAGTTATTTATTTCTGCTAAAAATATGCTAATGTCGGTTTCCTTGCACTAGGGCCATCCATACCTATTATTTGGGTACATTGAGAAATGAGTAATTATATATATATATATATATATATATATATATATATATATATATATATATATATATATATATCAATTGTCATATTGAAATTATATGCCAATTGAAATATATAAGATCAAACGAGTCTTCTAACTGAGACATCCATGACCCGTGTGGTTGACATATGTCTAAAAACACAAGTTAAAAAAAAAAAAAAAAAAAAAAAAAAAAAGAGTTGAGTAATAGAGGAAGTGAATTATTTTTGCCAAAAATATGCTGCTTTCGTTTTATTTGCACTAGGGTCATTTATATATATTTTTTGGGCACATTGGAAGTCGAGTTGGGGAAGAAGTGAGTTCTTTTTGTCAAAAATATGCTGCTGTCGCTTTATTTGCTTTAGGGCCATTTATAACTGTTTTTGGGGTACATTGGAAGTTGAGTAATAGAGGAAGTGAATTATTTTTGCCTAGAATATGCTGCTGTCGCTTTTTTTTTGTTGCTATTTATGCCTATTCGTTATTTAGAGCGGAGGTTGGGCAAGTGATGTAGACATTTATTTTTGCCAAAAATGTGCTATTGTCACTTTCCTTGCATTAGGGCTATTTATGCCTATTCCTTATTTCTGGCAGAAGTTGGGCAGGAGAAGAAGTGATTTATTTTTGCCAAAAATGCGCTGCTTTAGCTTTCCTTGCATTGGGGATATTTATGCCTATTCCTTATTTCTGGCAGAAGTTGGGCAGGAGAAGAAGTGATTTATTTTTGCCAAAAATGCGCTGCTTTAGCTTTCCTTGCATTGGGGATATTTATGCATATTCCTTATTTATAGCGGAAGTTGGGCAGGAGAAGAAGTGAATTAATTTTTCCAAATATGTGCTCCTACCGCTTTCCTCACATTCAGGATATTAATGGGCCAACATATCCCACTAATCTCAGATATTTCAATCTAGTAGGTATTTAAAGTTTTTAACAGAAAAAAGAGTTAACCAGTTTTATTACAAAAAAAAAAAAAAATGTTGACTGCCTTACATCAATATTTTTTGATCAAATATAGTGTTTATTGATTGTTGTTAGTTTTCTAGAAGTAAATGAATCGTTGAATTCAGCAACCTATTCCTATTGTTTTTTTCATAACAAAAATGTTGATATCGAGTAAAAAAAAAAAAAAAAGGGACAAACATTGTTTTTGTTATAAAAGACTTATCATTTGAACAATTTGTTTACATATTTGTTTTGTATGTAAAATACCATACAAGTTTTCCTTATAAAATTATTTCTATCTACGATAGTTTAAAAGTTATAATATTTGAGGTGTAATTTGGAAGGGTGGTTTCATCCCTTAAAATTGCGATTTGGCGATATAAAAAAATACGTATCGATTACTTTAATGTGTTTAATAATTTTTTTTTAACGGAGCATCGACGTCTAGGCCATTAGCGCCGACATCCAGGGTGCAACGAGGAATTTTCCCAACGAGCCGTGGGATGAGAAAATTCCTGCCGCCGGTGGGGACCGAACCCACCATCTCCCGCTTATGAATCCAAGGCACTAGCCACTAGACCACGGGAGACCCTGTGTTTAATAAATATTCAAAGTTTCATAAAAATCGGCTCCCCCAGAAAAAGGGTTGGATTTCCAGAAAAATCTATATCTCTATATTCTGCATATATCTAATATTAAAAATTAACTAAAATATTGTTATTTCTCTGTTTATGTGCATCTGTGCCATAATAACTTATATGCTTGGTTAATTTTTTTATTTAATTTTATACTAAGTTCTGTATAAAACTTTGGAGGCGCGGTGGCCGTGAGCGTTAAGGCGTGAGCACTTAACACTCCGAGCCAAAGGTCGTGGGTTCGATTCCCACTATGGGGTGGTGGCTTTTCTTTAGAAAAAAGAAAAGGCATCAGCCCTATCCTTGATGGAAAAGGGCAAGTAAGTAGTTAATAATAATGGACGTTAAACTTTATATAAATAAATAAAAATTCTGTTCAAACAAACCTTTGCATACCTAATATGAATATTAAAAAAAAAAGTTTTATAAACTATTTTCATGGCTTAAAATTGTTTAATGTTTTGATCATTGTCTTTTGTAATTGTATAATTATTTTTCCCCGAAGAAAGCTGCAAAGAGTAGCTGATGAAAACAGAAAATGAAATCTTTAGTGCGAGGCCGAGTTTCGAACTCAGGTCCTACAGAACATTAGTCGAGTGCTCTACCAATGGGCTAATCTAGCCCCCCCCCCCCATCGCTAATATATTTTTTATAAAAATGTCCATAAGGTAAGTGCAATTTATAATCACGAATTTAAATAATTTGTAATAAATCATGATATTTAATATTAAAACACGATAATATTATATTTATAATTAAATATATTTTTTATTTTATCCTTTGCTCACATTAGCATTTATTAATTTTCAAAATAATAAAATATTTCTTAAAATAACTCATCTCACTTTTTTTCAGTGAGAATATCGTATAATCGTTTTTTTTTCGGCGAATTTGCATCTAGGTAGTTAGCATCTATAGTTTCTCACTTTTTCTAAACATCCATGGTGATGGAGAGACTTTTTTCAGCGACCCATTAGATAAAAAAATTCAACCAGCTGCAGACGGGACTCGAACCGGCATCTGTAGAAGTGGGAGTTGGATACGCTATTAAACCTACCCTGAGAGAACCAGGTAAGAAGTATATACAAAAGAGTATTTACAAAATAAAACTAATAAATTTGTACAAAATGTTTGTTCTTTTTCATTCCCTATTCCCTATTTATCGTTAATTTTTTTTATAAATTATGTTTAAATATATTTTTATTTTAACTGCGCATGAAGAAATAATAATTATTTTGTAAAGTAAATTTAAATCGAACCGTTTAAATAAACAATGGAAAGCAATATATTAACGTTTTAAAAAAACACAGAGCCCATTTACTCACACAGACTTAAGAATGCGCGCAGCCACGTATACACGCTCATATGCAGTATTTCCTAGAATATGTCTATCCTCCTTTTTTTACAAAGCTTTTAGTGTGTTGTTGGAAAGGTAGTTAGAAGCATTAACAATTATGCGACAGCCGATGTATTGGTAGAAAAAATATAGAGACCTAAATTCTGAAATGTTATTGAATTTTCGGAATAGTCAGTTTCTGTCAGAGTAGGGCATTATTCAGTAATTTTTTTATTCAATAATCATTCAAAAAAATTTTTATTGAATAATAATTTATTTATTGAATAAATTATTCATCCAATGATTTATTTTTTATTCAATGAATAACAGGGTTGGCTCATTATTCAATAAATTTTCATTGAATACGAATTTATTAATTTATTCATTGACAGATTTTTTTAATTTAATGAATAATTAATTATTTTTTATTCTTCATTCATTATTTTATACATTTAAAATCATGTGGTTCATGGACCAAGAAAATCAGACTCTTTAAGTTTAGTAATCATGTCACTTAAATAAATAATTTTCATTAAAAGTAAGAAAACGTTTAATGAACTTAGTAATTTTTATTAGAAAAGATTGTTAAAATAAATTAATTGTATTTAACGAAAAATGTCAGCCAAATAAATCAATTTCATTCAAAAAATTGTTTCATTCGAATATATAACTTTTAATCAATAAAAATGTTCTGATGATTCTTGGTGTTTTTTGAGTTCCTTTTTTTTCTCATTTCCTTAATAGATAGGAAATCCTTCGTTCCAGAAATTAAATGATTAGTTAATTCTTTTTTTTTTTTCCAAATTTATTTATTTAAAAGAATATTACAATCTGTTCCCGATACCAGATACACTTTAAGCGATTAATCTAAGTTGTTACAATATTTAGGACACAATTTTGCAATATAGGAAAAAACAAAATGAAATAAAACCTATTCATAATTAATAAAAGAATCACACCATAACAAGTGTTAACAATAGTACAATACATAAAGAAAAAAATATGCTGCTAGATGTAAAAAATATGTTACATACAAAACAAAATAAAATGAAATATGATACACAGGTAACTTACTGATTACAAGTTATAAATATTTTAAGAATATGTGTTTCGGCCTTTTATGGACATATGTTTTTAATGAATTTTTATTATAATTTCCTAAATTCTTAATTAAATGATTTTTATTTAATTTGCATCTGTAAAAAAAGAACTTTTTGGCCAGGTTACGAATAAAGGTTTTTAAGCTTATAATATTAGCGAGCGAATGAAGTTTATTAATTTTTGTATAAATCGGTTGGTTAGTTATTATTCGGAGGCATTTATTTTGAATTATTTGAATTTTACTTTAATTAGAATTTGAAGTGTAGCTCCAGACTGGACAAGCATAGGTGAGTATTGGTCGAATGCATAGCTTGTAAATTAGAGTTTTGACCTGTTTGGAAAGTGTGGATTGTCTATTGAAGTATGGATACATAGTAAACATTGCCTTTATTGCTTTGTTACAAGTATTGTTTACATGATCGTAGTTAATTCTTTGCACTATCCAGCAATTTGGTGGAAGAGTGTAAATTATTTTTGTTGGAAAGCTTAGAAAAGAAGTTCTTAATATTTCGCCTTTAATAGGACAAAACCGAAAGTTTTGAGATGTAATATACTGTTTTCTTGTAATGAGATGAGAAAAAATTATTTATTTTTTAGAAAAGATGTTAGGCTTTCGAGTGGTGACCTTCCGCTTGCCATGATCAACCATTTTTGGGATGGTTGACAAAATTAAGGTAAGTCCACAACTGCTGTCATGTCATTTAATATATATATTTTTTCTGTAATACTTTATTTATTAAAAATATTACATATGTCTTACATTCTATTAATACCATGAAATTACTTTTTTTTCCATGAAATTACTTAGATTCATCCATTATATAGAATCAATTGCTAGAGGTAATAAAATCAACCCTCAATGATTTATTTTATACTCAAAGAACTCACTTTTTTCTTTTAGCGCGTTAAAAAAGAAAAACCTATGGTTTTCCATAGGGAGGAAACCTGCTTATAAGGTTGACCTCTACCCGGAAGTGCCGACTGTGTAAATGTAAAAAAAATGTAACGTTTCAGAATCCATAGATCACGAAAATAACGTCCACTTTCTAGCTGGCTCAAAAGTGGACCGATCTTAATGAAATTCGGGAAGAAATGCTTGCAAGGTCAAGTTCGACAACCAGCAAAATCGATGTACCGGGAGATGGTTTTTGGGGCAAAATTCGCGCGTAGGAAAAATAATGAAACTATTTTTAGGGCGAGATCTGTAACAGTTTTCGAGTAAAAAAAAATATTTTTTTAACTTGTAATTTTCAGTTTGGTTACTTGGAATCGTGGGAATCAATTGAAATATTTTGTACTCGTTTGAATTCCTTCTAAACGAAGATGTTTAAATTTTGGTTACATTTGGACTTAGGAAAGTATTCAAGAAAGAAAATGTCATAGCTCCTGCCTTCCTATACCAAGATACCGCCATCCTATCAATCTCTCCCGAACCTTCAGTAGCATCCCAACACCTGCAGGAACATCTCACCGCAATAGAACATTGGGGCGAAAAAATGGAGGATAAAAGTCAATCCAGAAAAACGCATACAGGTAACATTCACTCTCAACTGGAGATCCGTGCCCTTCTGTCTACCTCAAAAACACTCCACTTCCAGTATCTAATGAGGTTCGATATCTAGGATTATATCTTGACAGCCGACTGACATGGAACCCTCACTCGAGACTAAAAAGACAAGAACTGAACAAAAGATACGGACTACTTAGACGACTTCTCAGACCCTCGTCTAAGTTAACGACATAGAACAAACTTAGGATATACAAAACAATCATTCGACCTATATGGACATACGGACTTGAACTTTGGGGTACTGCAAAAAGATCAACAGAATACAGGCATTACAGTCAAAAGTCCATCGTAAAATTGTAAATGCCCCTTTCTATGTATCCAACTAAACCCTACACAATGACCTTAACATCCCATTTGTCCTTGACCATTAAAACCCGTTTCCAAATGTTCCTCTCCAAATTGTCCTACCATCCTAATCCTGAAGGTCTATATCCTTATCTTCCCAATCCCATCCAGACAATCCTCCCAGGCGGCTTAAAAGACAGTGGCCCCGAGATAAACTCACATAGCCGATCCTATTTTGATCATTAAAACATTTGTAAACAAATGTTTTATGTCGCC
The DNA here is from genome assembly GCA_946811695.1 of Gonocerus acuteangulatus. Lineage (NCBI taxonomy): Eukaryota > Metazoa > Arthropoda > Insecta > Hemiptera > Coreidae > Gonocerus > Gonocerus acuteangulatus. The sequence continues at coordinate 18,075,289 of OX328132.1, forward strand.
TTAGGAAGTACCAACAACGGTTGTCTTCTTTCAAATACTTCATTATTTTTATTTTTTATTAATTTTACCGTTTTAATAAACTTTTATATATTATCTGTGTCAACAAACTTGACGATTGTACTAATGATTTGTGTACAGATTTCAAATAAATAAATAAATAAAAACCTATACGAAGAATCAACCAAGTCTGATGAAGCTCAGTGGGATTTGGGCGAAATATAACTACTACAAGGATAGAGAAGCTGGAACGTGGGAACAAGAGGAAACAATATGTTATTAATAGATAGGAAAAGTTTTGGAATCTTCGTAAATATATCGCATACGATTCGGAAATCGTTGTAAGTGGAAAATTGCCATTTGAAAGCTTACTTAATTCTCTAGAAAAGAAGTTGTGGAGCAATTTTCGATTTGACGATATCAATCGAAGAAGTAAGTGCTTCAAACATGTTTGTTTTGTTCTTTTGAACGGGTTTTGTATTTTTCTCTAAAATTAGTATTATAAGTATAATAATATGTAGAATAGACAAAAAATGTAAAAAGACAAGAAATGTGAGAAACGTTTTGGGGATGGTATTTTTCGGTGAACTTCGTGGGGCGTACGTTTTGTTGTTATTAGGCTTCCAAGTACATGTCGTATAATTAATTGGAATATGGGAATCTAATTTTTTTTTTTTTTTTTTTTTTTTTTTTTTTTTTTTTTTTTTTTACGGCGCATAGACAATTCTTGGCCATTAGCGCCGACATCCAGGGTGCAGCCAGGAATTTTCTCAGCGAGCCCTGAGATGAGAAAATTCCTGTCGCCGGTGGGGATCGAACCCACCATCTCCCGCTTATGAATCTAGCGCGCTAGCCACTAGACCACGGGAGACCCCATGGGAATCTAATGAAACCATTTCGAAGGCCATATCCATAACCTTTGTCAGGGAAAATGGATGAAACTACAATTTTCTTTAAATTCCTATATGTCCCGAAACCGTTCGGGAAGTCATAAATGTAAAGTATCTATTTGAAAGATTTTTTTTTTTTTTTTTTTTTTTTTTTTTTTTTTACGGCGCATCTACATCTAGGTCATTAGCGCCGACATCCAGGGTGCAGCGAGGAATTTTCCCAGCGAGCCTTGAGATGAGAAAATTCCTGCCGGAGGTGGGAATCGAACCCACCATCTCCCGCTTATAAATCCAGCGCGCTAGCCACTAGACTACGGGAGACCCCTTATTTGAAAGATTATTTCATTTTCTACAAACACGTTTCTTAAGCGATTTTTGATAGAGCGATTTCATTCACTGAAATCAGTGCTTAAATGGAGTAATTTGCACTTAGGATTTTTCCCTTTCCTTTTGTGGCGCCTATGATCTCGCTTCGCTTTGAGATTTTATTTTACAATACGTGGCAGAAGGTCATATTCGAACAAAAACATTCACTTTCTACACTACTCCTTCGGTCTTTTTGCGAAGACCACATCCGGTTACTTTGATGTATCTGTCGTGGTTTTAAACAGTGATTTTGGTACTTACTGATTAGCTTACAGGTTCTTTGACGGTTATCTAGTTTCTTTTTTACAGGTTATCTAAGGTTAGAAACTATATTATATGAATATAGTGATCAGAAGTTAATATAGTAATGAAAAGTATTTCAAATCACTGCAATAACTTCTAAAAGTAACGTTTTTTGACTACTATATTTATATAATGTAGTATAATATGGTTTCTAACTAACCCTTCGATAGCTTGTATTTGTAAGTAATACTTTTAGGCTTTTTTTTTTTTTTTTTTTCTAGTTTTCGAAGTTGGAGTAACCCTCTATCGTGGGAGTTTATATACTTTTAGGCTTGTAAAATATTAATGAAAATAAGCACAATATATTTCAGCAAGTAATATTTATTAATAAAAATGGTTAATATTATAAAAATCAATGGTAATTGTGAAGTTTAGGGGCCTCCTCGCCGATTTTTTTGTCCGGTAGTTCTATAACATATTTATTTTTTTATATTTTTATTATTATTATAATTATTTTTTATTTCGCATTATGGGCATAGGCGCTGTGCGTTTCCACTCGCTACGCTCGCTCAAGAAGATATCGAAACTCTAGTCAATCCAACTAGCTAAAATTAATAGAATTCTATTAATTTTTGTGACTTGCATTGACCTGAGTGTTAAAGGTTACTTTACTACCAGCAACAACCAATAGAATTGCCCTTAGGAATAGCCAACAGAAAAACGAATAAGTTATGGGCGTGCGCAGAATCACCGTTATAATCACTACAGATACTTCACAAGTAACTGGATGTGGTCTTCGCAAAAAGACCTCACTCCTTTATTCTGCTCTACATGTTTCGCGTTCCTATGACGCCTCTTCAGGAGCTCTTAAAGTAATATACAATTACAGCCTACACCACCGAGAACTTTCCGCTGGTAGGGCCACGTCTAGACTAATAAGATCGATCATGTCCACTGCACATCAGCTGTACTATCGATTTTAAACAGCTGATGCGCTGTAGACATTGTTGATCTTATCAGTCTAGACTTGGTCCTACCTGCGGAAGGTTCTCGCCGGTGTAGGCTGTTATTGTTGTTACTAGAGCCCGGAAGTAAGGCATTTATTTTTGGTTAAAATAGGCAGGCAAAATGGCACTTAAAATACTGAAAATACGCAGTACTGTAATTAAAATAGGCATTTATTAGGAGTGAAGGCAAAGAGGAATCTCACTCATTATTAATGAAAATATGTATTTTAAATACTCATTCATTTCTTTATTATCAATTTATCACAGAATTAGTGTACTTAATCTTACTTTCCCTTGTTAGAAGCAACAACAATGCTTTTTCAAAGTATCAACTCTCATAGACCTTCTCAGAAAAAAAGTTTTTCATCGTGGAAAAACTTCCTCTGCATTATCTTATTATTTCGATATCCGGAATACCAGGTAATTACACCATTGTCACAGCAAAAGGGGTGTGAGGAAGGAGATTTACTTCCCTCGTCCTCTCTCATTCCTGCTATTCGTTATGCTTGTGCATTCCTTCTACTAAGGAAGGTTCTGTTTTTTACAGAGGTTCAATCCATGGGTTGGGAAAATAAGCTTTCGAATTGATATTTGTGACGGCAATATGTAATTTAATTTGTGAAACCTTTTTTGTCTTCGACGAACTGAAATTCGAAATTCGTTATGTGCTTTTTAAAGTGTTTAAATCGCAGAAAAAAATGCATAACGAGCAAAAAAGGCCAAAAAAGGCTTTAAATCTTAAAATAGCCATAATAGGCAAAATAAAAATTGTCTCTACACTTCCTAAATACACGAAAACGTATTTATTTCTATCTGATTCTTCAATATATCCATTCAGATAAAAAAGGCATTTTGCCTAACTTCCGGGCTCTATTTATTACTTTAAGAGCTCCTGAAGAGGCGTCATAGGAACGCGAAACTCGATAGTACAGCTGATGTGCAGTGGACATGATCGATCTTATTAGTCTAGACGTGGCCCTACCAGCGGAAAGTTCTCGGTGGTGTAGGCTGTAATTGTATATTACTTTAAGAGCTCCTGAAGAGGCGTCATAGGAACGCGAAACATGTAGAGCAGAATAAAGGTGGAGTGTAGAAAGTGAGTGTTTTTGTTCGAATTTGACCTTGAGCCACATATTGGAAAGATAGGGTGACCATCTTATAATAATTTTAAAAATGTTTGCATTTTTCAGGAAAGATTTAGACAAAACTGTTTCTAATCTTACCTTTCCAAATGGCAATAGGGATAATAACGGAAACGCGCTAAGATGATGCAGTTCCTTTGAGTTGAACTTATTTTTTTATCCATCATCCAATATAACAAATAATTGGTTCGGTCCATATGGAGTAATTGGATATAAAATATGTCATGGGGTTGATTTCATTTTCTCTAGCAATTATAATAATGGCGTGGTAGAGCGTAAATTATTTGGTGGAAGAAAAATTAAAAAAAGAAAAAGAGACAAGCAACAAGAGATCTTGGACGATCGAAGAAAAGGCTGAGATAATTCGGAGGCCGAAAGAGGGTGAGTCACATTCTGTGTTATGTTCCCCATTAATCAGTTTATCCCGAGTGGGAGAAAAAAGAAGGAACATAAAATGCTTTCTGGATGACTGTTTCTTTCTGAAGGAAATTAGAAAGACAATGCGCTGTTCGAATGTTATGACTGGATCTCCATACTCGATCTGGCAAATCGCCTTCCGTTTCCTGCCGCATTCATGATTCTTCATCTACGTTTCCCCGATGTTCTTCATATATATTTGAAAAAATATCGGATACATATATTTGATGAATGCCCCCGGTACGAAAATCTGTTGGAAAGGCACAATCTACAACGATCATTGACCTTCCAGTGGTCGCGCGGCTCACTTAGTGCGCCATCCTTTTCATTTTCGTGTTATTCTGTTTTAAACGTCTATTTATTTATGTTTTTCTTTACTATTATATGATTTATTGTAGGAAAGTCATTATTGTAGACAGATATATAAATGGCAATGAAAATAAGCTCATTTTATTATTTTTTAAATAAATTTATTGCATATAACTTCTTTTATTTTTACAAAATTATTTAGTTTACAATATGACTGAAAATTGGAATGTGTATGAACATTAATGTCTGGAACACACTTCAAAAAATTATCTTTAAAAGATATTTAATTAAAAGTATAAATATATACATGTTAATTAAATGATAAAAGAATGTAATTCTTACGATCTATTCCGACAATTCATTTTCCTGTCCACTCTTACTAGATTTAATGCAAATTGGGTCAAGGTTTACATGCTTTTATATTAAATGTATTTCATGTATTACAGGTTATTTTGGTGTTTACATTTTTTCTGTCGTCCACAAACATGACATCACCCTCTCTTTTGCCATTGTTGCTTCATTACTCCTTGGGAATTTTCTTAACAAAAATTGTTTTTTATCGGAAGGAAGTGACTGAATGCTTGCTCTGGGCTGCAAATGTTCATTCATTTGTCTTAGTTTAAATTATAATTGTCATTTTTGGCTCTAAGACAATAATTATTATAATCTGTAACCAATTATTTTTTGCAATACTGTAGCATTAGTAATATAATAGCGATATACAATTGTATAAAGAACATGACATCATTACACACAATCCAAAGAACTACACATATCCCCCAAACTCATAAAGGTCTTAAAATCTAATTAAATAAGTCAAAAATTTATAAAACAGAACCCAAAGCTTTTCTAACCGATATATTAGAAGGCGCAAATAACCTAAAGTTGAGAGTCAGAAGTTCCTATTATAAGCATGATGATTAGATAGTTAGCCGTCGAGGTGATAAGTAAAGATGGAATGGTTGGGATTCGGCTAAATAAACCTCCATATGATTTTGTTTTAAAAAATCTATATTTCGGACGTTTCGGCTACTCATTGGTAGCCTTCGTCAGCTAAAATGACAAAAAAAAGAAATTAATACAAAAACAAAAAAAATTATGATTGTGATAGGTAACAGAGCTATAGATACAATTAACTTATAAAAGAACATATCGTCTTAAATTCTTAGAATGAAAAAGTGAATAGGTACAATAATTGATTTTAATAGTAATTAGTAACATTAATTGATTTTACAAAGAAATAAGAAGCTACATACCAATGACAAATATATTATATATTAATTAATGTTACTATTAGCTACTATATTTGTCATTGGTATGTAGCTTCTTATTTCTTTGTAAAATCAATTAACGTTACTAATTACTATTAAAATCAATTATTGTACCTATTCACTTTTTCATTCTAAGAATTTAAGACGATATGTTCTTTTATAAGTTAATTGTATCTATAGCTCTGTTACCTATCACAATCATAATTTTTTTTGTTTTTGTATTAATTTCTTTTTTTTTGTCATTTTAGCTGACGAAGGCTACCAATGAGTAGCCGTAACGTCCGAAATATAGATTTTTTAAAGCAAAATCATATTGAGGTTTATTTAGCCGAATCCCAACCATTCCATCTTTACTTTCCTATTATAAGGTTTTCCAATCACATCAAAGGAATAATCATGAAATATAAACACTATAAAATGACTCTTGCATTTCAGATGTTTTTATATATAAAAAAATTTTTAGCTGATCGCCTGTTACGAATTCCCACGTTTGAATAGTGCAACTATTAGTTCTAGGGACCCGAGGTCAAAGCTCTATTTGGGTCATCTCGACTTTTTTTTTTTGTTCCAAATGCTGAACGTTCTGGAGTCGACACAATGCTTTGCTGCTCTGCAAACAGTGGCGGCACCGCTTTGAAGTGTTAGGGTCACTACCTGCTCCTCTTTCTTCCTATAGTTATCCCGTTTAATTGCAACAGTGACAAGTGTCAGCCTCATTTCTCCACCTGTTCCAAGAAGAAAGGAAAAAGTGAAATAAAATAAAAATAAGAAAGAAGGTCCAAAAATTGGCCCCGTTTTCTTCTAAAATCTGTGATATTTATTATAATTTTTTTATATTTATTTGTGGGTGTAAGAACCCGCGACGAAGGCGATTCGCCAAAATACAATTATAAAAGTCCGTCACGCAGGAGCTGCATAACTAAGCACTTTCCTCAGAATTTTTCTAGTGTAGACTACATTACTGAATAATTTTTTGTAAATAACCTATATAAATAAAATAAAAACGTGAATAGTTCTGCTCATTTACATTTCTTATGAGAACTGTTCAATTATTAATTTTGTAAATAATTTGCTTCCAGAGTTATGTTTATACATGATACTGTACTACTTAATAAATAGACAAAAGCTTCATTTTCCGTCTTTTGATCTGTCGCAGGAACAGGATACAGTGGAAGATAGCGCTCCTCGTGGCGGCTTTGGGAACCTACATCTGGCTGGCTAATTGTAATGAAACAGAGTTTAAAGTAAACCCTCCTTTCCAATAGACCGATTTACTTCATTTTTACAACACCTCTTTCTCATGAGATACCCACGACGTATACCGCGTTTCGTTACAATGCAGCAGAAATTACGACCGGTATGAGTATATTAGTACTTCAGGTCCGGAGTAAACCCCCCTTCAAATAACCCGATTTAGTTTATTTTTACAACCCATTTTTCTCTGTTGATTACCACCATGAATATCAAGTTCCGTTGAAATGTAACAAAAATTACGGCCGGCAGTGGCAAATTGGTATTGTGGGTCCGGAGTAAACCCCCCCCCCCCCCTTCTAATAAACCGATTTAGTTTATTTTTACAACGTATTTCCCTCTTTAGACCAAAGTAATGAATACCGAGTTTCGTTGAAATATAACAAAAACTACGGCTGTTATGGTCAAATGAGTGTTTTGGGCCCGGGGTAACCCCCCCCCCCCCCCCTCCCGGTAGACCGATTTTGGTGGTTAACGAACTCGTTCAATCGTTTGCTATTTGAACGCTATATACCACGTTTCGTGAAGAAAAAACAAAAACTCTGGCCGCTATCGTGTTAACAGACACACACACACACACACATATATATACATATATATATATATATATATAAAAATTTTAACGGGGGTCATTTTCGGTGTCTACTAGGTAGGATCGATAAAGATTCGAAGAAATTTTTCAAAAATTCTGTCATGAGTGCAACCTCAATAGCTACTTTCCTTCGGAGGAAAGTGCTAAAATCGAAGTCATACATATTTATCCAGATACATAATAAGTATATATCAGGTTAAAGAATAATACAATTTTACATATTTATCTAGTACAATACAATTAATCAAGTTTTTGAAAAACAAAAATCTAAAAATAAGAATAACTTTGGAAAAAAATATAAATGTACAAAAACAAATAGATAAAAATAAAAATAAGATAGAAAAACAAAAAAACTTAAAACAAAAGGATCCTATGTATAAATCATAGTGTATGACTACACTTCCTATGTATAATATGGCTATACATAAAAACAATAGTTGCTACTTACAGTCACTGTTATCCAAGGAGAACCCTACGTATAATCATGACATGCTGAATACATCACGTCATGAGTGATTTGCATTTATAAATATAATATATCAATGTTAAACACCACAGTTTAAGTCGTCTTGACAATTATATAAATAAGAAAATGAAGTGATCCTAACAAAATGTGTTACTTTAAAAGATAAATTATAAACAGGTTGTACAAAATGGCATTCAAGTTTTTTTGTTTTTTTTCATGAAATCCAGAGTCTTCATACAGAAATTTAAAAGCTATGGGTGAGGTTGGAAGCTGTTAACTACATTTTTTGTATAGTTTTTCCCACTTAGGTATTGTCATCTACTTGAAATACACCCTGAATAGACGTAATAAAGTTATATCAATATATGCTTTAGTATTTTATGTTTGTACTTAGTGTAATTTAATGACTTAATATCATACAAATGAAGGCTAAGTTTACAATCTTTAAAAAACAAATGGCAGCACAGAAGACCCGTTTAAGCAAGGATTAATCAGAAAATGTCGACACCCCTCATTGTGTGGTTATCTAAGGGTGCGTTTACATCTGACACTTCTCGCAGGAAATATATGTCAGGTGTCGGATAGATATTCTCTTGAAGGTTTACATACTGACAGAAATAGCTAGACATTTATGTCATGGATATGTATAGGACAGTTCTGGATTTGTTCTAATTTGCGATAAATTCACCAAAAGCACAAATAATCAGTGTTTACATCTGTTGGCATAGAAGTGTCGACAATACAGCTAGTAGCCAAGATATTTATCTCTGAAATTAAATTCTTCTCGTAAAAATCTGTGTTTACACCTGGTGGTATAGAAGTGTCGACACTTATAGTTCGTGATAGAAATATATAGTCGCAATTTCTGTCTGATATAAATTTCCTGCAATAACTAGCAAGTGTAAACCCACCCTAAGGCCTCGGGTACGATTCGAGCGATGAGCGATGAACGACACAACGACAGAGCGACCGAGCGTTTAGCAGAAGAGGGGCACTGGCTACGATACAGAGCGGCTGGGCGGTAATTTCCTTTAGTCTCCGTTATCGCATACTCCAATACACATTTTTTAATTAAAATATTAATTTTAAAAAATGATATTTTAAATGTTCTGTTAATAAAAATATCTTATCTTGCCTGTTTAATGCGTTTCCAACCTCTTCTCATAGTTTCTTCATTTTGATTGTACTTTTAAAATCACTGTGTCTGTCATTCCATACTTTGTACTTCCAAAATTAAAAGCTCACATTCACTATCATCCAATTTACTCTTTTATTAGTATTTATATTTTAAAATTATTTATTGCATTGGAAGTTTATAAACATTAGATGGTTATAAATATATTTCTACGTAATTAAATAAACAAGGGAAACGAAAACTATAAATGTGCATTGACAAAGTTGTTCTAAGTTTTATAAGCTTTATTTAAAAAAAAAAAAGAAAAAAAAAATGCATTGAAATCGGTTAAGATTTAGAGGTTTAGCCTTTTTTGTAGACCGCAAAATATAATGTCTGGGGTGAGTGACGAGACGAATTGCAATGTCTGGGCTAAGCGATGAGCGACAGGCTGGAACCTGCAAGACACGTCGCCCGGTAACTCATGCCTATTGTAGCCCCAACATCCCTCATTTCTACCGCACTCCAGCTTAACATTAATGTGAGCGACGTTGCTCTGAATCTTTTCGCTTATCGCTCATTGCTCATCGCCCGTATAGTACCCGAGACCTAACGACGAAGGTTCACTGAGAATGAGAATTCATACCCAGAGAAGATATTTGCGCTGATAAGACCTATGTAGATCTGAGGAGAACCAATTTCACTTTGACCGAATGCTATGCATACAGCCTCTCTAAGGGTGTGTTTATACTTGCTAGTTATTGCAGGAAATTTATATCAGACAGAAATTGCGACTAGTGTAAACCATGAGCAATTTATGTCTGAGATATACATTTATATTTCTATCACGAACTATAAGTGTCGACACTTCTATACCACCAGGTGTAAACACAGATTTTTACGAGAAGAATTTAATTTCAGAGATAAATATCTTGGCTACTAGCTGTATTGTCGACACTTCTATACCAACAGATGTAAACACTGATTACACAGGTCTACAACCAAAAATTTGATTTGATGATTTTGGCTAATCTCTGTGTTTCTCGGTTTGCTGAGGCCGAGAATGAAGTCCGTTTTTCTCTATCACGTACAGATTTTTTTCAAATCCATAGAACATAATATACCTGCTATACGCATAAATTTGGTAAGAAGTAGGTTTTTTTTTTTTTTTTTTCCAAACGATTTCTCTTTTTATAAACAGACATCTTTCACTAGGTGGTGTAGGCAATGACTCCCTCAGTAGATGTTGTAGGCCTGAGGGTGTCTAGGCACGACCTGTTCAGACAGGAACGTACTTGTTTGGTCTCAGATGTCACCGTCTGAAGCTAAACGAGATTGAACCTGTTGTATCAGGAACTTGGAGCTAAATTTCTGTCCATTCTCTCAGTTCAGTAGTATCAATTGAAGTGAACACATTCACTGAAGTCTCTTAGTTGTGTCAAAGTGATTAAGAACGTATTTTAAGATTTGAAAGTGCATTTAGACAAAATGTCTCATCGTCGTTGTGTTACCAGTCCAGACTACTTCTGTTTTATCTGTGGTGAGTACACAGTTAAGAAATACCAACGAAATATAACAGGTGTTGTCAAAAATGTATATTATGCATATTTTGGCTTGAGAATAGGAGATCAAGATAAAGTGTGGGCTCCTCACAAAGTATGCCATAGCTGCGTAGAAAAACTTCGCTTATGGTCCAAAGGAGAGTTAAAATCTTTCGGATTTGCTATCCCAATGATGTGGAGGGAGCAAAAAAAACACGTTAATGACTGTTACTTTTGTAATTGTCATGTTCAAGGCTATAATTCCAAAAATCATAAGCTCATGAACTACCCTAATGTGGAATCTGCTAGTCGTCCGGTACCATACGGTCCTGGATTGACAGTTCCTCAGCCCCCTCGTGACTTGGGCAGTATAGATAGGGAAGCTAATAGAGAAGACTGTATGTCGGAGAGCGATGAAGTACACAGTGAGTTCAAAGCAAGCAGTTCAGAAGATGAACCTCAGCTTATTTCTCAACAGGAGTTGAACGACTTAGTGAGAGATCTTGGACTTCCAAAAGATGCAGCTCAGTTACTTGGCTCCCGTCTTAAAAACAAAAATTTATTACAGCCAGGCACTTCTTTTTCATGGTATCGACACCGTGAAGCAGTTTTTGTTCCTTACTTTGCTCTGGATGAGAATCTTATTTATTGCAAAGACATTCATGGTCTGATGGGTCAATTTGGTATACAATATGACCCGATTCATTGGCGTCTATTCATAGACTCATCAAAGCGAAGTCTAAAGGCTCTTTTGTTGCACAATGGCAATACTTATGCTTCAGTTCCAGTTGGCCATTTGGTACATTTAAAAGAAACATACGAAAATTTGTCATTAGTTCTCGAACGAATTCATTATAATGAGCATAACTGGTTGATATGTGGAGACTTGAAAGTACTTACTATGCTCTTAGGTCAGCAATCAGGGTACACCAAGTTCCCTTGTTTTTTATGTTTATGGGATAGCCGAGACAGAAATTCCCATTGGAACAACAAAGACTGGCCATCACGAGGAGCTCTGTCGCCAGGCCAAAAAAATGTAATTAGGAGAAGTTTGGTTCCTTCTGACAAAATCCTGCTACCTCCTCTACACATAAAGCTAGGGCTGATAAAACAATTCGTAAAGTCTCTCAATAAAGAAGGTGAATGTTTTAAGTACTTATGCGCCAAGTTCCCACGATTAAGTGATGCAAAGCTAAAAGAGGGAATCTTTGTAGGCCCAGATATTCGGAAACTTTTCACAGATCCACATTTCACTCAGACCATGAATGAGAAGGAGAAGGAAGCTTGGAATTCTTTTAAAGATGTTGTTGAGAAGTTCCTTGGTAACGTGAAGACTCCCAACTACAGAAGTATCGTGGAACGCATGTTGAAGGCATTTCAATTACAAGGTTGCAACATGAGTTTGAAGGTTCACTTCTTACATTCGCATGTGGACTATTTTCCGGAAAACTTAGGGGAAGTAAGTGAAGAACAAGGGGAAAGGTTCCATCAGGACATCCAGGAAATGGAACGTAGGTATCAGGGCAAATGGAACGTAAACATGATGGCTGACTGTTGTTGGATGCTGCAGCGTGAATCATCTGAAGAGTCCTACAGCCGGAAACGAACACGGAGAAATTTTCAAGAGAAAAAAATACGTTTTCATAAAAATAATAACTAAATATGCCACTGTTAATTCTGAAGCTGTTATTTCTACACATTTATGTATTTTGTACAGTAAACAACATTGAAATAACTAAAAGATCATGGAAATAAATGAAAACTCTTATTCGCCAATTCTGTTTTCTTTTAATGGTAGTACCTCTGCCCTTACTTGAGATTGAACAATTTCCTTACGTGATAGAGAGGGACTGACCTCATGTTCGGCTTCAGCACGCCAAGGAGCATAGAGATTGACCAAAATCATCAAATCAAATTTCAGAAAGATTATTTTTGTAGACCTGTGTTATTTGTGCTTTTGGTGAATTTATCGCAAATTAGAACAAATCCAGAACTGTCCTATACATATCCATGACATAAATGTCTAGCTATTTCTGTCAGTATGTAAACCTTCAAGAGAATATCTATCCGACACCTGACATATATTTCCTGCGAGAATTGTCAGATGTAAACGCACCCTAACAAGCCTGTTCAATGTGTCCAGGTCCTTTCACTTAACCTAAGGAATCGGTTTCAAATATATAAGCCTGTGCTCATGGTTCCGTCCTTATATCTATTCCTAATGTCCTACAGAGAACAGCATCCTGTCTACTTGACGGAAATTATTTTTTACCCTATGATTCACGAATACACACACGCACACACACGCCCACCCATTCTCATGGGAGATGCTGGGTTCGATTCCCACCGGCGCACAGTGTAACGTCCAATGGACAAAAACCTAAATTTTTGTTTTCTTATATTTCATTTTTAATCCTCTAGCTAAGTTTAGAAACTATTCAAGGAATTAAAATCGTATAAAACTAATAAATATTTGCTTTCTTTTGATCAACAAACACTTTAGCAGCATTATAAACAAGGCAAAGTCTTTAAAACCTGTTTCATACCAACAATCAGTTTGAGCCTCTCTCGTTGAAGATAGGACAGTGTTTTTATTAAGACATCCGAAGGAAATTACGTCAAAACTATTCCTTTTTTATCTGATATAATTGATTATGGGTAATTACTCCCTTATTATTTATCCTGAATTATTCTTCATTGATCTTTGAAATTTTTCTTGAGTACAAAATTTTGATAGACCATAGCAAAAAAACTTCATTTGAAAACATCCTAAGTTTTTTAGAGCTTAAAGTTTACCTCAAGTATAATATACTGACAGCAATTTAGTTTGCCGATTCCAAAGATTTTTATTTTTAGGTCCATCAATTTATTTTTCCTTCCAAATTTGAAACAAATGTGGATAAATCCAAGAATACGGAATCAATCCTCGGACAAATGATTCAATTTGGTCTGCAGGATGCTTCTAAAAAAATATTAAGCAATATTAGAAAGACTGCCAGTTTAATCTTATGTTAAATGTAAAAAATGTGGGAAGGTGTTCACCGCAGAGAAAAAACTCTTATATAAATACTTGTTGAAACAATATATCAACTTAAAAGAAAATGTTATTAATTTTTATCAAGAAAAAAGATATTCTCGTTCTGATGGCCCTTCTGGCTACCTTAGAGGCAGACATAAACAAGAGTTTATTACTAAATTATATGTTACAGTTGTATTATATTTTATAATAGAAATTGTTATTAATAATATTATTACCTGCTATATTATTTCTATTAATATTACAAATATTACAATTAATATTATTATAGCCGTATAGTATGCATTATTATACTATTGTTACCTTGTTTTGAGTTGATTTCAATTAATAAAAATGTTTATTTGAAAATAACTAGTGGTTAATGATTTTTGTCCATAATCTCCACTACTTCGTTACACTGTGCGGCGGCAGGAATTTTCTCGTTTTATATGCTTTTTAGCATAAGATAGCGAATGAAACCTTGTTTAAGGCCATATCTGCAACCATTTTGATAAAAGTGGAACAAATCTTTTTGGGCCTCATTTTTTTTTTTTTTTTTTTTTTTTTTTTTTTTGGTAGGTACTTAGAATCGTGGGATCAATTGAAATATTTTCTAATATTCATCCAATCTAGGATATTTAAATTTTGGTTACATTTGGAATTAAGGGAGTATTCGAGAAAAAAATAAAAATATTATTGGACATGAAAAGTTGTCGGATCTTTGTATATTTTAGTAAATATCACAAAAACGGTTGGGAATCGTGTTAAGTGGAAGGTGACCATTCGAATGCTTAATCAATTCTATACAGAAAAGGTTCTGAAGTAATTTTCGATTGGGGATGTATATACTACGCTCATTTCTGCCTGTTTTTTACTTACAAGTTGTATATTTATTTTTTTACTTATAAGTTGTATTTTTTTAGCTGAAGAAGGCTGCCAATGTGCAGCCGAAACGTCCAAATACAGATTTCTTCCTGAAAGTCTGACGTTTTTCTCCTGGCCGAATCCCAATTATACCTTGTCTTCAATCAGGGATTAGTTGGGATTCGGTTGAGGAAACATCAATACGAGTTCTGTAAAAAATCTATATTAAGGACGTTTCACGATGGTCTTTATGTAATCTGTATATTTTCACGATGGTTACTTAAGTGTTAACTTTGGTCTTTCCTACAACTTAATACAGGAAACGTCCTTAATACAATTTTTTTGCAAAAATCGTATTTATGTTTTCGTATCCGAATCCCAACTAATGATTGCTTGTCAGTTTCCTGTTGTGACCCCTTCTTAAACTTCCTTTTTTTTTTTAAGATTTTAAGGGATGATCAAACGCTACCAATAACCCAATAACTGCTTGGGGCAATGACAATGGGGATATGAACGGAACCGCGCTAAGATGACGCAGTTCCCGCGAGTTGGACTTTTGTTGTGTAGGATTGGGAGCCGGAGAGGAGGAGAAGCTGTGAGGAGATACCTGTGGTTGTTATCTACCTGAAATAGCAGGCTTCCACCGCCTACAGCAGGATCATTGTCAAGTGTTCCGAGGTGTCAGGTAGCAACCGAGGTCCTCTACCCCCCTAATTTGCGATATGGTGGGAAAAAAACAAACCGTTCAGCTCCAAAACTCAGCTGTCAGTTAATGCCCCAGTCAGAAATGAGATTTATTGCTGTTTAATACATTAGTTTTCCATGGTTGGAGAGAGATTTTCTAGCAACAAATGAATAGACATTGACGAGAAATGGGACATTTTTTTATGGTCTAAAAGTCTTCCTTAACTAATCAAAAATGATATCCAAGAGTGTTTATGAGAAGAATAAATTTTTAAATGGAGAAAAATACTGTTTTCCGAGTGAAGTCCCGATGCCGAATGAACCCGATGCTGATTTGAAGATAATTTTTTGAGCAATTGGTCCATTTTTAATTGTTAAGTTTTTTTGGTCCCCCTTCAATACATTTCAAAAATAAAACCCATTTTCATTGTATCTTTATTACAAGAATGTATGAAAAAAAAAATTAAAGTGGAATAAAATGAACATTTCAGAACATTAAACTTTAAAGTCGTTTTCTCAAAACTATGTTTTTCAAATTTGGCTATACTCTGGCGTCTTCAATTTTTGACGGATCAACTTCAAATTTTAACTGCAGCTTCCTAATGATATTTGCTAGTATAGTACGTAGAAGTTTTTTCGATTCATTGAATTATATCGATTTTATGACCGATTTTGGGGTGATTTTTTAATAAAAAAATGAATAGTTGTTTACCAGTTTCGAAAGAAATCAATATTAATAAAAAATTCTACGTACTTTACTAGATTTAACCATCTTCTTTAGAAATAATTTTAGATTTTCGTTCTAGACTAAAAATTGCCGCCTGCAGACAAATACCCGTGAAAACAGAGGGTTTCCGTTCGTCAGACCCAGCGCCGCCATTTTTTTTCGAATAATTGAAACTTATTTCTTTGGACCAAAACATCCCCTATAAATCTTTTGAAGTAAAGAATTGAAAAATATTTATGTATTTGTTATTTGTAAATTCAAGAAAATGACTTTCATTTTGATCGCACACGGTAGCATTTCCCCTTAAATTTTTGAATTTGCGTTATAGGTGGAAAGTCGAAAATTAAGAACTTCACTAAATAGTTTCACTTCATTTTTTCCTTACATGTTTTGTACCCTTTTGGTACCTCTTCAGGGGAACATATTATAAATATAAAATCTTACAACCAGAGACATAAAATGTCCCCCATTGCTTGCGAAACATTTAGGTAAAAATAAATTTAGGGAAACTAATAAGTAAAGGTTTTATTTCTTCATCTTACACCTAAATGAAACCGATGAAACCATTTTTAAAGCGATATCTGTAAAAGTTTTCAAAAAAAATTGAGACACCTACTTTTCCAAACTAATTTTCAGTTTAGGTATTCAGAAAAGATTAATTCAGTTGGAACTTGGTCCAGACGTTTGATATTCATCTAATCTATGATAGGTAAATTTTGGTTCCGTTTGGAGTTAAGTAAGTACTAGAAATAAAATAGTATTTCATTAACAGGCATGAAAAGTTTTGGGATTTTGGTATATTTTCTAAAATATCTCGAAAACGGTTGGGAAATCCTGGTAAGTAGACGGTGACCATTAAAAGCTTATTTAATTTCCTACAAAAAAGGTTCCAACGTAATTGTCGATAGGGCAGGGCCGCCACATCTCAGAGCCGAGCCGAGGAACAGATCACGGGCCCCCACTTCTCAGAGCCAGACTGAAAATTCTAGTACTTTGCTATAGGACTTTGGACAGTTTAAAATTATTTTCATCTTGAGTTTTGAGCAAAATGAGAATAAAAGCCGACAATCGGTGCAGCAAAGGTCACTTCAGTACTTGTAGTTTTATTACGACTCTTAAAGAAATATACTATTCTGGGACTGCACTTGTTTTGTCGTTTATGTACATTAAAAAAAAATATAGATCTCATCCCAATAAATATAGGCTACGCCCGTCTATATTTCTAAACCCCATTATTTTTACAAGCCCATATCCTATACATTTTTACCCAATTAGCGAGGCCCGGCCCGGGCCCCCACGTCGCCCGGGCCCGGGACAACTGTACCCGGCTGTCCCCTCATGTGGCGGCCCTGCGATAGGGCGATGTCAATACGAGAAATAAGTGCTTAAAACTTCAAAATTTTAAGTTTTGTTCTTTTCAACGGGCATTTGTCACTGTTTACCTAACGTTTTAATTGGTTATTGTTTTTTTAATTGGCTTTAATAGTAAAATTTGTATTTTAATAAAGTAAGGTATGAAAATGAGAAACGTACTGGTAATAGAGTTTCCCATGGAGAACGTCAAGAAGATGGTGGGAGTCATTTCCGCTTAGAATACTATCAGTTTCCTGTTAATCTTTCTGCTCATTTTTTATTTGACTTGAGATGTCGTTTTATATTTTTCACAAAACATCAAAACCTACCAATAACTGCTTCTACTCCTTTGCTAATGACACTAGGGATATGAATGAATGAATGAATGAAATGAATGAATGAATGAATGAATGAAAAGTTTTATTCTTATTCCGGGACAGAAGTCCCATAGGAATAATTTTGAAATTACAAAATAATTTTGAATTTTACGTATAAACTTATACTTATTTTAAGTATCAGTATATAGTGTACAGCTTCAATATAGACTAGGGGTTGGGTAAAACTTGGAGGGATAGAAGGTGGTGGAAGAGTCGGGATTTAAAGGTTTCAAGGTTGGTAGAATGGCGGACAGACAGAGGTAAGGAATTCCATAGCGAGGTGGCACGGGTGACGAATGATTTTTCGAATATTGCTGTTCGGTGGGAAGGAATATAAAGATCGGAAGGACGAGATCGGGTGTTACGGGAGTGAACCGAGGATTTAAATTTAAGAAGTTGAAAAATATAAGAAGGTCTACGGGATTGAATTACTTGGTAAAGGACTGAGCCGAGGAAGTACTGACGACGATAAAGAGGGAATAGCCAATTTAGCTCCTGGTAGAAATGTGATATGTGGGAGTCTCTGGGGATCCCGAGGATAAAACGAATGAAACAGTTCATGAGGCGTTTGAGTTTTGCCTCGAGATCGCCAGAAAGTCCACCGTACACCAAACAACCATAGTCAAACTGGGGGAATAATAGGGAAGTTACGAGGAGTTGACGGTTATATGTTATAGAGTTATAGAGATATGAACGGAACCGCGCTAAGATGACGCTGTTCCAGCGAGTCGGACATTTATTGGATAAGGTGTTTAGGAGGAATTTTAAAACCTTTTCACAAAACATTAACTATAATTATTCCAGGCATTACAAATGACACCAGGGATAAGAACGTCAAGGAAACACGCTAGGATGTCACATTTTCTGCGAGTTGGACGTTTCTCAGAGAATCTTTTAGGATGTAAATGTTGTGAAGATTATGCGGAAAGAAGTGCTTGAGGTCTGTCAATGATCTGCTGGTTAGGAATTGGTGTCGGGATGAGAAGGCCTAGCGGCTTGTACTGAAAGCAGCGGTTAGCCCACCTCAAGTCCGCCGCTCACCCTTTAATTTGGACCGCCTTCTTGCGCCCATTAATTTTTTTCTCAATTTTTTTTTACTAATACCCTTGCTTTCACGCCTTCAACTCCTCGAACGAAAATAAGGTGGTGAAAATCATCTGAAAACAAAGCGGTTTTAGAACGTTTTTTTTTTATTTTTTTTACCTCTAGGGGAATTTTATACGTTCCTCTATTTTCTTCGCCTTTATGTAGCTAGTTATAGTGTATGAGATGCTTACTTTAGAATGTTGTAAGTAATGATGTAATCATTGGCGATTATAGCTCTTGTCTTACCGTCTCGCTTAACATATTGAATCAATATAATATTTTCACATCTCTTCATGTTCTTATGTTCTTATTGCTCACTAGCTGTTCCTCGGCGTGCCATGCTACACCAGTATGGATACAAACATACAGGCAGACAGCTGATAGACAATTTTGACTTAGCCTATGATACTCCCAGTACCAAGATCTACTGTGTACCAATTTACGTCAAAATCGGTCAAACGGTGTGGATTTGTATAGGGAACCAACATACAGACAGACAGCTGGTAGACGTTTTTGACTTAACCCCCCAAATCAAGACCTACCAGTGTGCCAATTTTGGTCATAATCGGCCAAACGGTGTGGTTTTGTATAAGGAACAAGCAGACAAACAGAAAGGTTATATATATACAGGGTGTCCCCAAAATGAACGGCCAAACTTCGGGAGTCGATGCAGGATGAAAAAACAAATAAAAAAGTCATATGTCTCGTTTTTTCCTTCGTTTCGGAGAAAAATGCAAAAAACTAAAAAACACTTATAAAAAGGCAGTCATTCATAAGACCTATAAAAAAAAAAACATTAAAATTATATGATTTATCCCCCACCCTCTCCACTCATTCTCCCACCCTACAAATCCCACCTCCCCTCAAAAATAAGCAACAAAAATTTTCATGGTCGAAAAAACAAACTGACGCCTTGACGTAAAGGTGCAAGTTCAACATAATTTTCGAAACACAAAAAAAAAAAAAAAAAAAAAAAAAAAAAAAACTTTCAATTATTAATGAAAACAGATTTTCAATTCTTATAACATTTGAAATTTAACACCGATGTCCATACATAATTATGAAATAACAATTTCTTCTTCTAATAATTCCTAATAATCAATTTAAATATTGTTGAACGGGTTGGCTGCTTGCATACAGGCATTATATCGCACATTGACAGTATGGATGACATTTGTGCATTGATCGGCTGGAATCTCTTCTCAGACCAATCTGGAGCGACGGATGAGGTGCTCCCTTGAGCCAATGGGCTCCCTCTAGACCCAACTTTAATGTGTCCCCATGCGAAGAAATCCAAGATCATAAGGTCAGGAGGTCGAGCCGGCCAAGTTACCGGCCCCACGTCCCATCCAACGCCATGGATAGTTAGTATTCAACCAATTTCGGACAGCCCTCCCGTATTGGGCAGGACAACCGTGCAGTGGAAACCTGCTTTCCAATCTCTGTGCCAAAAGGACTTCCTCCGAGAACAACGATGGTTCATTATCGAGAAATGCGCGGAAAGACTCTGCGTTAAGTCGATTGGGTTCTGTTTCATTCGTCCAAACAAATTCAGAGGCATACTTACTCCTATATTTTTGAAACGAGGGCGGTATTTTCGTGATCTATGGGTACAAAACGTGGACATTTTGATCGTCACGTCCGCATTCCGTCATTGGATCAACTTCACAAGCAGGTTGCCACCCTAAAGAGTCAGGGAACGTATAATTAAATTGGCCAGTCGAAGCCGATCGGTTCATTCCGCCAGATTCAATGAAAGTCTTGTAATGTTGAATAGGCTTTTACACGATTCGATTCCAATGCTTGGGACAAGTTTCCACCTTATTGCTCTATGAAATTGACTGCTTTTAAACGGTCCATTAGCGAACCAAACAGCCTGCTGTATTAGGCACAATTTTCCTGTACAGTCTCTCTCGTCTGCTTACAACTCGAAGATCGTACAGCAGTTTTCACTCCATTATTTTAATTTCGGCGGCCAGATAAAGTTGCTTAATTAACTTTTCGTTTTGGAGAAATTGTTATAGGGCCTCGATAAGAATGGTTCGGCGTTTATTTTCACGGTTAAGAGGAGAGTATGTAAGTATTCAGAGTGATTACACTAATGAATGCTGCGTCCTGGAGATATTATACATTCTGCCTTTTACCTTTACACACACACACACACACACACACACACACAAACACACTACATAGGAACGGATAATCCGTACAAGATGAGTCATTTTAGCGTGTTTACCTCCCTCCTTCCATAGGAAAGAAACGCGCTTATGACGTCGACCTTTATGACGCAATTGGGGGTGCCGATGGAAAATGTCCACGTTTCAGACCACGAATATAGGCCGCGAAAATAACGGTGGCTCAAATTTGTATATATATATATACAAAAATCTTTCGTCTAATTTGAAAGGTCAAATTCGTTAACCAGCAGAATCCCCCCACCGGAAAATGGTTTTTGGAGCGAATATCGCGCGAAAAAAATCGTTCCGCTTACTTCATATGCTTGCAAGTACTCGTTTTATAGGCTTCTTGGCCTAGGAAAACGAGTGAACCCGATACTCGAAGGCGATACCTTTAGCCGTTTTCGAGAAAATTGGAAAAATAGTTGTTGAATACCGTTCTTGGTTTGGGTACTTAGAATCATGGGATTCAGTTGAAACATTTCAATGTTCAACTTTCATCAAAACTAATATGTTGACATTTTGGTTACGTTTGGAGTTAAGGAAGGGTTAGAATAAAATATTTTATTAACAGATATGAAAGGTTTTGGTAACTTTGATTACTTTCCTTAATTTTTTTTTGTTCGTTTTTAACGGCGCATCAACTGTTTGGCTATTAGCGCCGGGCTATCTACAGGTTACCACCCTTTTCTAATGCCAACAGCACGTGGTCGGTCACCCATTCAGGTACCGACAACGCCCGACTTTGCTTAAATTCGGTGATCTACGGGAACCGGTGCATTCAACGTGGCTATGGCCGTTGGCTACTTTCCTTAATATCTCGAAAACAGTTGAGAATCTTGGTAAACGGAAGATTACCATCAGAAAGCTTACTAAATGCTCTACAAAAAATGTTCTGAAGAAATTTTTGATTATGCGATGTCAATCGGAGAAATAAATGCTTAAAACTTTAAAGTAATTGGTTTCGCTTATTCAACTGTTATATAGCTTTTCAACTGCCTAGCGGTGGCCTTTCTGGGGTTGGCCGACCCATCCAGGTAAGATCATAAATCAAGACGTTTCAAGAAACGTGGAACCAAAATAATAACTGTTTCTATTTTAATAATTCCAAATGAGACTAGGGATAAGAATGGAACCGCACTAAGATGATGCAGTTCCAGCGAGTCGGACTTTTTAATGAAAAATCAAACCAAACTAACTGCTGATTTTGATGAAATTTGGTACAAAAATCCCGAATGCCGTCTGAATATTTTTGTTTCTGTTTACCTTACTTTTTAATTAGTTGATGTTTTTTATTGTTTTTTCCCCTTAAAACATGAGAAGAATTTTGAATTGACTTATAGAGCCTTGCTGGATGGAGTCCCAGATCTTAATCTGTTGGAGGCTAGTAGGGTTTATTGCACTCCATAAATCAAGAAGCATCCTAGGAGAGCTGACAGTTATTTTACCGAGGTTCCATGTTTTTACAATTTTGATTAGGGATGCTAGGGATATATAGAAAAAAAAAGTTTATTAAAATATGAAAAGTTTTGAAATCTTCGTATTTTAAATTGCATTGAACAGCAATATGAGTATTTTAGTATTTTTAATTGCATTTAGCACTAAAATGAACACTTTAGTAAAGAAAGTTAAGTAAACTACAAACATATTTGTAATAGTGCCTTCCTAGAGAGAATATTGTTAGGTCGGCGGAAGGAGTAATTTCCGCTTAGGATACTGTTTCCTGTGTTTTGCCGACAATCTTGCTTTCCTTTGAGATTTCATTGGAATAAGTGTTTCACGATTGATCTAAACAAAGTCAGACTCGCAGGAGCTGCGTCATCTTAGCGCGGTTACGTACATCTCGAAGAAATGGAATAGATTAGGCATCACAAATAACAGGAAACGGAAAGTAGCCAACTTACACAGAAGCGGATAATTCATAATCTGTATAAGTCAATACAATTATGTACTGAAAACGTACTTACTCTTCGACTACTGCTGAGAAGGCTCTATTCTAAACAACCAAAAATTCGTTGTCATTTTAAGTATCTTGTTTTACTAGCAAATTCGTTTTACTGATATAATCAACTGTAAATATGTGCTTCATGGCGTATAAAATTCCATTCTGTCGTGGGTTAAATCTTTCTATAAAATAAGAAATAACGATAACTTCAGTTGGAGGCTATGAGGAAGGTTATATAGATAGGAGAATTCAAAATGATAGGAAATCATGATTAGCCACAGCCATCTTGATTACCACAGCCACTCCAAACTTATTACCAATACCTTTCACCGTTTCTTAGCTTATTTTACTACAATACTAATTTTACTGAAAAATGGGATTTAAAACAAGAAACAACCAATTAAATAGTGAGATAAACAAAGGGAAATCCCTTTCAAAACAACAAAACAAACATTTTTTAAGTTTTAAGCGCTTATTTCTCTGATTGACGTCGCCCCATGGAATATTGCTTCAGAACCTTTTTTTTAGAGAATTTAGTAAGCATTCGAATGGTCACCTTCCACTTACCACGATTTCCCAACCGTTATCGAGATATTTACAAAAAATGTATGAAGATCCGAAAACTTTTCATGTCTATTAATAAAATGATCTTTTTCGCATACTTCCTTAACCCCAAATATAACCAAAATTTAAACATCTTAGTTGGGATTAATTTCCAAGATGTAGAAAATATTTCAATTGAATCCCGCGATTCTAAGCAAACACAAAAAAATAATGACTTACAAAAACATTGATTCCACTTTTCTCAAAAACGGTTACAGATATCGCCTTCAAAGTGGTTTCATTCGTTTTCCTATGTTAAGAAACCTATAAAACGAGTACCCGCAAGCATATAAACTCAAAAACGTAAGATTTGTTTTTGCACAAATTTCGCCCCAAACACTATCTTCCCATAGGCGGTTTCTGCTGGTTAACAGCATATATATACATATATATATATATATATATATATATATATATATATATATATATATTTTCATAAATAAAGGTCACAAATCATGGAATTGAATATATATATATATATATATATATATATATATATATATATATATATATATATATATACATATATATATACAAATTTGAACCATCTATATTTTTGTGATCTATGGGGGCTGAAACGAGAAAGTTTCTGGTCGGTACTTCCGGATTGCGTCGTGAGGTCAACCTCATAAGCGGGTTCTCCCTATGGAGATAGGGAGTAACCGCGCTAAAAGTAATAACTAAGGAACAGATGTTATTGTATTTACATATATTTTTCTGATTCCTAAATCGAAATTTTTGATGGAATTTTGCACGGGTTTTTATTTTACATATTTTGTCAAAAATCCATATTTTTACATATTTTTGCTACATATTTTCGTATTCTTTTTACTTTGTGGTTGAAAAAATAAAGGGGAAACCGAGAAAGAACGCTTTACTCATTGAATGTAGATCACTGTGTCTTTTCTAATTGCAAGAAGCAAAAGTGGCTGGCAGCCATGCCTCCCCGGCGCTAATGGTCTTGGCGCACATGCGTTCTAAAAAATATATAAAAAATTATTATTTCTTAACAATTGTATTATTCCTTTAATCTGCTCTCTAAAACGAGCGAATACGCGAAAGAATCATGCCAATATCATTTTCCAAACTCCAGATATAAAATAATGAATTTTCAACTTATTTTATTTTATTTCTTATCTCCTAAGACGCATTGTAAGAAACGCTCGGACACGTGTCGACTATTTTTCGATACAAAATCATCAGAGAAATATGGGCTTGATCGGTGACCCCATCACTGCATACTCCCCTTATGAGATCAGAGCGACGTCATTCCATGTTAGACAATTTAAAAATGCATTAAAACAATTTTTCAAAATAATGTTCATCTGTAGAAATTTTCAACTTCTTTTTATCCCTTTTAAAATGAGTTCCTAATTTTTAATTATGCTTTGTTTCAATATGTTACAGAGTTTTAGTCATTTCTTTATATAATAACAGAGTTCTTCCTAGCTATCTATGCTTTGAATATTTTATAGTGATTATGGTATTTTTTATTACATATTTTCAATTTTTTATTACATATTTCATTATAATAATTAAATATATATGAACATATTTTAAATATTATTTTACATGAACATCCGTTCCCTTGTAATAACTGATTCTATTCTGTCTTCAAAATTACACTAGGCATATGAACAGAACCGCGTTAAGATGACGTACTTCCTGCAAGTCGAATATTTCATTGTTTTTTAAAATTAATCGACCTGCTGGTTACAACAAATGTGATATATAGTTGTCAAACAAAAAAGTTATATCCGCTGCTTCGCTGAGTAATTACACCGTCAAGTAATCTCTTACAGGATGCATTTTTTGTCAATCCACCAACCTAATTAGTAGATTCCTTTCTGTATCCTGCCTCCTAGTTGGCTAAGGACCCTCATTTATTGGGTAAGCTAAAGTCGTAGTAATCCTCGTACCAACCACCAGTGGCTGGTTCCACTGATTTACGAGTCACTTACCTGCCACTTAAGTAGTAAGTTTTAGCTCTTAAAAATATACACACATCCTGACTGGGAGATTAAGAAGGATTCTTTTCAAAGCTATGCATCTAATGTAGGCGGTCGGGTAGCATTACCTCCACCTCTCCCGGCTATTAAACCTACAACCACACGCACTGCAAAAGGAACTCTTCGAACAACTTAGGCCGGAAGGTAAAAAAAAACAAAAAAACCTACTCACAGGAACTGCATCATCTCAGCGCGGTTCCGTTCTAATTTTGGTTAGACCTTTCATGAAATAATTTATGACCCCAAACAGGTCACGGTTGCAAGGGTGCATACCTGATACTCGTACCTGACTCCCTGGCCTTGTCAAGGTTCGCTCAAGAAACACACGACTTATTGTTTCATATTTTCTTTTAAAACAAAAAAAAAATCAATTAAAAAGTAATTAAAGCAAAGACAAAACCCGTTCAGAAGAACGAAACAAACACATTTGAAGTTTTAAGCACTTATTTCTCCTATTGACATCGAAAATTGCTTGAGAATCTTATTGTTTAATTTATAAAACAAACGTTATTATTTTAAACAATTTATTTTAGACAAATTATTCAGAAATGTAGCACACACTATTTTACCTGCAGCTCCTTTGTGGCGGACGTTTAAAATAGAATTCTTGGCGGTGTTATATTCTTTCGAAAAACTTATGTTTCTACTTGGGGATTGGAAGAACAATTTTATACAAAGCATCATAAGATAGATGGAAGGGTAAGACAGAGACGGTCGGGGATAGTAATTAGCTATAGATAAATTATGCGTAGAATCCTGAAGCCGGCGGTATTTCCAGAAATCTCTGGAGGCTATGATCACGTGATTATGGTTCACGTGACAGATGTCACACGAGTGAATCAGCAGGGCTACACTCAACAGCTTTCTGGCTACAACATATTTCTCCTTCAACAAGATATTAACGTTGTTTACTTTAATCTTAGTTTTAAATCCTTTCGACTTTAATTTAGGCAAGTTGTTTAAATATAATTTTTTAATATTTTTTTATGTGGCAGAAGGTCAAATTCGAACCAAAACACTCACTTTCTACCCTACTCTTTTATTGTGCTCTACATGTTTCGCGTTCCTATGACACCTCTTCAGGAGCTCCTAAACTAATGTACAGTTACAGCCTACACCACCGAGAAACTTCAGCAAGAAGGGCCAAGTCTAGACTAGTCGTGGCCCTACGTGAGTGTCTTTGTTCGAATTTGACCTTCTGCCACTTACAAATATATTAGAAAAATGGGGTCACCATCTTATAATATAATATTTTTTTAAGAATATAAGAGGGTAGGTAAGTCCTCCCTGCAGGAAGTGTAGCAAGGCAGCGGTTATAACGAACATAAATATTTTTATTATATTTCTTTTGAACATAAATATTTTTATTATATTTCTTATGAACATAAATATTTTTATTATATTTCTTTTGAACATAAAAATTTTTAGTATATTTCTTTTGAACATAAATATTTTTATTATATTTCTTTTGAACATAAATATTTTTATTATATTTCTTTTGAACATAAATATTTTTATTATTATTATTTCACTGAGAAACAGCGATTTCGTTGTTTAAGATCTGTGATTTGTTTATTATTGATTTTTGGCCTCTGAATCAGAAAATAATTTCAGTTTTTGTCTATCATGTCAACTTTTCAAGCTACAGTGTAACGCCTTTTTGTCTCAAAGGTCATACAAAATGTGCGTATTAACCAAATGTAATGTTCATAAAATAGTTTTATTCATAAAAATGTTATATACAGTTACTGAAATTTAAAATTCGATCAGTAAACATAAGATGGTCTCCCCGTGCTCTAGTGGCTAACGCTTTAGTTTAACGCTAATGGCCCAGATGTCAAAGCGCCGCACACTGGGCAAAAATCCACTTTTAGGGCGACAAAATTATTTTTTTGTGTTTTTCAATATTTTTGAGGTCACTGAGATAGGGAAAAATATTTAAAAAAATCGTTGACCCATAGTTTTTAGTATATCCAACAAACAAATGTTTTAGATACACAAATTCTTTGACATAATAGATAAAAATTGGGAAAACATTTATAAAATGTTGTTCTATGGAACATTTAAGTAGTACCTTTTTACATCTATTATTTACATAAACATAATACATATATTCATAAAAAATAATACATACGCTATAATTCGAAAATAAATAACAAAAATAAACTAACAACTTGAAGAAAAAAGTAATTGTACCGACTTGTTTTTTTTTTGTTTTTTTTTAATAATAACAAATATATACAATTATATTATGCACTAAAAACGAACTATCCATCAATCATCGTCTGATTCAATACTGCTACATCCTTCAGCATTTTCTTTTGACGAGTCAGTATCGTCTGCCTCATTTTCTAATGACAGTTCTTGAAGTGGATCATGTGTTAAACTAAACTTACATTGGCTAATTACATATACATCGGTAACATGAAATTTAAATAATCATGTATAGTTTCTGTTCAAAAAATAGAAAAGTAATTACAAGAACAAAACTGCAATAAACACTGGAAAAATGTTCCCTTTCTTAGAGTCCGATTAATATTCCCTTCCGCTCGTTGATGATCCAAGAAAGTAAATATTTACATTTTCCCTTAATCCTACTAATACTAGACAGTATTTAGTAAGTGATTTGTAACATTTTTTTTTTTTTTAATTTTGTCCACCTAAAATGTGATTTTCTCCCATTGTGCGTCGCGGATTCTTCAGCTTCTATCTGACTGCCTAAACTAAATTTAAATTTGAATTAAAAGGGGGAAGAAGGGGGAGCTGAAAGTCGCAAGACAGTAAAGTAGAAGCTTAAGGCTTATCGAAAAAAAATATTTGGAAGTGGAACTTTGTGGAACTTTTTTTAAAACCTTACTCAAACTTGTGTAATCAACAAAATATGAACAATCTAGTAATAAGTTCATTAATATTTTTTTTCTTAGATATGCCTTTCTGTTATTAGATATATATTATATATTTATAAAGAACATACCACTAGGTAATAAATCCATTGTGAAAAGAATTTTTAAAACTTGCACACAATTTTTAAAACACAACTTAAAAGGACCATAGTTGGAACAAGAATAAACCGAGGAAGTGGAAGAGACTAGCAATGGTTGCATTCCTTATTGTTTTAAACAGGTTTGGGTTAAAATAGATAAAAAAAATTGTTCGGTTTTTAATGAATAGAAGACTTGAGCACGTTTTGACACGTGAATTGACTTTCTACGACAACATCACATTTTCGACTTTTGTCGCCGTAAAACAGTCATTTTGCCCAGTGTGCGCCGTAAAAAAAAAAAAAAAAAAAAAAAAAAATCGTTTGATGCCCTGGGAAAGTTAATTAATTAATTAACGGCTCGACAGGCGCTGGAAGCTGCCCTTGGCCCTCTCAACTGCCTGCATCCACTCATCTCGGTCAGTAGCAAGTCTGCTGGACACTCCAACCATCCTAAGGTCTTCAGCCACCGAGTCTTTCCACCTTCCCTTAGGTCTTCCTCTTGCTCTGGCTCCATCTGGGGTTCCGTAGTACAATAACCTGCTTGATCTGTCAAGCCCTGGGACAGTCTTTGAATGAATTGTTTTGGAGTTATGAGTGAAAGTAGTACCATGATTTGTTAGATTTTTTTTTTATTTAAAAAATGTTGCGGGAATTTTTTGATTTACACAAACTCAAATATTATTATTTCAGTTCATTTAATAAAATAAATTAATACAGGATGAAATAATCAATCATCCTAATCCAACAGTCCAATCCTTATCCAGCACCAATCATTCTAACCCAACCGTCCAATCCTTATCCAGCACCAATCATCCTAATCCAACAGTCCAATCCTTATCCAGCACCAATCATCCTAATCCAACAGTCCAATCCTTATCCAGCACCAATCATCCTAATAAAACAGTCCACTCCTTATCCAGCACCAATCATCCTAATCCAACAGTCCAATCCTTATCCAGCACCAATCATCCTAATAAAACAGTCCACTCCTTATCCAGCACCAATCATCCTAATCCAACAGTCCAATCCTTATCCAGCACCAATCATCCTAATAAAACAGTCCACTCCTTATCCAGCACCAATCATCCTAATCCAACAGTCCAATCCTTATCCAGCACCAATCATCCTAATAAAACAGTCCACTCCTTATCCAGCACCAATCATCCTAATCCAACAGTCTAATCCTTATCCAGCACCAATCATCCTAATCCAACAGTCCAATCCTTATCCAGCACCAATCATCCTAATCCAACAGTCCAATCCTTATCCAGCACCAATCATCCTAATAAAACAGTCCACTCCTTATCCAGCACCAATCATCCTAATCCAACAGTCCAATCCTTATCCAGCACCAATCATCCTAATCCAACAGTCCACTCCTTATCCAGCACCAATCATCCTAATCCAACAGTCCAATCCTTATCCAGCACCAATCATCCTAATCCAACAGTCCAATCCTTATCCAGCACCAATCATCCTAATAAAACAGTCCACTCCTTATCCAGCACCAATCATCCTAATCCAACAGTCTAATCCTTATCCAGCACCAATCATCCTAATCCAACAGTCCAATCCTTATCCAGCACCAATCATCCTAATCCAACAGTCCAATCCTTATCCAGCACCAATCATCCTAATCCAACAGTCCAATCCTTATCCAGCACCAATCATCCTAATAAAACAGTCCACTCCTTATCCAGCACCAATCATCCTAATCCAACAGTCCAATCCTTATCCAGCACCAATCATCCTAATCCAACAGTCCAATCCTTATCCAGCACCAATCATCCTAATCCAACAGTCTAATCCTTATCCAGCACCAATCATCCTAATCCAACAGTCCAATCCTTATCCAGCACCAATCATCCTTCCTCTCCTCCAAGACGCTTTAGTAGATATACTAAGGCAGTAAGGAGTGAACAAAAAAACAATTATTTTTGGGGTGATGAATGAAATTATTATTGTATAAATTGAGAGTAATATCGGTGGATATTTTCTCTCCTCAGGATAACGCAGCCCAGGTCTCATTCGCCTCCAATCCTCCCTGCTAGTCGTAGCCTGTGGTTGTATGGCGTAAGGTTAACTCCAGGTCATCCTAGAATCCTTCCTAAACAAGGAAGGTATTCGGCTGACAACTGTATCAAATTGCATAACGCAATTGAATTGTAGATTGTAATATTTCTGAATATATATATTAGACATGCGCGCCGCGCCGGCGCCGCTACGCCACGCCTGGTTTTGAGTAGCGCGCCGCCGCCGAGCCCATCCAGTCGGCGCGCCGATTTCGTTGGCCAAATTGGACAAAATAGTGTAACGGGAGGGTGAGGGTAGGAAAACTGCGAGTGCACTGCGTGTTTTCCGGCCAGCGCCATTATGAGCTTGCCTTCTGATCGAGTAAACGCTTGTGTGGTGTGATTGTTGATTGGAAAATTACAAAGTTCGTATCGAAAAAGTGTAAGATAAAAGAATTTAATATAAACATGCTCCTTAACATAACAAATAAATCCAGCTTTTGAGGGAAATAGTTTGGAAACCACGCAATTTAAGAGAAAAATTAAAAAATAGTCCGACTCGCAGGAACTGCGTCATCTTAGCACGGTCCGTTTATAACCCTAGCGCTATTAGTAAAGGAATAAATACAGTCTTTGTTAGGGTTGGATGTTTCGTTAAAAATATAAAATAAAATCTCAAACAGAAGGAAGTCGCTGCAACTGGAAAGTGACAGTAACCTAACCGGAACTCACTCCCCGCCAACAAACAGAAGGAAGTCGCTGCAACTGGAAAGTGACAGTAACCTAACCGGAACTGACTCCCCGCCAACAAACAGAAGGAAGTCGCTGCAACTGGAAAGTGACAGTAACCTAACCGGAACTGACTCCCCGCCAACAAACAGAAGGAAGTCGCTGCAACTGGAAAGTGACAGTAACCTAACCGGAACTGACTCCCCGCCAACAAACAGAAGGAAGTCGCTGCAACTGGAAAGTGACAGTAACCTAACCGGAACTGACTCCCCGCCAACAAACAGAAGGAAGTCGCTGCAACTGGAAAGTGACAGTAACCTAACCGGAACTGGCTCCCCGCCAACAAACGTTCGCCCTGCGAAAACACTATTATCATTTAGTTTCTCATTTTCTTGCCTTCTTTTACTAATAGACTAATTTTTCTGACAATTACAATTTGAAACAAGTTAGTTAAACAAACACAAAACCCCGTTCAAAAGAACAAAATAAATGCTTTCGAAGTTGTAAGCCTTTATTTCTCCGATTTACATCACCCCATCGGAAATTACTTTATAACCATTTTTATAGAGACATCAGTAAGCTTTCGAATGGTAACGTTTCCCTTGCCACAACTTTTCAACCGATTTAAAAATATTTACTAAAAAATACGAAAATCCCAAACGTCCACTAATAATTTTTTTTTCCTTAACTCCAAATGTAATCAATATCTTAGTGTAGATGAAATTCAAACACATAGAACACATTTCAATGGAACCCCACGATTTCATGAACCAAAACCGAAAATGAGTTACATTAATGTTTGTTCCACTTATCTCAAAGACTGTTACAGATATGGCCTTAAAAATGGGTCCATTCGTTTTCGTATGTTAAGGGACGCGAGTATCAGCAAGCATTTAAACTTAAAAACGTAAGCGTTACGATTTTAGTATAAATATGTTTAAGCGGTGACTAAACTGGAAAAAAAACGTTACAAAATAGTGTACGCTGGCGTTCGCGCATGCGCAGTAGGCTTCCAGCATGCTCAGGTGCGACCACGCATGCGCAGTGGCGTTAGCGAGGTGCAGTGGCGGTCGCGCATGCGTAGTGGCCACCTACAAAAAGGCGAATGTATGTGTCAAAAAAAAGTGTCCGCTGGAGTACGCTTATGTGCAGTGGCCATTTACAAAAAAGATGACTGTATGTTATACAGTACATTAAATAGGTTTGTCGGGTGGACCTAAAGCATATTTATCTTCCTGAATTTGAGCAGAAGGCTCTAAACAAAATCTTTTTTATTCGCACGAATTTCGTATCAAACCCCATTAACGAGCTTGACGCTTCAAATGAGACGATTTTTGTTCATCAAAATCGGACTATATATATATATATATATATATATATATATATATATATATATATATATATGTGTGTACACACAATTAAGGAGGCTAAAAAAATAGCCCACGCCGCCGCCGACCATTTTTGTCCGGCGCGCCGCCGCCGGAGAATTCAGCCCCGGCGCGCATGTCTAATATATATATATATATATATATATATATATATATATATACATATATATATATATATATATATATATATATATATATATATAAAAATACAGGATGATAAGTGGCCTACAATGAAAAGAGAGAGAAACATGCCGCACAGATTATTTCTGAAGCCGGTGGATCGCGGTAAGTTAGAGGAAAAGAGCAGGGGGAGGGGGTTGACCATTTATTAGGGTAGGGTGGTCGAAGATTACAGAGGGAGAGAGGTGTCATAAAAGTGAGGTGATAAAAGGAAAGTGAGACAGTTATGAGAGGTTTATTCTAGTGAAGGAATGTGGGTTATAAGGAGGATGTTTTTAATAAATGGAAAAAGATAGAATAGGTAGAAGAGATGCCTTCTTTATCAATTTTAGCATAAATATGCTTTAGCGATGACTAAACTAGAAAAAAAACGTTACAAAAAAGTGTCTGCTGGCGTTCGCGCATGCGCAGTGGGCATGTACGAAAAAGAAGACTGTTATGTCATACAGTACAGTACACAGGTTTGTCCGGTGGACCTAAAGTATATTTATGTTTCTGAATTTGAGCAGGAGGCTCTAAACGAATTTCTTCTTTTTTCTAGATGGGTAAAGATTTGGAAAGGAGGCATTTTTCGATTTGATATAGTTAAAAAAAAAAAAAAAAATGTTCCGGAAAATTTGTCATTAACGCATACCTCAATCATTTTTTTTTTCCCCGCACAAATTAGCTTTCCCCCTATCAACATCCACCTCGAGACAGATGCACCCAAGCTTACTAGACTAGATGTTAAGTGTATTGAGGAGTGAGGCGCTGAAAGGTTAACATTGAGGAAACGCTCAGATGTATTTGGTGTGGGGAAATTTGTTTCTGTTGTCCTTTGGCTTAGTAGACACCCTGACAAGTAGATATTGTGGTTTCCCCGTCGGATTGTGGTTAAAGCACAACGACCCTTTACAAACCGTAACTAGTCTATCAAATAGTCAATCCTCACCGCTTATCTACCATTTTCCCCTCTAACTCAGTTTCACTTAGTAAATCAGATCTTCTTCGTATCGTTGTGATTTTAATAAAAAAAAAATGGTGATTTTAAATTGTTTCGTTATCAGCTAACTAAATCGAAAGTTTCCACTCGTACTACTATTTCATTCACAATTATTGAAATGCGACCTTATTGATGTCACTTATTCACGTATAGAGAGAAAGATCAACCAATAAAAAAGTCCCACTCGCAGGAACTGCGTCATCATAGCGCGATTCCGTTCTTATCCCTAGTGTCATTTGGAATGATTGAAATAGAAACAGTTATTATTTTGGTTCGACCTTTCGTGAAATCCCTTTATGAACCGTTACTAAGGGCCAGCGTACCCTTTTACCTGGAATCCCACCCTACAGCTTGGTTGGCCAACCCCACTACTAGAAATAGTTCTTTCACAGTATCAAATATCAAAATGTTTCTAATTTTTTTGACTTCTTCTACTATAATACTAATTCTATAAATAAATGCATTTGAAAAAAAAAACACAATTAAAAAGGGAGCTAAAAAACTATGAAAAGCCGTTCAAAAGAACGAAACAAACACATTTGAAGTTTAAAGCACTTATTTTTTCGATTGACAATGCCTAATCAAAAATTTCTTCAGAATCTTTTTTGTAGAAAATTTAATAAACTTTTAAATGGTGACCTTCCGCTTACCAAGATTCTCAACCGTTTTCGAGATATTAAAGAAAACATACGAAGTTCCCAAAATCTTTCATGTTTCTTAATAAAATATTTTTTTCTAATCCTTCCTTAACTCCAAATGTAACCAAAATTTAAAAATATATGTTTATATGAATTTAATACATGCAGAAAATGTTTCAACTGAATCCCATGATTCTAAGTACCCGAACCAAAAACTCTTTTCGACAACTTTGTTTCCAATTGTCTCGGAAACGGTTGAAGCTATCGCCTAAAAATGGGTTCATTCGTTTTTATATACCAACAAACCTATAAAACAAGTACTTGCAAGCATATGAAATAAGCGAAACGATTTTTTTCGCCCGAATTTCGCTCCAAAAACCATGTTCCGGTGGACGGATTCTGCTGTTTAACGAACTTGACCTTTCAAATTAGACGAAAGATTTTTGTACCAAATTTCATCAAAAACAGACCATTCGTCTGGGAACTAGAGAGCGAACAGACATATATATATACCACACAAATTTGAACCACCGTTATTTTTGTTCTCTAGGGGTTCTGAAACGTAACATTTTCTAGTCGGGAGTTCCGGATTTCGTCATGACGTCAGCCCTATAAGCGGTGTTACTCCCTATGGAGGGATGGAGAAACCGCGCTAAAAGGCCGTTGTTTTTAGCGCGGTTCCTCCCTCCCCCATAGGGAGGAACCCCGCTTATAAGGTTGATACAATGAAACAATCCGGAAGTGCCGACAAGAAAATTTCGCGTTTCAGAACCCCTAGAGACCGAAAATAACGGTGGTTCAAATTTGTATATATATATATATATATATGTGTATATATTTATATATATATATATATATATATATATATATATATATATATATATATATATATTTGTCTTTTCGCTCTCTAGGTCGAAGACGAATGGTCCGATTTTGATGAAATTTGGTACAAAAATCAGTCGTCCAATATGAAAGGTCAAGTTCGTTAACCAGCAAAATCCGCCCACTGGAAGATGGAGTTTGGGGCGAAATTCGCGCAGAAAAAATCGTAACGCTTACGTTTTTGAGTTCATAAGCTTGTAAGTACTCTTTTTATAGGCTTCTTGGGCTAGGAAAACGAATGAAACCATTTTCAAGGCGATAGCTTTAACCGTTTTCGAGAAAATTGGAAAAATAGTTTTTGAATACCATTTTTGGTTTGGGTACTTAGAATCATGGGATTCAGTTGAAACATTTTCTGCATGTTCTACTTTCATTAAAACTAATATGTTGAAATTTTGGTTACGTTTGGAGTTAAGGAAGGGTTAGAATAAAATATTTTATTAACAGACTTAAAAAGTTTTGGTAACTTTGTATATTTTCCTTAATATCTCGAAAAAGGTTGAGAATCTTGGTAAACGAAAGAATACCATTAGAAAGATTACTAAATGCTCTACAAAAAAGGTTATGATGAAAGTTTTGATTAGGCGATGTCAATCGGAGAAATAAGTGCTTAAAACATTAAAGTAATTGATTTTGCTTATTCGAACTGTTCTTTTTGTCTGTTTTTATTCCTTGTTATTTTTTAATTGCTTATAGTTGGATAATGTATTTTACAATAAAACAGATTAGGCAAAATAAGAAAAACAATTCATTGTTAGAAATATAGCTTGCCAAGAGAAAAAGATTCGTTGACGTCTTTTGAATATTTTCAATTGCCTTTATGCTGTTGGTTTTTTTATTTTATTTTTTAATTGATTTTATCTGTAGAATTATTACTATAGTAAAAGAACACAGGAATATGTGAAAATATTTGATATTTTCCAATTCATTGAAACGTATGAAATGAAGTATCGGTGGAAGAGGATTCTAGGGTCTTGCGGACCTGACCCCAGGTATAGCCATAAAACCCTTTGAACAAAGGCCGAGGAAAATATTATCTGTTTCTATTCTATGCTTTTCAAATGAGAATAGGGATATGAACAGGAACCGGGGTCTCCCGTGGTCTAATGGCTAGCGCCTTGGATTCATAAGCGGGAGATGGTGGGTTCGATTCCCAACCTCCGGCAGGAATTTTATCATCCCACGGCTCGCTGGTGAAATTCCTCGCTACACCCTGGATGTCGGCGCTAATGACCTAGATGTAGATGTGCCGTAAAAAAAAAAAAAAAAAAAAAAAAAAAAAAAAAAAAAAAAAAAAAAAACTGGAACCGCGCTAAGATGACGCAGTTCCTGCGAGTCGGACTTTTTTATGTTTTTCAACCGGGCGATACGCTAGCTCCTTCAATTTTTACCCGATCGGCTTCTAATTTTAACTGCAGCTTCCTAATGATATTTGCTAGTAAAATACGTAGGATATTTTCGATTTATTGAATTGTAACGATTTTATGGCCGAAGTTCGTCCGATTTTTTAATAATAAACTGTTTCCGCTTTTCGAAAAAATTAATATTTCTTAAACATCCTACGAACTTTCCTAGATTAAACGTTTGTCTTTCAAAATAATTTTAGTTTTTTATTCTAGAATAAAAATTGCTACCTTCAGACTATCGCCCATTAAAAGAGAGGATTTCCGTTCGTCAGACACAGCGCCGCCATTTTGTTTTTGAATAATTAAAAGATTTTTATTTAATACTTTAACATCCCATAAAAAACTTATGGCGTAGAGAATTGAAAAATATTGATCTATTTGATATTTATAAATTGGAGAAAATTACATTGCTTTTGATTACACAAGGCACTAGCATATATAGGAAATAATTTCGAGGGGGGGGGGTGTGCTGGGAGCACCAAGGCATTTGGGATGTATGGACAATTTTAAGTAGTTTAGTGTAAAATTGTGGGTTTTAAGGTCCTCTGGACACCTAGTAGACCAGGGTAAATGTAGAAGACATGTTTCGTTGTTATGGTTTTTTTTTTTTTTTTTTTACATGAAACGTTCTCAACTTAAGAAAATTTCGGGGGAGGACTGCAGCCCCCTCAGCCCCCCCTTTTATACGCGCATCTCACAATGTCCTAGTATTACCCCTTAAATATGTTGAACTGTTCTGTGGGATTGAAGGAAGTCCAGGTTTAGAAGGAGGTTTGGAGAGGCAGAGGTGATGAGGCTTCACAGCCGATTGGTCAATCTGATGAGAGCTCCTAGGATCCAGAACAGCACGTGCCGGGAATTCAGCACGCTGCCCCCCCCCCCCTGGCTTAAGGAATTCTTACTCATTCAAAATCACCACTCACACTCCACAATGCGTCGTCAATAAGTTGGAATCCGAGGAAATGGGTCATCTAAGATACACAGCCATCTGCAAGATACACAACTGTGTAAAAAATATAAAAGATTTTGCGTGTGTGGGTGTTTAACGGCGTATCTACTATTAAAGCCGGGCTATCTACAGGTAACCACCCCTTTTATAATAAGCAACATGTCGTCGAAACCCATTCAGGTACTGGCCACATCAGCAGTTGGTTAACTTTATCATTGAACGGGAATCAGTGCATTCAAAGAGATTTTGGTCGTAGGCTATAAATGATTAATATATTTTTTAACGGAGTAAGGCATAATTAATTTATTCTTACTTTATTTATTTGTAAATAATAATATAAATAAATTTGTATTCATTAGAGTGAATACAAATTTATTTAACACCTGTATAACAAAATCAATATATATATATATACAGTAGAACCTCTCATATCCGACCATGAAGCGACCGGGCCATGGTCGGAACGGCCAAAAGGTCGTATATCGGGAGGAGAAAAAAAAAAGGCCTTTCAAAGTTATAAAAACAGCTTTATTGTACAGTATATAATGCAATACAACTTTATTGTAATTGTGAAACTGTTGCTATATACATTTCAAACGTTTACTCTTTTGAAAAGAAGAACAAAACTTAAGCATACTTTATTTAAAGAATTCAGTTATGAAATTTTTGTTTTAATTTTAATTTTAATCTTGACTTTGCGGAAGCGTCCCTCCACTTTTTTGCCAACATTGGGGTAGCATTCGGATGTTGCTCGGTGTATTTCATCGCTACGTCGAAGGCGTCCTGAGCAGCAGAATGACTCACTACGTCGTCACTGTTGTTTTCGTCTTCATCCGAGTCGATTTCTTCATTGGTAACTTCTGAAACATCAGCTTCAACAAGCCACTCTTTTTTTTTTCTGTAATCTGGAGATCATGATGAACCTGTCGATTTTTTAATGTTTCTGATGTGTCGGTTTCAACTTCTGCCGATGTCGGTTCATGTTCAGTCTCAGGTTCGTCTTGTTTCAACGATGGCTAAATCTTTTTCCAAGCTTTCTGATGGGTGGTTTGACTGATTTCGTTGAAAATAAATAATGGGGAAAATATAGAACAGTACAAGATTATAGTCAGGGCACATTGCACATCAACAATCACGGCAGAACTGACAGTTTGTGACTGGAAAACAAAGCATAGTGTAGATGACTCACTCTTTGAAGTCTGAACAGCCCCCCCAACGTTCAGACGGTCGAGCGCTAGGTCGGATATCGGGAGGAGTCTGTTATGGGAAGGTCGGATATGAGAGGTTCTACTGTATACATTTATATATATATATATATATATATATATATAAATGCGTAAAGGAAAATATTTAACAAAAGTCCGTCTCGCAGGACTGCATCATCTTAGCGCGGTTCCGTTCATATCCCTAGTCTAATTTGGAAAGATTAAAATAGAAGCAGTTATTATTTTGGTTCCACCAGTCTTTTTTTTAAAATTAATTATTATGATGGCGTGTCAACCCTTAAGGTCACTAACGCCATTCCTGTGAGTAGTAAAGTCTTGAAAGGTCATGATTTACAATCTTGGAAATCTATATTTCTAAGAATAAATTGTTTTTGTTATTTTACTTAACCAGTTTTATTGTCAAATACATTATCCAACTATAAGCAATTAAAAAATAACAAGAAATAAAACAGACAAAAAGAACCATTGGAATAAACGAAATCAATTAATTTAAAGCTTTAAGCACTTTTTTCTTCGATTGACATCGCCTAATTAAAACTTTCTTCAGAACCTTTTTTGTAGAGCATTTAGTAAGCTTCCGAATGGTAATCTTCCGCTTCACAAGATTGTCAACGGTTTTCGAGATACTAACGAAATTATACAAAGTTACCGAAACTTTTTTTGTCTGTTAATAAAATATTTTATTCTAACCCTTCCTTTACTCTAAACGTAACAAAAATTTCAACATATTAGTGTTGATGAAACTCCAACATGCAGAAAATGTTTCAACTGTATCCCATAATTCTAAGTACCAAAATCAAAGACAAAGAACCCTCCCTAGGAAGGACGCTAGGCAGTTGAAAAGCTATATATCTTGGAAATCCATATCTCTAAAATTAAATTGTTTTTCTTATTTTTCTTAACCTGTTTTATTTTCAAATACATTATCCAACAATAAGCAATTAAAAAATAACAAGGAATAAAAAACAGACAAAAAGAACAGTTCGAATAAGCGAAATCAATTACTTTAAAGTTTTAAGCTCTTATTTCTCCGATTGACATCGCCTAATCAAAACTTTCATTAGAACCTTTTTTTTAGAGCATTTAATAAGCTTTCTAATGGTATTCTTCCGTTTACCAAGATTCTCAACCTTTTTCGAGATATTAATGAAAGTAAACAAAGTTACTAAAACTTTTTATGTCTGTTAATAAAATATTTTATTCTAACCCTTCCTTAACTCCAAACGTAACCAAAATTTCAACATATTAGTTTTGATGAAAGTAGAACATGCAGAAAATGTTTCAACTGAATCCCATGATTCTAAGTACCCAAACCAAAAACGGTATTCAAAAAATATTTTTCCAATTTTCTCGAAAACGGTTAAAGCTATCGCCTTGAAAATGGTTTCATCCGTTTTCCTAGCCCAGGAATCATATAAAACGAGTACTTAGAAGCTTATGAACTCAAAAACGTAAGCGTTACGATTTTTTTTGCGCGAATTTCGCCCCAAACGCCATCTTCCAGTAGGCGGATTTTGCTGGTTAACGAACTTGACCTTTCAAATTGGACGAAGGATTTTTGTACCAAATTTCATCAAAATCGGACCATTCGTCTTCTATCTAGAGGGCGAACAGACAAATATATATATATATATATATATATATATATATATATATATATATAAATATATACATATATATATATATATATATATATATATATATATATATATACAAATTTGAACCACCGTTATTTTCGGTCTATAGGGGTTCTGAAACGCGAAATTTTCTAGTCGGCACTTCCGGATTATTTCATTGTATCAACCCTATAAGCGGGGTTCCTCCCTATGGGGGAGGGAGGAACCGCGCTAAAATTAAGAAAGTCATAAAAAGAGATTTAATTATTAAAAATTATTTGACATATGAACAAATAAAGATTCAAAATAAAATAAAAAAACATTAAATTATTTTATAAATTTATTTTCTTAAATTATATTATTTATATGTATAAGTGTGCCCCTTTTAGAAGGCCGTTTATTGTACTATATGTTTTCTTCTAACTACTTATAATTAAGTTTGCAGATATATTATTAGCGTTTAATTAAAAAAATTAGTATACGAAAAGGAGCATTAAAATATTTACTTTCATATTCGTGCAATTCCAAGGGGAGTTCCCCTTTACTTCAATAAAAATGCAATTTTTAATTTTTCTATCGTCATCAAAATAATTTCTTTGCATAATTTTTTTTTTTTCTAATGCCAACAGCACGTGGTCGGTCACCCATTCAGGTACTGACCACGCCTGACGTTGCTTAACTTCGGTGATCTACGAGAACCGGTGTATTCAACGTGGCTATGGCCGTTGGCTTTGCATAATGTTAATAATAATTTGTAATTAGTAGGCGAATTTATTATTTTATATATATATATATATATATATATATATATATATATATATATATGTATATATATATATATGTGTGTGTATATTATCATAAAATAATCTTAAGTTACTTTTTATGACATTATATATTTTTCCTTGACGCATTTCTGGCAACTATGACCGCTCTTCGAAAGAATTATTTCTAAATTTAATTTAACAACACTTCATATCAAGCTATTATTCATTTAATATATTGTTTTGTAAAATTCATTTCAAAGATAATTCATTTAAAAACAAATACTATAAATGCCTAAGGACAAAGTAAACAATGCTAGAATATATATTTAAATATATATATAAATATATATAGATAACTAGACTGGATAAAGTTTTCTGATTTTGTTTTTATCACTATCAGCATCTTTTATTGGAGCATTTTCCAGCATACTTTCAGCATCTATATATATATATATATATATATATATATATATATATATATATATAGATGCTGAAAGTATGCTGGAAAATGCTCCAATAAAAGATGCTGATAGTGATAAAAACAAAATCAGAAAACTTTATCCAGTCTAGTTATCTCAATGAAAAATAACCCTAACATATTGGTATAATGCAAGCAAAAAGAAATAATTATCCTGTGAAAATAGCGTAAGATTTTATAAATAACAGTCGACTTATTTATATCGTTAAGGCTGATAAAACTACAAAACAATTTTTATAAACAAGAATGACTATATTAATAAAATGTTAAATATCGTAGAAAATTCTACTCAGTTTAAAATTTTAGAAGTAGACCCTACGATTAAAAGCAGGGGTCGAAAATAATTGTTAACTTTTATTTTAAAAAACTATTTATTAAACTTTTACTTTTATTTACATTTTGAAAAAGTAAAAGTTATAAAATAACTTTTGAATTTTAAACTTTTATTATAAAAGTTTTTTTAACTGTTATTTTTCAACTGAAAAAATAAAAGTTTTAAAATAATTGTTATTAGAAATAAATTATAGCTACTGATGTTCATTTTTTGTTTTGTATCAACAAATATATTTCAGTAAATAAACCAAAATACATTTTTGAACAAAGAAGATTTTACTTATTTTTATCTTTTCAACCCTAAAATTCTTGATTAAAATACTTAAAACTTTTATTTTACATTGAAAAAAATTAAAGTATTACTTTTACTTTTATTTTCATTTACCTAATTTTAGAAGTAGGTAAATAAATTACCTAAGTCCTAAATAAATTTTACTCTTAAAACTTTTAAATAAAAGTTTTCGTTTAACTGTTATTTATATAGAAGAGGTAATATATATATATATATATATATATATATATATATATATATATATATATATATATATATATATATATATTTATAGATATATATAAGATATTGTGTAGTCCCGCCAAAGGGATGATGAGAAATGTAAAGATGCATTACTTACACTGTCCTGAAGAAGACATTAAAGGATAATTGACAGTTTGAGGACTTATTTATGATACGTGACTCGGAATAAATGCAGCTTGGAGAAGAATGGCGGATATGAGGACTGGACGAGATGGGGACGGACTCATTGGAAGTCAATACGCGATACGTCTATTATGTCCTTTGAGTTGGCTTCATCTTGATGGGATATTTATCCTTCTTGTTAAGGGTCCTTTGAAGGAAGAGAAAAAAAAAAGCTATAATGTGTTGAATATGTTGAGGATTCCTTGACAGAATGTGTTGGCTTCATTTCGAACACAATACTGCCGCCATTAGCTCGATAATATTTTCCTCTCAAGCAGAAATTACTAATATATATGCAGGGTTACTGGAACGTCGCTCAGCGGGGCAAACAGACATTTCGAGATTCAAAGAATGCTTCAGCCTCTAAATCTTTACCTAATTCAATGCATTTTGTTCTGGTCCCGACCCGACCCGATCCGATTGCCACCGATTTTGGGCCGTTCAAACTGGCTTGTTTCTAGACCGATTTCGGATGACCGACGCAAAATGGCGCCAAACGACATATTGTATTTCAAAAACGTCTACAGCCTCTAACTCTTAACCAATTGCAATTCATTAAAAAAAAAAAAAAAAAAAAAAAAAAAAAGAAACCTAATCAAATTTAGAACAACTCTGTTAATTCACATTTTGTTTTTTGTTTCCCTTGTTTATTAAATTACGTGGAAGGGTGTTTATAACCTTCCAATGTTTATAACTTTCCAATGCGTATAACCTTCTTGCTACCTTTCTTATAAGTAATTTTAAAATATGAATACTAACGCTTCTCTTATCGTAGTGTAATAGTTAACTAAGATTTATTTTTCGGGACTGATATACTTCCGGAAGATTGATTGGCCTCTCAACATTCAACCTAATCGAAGGTTTCTATGCTTATTAGGTGCCATTTATTAAATTAATCACTCGTTTTCACTTCACTTCTAAGTCATTACTGACGAGCTGTGACTAGATCGGATCTGATCGGATCGGGACCAATGTAGGCACTCACGTTGGCCGTTCTCGGTCAAACGAAATCGGATTGGTTCGGGAGTAATGCGGGTCCAATGTCGGTGCAGCCTACGGGAGAACAATATCTGATTAAGCTTTGTGTGAAAGACTTCCTAAAGCAAAAATAGGAAAACAATGCTTGCCAAAAAGCAAGATATTTATAGACGCATGGAATTTCCCCAAAATATGGAAATGACTCAAACATGAAACAATTCTTATAGACATGCCTTCATAATCTCCCAGCGAAAGATTTCCTAAAGCAACAACAGTAAAACAATGTTGTTAAAAAAACAAGATTTCCCCAAAATATGGAAATGACTCGAAGATGAAACAATTCATGCAGACAAGACTTCCATTCTCTTCTATTGTCTCTAAGGGGAAACAATCCCCCATTCAGCCTTGAGTGAAAGACTCCCTAACGCAACAATCGTAAAACAATGTCGACCATAAAACAAATTTGAAGACGATGTAAAAAGCACTCCCTCATCGGCCATTTTTCACAGCTCGCTCAACACAATAATCCTTTTAACTTTTCTGTTTTCCTTGTTGTCGAATAAAAGAGGCTCTGCTTGAATGGCCCGCGACTTGGGCGCATTGTTTCCCGTTCTCCCTCCGGCATTTATAAAATGTATTATCCACTCTCATAATGGTCTTGTTGACAGGCTCCCCTCTTTCTTTTCCCCCTTCTTCTTTCTTTGTGCTTTATTATAAGTGAAAGTCTACGCTGCCCAGTCA
Source organism: Gonocerus acuteangulatus (assembly GCA_946811695.1). Classification (NCBI taxonomy): domain Eukaryota; kingdom Metazoa; phylum Arthropoda; class Insecta; order Hemiptera; family Coreidae; genus Gonocerus; species Gonocerus acuteangulatus. The sequence goes on from OX328132.1 coordinate 18,119,718, forward strand.
GAATACAGATTCCTTCCCACATTATTATGTGCCCAATGTCTTTGCTATAATGGAAGCTGGAGAATTCATCATTCATAACTCCTCGGAGCCGCGAGGCCCCCACAATGTTAATCATAAATGTCTGCAGAACTTAAATCCTATTTAGGAAAAAGCATCATTATGATTCTCGCAGACTTTCACGGCCATGTTACTAAATGGTTTTAGCTCTTCTGCATATGGCTTTGTCATTGTGATAATACTGATGGTTTGCCAAATATTCTGCAGGCTTCCTCAGAGCATCTTCTGAGAATGAAGATCGCTTTCAGTTCTGGTCCTATTTATATCTAGTCGGGGTTGTAGGCGGCCTTTCCAGATCTCTGAATGGTCGATCCTTCCTGCGCTGTTGGGCTCTGCTCAACCAATCAAAACACGGGCGTATATAGGAAATAATTTCGGGGGGGGGGCTGCAAGCATTTAGGGGGTATGGAATACTAACAATCTAGAACTTAGAATAGTATACAACTGAAACACTATTACACCCAAAAAACATTATTTTTTCTGAACTAAGTGATCTTATTTAATTTATTTTAGGGTTTTTATGACACATTCTTACCGATGAAATAAAAATTTCGGGGGCAGGGGGCTGCAGCCCCCTCAGTCCCCCCTTATATACGCCCATGAATCAAAACCTTTGTCTTCCGCGGTATGACGGATGTCCATCGTACACTCAGTCCATAACCCTCTTCTCTGTTGATATTTTTGGGATGTTTCACAATTTCGATCGGTCCCGGGATGATGCTTGCCCATGTGTAAGATTGCTTGAGTAGAACTGTAGTTCAAATTCATTGGCATTAATCGTGGTAAAGAACTGAACTGCAACTGCTGATCTTTTCGTATCGGTATTTTTGATCCTTATAACGCATTCTTGCAGAAATGAGTCTTCCACTTTGTGTTGCACCCCGCACGAACATGGCAAGCTGTATATATTCGGTGAATTTAAACTGGGTTCATCCTTGTAATTCGGGAGCAGGTGTCTAATCTTCTCATTGGTTGTAAAAATAGTTTTGATTTGTAATTTCTTCAATAGTTAGCTGATTTTATCCGTTACTCCTTTTACGTATAGGATGATGGCTTATTCTTCGGCATTTTCTACCGTGTCGCGAGTTCTTCGTGACAAATCTTTTATTTCGGAATTCCTTTTTTATTGTTTCCACGTCGTGTCCATTTTTGACATGGCTATGTCTTAACTATCGCCTAGTAAGACGCTAAAACTGTAACAGTTTGGCTACGTTCGGACGATGGTACACGAGGGTTCCGTTGATATTGGCACTAACCGACGTGGTTACAGTCATATTTTCATAGGTTATGACGTAAAATCATTGGAGATTAAATCAGTGCAGTTAGTTAATGCGTTTTATTGAGGCACCAGTCAGTCGACATCCTGATCGTGTGTGTCAGGATATCGTCCGTGGACATATCCATGATACAAGATATTTCCCACAGGGAAATGTTTGGTATAGTTTGAATGAAAGCTCTTGCTATTTGATACAAAGGTAAATTTTCGAATGGATTTCTGCATGCAGAAAACGAGAAAAAAAAACTCATTAAAATCAATCTTGTCTAGTTGCTTAGCAAAGCTTTTTTCTCAGTGCTTTCTTCGAATGGGGTCGATCTTTCTTCAGATGCATGGGGTCTGGCATCTTCATGGCTCAATTAGTAATGTCCTGATAATCCCATTCTTCTGAGCTGGATGGTGGTGGGAATTTGCATTGAGATATCTCTGTGGGTTGGCTTCCGATACACAGAATGGATCTATCTATCTCAATATTGCTATGCCCCGGGTACGATACGAGCGAAGAGCGATGAGCGATAAGCGGAAAGCTTCAGAGCAACGTCGCTCACATTAATGTTAAACTGGATTGCAGTAGGAATGAGGGAGGACTGGCTACATTAGGCATGAGCGAAGACGTGGCTTGAAGGTTCCAGCCGGTCGCTCATCGCTCAAGAGACATTATAATTTGTCTCATCACTCACCCCAGACTTTATATTTTGCGTGATACAAAAAAGGCTACAGCTTCTAAATGTTAATTAATATCAATGATTATTTTTTTTAAATGAAAGCTAATAAAATTTAGAACAACTTTGTCAATTTATATTTATGGTTTTTATTTCCCTTGTTTATTAAATTACGTGGAAGGATGTTTATAACCATCCAATGTTTATGTTTAACCTTCCATGTATTATTTCGCCTGTTTCCAAATTTTCTCTGTCCAATCTGCCTTCCGGGGTATACACTTTTTCAGAATATTTTAAAGACAATAACTAATTGTGTAAAGTGCAAACGGCTATAACTACAATCTCCACGCGCTCAGGTGCAAGAAGAAGTGGTTTTCTTAATACTCTGAATACGCTAGACATTAGACCAAAGGCGTTTTATACTATTACTCCTTGCTCTAGAGAGTCTGTAGTTAGAAATTCTCATAGAACCTTGACTATTAAATGGATATGGTTTCATAATATGAGGTAGTAATGGAAAGGCATCGTCCGCCACAAAAACATGTGGCACACACAGTGTTGTAAAATACCCGGGTATTTATTCGTAAGGGTAAATACCCAGGGTAAATACCCGATTTCATAAATACCCGGGTATTTAAGGTATTTAACTAAACCGCGACTTAGTAATAGAATATTGTAAAATGTCATGGATCTTGCCAGTTTAGAGCTATTGCAACACTGGGAAACTATTAAAACAATAATAAATTATAAAAAGGATCACTGAGAGGTTAATAAATAATAAATTATTACCTGAAAATTTGCCATGGACCTTCCGACTACCAATAAAACAAGTTGTTTGCCTTAATTTGATACTACTGTACTGCATTCACAAAAATGTAGCCTCAGCTAAAACTTTGGACTAGGATTATCTCAATTTCTCAAAACTCAAATTAAGTTACCTACTCATTATCAAAACACATGTACATTTCAAGCCTCTCCACTATAACATGGGACTTATTTTATTATTTTCTTTGTCATTGTCTTCAAGACCTTCCCAAACAAAGGATCTTTGCCATAATCCCTCTTGGTCCCTATAGCCAGCTACGTTTTTCTGAAGATCAACTGATTTCAATCCCGTGCTTCTGCCTAACTTACACACAAAACAAATGGAAGAGATCAACAAGTCTGCAGCAAGATGTGCGTTTCCAACACCAAACTGAATGCGTTTCTCCTATTTAGTTAACACAAGTTTTTCCTCCGTTTTTTGAAGAGAAGATTCTGGGTTTCTTGTTGAAGAGTTTTCAGTAATTCTTAAATCTCTTATGAACTGTATGGATCAAAGGGGCATTTTACTGAATGGCCGTGATAAGTTCAACAATTGGATCAAGGATGTTAACTAGTTTCCCAACTCGGACGTAAAACACTCTGTCATCAAGAAGCTACCTTTTCATTTCTGAAAAATGTTGTTACTACTGTATGAGCATAATTTCAAATAACATTAACAAGGATCACAAACTTAAACTTAACTTAAAATGGTTTTGAAATATTATAATAAACATTAAAAAGGTTTTTGGCCCTTTTTTAAAATTTAAATAAGTACTTAATAATTGAATAGGCTTCATTAAAACCTTTTTAAAATTAATTAACCTTCCCCACGGTAAAAGTAATCACGAAAGTTCATAAATATACATTAAGTTGTAAATACCCATAAATACCCGGACCGACTTTTAACTTTCTTTAAAATATTTCATTAAGCTTTTATGATCAAATGGGTAAGTTTCAGTCCTTGTTTGCAACCAACAAATATTCAAAGAAGTTGTATCAAGCTCAAAAACTGAAAACACCCACTTTTTGGGTATTTACCTTCCCTGTGGGTAAATACCCAATTTATATTTACCTACCCACTGGGTATTTTCCCACCCCACATTACTGGGCACACATAAGCTTCTTCCTGAGAGGGGTGTCTTTTCAGAGCCAGTGCTATTCCACTGGCTCTGAAAACTCCACCATCTGAAACTCTTCCATTGCTACCAACTGTGACGATTAGGAATTTGTAGGTAGCATCAACAATTGCTATTAATACAACGCTATGTTCTCCTTTATAATTAAAATAATAGCTGCCACTATTCTGTGGAGCTTGTACAACAATATGTTTTCCGTCGATACCGCCCAAATATTTGGGAAAGTCCTACTTCAATTCGAATTTATTGGAAACCCTTTGCCATTCATTTGATGTAGACAGTGCCTGTAGAAAAAAAAAGTAAAAATTAATATTATACCTCACCTAATTAATTTATTTTAGATTTTTTTTATTAAGATTTTGATCATTTGATATATATTTTTTATTATATTTTGACCAGGATGCTGAAGCGGAGGACACCGCTAATGAAATGACACAAGCAAGAAACATTGGAAGTAAACCGTTCTGTGTTGCAAAAAAGTAAAATTCTTCGCAAGACCAAAGGTAAAAAAGAAATTTCAAAAAATGATCTCCTCTTGCAAAAAGCTTTACGCACATTGAACGAAGAGGAGGATCAATACGATGTATTTGGGAAATATGTTGCATCCGAATTGAGAAATCTGTCTTCAGAGAATTTACGAAAAAAATAAAAAGGATTTCAGCAAGTGATGTTGGAGATAAGTCAAGAGGAAGATCGGCTCTAATCCTTCTGCTTATAATCAGAGTAATCCCAACTCGGTTACTTCAGGTAATTTATAAAATAATTATAAACGATTGTAATACCAGTCCGTTTACAATAAAATATTAAAATAATTATCACACATAATAACTCTTCTAATACAATTATTAATTCCTTTTTTTTTTATTTTAAGGTAATGAATATTACGAATCTTCAGGAAATGCCGAACAATATACAGGGTGTCCCAGTATATGTGTCCACCTCCTTTTCCTCCTAGAGTTGTTGGAATTTCGAAATGAAACTTGGTAGTTCTTAGTTATGTTGCATGAGGTTTCTTTTAAAGGTTTAGTTGACTTTGTAACATTCTCCAGTTTTTCTCCAGCGCATCTATCTCTTGATTTTCTAATGGCGGCAGGTATTTTTTATGACGACTTCTGATAGAAAATTTAATTTTAAGACTAATTTATTCCCAAACATCTTTTGATCCGACGCACCGTTTGCGCGTAAAACGCAAAAAACTGAAAAATATCGCCCTTTTGTACACAAATTCCTATTTATCACTGAAACCAAGCCTTTTACGTAAAAACACCTCGATACAAACGTTGTAGCCTATTAATTTTCCTTTCAGGTGATACCAAGATCGAAGTTGCAGGTTTAATATTTAACGGGATATTATGAATGAAAAATATACCTTAAAAGTTTTAAAAAGTAGCAATTCAGAAAATCGATATGAATAGAAAAAAAAGTAGCTGACATAAACAATAAAAAAAAAGTACTTATTTACTTTATGAAAAAAAGTATATAAAAATTATTATAAAACAGAACAGAATAAATTTATTTTTCCATATGAAATTATTATATCATAAAACTAAAAAAAAAATTTGCCTTTGTTTTCATTCATAATACCCCGTTAAATATTTAATCTACAACTTTGATCTTGCTATCATCTGAAAGGAAAATTAATAGGCTACAACGTTTACATTGAGGTGTTTTTACGTACAAGGCTTGGTTTCAGTGATAAATAGGAATTTGTCTACAAAAGGGCGATATTTATCAGTTTTTTGCGTTTTACGCGCAAACGGTGCGTCGGATCAAAAGATGTCTCGGAATAAATTAGTCTTAAAATTAAATTTTCTATCAGAATTCGTCATATAAAATACCTGCCGCTGTTGGAAAATCAAGAGTTAGATGCGCTGGAGAAAAACTGGAGAATGTTACAAAGTCAACTAAACCTTCAAAAGTAACCTCATGCAACATAACTAAGACCTACCAAGTTTCATTTCGAAATTCCAACACCTCTAGGAGGAAAAGGGGGTGGACACATATACTGGGACACCCTGTATAACTCTAGAACCTCTACAAACCTTATCATCCTATATACAGAATGAAACTGAAAGCACATTCTCACTAAATAATTAATCCTTACCTTTATGTAATCCTCTAATGCTGTATTAATTGCTCTGCAAACATCAGGAACAATGATGCATATAGTACATTTTGGTATTCTAAACAAATAACTGAGGTTTGTGTATGTATCACCTGTAAATATATTAAATGTGCAGTTTAAAAATATAGTTCTAATTAATAAAATTTCATAATATAAAATAGTATTTCTTTAAGTAAATACATACCTACTTACCTGATGTTAAATATCGCAATGTTACAGCTAGTCGTTCTGTAATACTAATAGCCTTTCTCAATTTTGTATCTTGCTTTGATATAAGAGGACCTATTTTACAAGCAAGCTTTTCAAAATCTGCTGGTATCATTTTTAAAAAATTCGAAAACTGCGCTGGATCCTCGATACAGAGCTCAGGCATTAATTGACTGAAGAAACCTAATTTTTCCCGTCTTGAAATCCATTCTCGAACCCATGCAGAAAGGTTTTTTTTTTTTTTTTTTTTTTTTTTTTTTTTTTTTTTTTTTTTTTTTTTTTTTTTTTTTTTTTTTTTTTTATTTCCAACGTTTTTATAATAATTACACAGACCGCTATTTTGCGTTTCGATACGTTCTTCATTGTTAGCAGGACTACACAGATAGATATCCATGATATAAATGTCTAGCTATTTCTCTCCGCATGGGCTTATATAGAAAATAATTTCGGAGGGGGCTGGGAAAATTTCGAGGGGGGGGGTGAGACCATTTCCGGCGTATGGAATACTAACAATTTAGATCTTGGAAGAGTTTTAGTCAACTTAAACGCTATTAAGCCCAAAATAGAATATGTTTTATGAACTAAATGATCTTATTTAATTTATTTTTAAGGGTTTTATGAAATTTTTACCGATCAAATCAAAATTTCGGGGGGGGGGGGGGGCTGCAGCCCCCTCAGCCCCCCCCTTATATACGCCCATGTTTCTCCGTATGTAAACTTGAAAGAGAATATCTATCCGATACATATATATCCTGCGAGAAGTGTCAAGTGTAAACGCACCCTAACACTATACTATCTCTCTTAACCCCTTAACGGGCAAGGGCCGCTTAAGCCACTGAAATTAAAAAATGACGCGAGTGAGGCGGAATTGGTTCCAATGCTTTCTGCTAGATGCCGGGGTATGCCAAAAAATAGTACTTGGAGGTCTTGGGCCCGAGGAGCCATGATATGACGAAGTTGACCGCTATAGCGGTCCTTGCCCATTCCCGCACTCGTCATGTGTCAGTGTTGGCCGTGCATGATTGGCTCTCTGGATCACTAATCTTATCCGGAAATTGTTTCAAAGTATGTAATAATTGTTTTATACATTCTAGATTAGGAATTAATTGATTTTAATTGGAATGAGTATATCACTTACATGTTATTCGTTGATTCGTCTCACAAGTACCTTACTCTCGTCAGACTGGAAGGAAAAAAATACTTTTTTTGGCATTGCTAATGAAATGTTTTTCTCAATTCTGTTTCAAATGATATTGTGGGCTAGCATTATACTATTATTATATATATATATATATATATATATATATATATATATATATTTTTTTTTTTCTTTTTTTTTTTTTTTTTTTAAAGCCTGCCAATCTTATGGTAACGCCATCGAATGAACGATTTTTATTTTCGGGATCTTTGAGACTCGGGATCGGCTTTACGACGTATCGCAGGCATTGCATATCGGGGATTCCCGATGTCTGGAATGGGCAAGGGCCGCTTAAGCGGCCTACCCCGTATTCATGAATACATTTTTTTTTTAACATCCTGGGTTCATATTTAGTAAATGGATGCCCCCCAGACTCCCAAATATAAATTAAAAAAATTCCAACATAGCTAGCGAAATGTGCCCGTTAAAGGGTTAGGACGGCAACGATCTAGCAGTTTCTTAATTTCGAACCATCCTTCCCCTTAAGAAGTGACGTTTTGCCATATCTAGAATCCAAAATACATAATGTACCTTAAACAAATCATTTTCGAAATTGTCGGTTATTTGTATAGATTGTACCGGGATTTGATGTTGAGTACCATCATTAGACCGGTGTTTGACAGGGCGATGGTGTGGTGTTTTCACGGACCTTCTGGATGCATAATGTGTCATGTCGAAGCGTAATGACGTTCCGGCAAAACGTTCAAATCTTATGACGTTACTCAATAGATATAATCTCAACCTTTCGTATGACTGATGAGCAGCTCGTGAGAATCCTCAATTACCTCAACAGCTGCCACGAGGCCTGTTATTATACTTTCGAAACGTAAAATGATGCCAAATCCCGTCCTTATACACTCAATAGGGCGAAGAACACATTTTTTTTTTGCACATATTTGCGCAGTATTTGTGTTTTGCATACAATTATACATGCACAGATGTTTTTGGATACGCTTGATGAAACTTGATGAGTGATTAGTAATAATGGGCTAGTGATTAATAAACAGTGAACAGAGATGGGCATAAATTTATTTATAAATAAAAATACGAATTTATTCGTACTTCATATATTTGTGAATACGAATATAAATAAATTCGTACTTCATATATTTGTGAATAAGAATATAAATAAATTCGTATTCATAAGTGTGAATACGAATTTATTTTTATCCACATATATTAAATATAAAAATACAAATAAAATTTTATTCGCAAATTTTTCTGCGAGTACAAATAAATTCACAGAAAAAATAGTAAATAATCACAAAAAATGTGAATATTTACAAAAAATCAAGTGCTTACAAAAAAAATCACATTAAAATATACGAATACAAATTTATTCACATTATAATTTGTGAATAAAAATTTATTCACAATAAAATTCGCAAATAAATTATAAACTTATTCGTATTAAGATGATATTACGAAAGTTATTGAAGGGGTTTTTTTTTTTTTTTTTTTTTTTTTTTTTTTTTTTTTTTTGATTGACGTACAGATGGCAAACTGTTTCCCTGCAGCATGGCTGGTGGTCCGCGGGGGACTCGGGGTAAACAGAAAATCTAGGCGCTAATAAGCTAGACGTTAAACGCCTTAAAAAAAATAAATAAATAATAAAAAATCAAAAAAAAAAAATCACCTTCAATAACTTTCGTAATATCATAGTAATACGAATAAATTCATAATTTATTTGCGAATTTGATTGTGAATAAATTTCATGTGATTTTTTTTGTAAGCACTTGATTTTTTGTAAATAATCACAAAATATGTGAATATTTGTTTATTTTTTGTAAATATTCACATATTTTGTGATTATTTACAATTTTTTCTGTGAATTTATTTGTATTTGCAGAAAAATTTGCGAATAAAAGTTTATTTGTATTTTTATATTTAATATATGTGAATAAAAATAAATTCGTATTCACACTTATGAATACGAATTTATTTATATTCGTATTCACAAATATATGAAGTACGAATTTATTTATATTCGTATTCACAAATATATGAAGTACGAATAAATTCGTATTTTTTTTTATAAATAAAATTATGCCCATCTCTGACAGTGAATATAAGCAAGTTTTATTTTTCTGTTTAGTAGCCTGCCAACAGGTATAAAATAGCGTGCAATTTCACTTTAGCTGGCAACGGAGGTCTCATAAATGTATTAAATGAGTCTTCAGTCATCCTGATAGCATATTAATATTCCATGGTATCTTCAGAGGCCAATTCCATAAGGAGTTGGTAGCTCGCTCCATGAATGGCTCTTCTACTAATCCAATTTTGCTCCCATATTCTTCTTGGTCTAGACTGTTCTGATTCCTCAAAATCTTTACATTCACACACCACCGCGTTTAAAACTTCCTTAATAGACCGAGAGCTGGCAACGCACTTTTCATGAAGTGTTTTATGCACCTTGAAATTTTGCTATAATGTACCTCTTAGGTAGATAAGAAGGTAAATATGTGTTTCCTGGACATACCTTGGAACACCAGGTACTGCGCATAGGGGAAAGGTGCAAAACAATATTGCCCAAAAGTAGAGTTTTATTCAGAAGCCAACTATTATTAATGAAAAAAAATGGCAAATTAAGGCAATTTTCAAATTTATAATAAATAAGGCAGGCACTTTTAAGGGTGTTAAAATGAAAATTAAAAAAAAAAAGAAAAAAGTACCTAGTTTTATTTTTAATATTAAATGAAGTGCTTTATTCACGCTGCGATTTAAACAGCGTCTTCAATAAACATATTTGAAAATAATTGCAGAAGGGCAGACACTTTTGTGGGATTTAATTATCAGGAAACATGAAAATAAATGTTGTCTATGATAGACTGCAATAAACTGCGCGTAACCGTAAGGATTTCCTGCAACTGCAAGCGGACCTCAACAATTTTTCCGTGGAAGACGAGAATTGTTCATAAGTAGTATTTTCCTAAGCCAGTTAATCGTAGCTTACAAGATGAAACAGTTATTGTAGACAATGTTTTACGATATTCTCAACTGATTACAAGGAGTGAAATAGAAATATCTAGAGTCTATCTCATTCACAACGGCTGTCTTTGTCTATTGTCTCTAAGGATAAACAATCTCCCATTCAGCCTTGAGTGAAAGACTCCCTAAAAGAAACAATAGCAAAAAAATGTTGTCCAAAAAACAAATTTGTAGACGATGTAAAAAGCTCGAACATGAAACAATTCCTGTAGACAAGGATTCTATTATCTGCAGTATACTGTAAACCCTCATCTAGAGAGGGGCCTGCGATATCGGTGGGCGTGCTCTCGCCTGGTCGGGTCCTGTCTGTGGTGGTGGCGCTATCTGTCACCCCAATCAAGGCATAAATCGCCCGTGTGGCTGACATGCCTTAAAACAAGAACAAAAAAAAAAAGAAAAAAAAAAAAGGATTCTATTCTAAGATCAAACAATCCCTCATTCAGCATTGTGTGAAAAACTTGCATAAAGCAACATTGTTGTCCAAATAACATGATTTCTATAGGCGCAGCGAATTATCCCAAAATATGGAACTGACTCGGCGATAAAACAATTCCTTTAGACAAGGCATCTATCTGTCTGTAAGTCGAAACAATCCCTCTTGAAGCCTTTAGTGAAATAGGTCAAAATGTCAACAATAGTTAACCAATGTATTAAAAAAAACTAGATTTTTCTAGGGTTTAAAGAAGTAAACCAAAGGTTGAAGGTGGCCTCCATAAAAAGACAGGGTATGCTTCCCTTAATTTCATAACTAGGATTTGGCATAATCTAAGGTCTTTTTTCCACCGCAACTTTTATATTAATACTGCAAATATACTCTTGGGAAAAATGTATGTATAAAATAAATAAAATCCATTTTAATTACAAAAATAACAAAATATTTTTTATTGGGTGTCATCATGGTGCAGTCAAATTTTGAAATTTGACTATTTTGACCTAGCCTACGAGACTCCCCGCACCTACTTGTGTGCCAAGTTTTGTCAAAATTGGTCAAACAGGTGATTTTTATATATATTTGTGATGATTTTGGAATCTTTTGTCTAATTTGAAAGGTCAAGTTCGTTAACCAGCAGAATCCGTCCAGCGGAGCATGGTTTTTGATGCGACATTCGCGCGAAAAAAATCGATACGCTTACTTCATATGCTTGCAAGTGCTAGTTTTATTGGTTTCATAGCCTAGAAAAAACGAACGAAACCCTTTTTTAGGCGGTAGCTTTAACCGTTTTCGAGAAAAATGAAAAATAATTGTCGAATAATGTTTTTGGTTAGGGTACTTTGAATCATGGGTTTGAGTTGAAATGTGTTCTGAATGTTCAAAATCCATTTAAACTAAGATGTTTAAAGTTTGCTTACGTTTAAAGTCAAGGAAGGATTCGAATAAAATATTTTATAAATTTTGGGATTTTTCTTAATATCTCGAAAACGGTTGGGTAGTCGTGGTAAATGGATAGTGACCATTCGAAAACTTAATAAATTCTCTACAAAAAAATTTTCTCAAGTGCTTAAAACTTCAAATGTGTTTGTTTTGTTCTTTTGAACGGGTTTTTGTCTTTTTTAAAATCGCTTTTTTATTGGTTGTTTGCATTTATCTGTAAAATTAGTATTATAATAAAAGAAGATAAGAAACAGTAAGTAGTGGGTTTCTTGAGGAAACCTTGAAAAGGCCAGGGAGTCATTTTTCCATGTGAGGTAGTAAGGGTGGTACCCTTGTCAACCTATTTGGCGCCATAAATGGATTTCGTGAAAGGTCTAACCAAAATTATAACTATTCTTCAACTTACTCTTTTCTCAATCTTCTTATTTTCGTGGTAGGCGGAAGGTCAAATAATAAAAACTTCACCATACAGTTTCACTAATTTTATTACGTCCCTACATGTTTCACACCTTTATTGGTGCCTCTTCAGGGGAAAAAGTTACAAAAGTAAAACTTACAGCCTCAACCTGAGGAGGATAACCTTCCACCAGTACGGCCACGTCTAGACTGATCATGGTCTGAAAGAATTCAATATGGCGAAAAATAATCAGCTGATCGATAATCGATATGTCATACTTTTAAAAATTAATTTCCAGAAGAAATATAGTCCTAACAATTAAAACCATCTTCCCACCTTCAAATTAAAACATAATTTTACTTTTTGTCAAATAAGTTAATAAAAATAGTATTCAAATGTAGCATTTCCGTTTTTTTATTTACCACTTTCTTTCTATTTTTTATGATATGGATATTTTCCTTAATTCTTCTTTTCAATCTATTTCTTTCTTTACCTAATGTGCTAATATTTTCAAAATCAAAACTATGTTTATATTTTACAGCATGATAAGCCAACGCTGTTTTATTCTCTCCTTTATCAATACTTTGCGCATGCTGTTTAATTCGTTTTCGAAGTAACTGTTCCGATTCCCGTATATATGATTTATTGCAACTATTGCAGTTAATTTTGTAGATATTGTATTTAGTTTCCCTTAATTTTAATTTATCTTTAATATGACTAAAGCTATTTTTTATTCTGTTGTCATATTTCCAAGATATCCTGCCTATATCCTTACATATATGTCTTATTTTGCTGGAAATTATTGGGTTAAAATTGAAGCCAAAATAACGGCATGGTTCTGTATTCTGATCTTCTAAAAAATTACTTCTTTTACTGCCTAATTGTTCATTAATATGATTATTATATGAAGTTGTGCTTTCTCTCAATATATCTTTGTCCTTCTCCGTTCGGTTGAGGCTGTAAGTTTTACTTTTGTAACTTTTTCCCCTGAAGAGGCACCAATAAAGGTGTGAAACATGTAGGGACGTAATAATGTTAGTGAAACTGTAGGGTGAAGTTTTTATTATGTGACCTTCCGCCTACCACGAAAATAAGAAAATTATAACTGTTTCAGGCTTTCGAAACGACACTAGTCATAAGAACGGAACCGCGCTAAGATGACGCAGTTCCTGCGAGCCGGACTTTTTATTGTAAAGAGTCTTTTAATTATTAAATAAGAATATATTATATTGAAGTATACAGAAACGTGAAAAAAGCTCAATCCAGGGGAGTGAGACTTTTTCAATAAGCCAAGATTTTTTATAAGTTCTCTTCGGTTGTTTTCTAATTTTTTCCTCATCCTTAAGAAGCGTTAAGAATAGAATCTAAGGATACACAGAGGAAGTCGGGCGTATTTTTTGTAACTGCTTTTTCCATTCGAGCTCTCTTTTCTCTCCATCCCGGATTTAATGGTTTATTGTGGTGTTAAACGGCTTGTTAAATACGTAAATAATTTAATTGTGATTCTGTTTGTGGGGAGGAAGGCGTCGATCGAGCTGGCCAATGGCCCGAAGTTCCGCGAGCCGTGGGAACTTCTAGTCTCTCTCCTCCGACACCATTAATCTGGAATGAAATGGAATTTAAGAATTTGTTTCATTTAAGTACTTAATTTAATAGAAAAATGTATTTATTTCGTTTGACGTCGGATTATTATTATACACCGCTGAAATTAATTTAAACTCTGCGGTATTTATTTTAAAGGGGTTTGTACAAAACTCCCATAACAAAGGCACACACAAAAAAAGTCCGACTCACAGGAACTGCATCATCTTAACGCGGTTCCGTTCTTATCCCCAGACTCATTTAGAATGATTAAAAAAGAAGCTGTTATTATTATGGGTCCACATTTCTAGAAAGGTCTTGATTTACGATCTTACCTGGATGAGTCGGCCAACCCTCCCTAGGAAGGACCCCGCTAGGCAGTTGAAAAGCTATATCTTGGAAATCCATATCTCAAACATTAAATTGTTTTTCTTATTTTTCTTAACCTGATTTATTATCAAATACATTATCCAACTATAAGCAATTAAAAAATAACAAGGAATAAAAACATACAAAAAGAACAGTTCGAATAAGCGAAATCAATTACTTTAAAGTTTTAAGCACTTATTTCTCCGATTGACATCGCGTGATAAAAACTTTCATCAGAACCTTTTTTGTAGAGCATTTAGTAAGCTTTCTAAAGGTATTCTTCCGTTTACCAAGATTCTCAACCTTTTTCGAGATATTAAGGAAAGTACAAAGTTACCAAAACTTTTTATGTCTGTTAATAAAATATTTTATTCTAACCCTTCCTTAACTCCGTCTAAGTACCCAAACCAAAAACGGTATTTAAAAACTATTTTTCCAATTTTCTCGAAAACGGTTAAGGCTATCGCCTTGAAAATGGTTTCATTCGTTTTCCTAGCCCAAGAAGCCTATAAAACGAGTACTTACAAGCTTATGAACGTACGTTTTATAGGCTTCTTGGGCTAGGAAAACGAATGAAACCATTTTCAAGGCGATAGCCTTAACCGTTTTCGAGAAAATTGGAAAAATAGTTTTTAAATACCGTTTTTGGTTTGGGTACTTAGACGGAGTTAAGGAAGGGTTAGAATAAAATATTTTATTAACAGACATAAAAAGTTTTGGTAACTTTGTACTTTCCTTAATATCTCGAAAAAGGTTGAGAATCTTGGTAAACGGAAGAATACCTTTAGAAAGCTTACTAAATGCTCTACAAAAAAGGTTCTGATGAAAGTTTTTATCACGCGATGTCAATCGGAGAAATAAGTGCTTAAAACTTTAAAGTAATTGATTTCGCTTATTCGAACTGTTCTTTTTGTATGTTTTTATTCCTTGTTATTTTTTAATTGCTTATAGTTGGATAATGTATTTGATAATAAATCAGGTTAAGAAAAATAAGAAAAACAATTTAATGTTTGAGATATGGATTTCCAAGATATAGCTTTTCAACTGCCTAGCGGGGTCCTTCCTAGGGAGGGTTGTGTGTAAATTTTTAGCAAATAATTTAGCCCAAGTCCGGCTCGCAGGAACTGCGTCATCTTAGCGCGGTTCCGTTCTTATGACTAGTGTCGTTTCGAAAGCCTGAAACAGTTATAATTTTCTTATTTTCGTGGTAGGCGGAAGGTCACATAATAAAAACTTCACCCTACAGTTTCACTAACATTATTACGTCCCTACATGTTTCACACCTTTATTGGTGCCTCTTCAGGGGAAAAAGTTACAAAAGTAAAACTTACAGCCTCAACCGAACGGAGAAGGACAAAGATATATTGAGAGAAAGCACAACTTCATATAATAATCATATTTATGAACAATTAGGCAGTAAAAGAAGTAATTTTTTAGAAGATCAGAATACAGAACCATGCCGTTATTTTGGCTTCAATTTTAACCCAATAATTTCCAGCAAAATAAGACATATATGTAAGGATATAGGCAGGATATCTTGGAAATATGACAACAGAATAAAAAATAGCTTTAGTCATATTAAAGATAAATTAAAATTAAGGGAAACTAAATACAATATCTACAAAATTAACTGCAATAGTTGCAATAAATCATATATACGGGAATCGGAACAGTTACTTCGAAAACGAATTAAACAGCATGCGCAAAGTATTGATAAAGGAGAGAATAAAACAGCGTTGGCTTATCATGCTGTAAAATATAAACATAGTTTTGATTTTGAAAATATTAGCACATTAGGTAAAGAAAGAAATAGATTGAAAAGAAGAATTAAGGAAAATATCCATATCATAAAAAATAGAAAGAAAGTGGTAAATAAAAAAACGGAAATGCTACATTTGAATACTATTTTTATTAACTTATTTGACAAAAAGTAAAATTATGTTTTAATTTGAAGGTGGGAAGATGGTTTTAATTGTTAGGACTATATTTCTTCTGGAAATTAATTTTTAAAAGTATGACATATCGATTATCGATCAGCTGATTATTTTTCGCCATATTGAATTCTTTCAGACCATGATCAGTCTAGACGTGGCCGTACTGGTGGAAGGTTATCCTCCTCAGGTTGAGGCTGTAAGTTTTACTTTTGTAACTTTTTCCCCTGAAGAGGCACCAATAAAGGTGTGAAACATGTAGGGACGTAATAAAATTAGTGAAACTGTATGGTGAAGTTTTTATTATTTGACCTTCCGCCTACCACGAAAATAAGAAGATTGAGAAAAGAGTAAGTTGAAGAATAGTTATAATTTTGGTTAGACCTTTCACGAAATCCATTTATGGCGCCAAATAGGTTGACAAGGGTACCACCCTTACTACCTCACATGGAAAAATGACTCCCTGGCCTTTTCAAGGTTTCCTCAAGAAACCCACTACTTACTGTTTCTTATCTTCTTTTATTATAATACTAATTTTACAGATAAATGCAAACAACCAATAAAAAAGCGATTTTAAAAAAGACAAAAACCCGTTCAAAAGAACAAAACAAACACATTTGAAGTTTTAAGCACTTGAGAAAATTTTTTTGTAGAGAATTTATTAAGTTTTCGAATGGTCACTATCCATTTACCACGACTACCCAACCGTTTTCGAGATATTAAGAAAAATCCCAAAATTTATAAAATATTTTATTCGAATCCTTCCTTGACTTTAAACGTAAGCAAACTTTAAACATCTTAGTTTAAATGGATTTTGAACATTCAGAACACATTTCAACTCAAACCCATGATTCAAAGTACCCTAACCAAAAACATTATTCGACAATTATTTTTCATTTTTCTCGAAAACGGTTAAAGCTACCGCCTAAAAAAGGGTTTCGTTCGTTTTTTCTAGGCTATGAAACCAATAAAACTAGCACTTGCAAGCATATGAAGTAAGCGTATCGATTTTTTTCGCGCGAATGTCGCATCAAAAACCATGCTCCGCTGGACGGATTCTGCTGGTTAACGAACTTGACCTTTCAAATTAGACAAAAGATTCCAAAATCATCACAAATATATATAAAAATCACCTGTTTGACCAATTTTGACAAAACTTGGCACACAAGTAGGTGCGGGGAGTCTCGTAGGCTAGGTCAAAATAGTCAAATTTCAAAATTTGACTGCACCATGATGACACCCAATAAAAAATATTTTGTTATTTTTGTAATTAAAATGGATTTTATTTATTTTATACATACATTTTTCCCAAGAGTATATTTGCAGTATTAATATAAAAGTTGCGGTGGAAAAAAGACCTTAGATTATGCCAAATCCTAGTTATGAAATTAAGGGAAGCATACCCTGTCTTTTTATGGAGGCCACCTTCAACCTTTGGTTTACTTCTTTAAACCCTAGAAAAATCTAGTTTTTTTTAATACATTGGTTAACTATTGTTGACATTTTGACCTATTTCACTAAAGGCTTCAAGAGGGATTGTTTCGACTTACAGACAGATAGATGCCTTGTCTAAAGGAATTGTTTTATCGCCGAGTCAGTTCCATATTTTGGGATAATTCGCTGCGCCTATAGAAATCATGTTATTTGGACAACAATGTTGCTTTATGCAAGTTTTTCACACAATGCTGAATGAGGGATTGTTTGATCTTAGAATAGAATCCTTTTTTTTTTTTTCTTTTTTTTTTTTGTTCTTGTTTTAAGGCATGTCAGCCACACGGGCGATTTATGCCTTGATTGGGGTGACAGATAGCGCCACCACCACAGACAGGACCCGACCAGGCGAGAGCACGCCCACCGATATCGCAGGCCCCTCTCTAGATGAGGGTTTACAGTATACTGCAGATAATAGAATCCTTGTCTACAGGAATTGTTTCATGTTCGAGCTTTTTACATCGTCTACAAATTTGTTTTTTGGACAACATTTTTTTGCTATTGTTTCTTTTAGGGAGTCTTTCACTCAAGGCTGAATGGGAGATTGTTTATCCTTAGAGACAATAGACAAAGACAGCCGTTGTGAATGAGATAGACTCTAGATATTTCTATTTCACTCCTTGTAATCAGTTGAGAATATCGTAAAACATTGTCTACAATAACTGTTTCATCTTGTAAGCTACGATTAACTGGCTTAGGAAAATACTACTTATGAACAATTCTCGTCTTCCACGGAAAAATTGTTGAGGTCCGCTTGCAGTTGCAGGAAATCCTTACGGTTACGCGCAGTTTATTGCAGTCTATCATAGACAACATTTATTTTCATGTTTCCTGATAATTAAATCCCACAAAAGTGTCTGCCCTTCTGCAATTATTTTCAAATATGTTTATTGAAGACGCTGTTTAAATCGCAGCGTGAATAAAGCACTTCATTTAATATTAAAAATAAAACTAGGTACTTTTTTCTTTTTTTTTTTAATTTTCATTTTAACACCCTTAAAAGTGCCTGCCTTATTTATTATAAATTTGAAAATTGCCTTAATTTGCCATTTTTTTTCATTAATAATAGTTGGCTTCTGAATAAAACTCTACTTTTGGGCAATATTGTTTTGCACCTTTCCCCTATGCGCAGTACCTGGTGTTCCAAGGTATGTCCAGGAAACACATATTTACCTTCTTATCTACCTAAGAGGTACATTATAGCAAAATTTCAAGGTGCATAAAACACTTCATGAAAAGTGCGTTGCCAGCTCTCGGTCTATTAAGGAAGTTTTAAACGCGGTGGTGTTTGAATGTAAAGATTTTGAGGAATCAGAACAGTCTAGACCAAGAAGAATATGGGAGCAAAATTGGATTAGTAGAAGAGCCATTCATGGAGCGAGCTACCAACTCCTTATGGAATTGGCCTCTGAAGATACCATGGAATATTAATATGCTATCAGGATGACTGAAGACTCATTTAATACATTTATGAGACCTCCGTTGCCAGCTAAAGTGAAATTGCACGCTATTTTATACCTGTTGGCAGGCTACTAAACAGAAAAATAAAACTTGCTTATATTCACTGTCAGAGATGGGCATAATTTTATTTATAAAAAAAAATACGAATTTATTCGTACTTCATATATTTGTGAATACGAATATAAATAAATTCGTACTTCATATATTTGTGAATACGAATATAAATAAATTCGTATTCATAAGTGTGAATACGAATTTATTTTTATTCACATATATTAAATATAAAAATACAAATAAACTTTTATTCGCAAATTTTTCTGCAAATACAAATAAATTCACAGAAAAAATTGTAAATAATCACAAAATATGTGAATATTTACAAAAAATAAACAAATATTCACATATTTTGTGATTATTTACAAAAAATCAAGTGCTTACAAAAAAAATCACATGAAATTTATTCACAATCAAATTCGCAAATAAATTATGAATTTATTCGTATTACTATGATGAATTTATTCGTATTACTGGAAGATGGCGTTTGGGGCGAAATTCGCGCAAAAAAAATCGTAACGATACGATTTTTTTTGCGCGAATTTCGCCCCAAACGCCATCTTCCAGTGGGCGGATTCTGCTGGTTAACGAACATGACCTTTCAAATTAGACGAAAAATTTTTGTACCAAATTTCATCAAAATCCGACCATTCGTCTTCGACCTAGAGAGCGAACAGACAAATATATATGTATATATATATATATATATATATATATATATATATATACAAATTTTAACCACCATCATTTTCTAACTCACTAAACAGAAAAATAGAACTTGCTTATATTCACTGTCAGAGATGGGCATAATTTTATTTATAAATAAAAATACGGATTTATTCGTACTTCATATATTTGAGAATACGAATATAAATAAATTCGTACTTCATATATTTGTGAATACGAATATAAATAAATTCGTATTCATAAGTGTGAATATGAATTTATTTTTATTCACATATATTAAATATAAAAATACAAAAAAAATTTTATTCGTAAATATTTCTGCGAATACAAATAAATTCACAGAAAAAATTGTAAATAATCACAAAATATGTGAATATTTACAAAAAATCAAGTGCTTACAAAAAAAATCACATGAAATTTATTCACAATAAAATTTGCAAATAAATTATGAATTTATTCGTATTAAGATGATATTACAAGAGTTGATTTTTTTTTTTTTTTTTTTTTTTTTTTTTTTTTTTTTTTATGGAGGTACAGATGACAAACTGTGTCCCTGCAGCATGGCTGGTGGTCCCGCGGCGGACTCGGGGTAAACAAAAAATCTAGGCGCTAATAACCTAGACGTTAAACGCTTTAAAAAAAAAAAAAAAAAAAAAAAATCAACTTTCGTAATATCATCATAATACAAATAAATTAATGATTTATTTGCGAATTTTATTGTGAATAAATTGTTATAATGTGAATAAATTTGTCTATTTAGTCTGATTTTTTTTGTAATCACTTTTTTTTTTTTTTAAATATTCACATTTTTTTGTGATTATCTACAATTTTTTCTGTGAATTTATTTTTATTCGCAGAAAAATTTGCGAATAAAATTTTATTTGTATTTTTATATTTAATATATGTGAATAAAAAGAAATTCGTATTCACACTTATGAATACGAATTTATTCGTATTCGTATTCACAAATATATGACATACGAATAAATTCGTATTTTTATTTATAAATAAAATTCTGCCCATCTCTGACTACATCCTACTGAGTTATCTTTTTTGCTACCGTCTGTGTATATTTGGGAATTTTGCGGGATATGTCCAGTTTGAGTAGTGTGTGGGGTGTTCTATAGCTTCTGTTTTTAGTGTACTTGTGTCTAGTTGTAATCTTGTTAATGTATATTGATTTGTGTGTTGTTCGAAAAGAGTTGTTTGCGGGAAAGGATGTAACACGCTAAAATGATTCTAACGATTGCATATTCTATTGTCAATAGATTCTAATGACCACGGACAGCATTGCATATTCTATTGTCAATAGATTCTAATGACCACAGACAGCATTGCATGTTCTATTGTCAATAGATTCTTATGACCACGGACAGCATTGCATATTCTATTGTCAATAGATTCTTATGACCACAGACAGCATTGCATATTCTATTGTCAATAGATTCTAATGGCCACAGACAGCATTGCATATTCTATTGTCAATAGATTCTAATGACCACGGACAGCATTGCATATTCTATTGTCAATAGATTCTAATGACCACGGACAGCATTGCATATTCTATTGTCAATAGATTCTAATGACCACAGACAGCATTGCATATTCTATTGTCAATAGATTCTAATGACCACAGACAGTATTGCATATTCTATTGTCAATAGATTCTTATGACCACGGACAGCATTGCATATTCTATTGTCAATAGATTCTAATGACCACAGGCATGATGGTTATGGAAATATGTTAGCGAGTGAACATGCTCTGCGTAACATGTTTATTCAAGAGGAAATTAAATCCAAACAGAAACATACGGAGATGGAGCTACAGACGCGCGTCTTGATGGAATATTGGACTTTAAAAGACAAAGGGAAGCCGACCAGATTAAGATAGATCGGTTCATGAAAACTGTTTATATGGCCCTCTCACCCGAATCAATTTATCCTAAATCTCTTTCCCCCGACCATTTCCAAGCGTAATTCTCAGCTGTGAGAAGGGAACAGTGCTTTACGTGAGCTTGGTAAGTGAAACCTGCTTCGATTTAGGCCGATATCCTGTGACGCAAACAATCACGAGCTAGCTTAGGAGCAATTTCGTTCCTTTTCAAATTGAAGTCGTGATAAAATGATTTGTAGGGGCCGACTCGACTCCCGGAGATGGGGTAATGAAAGCCCGCCCTACCTCACCCCTACTGTCCCCGCCTAGCAATTCCCTATGATTCAGGAGCATATTAGCTAGTCCTATTTCAAACAGGTAGAAACCTTTACCAAATCGGACAACTTCAATCCTCCCGATTTCCTTAACCACTTTACTCTTTTTTTTTATGACGCTCTGGCGTTTAGCACGCCCGATTTTGTGAAAATAACTTGTAGGTACAGTAGAACTTGGATACTTCGAACCCCTAGGGACTGATGAAAAAGTTCGAATTTTGCAAAATTCTAATTACAAAAGTTTCTAAAAATAAAGGGCTAAAAGATCGAACTTCATATTTTCACACAGTTTTTAACTAAAACAAAAAAAAAAGAAAAGTTTATACATTTTACTTTGAAGAAAACAAAAATTGCACAAATTGATGATAAAGTACATTAGTAATAAATAACTTAACAGGATCGACACAGGACTAGATTGCACTATATGCAACCTCCGGAAACCCGAGACACTCGCCCATTTTCTCATAGAATGCCCAATCTACCGATCTGCCCGCACTACACTTTCAAAATATGCACCCAGAAGCTGACGAAGAAAGCCTCAAATTGATTCTCTCACCTTCGAGTAAGGAGTCAATGTTCAGGCTATTTCGCTTTACCATCGAAGCTCTAATGATAAGATCATTTGTGCTTTTTGAGTTGTAAGTTCTGCAAGAGAGGCGAAAAACTCATTAAACTTCAGTCGTCAACTTTAAATGTGGAAAAAAATATAAGTATATAAAGAAGATTGAAACGAATATTATTATAATTAAGATTTAAATTATGTATATTTATTACGATCGAATGAGAAATGTTTTATTATTATGTGGGCGGTTAAAAATGTTCCATTATTATTATTATTATTATTTATTTATTATTATTATTTTTTTTTTGTAACCAGACCCCTGTAACTGTTTTTAAACAAAATACAGAATTTTTATCTATCTATCTATAAATAACTTTCCAAAAAAGTAAATTTAAAGGCCTTTGAAAAAGTCTGAAATATTTTTTCGCTTTTTTGATTGAGGCCTGTCGGAGATCACAATGACAGATTGATTTTATTGAATAAAAATGATTTATTGAATGAAAGTTATTCATTTATTTGATGTGTTCCGCCTCACTGGCAATCAACACGAAGAACAGCATCCTCTGAACCATTCATTCTAGCAAATCAGCATAGCTTATGTAATTGTATAAAATTTTAACTGTAAAAGACTTAGTGTTCTAGTAAATTGTACCTAGTATCTATGGAAGTATAATGTTATTTTTAAGTCAACAGTGCTTATTGCCATCAAATAATATTGTATAGTCCTGTATTCTTGAGGTAGGTCAGTATAGTGTTGATGTACTGGCTATCATTGCCTAGTAGTTCCTGCGTGTCATTCGGGATGTTCAAGTTGCATCGTCTTTGCCAGTCTGTCAGTATGTGTTTAATCGTAAGTTCTCTGTTACATATAGATAGATAGATGTGGTCGGGGCCACTTACTTATACTGCATATAGGTTTATCTCGTCTTGTCATTAAGTATTCGTGAGTTATGTCCAATCCTTAGTCTAGCAAGACTTATTTGTTCACATCTGTTATCTCGATGACTAGAAGGCCATTCGTCAATTGTGTTTTTTATTCTCTGGAGTTTATTGTCAGCTAGTTGTGTCCATATCTAGTCCAGAAATTTATTTATTCGAATGAAGCGTTTTTTTGAATGAAATTGATTTATTTGACTGAAAGTTTTTGTTAAATACAAGTGATTTATTGTAAAAATCTTATCTAATAAAAATGACTAAGTTTATTAACATTTTTGTTACTTTTAATGAAACTTAAAGTGATCTGTTCTAATTTAAAAGTGATATTGTTTCATGAATCTGAGTTTGTTCCATGAACCAAATTATTATAAATGTATAGAATTAATGACGGAAGAATGAAAAATAATTAATTATTCATTAAATAAAAAAAATATCAGTAAATGAATAAATGAATTGATTCTTATTCAATAAACATTTATTGAATAATGAGCATCCCTGTTATTCATGGAATAAAAAAATGAATCATTGGATGAATAACTTAATCAATGAATAAATTATTATTCAATAAAAAATTATTTGAATGATTATTGATTAAAAAATTTATTGAATAATGCCCTACTCTGTTCAATACATGCCCTTTTAGGTAAATACGTTCTGTACCGCTTTTTTTCCACTCCAAATAAACTAAGGATATTTGAGTATCATTACTAATATCTTGGAAGCCTAAAGGCACCAAGTTTATGGTACATTTTGGCAAACAAACAATTTCTTTTATAACCTACAAGGATAAATACATGAGACTCACTGGGGAAAACCATTTCTTTTAGCAATGAAATAAGTGCTTTAAAATCTTGCGATACTTTTCACTACCGCAGGGTGTGGTTGGACGGCATAAGGCTAACTCCAGGTCATCCTAGAATCCTTCCTAACAAGGAAGGTATTCGGCTGACAACTGGGGAGACCTGAGGCGTCGGCAAGTAACCTGTATCAAAATTGCATAATACAATTGAAATTGTAGATTGTAATATTCTGCAAATAAACAAATATATGAATACTTTTCACTAAAAATTGCGAAATTTCTACACGTTGAGAAAACGGTCAACAAGGTATTTTGGAAGAGGGGCAGATACTATTAAGGCATCTGATTCTTGACTATGCGGCATACTAGGGAGATAGTATGGTCAGTACTATGCTCTGACCAGCTGATTTTCCCCAATGAAGGTACCCATTAATAAATTAATTAGTGGCTGGGTGGCTTTGAACTGATGTCCTCAAGCATATTAGAGTGAATAAAATGCCTATTGCCCTGAATGTTTTTCTCTTACATTGATATAACACGATGCGGTAATTGATTTCTTTGTAATTACTCCATTTAATGAAATAATAACGGCAGCAGTATAGATGGCACTGATATGGTCTTATGGAGTTTAATATCGCCGTGGACGTCTGTTCTAAGGCCAAATCTTTATAAGTGCAGATTTTCTCACCATATTGTACCCGTGAATTCGTGGGGCTAAAATTAGGTCTTTACCTAATTTTAGTTTAAAATCACACTCTAATTTAGATATCGGACCTTATTTCGCTAATATTTTACAGTTCCTGGGAAGTGGACTGTGGGATACGAACAAAAAAATTCAAGAAGCGTACAGAAGCAGAATTTGTATTGTGCAAGGCCTCTGATTCGGCACAAGAAGGACGATCACAAAAGCCACTTGTGACTTCTTTGACTTAATAAGAGCAAGATGTGCTCGTGGAATTAATTTTTGTTGATTCTCCGGGTATTCTCGGCAATCACATTTATGGGAGCTATACAATCGGAGATCCCACATTTATGGGAGCTATACAATCGGAGATCCCACATTAATGGGAGCTATACAATCGGAAATCCCACATTTATGGGAGCTATACAATCGGAGATCCCACATTTATGGGAGCTATACAATCGGAGATCCCACATTTATGGGAGCTATACAATCGGAGATCCCACATTTATGGGAGCTATACAATCGGAGATCCCACATTTATGGGAGCTATACAATCGGAGGTTCCACATTTATGGGAGCTATACAATCGGAGGTTCCACATTTATGGGAGCTATACAATCGGAGATCCCACATTTATGGGAGCTATACAATCGGAGATCCCACATTTATGGGAGCTATACAATCGGAGATCCCACATTAATGGGAGCTATACAATCGGAGATCCCACATTTATGGGAGCTATACAACCGGAGGTTCCACATTTATGGGAGCTATACAATCGGAGATCCCACATTTATGGGAGCTATACAATCGGAGGTTCCACATTTATGGGAGCTATACAATCGGAGATCCCACATTTATGGGAACTATACAATCGGAAATCCCACATTTATGGGAACTATACAATCGGAGATCCCACATTTATGGGAGCTATACAATCGGAGATCCCACATTTATGGGAGCTATACAATCGGAGGTTCCACATTTATGGGAGCTATACAATCGGAGATCCCACATTTATGGGAGCTATACAATCGGAGATCCCACATTTATGGGAGCTATACAATCGGAGATCCCACATTTATGGGAGCTATACAATCGGAGATCCCACATTTATGGGAGCTATACAATCGGAGGTTCCACATTTATGGGAGCTATACAATCGGAGATCCCACATTTATGGGAGCTATACAATCGGAGATCCCACATTTATGGGAGCTATACAATCGGAAATCCCACATTTATGGGAGCTATACAATCGGAGATCCCACATTTATGGGAACTATACAATCGGAGATCCCACATTTATGGGAACTATACAATCGGAGATCCCACATTTATGGGAACTATACAATCGGAAATCCCACATTTATGGGAACTATACAATCGGAAATCCCACATTTATGGGAGCTATACAATCGGAAATCCCACATTTATGGGAGCTATACAATCGGAGGTTCCACATTTATGGGAGCTATACAATCGGAGATCCCACATTTATGGGAGCTATACAATCGGAGATCCCACATTTATGGGAGCTATACAATCGGAGATCCCACATTTATGGGAGCTATACAATCGGAGGTTCCACATTTATGGGAGCTATACAATCGGAGATCCCACATTTATGGGAGCTATACAATCGGAGGTTCCACATTTATGGGAGCTATACAATCGGAGATCCCACATTTATGGGAACTATACAATCGGAAATCCCACATTTATGGGAACTATACAATCGGAAATCCCACATTTATGGGAGCTATACAATCGGAGATCCCACATTTATGGGAGCTATACAATCGGAGGTTCCACATTTATGGGAGCTATACAATCGGAGGTTCCACATTTATGGGAGCTATACAATCGGAGATCCCACATTTATGGGAGCTATACAATCGGAGATCCCACATTTATGGGAGCTATACAATCGGAGATCCCACATTTATGGGAGCTATACAATCGGAGATCCCACATTTATGGGAGCTATACAATCGGAGGTTCCACATTTATGGGAGCTATACAATCGGAGGTTCCACATTTATGGGAGCTATACAATCGGAGATCCCACATTTATGGGAGCTATACAATCGGAGATCCCACATTTATGGGAGCTATACAATCGGAGGTTCCACATTTATGGGAGCTATACAATCGGAGGTTCCACATTTATGGGAGCTATACAATCGGAGATCCCTCCCCCGGAAAAAAAGATTTCCTCCTTATTCACGTTTAAGAAAAGAGATACTATTAGGTCGGGCAAAACGTTTGTGCGCATTTTTCTGGGAGATTTTTAAATAGTTTTAATAAAACACAATAGGGGTCTGTGAAAAAATAAATAAATAAATAAAACAAACCTTATATATAAAACATACTTATAACCAATGATATATTTTTCTTCTCAATATACAATTTCTATTCATCTTACAAGGAGCTTTTAAATTTCGGACGGATTCTGCTCATTAACCAAATTGACCTTTTATATTACAAAAAGTGTTTTTGAATCAAATTTCATCAAAATCGAACCATTTTTGAACCTTTGAGAGAGCCAACAGACAAAAATATGTATACAAATTTGAACCAATGTTCTTTTCGTATCTATGGGTTTTGAACCATGACGTTTTCTAGTTGCCCCATGAGGTCGACCACATAAGCGTGTTTCCTCTATATGGAGGGAGGGAGGAAACGCGGAAAGAACCTTATCTTTCTATCTATCCAATTCATTTGGGCAGCAACTTCAGTTGATTTATTGCATTATGCTTTTCTTATTTTCCTCACTCCGAATTAAGTTTGTTTTGAAAGAGAGTTCCACTTATGATTGGTTGTGAAAGGTTTAGGCGTGTAAGTTGCCTGTATGAGATGTGAGGGAGGCAGATGGTAGAAGTGGTGGGAGAGGGACATTATGAGAGAGTGGAGGCAAGCTGTCTGCAAGTCAAGGCCAGCTATCAGGGCAAGCTTTCATCTTACCGCCGCTAGGATCTATACCTGCTCTTCTTTCCTAGTATCGGTTAGGAATCCCTACTTCCATCATCAGCTATTAGGGCGTTTTATCATTGGAAAGACGATGTTCGAGTCGGAGGAACTGCGTCATCTTACCGCCGCTAGAATCAATACCTGTTCTTCTTTCCTAGTATCGGTTAGGAATCCCTACTTCCATCATCAGCTATTAGGGCGTTTTTTCATTGGAAAAACGATGTTTGAGTCGGAGGAACTGCGTCATCTTAGCCCGCTAGAATCTATACCTGCTCTTCTTTCCTAGTATCGGTTAGGAATCCCTACTTCCATCATCAGCTATTAGGGCGTTTTATCAATGGAAAAACAATGTTCGAGTCGGAGGAACTGCGTCATCTTACCGCCGCTAGAATCTATACCTGCTCCTCCTTCCTAGTATCGGTTAGGAAACTCTACTTCCATCATCAGCTTTTAGGGCGTTTTATCATTAGAAAAACAATGTTCGAATAGGAGGAACAGCGTCATCTTACTGCCGCTAGAATCTATACCTGCTCTTCTTTCCTAGTATCGGTTAGGAATCCCTACTTCCATCATCTGCTATTAGGGCGTTTTATCAATGGAAAAACAATGTTCGAGTCGGAGGAACTGCGTCATCTTACCGCCGCTAGAATCTATACCTGCTCCTCCTTCCTAGTATCCGTTAGGAATCCCTACTTCCATCATCAGCTATTAGGGCGTTTCATCATTGGAAAAACAATTTTCGAATCGGAGGAACTGCGTCATCTTACTGCCGCTAGAATCTATACCGGCTCCTCCTTCCTAGTATTGGTTAGGAATCCCTACTTTCATCATCAGCTATTAGGGCGTTTTCTCCAACGGCGTACTCTAATCCCTTCATTTTCGTGCAGTATTATGTTTGAATAGGCAGATGATTTTTTTCTAATCTTTACTTTAACACGTCTAGTTTGAAAAGTGTTCTTCCACATCTCGGAGGAAGCCGCAACTTTTTTGTAATCATAGCTGTTCTCAATGCTTATTTAAAAATCATAACGTATAGCGCTGTAAAGCGATCGATTGATAATTTTTCTATCCCTCTATTACAATTATATATTACTCATATACTGAAAATGGAAATAAATTAATGGGAATACCCATGAAACAAGGAAAAAATCATCCTGTTCCTAGATCCTGTAGCTAATATAGTGCGAATATCACAAACTAGATAATCGTAATCAGCGCTTTCGAAAATCGAATTTTTTCCGCTCTGGCAGTACTGTCGGCACACAGTGGTACCAAACGCCTCATTTTGGGGAAAAAACTGTCGGTACTTGAATCTTTCTGATTTCGGAATCATTTTTAAGTATTGTTTTGTGCCAAGTCGAAGGAGACCACTGCCAATCCGATAGAATATTTTTTTGGAAGATAATCGGGTTTTATATAACAAAAACCGTGAAAAACAGCAAGTATTTAACTTAGAAAAGTCATATTCTACCTAATTTGTTGAGATATGTTAAATATTTTAAAATGTATTTTCGAGTGCTGAGTTAAATAAGTTTACAACCAATCTAATACTGTTAACTGTTCTCGACGTATTCCACTTTATTACAATTTTCGCTTATAACGGGTAAATTTTGACAGTTTCACGCGAGATATTAGGTGGATCTTACTGTTAATGTTAAGTTACTTGCTATCGAAAACTGTTCAACAACTCTCTGCAGAAAATAATAATGATAAACTCGTGATATAATAGCTTCATTCATTTTATTGGGCTGTGCATAAATACGGCCAAGTGAAGGCAGCAGCTTCAAAACATGAACTTTTAGGCAAAACTATGCGGAGAGGATAGCTAAATACCGCTTTTTTTCTACACCAAAAAAAAAAAGTCCGTCACGTAGGAGCTGTCATAACTAATTTGGGTAGTGTAGACTGCTTTCCAGAACAATTTGCTTAAAATATCCTACATAAATAAAATAAAAACATGAATAGTTTTCTTATAAATTTGTAATGAGTAATTATTAATTTGCTTCCAGAGTTATGTTTACACATGGTACCTATTACACTACGTAATAAATACAAAAAACCTCATATTATCGTATTTTGATCTAACGCAGGAACAGGATACAGTCACTCTAGTGGTAGAAAGCGCTCCTTGCGGAGGCTTTGTGAGCCTACGTCTGGCGGGCTTTTCTATTGAAATATATTACAAATTAAACCCCCGCTTTCTGATTGACCGATTCAGCTCATTTTTACAACACTTCTTTCTCATGAGTTACCCACGACGTATACCGCGTTTCGTTACAATACAGCAGAAATTACGACCGGTATGAGTATAATAGGAATTTGGGTCCGGAGTAAACCCCCCCTTCTAATGAACCGATTCAGTTTATTTTTACAACACATATTTACCTGTAGATTACCACTACGAATACCGAGTTTCGTCGAAATATACCAAAAATCACGGCTGGTAGTGGCGAATTGGTATTGTGGGTCCGGAGTAAACCCCCCCTTCTAATGAACCGATTTAGTTCATTTTTATATCTCAATTTTCTCTCTATATTAACACAACGAATACCAAGTTTCGTTGAAATATAACAAATATTACGGCTGACATAGTCAAATTAGTGTTAAGGGTTCCCGAACCCTTACCTTTACCCCGGTAAACCCCCCCTTCTGGTGGACCGACTTTGGTGGTTAACGAACTCGTTCAATCGTTTGCTAATTGAATGCTATATACCAAGTTTCGTGACGAAAAAACAAAAACTCTGGCCGCTATCGTGTTAACAGACATATATATATATATATATATATATATATATATATATATATATATATATATATATATATAAATTTTAGCGGGGGTCATTTTCGGTGTCTACTAGGTAGGATCGATAAAGATTTGAAGAAATTTTTCAAAAATTACGTCATGAGTCCAACCTCAATAGCTACTTTCCTTCGGAGGAAAGTGCTAAAACAAAGGATAACTTTGTTTCAATACAGATATCTTCACAACCTAAATGCACCAAGTTCATGGTACATTTTAGCCAGAAAAGAAAATTCTATCAAAAGCTACATATACACATGAAACATCCTGGGTAATATCAATTTTTTGGGAATAAAAGAAGTGGTATAAAATATTGTTCTACTTTTCACTAATAACTGAGAGATTTTTACTCGATGAGAAAACGCTCAACAAAAATATGTTTAGTGGTCAGAACTATAAATCAAATGGAATAGCAATATTAGAGCAGTACAACTAATTAGGTATAAAAAAAATGTTAGTTCAAACGGGTTTGAACACCTTCGGTTTTGAGGGTTTTTTCCCTCTCGGCACCACTGTGTCTCAGTTTGTACACATCTTATATTCAACACATACTTCCTGATATATGTCGTCCTTATAGTTCGAATGATTCTTATGTATTTTAACATTTTGTAGCTTTATGAAACATAGATGTCCCATCTTTTATTTTTTGAGCATCACAAATATATATTTATAGATTTTTTAGGTAAACACGCTACAACGACGCTGGTTCTGGGAGTTGTTCTTTGCAAAAAACGCTGAATGAATTCCAACAGCGCGAAGCGAGGCCACGAAATGGAGTTCCGCTTATTTCGACTAATCATCGCATTTTCATAACATAATTCCAGATAATTGTTTCCTGAGAAGGAATTCTGGATTATTTATTTAAAATAATTATCTGCATAAGTCTAGTTATTTTCCGCCGTTCAATAACGGAACCATGGTTTGCCTAATGGAGGCAAGCTGAAAACTTAATTGAACAAATGAGAAATTGTATTAATTTATAATTTACAATTAGTCATTTTAGTAGTGTTTTGCAATTAACGAGAGAAATTTAATTACCGTTACAGACCTAAATATCCTTCGTTATTTATAAATAGCTTAGAGTCAAAATTCCATTCACTCCTTCATTTTATCGTTTTACCCATTTCAATGCCTGGAAAGATTCATCATTTCACTTCAACTGCCCATTCCGTCTGTTATAACTAGGGACCGGATTTTTAGGATATAACAAGCATCCAATTAGGTTTTTGCTACAGGCATAATAGGTCTTTTTAGGTTTTTATTGAAAAATCGATTTTAGGTTTTTTTAGGTGATAAAAATGATTCCATAGATTCAAAAAATAAGTTCAACTTATTATAATTTATCATTAATAATTTCGATTAATTTATCATTGATAAATTAATATGCCTATAAATAGTGACAAAAATAAACAACAAATAATCTTATTTTATACAATTGTATATTGAGAAGGAAAAAAAGATGAGCAAATAAAAATAAAACGGAAAAAGAAGTTATTTTTTTAAAAAGAAGAATAAGTAGTCCGAATATTCAATAAAATATTTATTTAAAAAACAAAGTGAATGAAATTTATATAAATTAAATACATTTTAGAAATAAAGCAATGTTTAAAAAAAAATAAAAATAAATTAAATTATTTAATGAAACCTACATTAATAACAAAAATAAATAAGAACATAAAACAAAACAATCAAAATAAATATCTAAAGGACATTTTAAGTTTCTGTACTGAAGAGTTTTAACTTCTAAAGAACATGAGGAAGAATTTAACTGCCTATAGAAAGGTACTTAAGTATGTTAGAAACCAAATAATGAAATCTTGGAAAAATTTAAAAGGAAAAATTTAAAAGGAAAAATATGAAACTAAAATTGGTTTTACCCCTTGTTACAGTAAACTACCATATAGGTGCCCAGGTTTTCGAGGGTGAAACTCTTCATGTTGTCTTAGAGAACCGTCTTAAAAGCGGAGAAAGATAAGGATACGCCCGTTTACATGACAAGATATAGGAGGGTATTTTATCGCATCTTTTAGCTCCAGTGTTGACGATTCAAATGAGATTTTAGGGAAGTGACACTCCTAGTAAAATTTCCCTGAACATCTGGACCCGGGAAGATGCTATTAAGAAATTTTGTTTGACGGAGGAAATGAGTTCATTGAATTCTATTTTCTGTTTTAAAGATTAGGTCTGTCTAGGTCAATACATCGCTATTTCGGTGATTTTAGGTCATATCACCCTGAATAGGTTTTTTTAGGTTCTTCCAAATTTGCATGAATGATACTACAAGACGCGAATCGTATAAAAAACCGATCAATATCATGTTTAGGAGAAAGGAAAAAAAAAGGTGAAAACCTAAATCCGGTCCCTAGTTATAACATTCTAAAAAAATATTTCATCGATAACGAAGAATCATATCCAATCTTATATATACAGGGTGTTCAGTATTCGATGCCACCCCCTTTTTTTCACAGTTTTAGGAATTTCGAAAGGAAACTCTCAGGGTCATAACTGCTTCAAATAAAGTTTCTTTTCAGATTACAGTCAAGCTAACATAACTTAGGAATTTTCAATAGAATGCCATCTTTTTTATGAGGAATTCTTGTAGAAATCAAATTCAATTAAAATAAGCCTATATAAAAATATAGACCATGAGATCACATACTAGATTCAGTACTAGTTTTCACAGTACTCGATTCGATGTTAGTTAAGACTACCACAAGTATGTAATTACTAGAGCCCGGAAGTTAGGCATTTATTTTTGGGTGAAATAGGCAGGCAAATAGGCACTTAAAATACTGAAAATAGGCAGTACTGTAATTAAAATAGGCATTTATTAGGAGTGAAGACAAAGAGGAACCTTACTCATTAATAGCTACTAGCTGTTGCCCGCCGTGCCATGCTAAACCTACTTTCTGCTTCCATAAAATCAAAAATAAATTAGGAACCCCGTTCATTGTTTCGAACCCGTGACCTCCGAACTGTGAGTGATAAACCATTTTAACATAGCCTATGGCTCTATGGGACGACGAGACTTCCCGGATCAAGACCTACCAGTATTCCAAGTTGTGTCAAAATGTGTGGATTTGTATAAGGAACAAACGGACAAACAGTCAGACACGTGATTTTTATATATATATAAATAGATTTATCACAGAATTAGTGTACTTACTCTCAAGGGAATTACTTATCCTTGTTACAAGCAACAAGAAGATGCTTTTTCAAAGTATCAACTGTTATAGACCTTCTCAGAAAAAATGTTTTTCATCATGGCAAAACTTCCTCTGCATTATCTTATTATTTCTAAATCCGGAATCAGGTAATCAGGGCTGCGAGGAAGGAGATGTGACTTATTTCTCCCTTTCCTGATATTCATTATGCTTGTGCATTCCTTCTACTAAGGAAGGTTCTGTTATTTACAGAGGTTATATCCATGGGTTGGGAAAATAAGCTTTCGAATAGATATTTGTGACGGCAATTTGTAATTTAACTTGTGCAACCTTTTTTGTCTTCGATGAACGGAAATTCAATATGTGATTTTTGAAATGTTTAAATCGCAGAAAAAAATTGCATAACAAGCAAAACATGCAAAAATAGGCAACGGAAGCCAAAATAGGCAAAAAAGGCAAAATAAAAATTGTCGCTACACTTCCTAAATGCACGAAAATATATTTATTTCTATCTGATTCTTCAATATATCCATTCAGATAAAAAAGGCTTTTTGCCTAACTTCCGGGCTCTAGTAATTACAATCTATATAACGATTTTAAATGGGTCAGAACAAGCGTTACTAAACGTCCAGAAAGTATCTTCTATCAGTAGATTTAGTGAATTAATTCACTCTCAATTCTCAAAGAAAACATTTTTTTTTCTTCATCTCAGCTGATGGTGATGGCATATTAATTGAAGTTTAATATTTTGTAAATTACAAGATTTTAAAAAATGGTACCTATTCATATTTTTATTTTTTAGGGAGCATCGACGTCTGGGCCATTAGCGCCGTCATCCAGGGTGCAGCGAGGAATTTTCCCAACGAGCCGTGAGATGAGAAATTCCTGCCGCGGGTGGGACTCGAACCCATCATCTCCCCCATGAGAATCTAAGGCGTTAGCCACAAGACTACGAGGAGACTCCTGATAACTTGTTTTGTTTCTTCTAACTCGATTTTCTCCAAAAAGAAGCTAAAACGGGCAAATCTCTAAATTTCTTAGTTTTTCGATCCCCTATACGCTCCTGAAGTTTTGCCATTTAAATTCGGGACACCCTGTAGATGTATAAATATTTGAACGCCTCCTACTTTCCAAACGTGTGGCTGTTCTCTTCGGGACCACCACATCGCGCAGCAATGAGAAGTCGCTATAAGTGGGTATCAACTCTATAGGGAGGAAGGATCGCGATAAAATGAAAACTTTGAATATACAACATATACACACTGTCGAGAAATGGACAAATGGGCTTACAGGTGTTGCCCCGTGTAATCCGCAACAAACATAAGCCAAAATGTCATTGGCAGAAAATTTTTGTCGATTTTTATTGGCTCCATTATTTATGCTTGGCTTAACGCCTCGAGGCGAAATTACCTTCCACCGGAGGAGGTCGACATGTCATTTTCGATACAGCGTACCGGTCAGGAGAGGCGGCACTTTGATCCCGTGAACCCTTTAAAGCTCAGCCATGGCCAAAGGGGAGCGAAGAGCCCAACAAATAACTCAATTTTGTCAAAAGGGCTGAGCCGGTGAGGCTTAAATGCCCTGCGGTAATGTGGAGCATCTAAGTCATCACCATAAATTCTAGAACGGGGGGGGGGGCTTGGGATGAAGGTGTCTGTTGAGCCCAGCTTTATGGGCCTCTTAGCGTGTTCAGTGTCCGCTCCCCCGGTATTAATAAAACACAAAAGACCTCTGTCTGTCTCTGGGATCCAGAATCTTTTGCAGGAATCCCGACTAATTTGCAAGCAAGTAACGGCGAAGTTACATTTCTTCATTTCAGAATGGGAATAATAAAAATATGAGGGGTCTCCCGGTGGTCTAGCGGCTAGCGCCTTAGTTTATCATGCGGGAGGTGGTGGGTTCGATTCCCACCGGTGCACAGTGTAACGTCCAATGGACAAAAACCTAAATTTTTGTTTTCTTATATTTAATTTTTAACCCTCTAGCTAAGTTTAGAAACTATTCAAGGAATTAAAATCGTATAAAACTAATAAATATTAGTTTTATTTTGATCAACAAACACATTAGCAGTATTATAAACAAGGCAAAGTCTTTAAAACCTGTTTCATACCAACAATCAGTTTGAGCCTCTCTCGTTGAAGATAGGACCGTGTTTTTATTAAGTCATCCGAAGGAAATTACGTCAAAACTATTCCTTTTTTATCTGATATAATTGATTATGGGTAATTATTCCCTTATTATTTATCCTGAATTATTCTTCATTGATCTTTGAAATTTTTTTTAAGTATATAATTTTGATAGACCATAGCAAAAAAAACTTCATCTGAACAGATCCCAAGTTTTTTAGAGCTTAAAGTTTACCTCATGTAATTTAGGAGGGTAATTTAGTTTGCTGAAATTTGCCGATTCCAACGATTTTTATTTTTAGATCCATCATAATTTTTTCTTCCAAGTTTGAAAAAAATGTGGATAAATCCAAGAAAACGGTATTAATCCTTGGGCAAATGATTCAATTTAATCTGCAGGATGATCCTGAAGAAATATTAAGCAATATTAAAAAGACTGCCAGTTTAGTCCTATATTATATGTAAAGAATGTGGGAACGTGTTCACCGCAGAGAAAAAACTCTTATATAAATATTAGTGACCCGGCTTCCTTAGAGGCAGACATAGAGCAGAGTTTACAGCGTTGTGTGAGAGATCGAAAAAGCGCCGGATTCTTCAGATATCTGGCAAAGAGCTTTCTTTAAGGAGAAAAAATATAAAAAGACAAAGCAAAATCAGTCCAGACATTAATGAATGTATAATAGAGGATGACATTAATAATCAAATAGATATTGGTTTTGATATAAGTTTACATTCTCAAGAATCCAAAAACGATTCAGACTCGGAATTAAGAAATTATTTAATAATTTCATAGAAAATGGTAAAATATTATTATTCTATGGCAATAATACTATAAATATAATTTACTACTTTACTATTACTATATTATATGTTACAGTTATAATATATTTTATAATATTGTTATTAATAATATTATTACCGGCTATATTATTTCTATTAATATTACAAATATTACAATTAATATTATTATAGCCGTATAGTATGCATTATTATACTATTGTTACCTTGTTTTGAGTTGATTTCAATTAATAAAAATGTTTATTTGAAAATAACTAGTGGTTAATGATTTTTGTCCATAATCCTCACTATTTCGTTACACTGTGCGGCGGCAGGAATTTTCTCATCTCACGGCTCGTTGAGAAAATTCCTCGCTGCCCCTTAGATGTCGGCGCTAATGGCCCAGATGTCGATCCACCGTAAAAAAAAGTAATAAATAAATGAATAGGAACAAAATGTTGAATTTCAATTGATATGCCACCACCATCAGCTGAGGGATTGTGTTATCCAGTTTGTTGGATGCATTGAGGTGCCGAATAGAAACGCTGATGTTTTAAGTTTCATAGACCACGAATATAGTAGACATTCAAATTTGTATACATACATTTCTTGATCATCTTCGACCGAGACAGTAATTTTTTAAGTCGACCTGAAGTCAGCGCTTGAATAGCACATCATACTATAGTCCGCCCGCAAACAAAAGAACCAGAAGGGGCGTGGCCGGCAGGGAGCTAGGTAGGCCTTACGTAGCTATGGACTGGTTTGCAGAGCGTGTGCACTACCTGTTTGTTCTGTTTATGGGTGGACTATAGTCATATACCAGTGATCAAGAGTGATCCTTTGAAAAGTACGGGTACTTTTCATAGTTTTTAGGCTCCTGAAGAGGCATCCGAGGACATGAAACATATAGAACCATTTTAATAAATTGATTTAAATTCGTTAGCTTTCTGTCGAAACAAGGAAGAATAAGGATTTACCGAAAAAAATCACTATAACGCCTTTACTGAGAAAACATACAGGGATAACGCTTAGCACGTATGCCCCTAATTGCGAAAACAATATAATGCATAAATACCTTATAGAACCACCAGACAAAAAAATCGGTAAGCAGGCCACTAAATTTCATAGTTACCATTGATTTTTTAAAATAGTAACCTTTTAATTAATAAATATTGCTTGCTGAAATATATTCTGCTTATTTTCATTTATGCTTTACTTACAAATACAGGTTATCTAAGGGCTAGTTAGAAACCTTATTATATAAATACAGTAGCAAAAAAAAAAAAAAAAATACTTTTAGTAGTGATTACAGTGATTTTAAATACTTTTCATTACTATATAAACTTTTGATTACTATATTTATATAATATGGTTTCTAACCTTAGAGAACCTGTAAAGAACTAATAGATAACCCGCAAAGAACCTGTAAGCTAATCAGTAAGTACTGTGGCGGCTAAAGGGGAGGGCTTGGGGAGCTTAGCCCCCCCGAATGAAAATTTACAATATTTTTCGATTAAGTTAGAAAAATAAATTGTTTAGGAAAATAATAGTAATAAGTTCTAATTAATGCATGTTCTTAGTTTATCAAATACTTTCTTAATGTTGTCCGGGTGCCTGGTTATAAAAATTTGATTCTACACCCCCAGGCACAGCGGTAAGCCCATACTAAATTAACCTCCCCCCCCCCTATGAGTAAGTACCAAAATCACGACAGATACTTCAAAGTAACTGGATGTAGTCTTCTCAAGAATACCCGGTGAATGAATTGTAAAGGTAAGTAGAATAATTAGCTTAGTACAAATACAGAAGAAAGGGAAATGAAACGAGACAAGATGGCCCGGGACAGTATGATCGATAATGCGGGAGGCTGCCAGGAGTCCCTTTGGCGCAGTGGATAGCGCGTTGGACTTCTAATCCAAAGGTCGTGGGTTCGATCCCCACAAGGGATGGCAATTTTTTTTTCTTATTTCGTCAAATTATGTTAAATATATTTAATAGGAAGACAAATTATGAAATGGATTAATTTGAAATTCATACACTGCAATTTTAATATTCTTTTTAAGAATAAACGTATCTTAAAAAAAATAAAATTGAAGGACTCGTTTTATCGTAATCGCGAACATTTTTTTTCTAAGGTCTATAACATTTTATACCTAAGAATAATAACATTCCAGACGCAATGATGACGCAGCATTGTCGGACTTTTTTTATAAGTTTGCTGACATCTTTTTAATATTTTGTCAACTCTAAATGGCATTAACGTTAATCATTTCCTGTCATTTCCGATTGTGTGGTAATTATTCTGTAATAAATAACAATATATATTTCTATAATTATGTTGATATTATTAACTGTTTCATTTCCCCACAAATAATTAAAAAAAAAGTAAAATGCTCATATTTTCAGAAAAAAAATAAACAAATGAGCATTTCTACCCAGTAGATTCTATTCTTTTTTTAAAAAAATTACCTTGGTACGCTTTAAAAATTCAAAAAGCCGCTTCATTGTGTATGTGTGATTGCCTAAAATTTCATGTAAGAAGTCTGTTTCATGTGAGAGCTGTCTTTTTTTTTTTTTGGTTGCTCATGAACTCTGCAAGCTGCACATTGTATGCAAATCGGTGGAGGATCTTTTGACAAGAGTAAATGAACAGTGCATGGGCGTATATAGAAAATAATTTCGGAGGGGGCTGGGAAAATTTCGGGGGGGGGGCTGAGACCATTTCCGGTGTATTGAATACTAACAATTTAGATCTTGGAAGAGTTTTAGCCAACTTAAACGCTATTACACCCAAAATAGAATATGTTTTATGAACTAAATGATCTTATTTAATTTATTTTTAAGGGTTTTATAACATTTTTACCGATCAAATCAAAATTTCGGGGGGGGGGCGCTGCAGCCCCTCAGCCCCCCCTTATATACGCCCATGGAACAGTGTGGAGTGAACTTGAACTAGTGTGAGGTTTGTATGTCCAATTCTTAATCGGGTTAAGACCACCTCTTTTGCTATCTCGTTTGTTGATATGTTCCATGACTTAACACTATCCTACTTTTTTAGGAGTCTGTTATTCTTATTTCTTGCCAGACAGTTCGCCATGCAGCCTCCGATATTTGCGAAAACTAGTACAAAAATACTTTGCCTAAAATAAAAGGTCGAGTTTTTTTTTTTCATTTATTCATTAAGAAGATAATCAACAATCTGTTCCTGATACCAGATACAAATTTCTAATCATTATTCATTGTAGTAACTTAAATTCGAGCAAAAGTTTTATAATACAGGAAATTAAAGTAAAATAAAACCTATGAACAGGGCCGCCACATCTCAGAGCCGGGCCCGGGACCTGATCACGGGCCCCCACTTTTCAGAGCCGGGCCCCACTTCTCAGAGTCAGACTGAAAATTCTAGTACTTTGCTATAGGACATTGTACATTCCTCAAAATCAAAACATTATGTATTTGGCGGAAGTACAGGAAGAGGAAGTGGATTGGGTCACCGTCTTTCCCGCCAGGCGAGGCCTGTGCTCTTCTTATATTTAAATTCAAAGTAAACACCGACCGACAATCGGTGCAGCAAAGGTCACTTTCGGGCTCTGAATAATAAAAAAAAATATAGATCCCATTCCAATAAATATAGGCTATACCCGTCTATATTTCTAAACCCCATTCTTTTTACAAGCTCATAATCTATACATTTAGCGAGGCCCGGCCGGCGGGCACCCTCGGCGGCCGGGCCCGGGACAACTGTACCCGGCCGTCCCCCCCATGTGGCGGCCCTGCCTATGAACACGTAAGAGAAAGTGTAACACCACAAATAGTATTAACCCAATTGTAGTACAGTACCAGTGTTGGGCAAAAATTATTCAGAATGATGAATAATGATTAATGAATAAATGTATTATTTCATTCATGAATGAAGAATAATTACTTTTATTCATTATTCGTTATTCTGTGAATGAAGTTTATGTTTTATTCACAAATTATTCGAATGATCATTCAGAATAAACATGTTTTAGTGAATAACGATAGATTTATTATAATGTTGGCAGCCAGAAATACGTATATATATGTGTGTTTGAGTAGGATTATTCAGTAGACCAACTAGAAATAAATAATAACGAATGATGAATAACGAATAATGAATAATTCTGTGAATAATTCATGATGTACTGTGTGAACAAGATAATTCAGTGAATTATTCATCATTCACTAAAAATTTATTCGAATGATCATTCGAATAATAATTTATTCGAATAATACCTAACACTGTACAGTACACAATGAAATATGTTGCAGACAAAAAATATATTTATAAAGAGATAACTTATAGTCATAAATTTTACAAGAATATGTGCTTCGGCATTCTATGGACATATCTTTTTAATGTGTTCCTATTAAAATAATCTAAATGCTTAATTAATTTTTTTTAATTTATTTTGTATCGACAAAAAAACTTTTTAGCCTGGTTATGAATAAATAACCAGAAGAATCAGCCTACTGCAACACTGTTACTTTTTCATGTTATTAGTGATTTCAGTTACGATGCCATATGATCTTTATTGAAGGTTATAGAACCTCATACAATTTGCTATTTGAAGAAGGTAATTTGATATTTTATAAATCTCAAAATGAACTTGTTTAGATTAAGTCGTACATTACAATTTCTGGTAGGTAATACTTACATTTTAAATAAATGTTGTTGTTTTTGTATATACGTTTTTCTTTTAATAACAAATAGACATATGTTATTAAATAACAGTATGATAAATCACTTATAGCATGGAAAAGTAACTGGTGTACGTAAAGTAAAAAAAGACCCCATATCTTTACACCTCGTCAAAAAAAGTGGAAGCAAATAGACGTTTCATACGATTTTTGTATTTTTTTTAAATATCTCAAAACTCGTTGGAAATCATGGAGATGTGGAGTTTCCTACAAAAACAGTTGTCTTCGTTTAACAGTAAAATGAGTGTTTGTGTAGGATCTGCGGTATATACTGGATAGTTCATATTCTGTCATATTAATCCACTAGAGTGCTCCAGTTAAAAAGGTAAGATCAATAACACAGACAAACAAAACAAAAAAAAGTTGTATTTTTCAAAGGAACCATAGATATATTGTTATGTCCATTGTTGTATCCATGGGCGTATATAAGGGGGGGGGCTGCCCCCCCCCCCCCCCCCGAAATGTTGATTTGTTAGGTTTCTATTTTGAGTGTAATAGCGTTTAAATTGGCTAAAACTCTTCCAAGGCCTAAATTGTTAGTATTCCATACACCGGAAATGGACTCAGCCCCCCCCCCCGAAATTTTCCCAGCCCCCTCTGAAATTATTTTCTATATAGGCCCATGGCTGAATCCGAATCTGGAGTCAGGTTTAAGGGCATTTGAAGGTCAAATTTCGTATGAAGTGGTTTCAGAAGAAATAACTAGAGCTTCAATGGTTTTGAGGGTCGCAGAATTCGAATCCGAGGTCTGTTTCACCCTATCCGCGCAGAATCAAGGCCATTTCAAGGACGAATATTATTATTTTGCAAAAAATTAATCTGCAGTCAACAATTTTGCAAAATAGACATATTTGTCCCTTAAATGACCTTGATCTTGTGCCGATGGGGTGAAACAGACCTCGGATTCGGATTCAGCGTGTCGAATACATAAGAATATATGTATTGTTTCTTTGGAAAATATCACTTTTTTTTTGAGTGCCTGTGTAATCAAATTGTAATCACAAAGGAATTTAGGTTCGTGCAGTTCTCTGCATTTATGTGGAGCATGTTCGTAAATATACTTGAAGCAGTTATTCCATCATTCTGATATTTTCACAATACCACCAATATCGACTATGCTATAAATAGTGGAGTTTAAGGTTTACAATGCGATAAAAAAAGCAATAAGCCAGCATTCTTTTCAGATGTTTTATGGCTAGTTGAAGATGCTTTGCATTCCGAAGGAATTGCCCCATCACACCACACAACGCTTCTATTATGTCATTAAATAACTTTGAGTTTTACGACTATCATATTCTTTTATATACTTCAAGGCAATTACACTTCAAGGTCACTAGAACATACCTAAAATAATCTAAAAACATTTCCTTCATATTGGAGCCAAGTAATTTTGAACATTTCTCAAGAATCAACAAGTGGGCCATTCAGTCAAGAACGGGACCCATTGTGGGGTTAAACTGTGTCCAAGAACGGGCATGCAATCAGCCACTCATAAATTACAATTTCAGATTTCCTGATGTTATGGGAAATAAGGGAATATTTATATTTTAGTCTAGGTTTTGGTTTCTTAGAATCCCTAAATTC
Source organism: Gonocerus acuteangulatus (assembly GCA_946811695.1). NCBI lineage: Eukaryota > Metazoa > Arthropoda > Insecta > Hemiptera > Coreidae > Gonocerus > Gonocerus acuteangulatus. The sequence goes on from OX328132.1 coordinate 18,162,852, forward strand.
TAATGTCCTGAAGAGGTCTCGTAGTGAAAATATAAACAAGGAGAATGGGTACACCTAAAACTAGTGTTGTTAAAAGCGAGCTCTGACTAGAGGCTTCAGACCTGAACCTTGAACCTAACCTTCATAGCCCGAGCTCTGAGGGCCCGATGAAGGCTCGGGAGTGAGGCTCCATCCTAACCTTATCAAGCCCTGAAGGTTCGGCAAGTTTCTCCCTCGAGCCTTGAAGGCTCGGCCTTAGAGCCCTTGGAAGGTAGAGCTTCGGCAAGCACGGTTATAGTCGAAGCCTTTCTAGTGCTTTACTAGATTATCTCTATACAATAATTACTTACTCTTTAATAATTACATTTGATTAATTTCGATTTTTTGGTGACATATCTCACCATTTATTTAACAATAATAAATATAAATTTTTAACGGCATCTTTATTTACAAAGGGAGGTAATTTAGCTGTTATCTCTGATAATTCTTATTTTGCTTCAGTTTATAACGTTAATGATTACGCTAAATAAAGTGCCTCATTTAGCTGATTTCTTAAATTCTGTATTCTTATAGATTAAAATCTGCATGAAAAATTGTATGGACTTTTATTATTTAAGAGAGATGAAAGTATGACAGTGTCATACAGTTAAGAAGTATGACAGTGTTGCCATCACCGTCCAACAGAATTTATTTTTTAGAAAAAGTTACTATTTTTAACCAATTAGTGATCCATATAATCTAGTTTATCGATGCCATGATAAATTTAATTGCTAGCGAATAATTTCAGTGTGGCGGAAACAATTTTGGACGAATTTTGGAATCTACCAAAGTATATTTCATGAAACAGCTGTTTGTCCGCCATTTTGGAAATGAAAAGTGGAAAAGGCTTCAAAGCATACGCCTTCTCCCGAGGCGAGCCTTCAAGGCTCGCGCCTTCTATCGAGCCCTGTCCAAGCTCTGAGAGCTCGAGCTTTTAGGAGCCGCGCCTTCTAGCCTTAAAGGCGCGCTCTTTTACAACACTACCTAAAAGATCTAACAACAGATTATTCACCCCAAGGGCTTTGTTTTAATATAATGAAACTGGCTATATCCAAAACTAGGAAGAGAAATTAACCTCTCTACGAGTAAAATCAATCCATCAGAAAAGCAGGGTTACCTAAAACACATTTTACTTTTCTTGAAAAGAAACTTGTTATGCAACAGCCAAACCGTATAAGATAGTTGGTAGTGGAAACAAGTAAAATTTACCGAAAACCCTTACTCTAGACCCAAAAATAAATATACCCCTTGTAATAGTTTTTCCCCCTTTTTCGAAAATACTACTATACTACATTCCAAACTAATGAAAACTATGCAATCTGAAAATTTAGGAATAAAATAAATATTTGATATTAAAGTTTAGCCAGGTTTTTTAAGGATCAAATAGGTTTGAAAATATCGCAAAAATAGAAAAAAAAACCCTCATATGTGAAGGAGTTTGTTCCTGATTGACGGACAAAACAACAAGCATTCGTGTAATACAGCCAAATAGCCCCCCGAAAGCCACCTTTCTATCCATAATTAGCAATGAACCCTGAAAAGGACGTAAGTAAAATAAAATTCCGTTTTCCAGCAGGAAAATCTAAGACGTGTTAGTTTTGCGGGCTGTACATGATTTCCGGACAAACCAACTATCATAAATTGACGCCAGTTTATTGAAACGGATAACTATCTCGGGATTTCGCGGGAAACCCCAAAACAACGCAATGATTGTTTCTTATTGTGGTTTTATAGAATTTGTCAAACTTCCTAAAACATTAAGTTTGAAGTGAGACTGTCAAGGAGCAACCACTTGTCTGGGCCCTGAGGCCACGAACATCTATTGAACTCTTGGTTGTAAATATGCTGTAATGGAATGTTGTGCATACCAGAAAGCCCTCGGTTAACGCAATCCAAGAACGTTTACAACCTGTAATGCTATGAACTGAAGTAACTCCAATTTCTTGATGGCCTGTGGCACAGTGTTTACATAGATAATTGCACCACAGTCTAATGGCCACGGATCCCCTGTACGACATGGAATGTACATCCTGGTTGTGATGTTGCCATGTTTAATGTTCTTGGTTCTGTATATACCCAAAGATTTTATGGCTGAATTGTCGCGACGAAAGATCTCGGAATGTCATCATGTAGGGAGGACATGGATGTCCCCAATATCCCGGATGTGACCCTACGAATTATGGTCTTAGGCCCGTAGTAGAATATATATATGCAATTATATATAGCCATTCCGACTGTGTTGTCACGATGAAAGGTCACGGATCCCCTGTGGAACTTAGATGCAACATTGTCCCTAAATATACCAACAGTTAAGGTCTCGGATTCCCGTCAGTACATGGGTATAGTGTGATGCCAAGGACATGATTTTACCATTGCTTCTGGACATACCGACCGTGATGCTACGGTGAATGATCATGGTTGGCCTGTAGAATATACATATACCATTGCTTCTAAACATACCGACCGAGATGCCACGATAAATGGTCTCGGATCCCCGTCACTAGATGGATATACCATTGCCTGTAGACATACCGACCGTGATGCTACGGTGAATGATCATGGGTGGCCTGTAGAATATAGATATACCATTGCCTCTAAACATACCGACCGAGATGCCACGATAAATGGTCTCGGATCCCCGTCACTAGATGGATATACCATTGCCTGTAGACATACCGACCGTGATGCTACGGTGAATGATCATGGGTGGCCTGTTGAATATAGATATACCATTGCCTCTAAACATACCGACCGAGATGCCACGATAAATGGTCTCGGATCCCCGTCACTAGATGGATATACCATTGCCTGTAGACATACCGACCGTGATGCTACGGTGAATGACCATGGGTGGCCTGTGGAATATACATATACCTTTGCCTCTAAACATACCGACCGAGATGCCACGATAAATGGTCTCGGATCCCCGTCACTAGATGGATATACCATTGCTTCTGGACATACCGACCGTGATGCTACGGTGAATGATCATGGTTGGCCTGTAGAATATACATATACCATTGCTTCTAAACATACCGACCGAGATGCCACGATAAATGGTCTCGGATCCCCGTCACTAGATGGATATACCATTGCCTGTAGACATACCGACCGTGATGCTACGGTGAATGATCATGGGTGGCCTGTTGAATATAGATATACCATTGCCTCTAAACATACCGACCGAGATGCCACGATAAATGGTCTCGGATCCCCGTCACTAGATGGATATACCATTGCCTGTAGACATACCGACCGTGATGCTACGGTGAATGACCATGGGTGGCCTGTGGAATATACATATACCTTTGCCTCTAAACATACCGACCGAGATGCCACGATAAATGGTCTCGGATCCCCGTCACTAGATGGATATACCATTGCCTGTAGACATACTGACCGTGATGCTACGGTGAATGATCATGGGTGGCCTGTAGGATATAGATGTACCATTGCCCCTAAACATACCGACCGAGATGCCACGGTAAATGGTCTCGGATTTCTGGATGAGCAGCGGCGCCTAAATCACTAAAGAACTCCTGGAGCTTCCTGCGTGCTTGAAAAGCATGACGGCCAAACGAACCTTATAACTGGGATTTCGACCGAAGCAAAGCTTCTGTCAATCTCTTTTTACATTAAATTAAATCTTTAGACCCAATCATCTGTAATTAGTAGTGATGTAGTAAGAATAAACCAGCAACCACGGCAACTGCTTAGTGTTCCAATACTCTTCAAGTCTAGCAAAATATGATAAGAATATGATAAGTACCTATGTGTATTTGCATCTGCAGTCTTAATATAATTTCAACTCGAATGTTAAATTATATTTAATAAATTAATTAAGTGAGAAGTGTCAATGATGGACTTTTGAAACAGTTTCTCGGGAGAGTTTGATTGGTTGAGAGTTTTTTGCTTCGACGAAATTCTTGTTTGTCAGGATGCTCATGAACAGATTCCTCCAGACCTCATTATTCCGACCGAGAGGGACTAACCGTTTTTATTACCATTATTTTTTTGTTTGACGATCGTATGCATTTAGAATGTTAAAGAATTGTATTTTAATAGAATTGGACTGAAGTAATCACATCAAAACATGGATTAGGTATATGAGCGATGACAGAAGCCTAACTTGTACGGGGCCGGAACGCTAAATAGAGGGCAGGGAACGGGAGGAGAGAGAGAGAGAGAAAAAGAGTGAGTGAGGGGAAGAGGGGGAGAGAGAGTGAGGGAGGGAAGAGATGGGTAGAAGGAGACTAGACAAAGGAGAGGCCGACATTCCTCAAGCTAATTGCAGCAACACCTGTACGATCGCCGTGCACACCTGGCCAAGCTCCATGATAAATCACCCTACCTTCCTCTCACACCTCTCCATCTCCTCTCTCTCACACCTCTCCATCTCCTCCCTCCCAAACCTCTCCATCTCCTCCCTCTCACACCTCTCGATCTCCTCCCTCTCACACCTCTCCAACTCCTCCCTCTCACACCTCTCCATCTCCTCCCTCTCACACCTCTCCATCTCCTCCCTCTCACACCTCTCCATCTCCTCCCTCTCACACCTCTCCATCTCCTTCCTTCCACACCTCTCCATCTCCTCCCTCTCACACCTCTCCATCTTCTCCCTCTCACACCTCTCCATCTCCTCCCTCTCACACCTCTCTGTCTTCTGCTCCCACCTCCTTCCTCTCTTATCCCTTTATTTTAATTAATAAAAATTGTTAGATTGTTTTATATATTATAATCTCTGCACAGAATTTTAAGGCTTATGAACAACGTGGTGCAAACTGCTCAATTCTTGTTTTTTTAATTCTTCATGATAAAATGATTACGATCTAAGGCAGGTCTGATTCCCAAGAGTACGATAAAGGTATTTATTCGAATTCTCGAATAAAGGTTAGAATACACATTTTATCATGAAGAATCCAACTAACAAGAATTAATCACTTCGCATCAGGTAAGATGTTCTTTTCTAATTTCGGTATTAGTGCATTATTCATAGAAATGAATCAATCAATTATACTTTTTTGTAGGGCTAGTATAGGAACGCTGTACATTATATATAGTCTAAGCTGACGCTGCTCCTGCGAGCTGGACGTTTTTAGCGGGGTTCCTCCCTTCCTCCATAGGGAGGAACCCCGCTTATTAGGTTGATTGAGATCAACCTAATAAGCGGGGTTCCTAAGAGGAGTTTGTAAAACTCCTCCGGGAAATAAGGAGTTTGTAATTTGCATATATATATATATATATATATATATATATATATATATATATATATATATATATATATATGGTGCTAATGACCACCCACAGAAGTCGATGTACCCCCCCCCCCCACCCCCAATAAAAAAACAGACCACGAGGTCCCTGAGGAGCAGATACTATAGAGATATCTGATTCATGACCATACGGCACACTAGGGAGATAGTATGGTCAGTACTATGCTCGGGTCGCCTGATTTTCCCCTTGGCTGTTTCGACTGCTAGAGTCATTAGCACCAAGGCACCAATTATTAAATTAATTAAAGGATGAGTTGGCCTTAGGACGGTCAGTTACGGACGGTCAGGGTGGCTGAATCCAACCCATGAACGAAGACACTAAAAGAAAAAATTATTTCGTTTAGAGCCTTTTGTTCAAATTCAGGAACATACATATGCATATTACATGTTATACATGTATAACATATAGTTTTTCGTACATGGCCATCGCGCATGCGCGAACGTCACCGGACACATTCTTGTCACATTTTTTTGTAACACTAGGTCAACCCAATAAACCTATGTAATGTACTCTATAACATACAGTCATCTTTTTCGTGCGTGGCCACTGCGCATGAGCGAACTCCACAGGGCATGCGCGAACGCCACTGCGCATGTGCGAATGCCAGCGGACACTTTTTTTCACACATTTTTGTAACGGTCTTTTCCAGTTTAGTCACCACTAAAGCATATTTATTCTATAAGAATATATATATATATATATATATATATATATATATATATATAAATCAGTCCCGTAACAGGCCACGAGGGCCATGAGGGGCAGATACTATAGAGGTATCTGATTCATGACCATACGGGACACTAGGGAGATAGTGTGGTCAGTACTATGCTCCGACCGCCTGATTTTCGCCTTGGCTGCTTCGACTGCTAGTGTCATTAGCACCAACCAAAGTACCCATTATTAAATTAATTAAAGGCTGGGTTGGCCTAGGAACGGCCAGGGAGGCCGAATTCAGCCCATGAACGAAGACACTAGTAGAAAAAATCTTTACTGCTTGCTCGGGATTTGAACTCAGGTCCTCCAACTTATTAGTCTATTGCTCCATCACTGAGCTATCCTCGCCCCCATATATATATATATATATATATATATATATATATTATATATATATATATATATATATACATATATATATATAAGTATCTGCAGTATATATATTATATATACTGCGGATAGTTCACAAGTAACCGGATGTGGTCTTCTTAAAAAGACCCCACTCCTTTATTCTCCTCTACATGTTTCGCGTTCCTATGACGCCTCTTCAGGAGCTCTTAAAGTAATATACAATTACAGCCTACACTGCCGAGAACCTTCCGCTGGTAGGGCCACGTCTAGATCAATCATATCCACTGCTGTTTAAAGTCGATAGTTTTAGGGTAAATGTCGATTTTCCAAAAGAAGTCTATGTCATTTAATAAATTAATCTATTTTAAGTTGTCTTGTTTATTAAATTAAAAAATATTTTATCCAGGTATTTGATTTCTGTTTTTTTATTACCTGCGTTTTTCTGTTAATTACAAGTCAACAAATTTTATCTTTTTGGAAGTAACACCGAAGTGAACCACCATTTTGGGGGTTTTCGGTTATGCTGAAACTTATAAAAACATTATTTTGCAGAGGTTAGGTAGTTGGGGTGAATAAAAAGGGGCCATGCTTTTAAATATAATATTTGTTTAATATGCATTTCTGTATAAGCGAAGTAGGTATAAATTTACAAAATGGAATGGAGTATACCTAGTTGCGGATTAAGAAAGATGAAGCTGGGCCCTACTGTAGGCGGAGAATCAGCCTGTTTCTTCCGTACAGGATACTATTTTTTTCCCACTCAATTTTGTAATTTTGAAAATTCTAATATCTGCTTCTTAAAGAAAATTTAATGGAGAATCGCAATTCGCAATTAGATTTGTCCTACCAATTTTATATTTTGTAAAAAATTCAAGTTGTGAAAAATGGGCATTTTACAGCATTTGTGCATGTTTTGTTTGGCTAAAAGTATATTTTTTACAAAACGAACCTACTTATCAGAAATCCAACTTCATATTCGTATTATCCACCCCAAAAAAACATTACATATTATAGAACCCCGAACGCCAAAAAAAGGCCTGTAGACAGAGCAAATTTTAAGATTCAGTATTATAAAAAACTTAAAAGCCCTATATTTTAAAAAGTTTACGTATAGGGAAAGAAATAATGTCGGATTCAGATTCAGCACACCCGAAAACCTCCAAATCAGTATCGACTAAATGTTATAGAAAGTTAGTGTTTTGTTCGAATTTGACCTTCTACCACATATAAATATATTCGGAATTGTTAGTTTTTTCATCTTGAACGGATATAAAAATGAATAATATAATAATTTTAGTGTATCCACGAGCGAATGTTTAGAAAGAGGACGGAGTAATTTCCGCTTAGGGTACTGTCAGTTTCCTTTTGTGGCGCCTATAATTTTACTTCTCATTCATATTTCATTTTATAGTTTTCACATAATATCAAAACTTATCAATAAATACTGATGGATCTAGGGACACGAACGGAAACAGGCTAAGATGACGCAGTTCCTGAGAGTCTGACTTTTTTCTCAAGAGCGTGAGGTGCCCTCAGAGTGGAAATGGATCCCGGTAGGAAATGGAGGTACCCCTCTCTGATTGGTGTAAATGGCTTGTTTGGAAGTGAAAGGTCTCGACTCCTTCTTCCAGAAGCAATAGTCTCAGAAGGGAAGAGATAAACTTTCTTTGTCTACCTGAAAAGGAAGGATTTCTTTCAAGTGAAAAAAACTCACCATGACGATTGATCTTCATTGTCTGAGCTTTCTCAATCGTACGTTTTGTCATTCACGATTATTCGTTTTCTTTGTAGGAAAAAAATCTTTTATTCCCTTCGAGGATGGGGGTCCGAAAGAACGGGTTTCTTTCGGCGGGTCCGGATTCTTTCTGGGTTTTGAAAACTTACAGAAACCAATACAAGGAAAAAATGAACAGTCTCCCCTCCGATTATATCAGCTGAACAATCGAACATGGAACCTGTGGGGGAATGCAGGAAAGGCACTTAGATAATGAGAAAGTGAAAAACTGTATTTAACACCTTGTTTTTCGCCCCTGTTGGATGCAATGAATATACAGTTATATAATATTATTTTTTATAACAATAAAAAACTGGTAAAATGTAGGTTTGAAGATATCACAAAATTCGGAGAATAGGTTCCCCTATGATTTAAATATAGGATTTTTACCTTTAATCAAAACGTAGAAATAAGTAATGGGTTTGGGACCAATTTCACCAAGAATCTGGTTTACTTTATGAACTAAGGTACTATAGTTGTTAATTATGTAAGTGAACTTCTGCTGGATTGTTGAGTTCTAACAATATGGGGACCCGTATTTCTTCTAATCCGATGACGGGAGTGCCTACGTTGTTCCTGTTCCGATTCATTTTGTCACAGCTCGTCAGTAACGACCTCGTAATGAAGTCTAAATGAGTGATTAATTTAATAAATACCGCATAATGAGCATAGACACCTTCGATTAGGTTTAATTTTAGAGGTATGAAGGAGGAGTTGAGAGGCAATCAATCTTTTGGAAGTGTATCACTCCTTAAAAAATAACTCTTAGTGAAACACTCATTTACTCAACTGTTTTATGTCCCTGCATGGCGGACAGTGATGCTACGGCTGAATAAATTCCCAGCTCCACCAAAGGCGCTTATAAGGGTCGCAACGGGCGCTAATTTGCCTACACGCAGATACGCCTTAGGAAAACAGATTAACTTTCGCTAGACCTTAAGGAACCATTACCAATACAGAATGTTCAAACAAAAACATCCGTCACGCAAGAGCTGCGTAACTAAGCACAATCTTAAGGAGGTTTTCCTTACAATAAACCATGTAAATACAAAATAAACAAGAATACTTTTGATGCTTTATATTTATAATGAACAACTGGCTCAATTATTTTTTTTCCATAGCCTAAAACTACCCCCCCCCCAGTCCAGGGCGTCTGTCAGAAATCAGAACTTCTAAGAATAAATCATCATGAGGTGGGAACCTATGTTGGAGATTTATTCAGAAAGAAAACGGAATATGAGGTCTATGAGGAAGTAAGCGGCATAGCCGGAGATGGTTCCGAACAATGATCCATATCATAGGCAAACGTCGTGGGTTCGATGCCCACTATGTGGTAGTGGCTTTTCTTTAGAAAAAAGAAATGGCATCAGCCCTATCCTGGCTAGAAAAGGGTGGTAACCTATAGATAACCCGTCCCAAAATTCTTAGTTAATAATAATTATTTTCAAGAGGGTTATGTGGCGAAAGAAGTTTTTAAATGTGCTGGTAAAGTCCCGGTACATTTTAAGATCAAAAACCATTATATTTATCTTTCTTACAAGAATTTATGAAAAGAATTAAAAAGAAAAAAAAATGAACTTTTCAATACCCTGACGCCTTCAATTTTCCTCCGATCAAGTTCTAATTTTAATTACAGCTTCCTTATAATATTTGCTAGTAAAGTACGAAGTTTTTTTAAAATTAATTTAATTATAACGATCTCATAACAGAACATGAAGAATTGTTCACCATTTTCGAAAAATTTAATATTTCTTAAAAATCGTACGTACCTTACTAAATTTTACCTCCTTCTTTCAAAATATTGTTTGTTAGAGATTAAAAATTGCCGCCTGTAGACTATCGCCCGTAAAAAAAAGGGTTTCCATTCGTCAGACACGGCACCGCCATTTTATTATCGAAGGATTTCTTCGAATTATTTCTTCTTTACATGTTATCTAAGGTTATGAACCATATTAAATAAATATAGTAATCAAAAGTTAATATAGTCAAGAAAAGTATTTAAAATCACTGCAATCAATACTAAATGTAACTTTTTTTTTAGGCTTGTAAAATATTAATGAAAATAAGCAGAATATATTTCAGCAAGCAACATTTACTAATAAAAGTTTAATATTATAAAAATCAATGGTAATAGTGAAGTTTAGGGCCCTCCTAACCGATTTTTTCTCCGGTGGTTGTATAAAATATTTATATTTGATATTCATTTCGCATTATGCTATGCGTTTTCGTTCGCTACGCTCGCTCAAGAAGATATCAAAACTCTAGTCAATCCAACTCGCTAAAATTAATAGAATTCTATTATTTTTTGCGAGTTGGATTGCCTAGAGTGTTGAAGGTTACTTTACTACCAGCAACAACCAAAAGAATTGCCCATAGGAATACCCAACAGAATAGCTAATGATTTATACGCGTGCTCTGAATCACTGTTATAATCACTACAGATATTTTATAAGTAACTGGATGTGGTCTTCGCAAAAAGACCCCACTCCTTTATTCTGCTCTACATGTTTCGCGTTCCTATGACGCCTCTTCAGGAGATCTTAAAGTAATATACAATTACAGCCTACACCACCAAGAACTTTCCACTGGTAGGGCCACGTCTAGACCAATAAGATCGATCATGTCCACTGCACATCAGCTGTACTATCGATTTTAAACAGCTGATGCCAGAGTTGGGCATAATTTTATTTATAAATAAAAATACGAATTTATTCGTACTTCATATATTTGTGAATACGAATATAAATAAATTCGTACTTCATATATTTGTGAATACGAATATAAATAAATTCTTATTCATAAGTGTGAATACGAATTTATTTTTATTCACATATATTAAATATAAAAATACAAATCAAATTTTATTCGCAAATGTTTCTGCGAACAAAAATAAATTCACAGAAAAAATTGTAAATAATCACAAAAAATGTGAATATTTACAAAAAATCAAGTGATTACAAAAAAAATCACATTAAAATATACGAATAAAAATTTATTCACATTATAATTTGTGAATAAAAATTTATTCACATTATAATTTGTGAATAAAAATTTATTCACAATAAAATTCGCAAATAAATTATGGATGTATTCGCTAAATGTGGTATTATTTAAATTATTCGGTATTTATCACTTTCAATAACTTTCGTAACATCATCTTAATACGAATAAATTCATAATTTATTTGAGAATTTTATTGTGAATAAATTTTTATACACAAATTATAAAGTGAGTGTTTTGGTTCGAATTTGACCTTCTGCCACATATAAATATATTGGAAAGATAGGGTCACCAACTTATAATGATTTTAAAAGTGTTATTTTTTTCAGGAAAGATTTAGACAAAACATTAGCTGTTTCTAATTTTAGCTTTCCAAATGACAATAGGGATAATAACGGAAACGCACTATGATGATGCAGTTCCTGTGATTTGAACTTCTTTTTTTATCCATCCTCCAATATAACAAATAAATGGTTCGATCCATATGAAGTTCTTTGGATATAAAATATGTCATGGGATTTCATTTTCTCTAGCAATAATATAGAAATCTAATGGGTTATGCGCGAGCGCTGAATCGCTGTTATAATGACTACAGATACTTCACAAGTAACTGGATACGGTCTTCGCAAACAGACCCGATTTTGGTTTCGACAACATAAGGTAGTATTACCCCTTTAACAAGCTATTACAATAAACCTGATAGTTTTCCTGTTTCATTTATTTCTACTAAATGTTATGTCCAAGTGTTATACGGAAAGAGAAAAGATCCTAGAGGGGAGGGGAGGGGGGGCTATTGTTGGCGAGGAATTTGCCGGATTGAGCGATGAAATGCCCACGTGCTTTTTAAGCCCAACCATCCGTGAATACAATAACAGAAAGCAGGCTTGAACCCCTGATCTGATGGAGGGGTAGAGCTTTTTCACTTCCTTCCTTAGGCCTATGGAGACAATCGGTGAGACATCATCAAAGAACTGGTGAGTTTCCGACTCCCGTTCCGCCTATCGAGCACATGGACCCCGGGCAGGATCTCGAACCGCCTTCCTTGTTGGGAGTATATTCTATTATTGGGAAAGCCAAGGTATTCCACCTCAAATATCATTGTCGATTTTGGGAGTGACTACGATTATATAGGGATGGGCGATAGTCGATAGGTACTATCGATATATCGATAGTTCATGACTATCAATAGTAGCTATTGAAAGATTTTTTACTTTATTTCTAGATATGAAGTTCTCAGCATCTGGCGGGCTGTGGTATTGACTACTGCTTCCAGCGATGGCTCGTACAGATAATGGTAAGAAATTCCTTCATTCGTTGGTATCCACTCTAACCTGCCAGTTTTTTCCTTATGAAACAAGAACCATTTCTGCTTTGGCGACTCTGTTGGACCCTCGGTAGAAGAAGAAGGCATTTTTAAACAATTTCAATGCTCTAAATGCACACATGTCCTTTAAAAACGCTGCTAGTAGTTTGCGGAGACAAATTAATAGTACAGACACTTCTACTAACAAAATTCAAAAACTACCTACGGCTGAAAAGGGAAGCAGCTTTCTGATACATGTTCAACGCAAAAAAAGATGAAATACAAAGCTGAGAACATGCTATTAAAACTATTCAAAATTACTTGCAGCAACATCCACTGCCGAATAAAGCTTCTCCCCTGAAATTCTGGAAAGAAAAATAACTGTCGGGTTAATACAACTAACTACATACTGTACCCCAGGAAATACCTGTGTTCCATGCTCGTGTGTACTAGGGTGGGCTGAAAAAACTAATTTTTTTATTTCGAAGTTGTAATATTGCGGAAAAGTTGCGAATTATATAGAGAAATAAAAGGAAACAAAAATGATGAAAATAAGTTGACATCTTCCGTTCGCGCATAGGCTTTGAAATTTGACAAAATATGAAAAATATTCCTTTTTGCGAGTATTTTTAAAATTTTTGAATTTGATGATTTCGTAATATAATAGTTTTTAACGTCTTCGAATTAAGCCTAAAAACATTGTGTTTTAATTTGGTTAAGATCAGTTGATATCTTTCAGTCGTGCATAGTGCTCAAAATTTGCCCAAATATTAACGATTTCACATTTTTAAGAGTTATTTTATGTATCTTTAAAATACTTTTTTTTTAACGTAATAGTTACAGTGTTTCTATTTTTGAACATAAAAACATTGTGTTTTATTATGGTGTAAATAAATTAACAAATTTCGCAATGCTACAGAAAAACTGGACCTCAAATAAGATAGTTAGGCTTATGAGAAGATGAGCAATAACAGTTATAACGGGCATGGTACATTTCCAATTGCTGTATATTTAAAAAGCTTAAATATTTAAGTTACAGAATAGTTTTAAAAATAAAGTTCCGTTTATAAAACAGAAAAATCATAGTTCTCTATAAATTACTGTGGTGTTAGTTGAACTTGTCCATTAATACTGTACTAAATTTTGAAGCCAATGATACTTTAAACACGTTTTTGGTATTTCACAAAAAAATAGTATTTAAATGTAACAGGCGTATTATATTTCACATCAACTGATGAAGACGTCGAAAAATGGGCGTTTATCGTATCGAGGTGGTTGACAAATGCAAATAGAACTCTCAGATTGTACGAGAGTAAATATGTATGCCCCCAGCTGAACTTGAAGAACAAGTTTTGTTAATATTGAAATCATACATGCCAATGTGGTTTACTATAAAAACAAGTACACACTTTACAGACGGCCTAAATTTTGTTTAACATGCAATACAATCTATCAGGTATTTGCCAAAACTTGTCGTTTATAAAATAGAAAAAAAACAAAACATATTTCTGTATAAATTACTGTTGTGTTAGTTGAACCTGCCATTAATACTGTTCTCAGTTATCTGCCATGCCTTCAGGATTCTTCGAAGGCCAAACTCTCGTATGTGTTTCTTGTCATCTGGAGTCATGGCTTACAGTAAATGTCCTGGATGGGCGAAAAAAAAAAACGGTCTGATCAATTACAGGGTCGACAACGTCAAGTAAAAGTTTTGGCAAATACCTGATAGATTGTATTGCATGTTAAACAAGTTTTGGCAAATACCTGATAGATTGTATTGCATGTTAAACAAGTTTTAGGCCGTCTGTAAAGTGTGTACTTGTGATAGTAAACCACATTGGCATGTATGATTTCAATATAAACAAAACTTGTTCTTCAAGTTCAGCTGGGGGCATACATAATCTCTCTCGTACAATCTGAGAGTTCTATTTGCATTTGTCAACCACCTCGATACGATAAACGCCCATTTTTCGACGTCTTCATCAGTTGATGTGAAATATAATACGCCTATTACATTTAAATACTAATTTTTTGTGAAATACCAAAAACGTGTTTAAAGTATCATTGGCTTCAAAATTTAGTACAGTATTAATGGACAAGTTCAACTAACACCACAGTAATTTATACAGAACTATGATTTTTCTGTTTTATAAACGGAACTTTATTGTTAAAAACTATTCTGTAACTTAAATATTTAAGCTTCTTAAATATACAGCAATTGGAAATGTACAATGCCCGTTATAACTGTTATTGCCCATCATCTCATAGGCCTATCTTTTTTGAGGTACAGTTTTTCTGTAGCATTGGCGTCATTCTGCGGCCGAAATTTGTTAATTTATTTACACCATAATAAAACACAATGTTTTTATGTTCAAAAATAGAGACACTGTAACTACTACGTTAAAAAAAGTATATTAAAGATACATAAAATAACTATTAAAAATGTTAAATTTTCAATATTTGGTCAAATTTTGAGCCCTATGCACGACTGAAAGATATCAACTGATCTAAACCAAATTAAAACACAATGTTTTTAGGCTCAATTCGAAGACGTTAAAAACTATTACATTACGAAATCAGCAAATTCAAAAATTTTAAAAATAGTCGCAAAAAGGAATATTTTTCATATTTTGTCAAATTTCAAAGCCTATGCGCGAACGGAAGATGTCAACCGATTTTGATCATTTTTGTTTCCTTTTATTTCTCTATATAATTCGCAACTTTTCCGCACTATTACAACTTCGAAATAAAAAAATTAGTTTTTTCGGCTCAACCGTAGTGTGTACCCTCAGAACGTGAATTTTCATTCGCCAGAAAAGCAGCGGACCTGACTGAGCCAAACAAAAGCGGAAATGTTGGTTTTCCTTTCTGGTAATTTGTGGTTCAAGGAGCATAACTAAACCTTTTTTAAATAATTGCACTTTTTTGTATCTCTTGATATTTTTTTCTCTCAGTAAATGCTTTTTATAAATTTAAATAAACTAGTTTTTCGTTTCAAACTATGGGGGGGGGGTAATCTTATAAATATACCTAATCCTGCAAGAAATAGATAATTCAATTGAATAACATCAAATTCTTCATCGGACAGGTACGTACGGAATAGGGGAAGCCACTATCGAAAAACTATCGTTAGTATAGATATATTTTAGCCGATAGGGCCTATCGATAGTCCTGAAGTATCGACTATCGCCCATCCCTACGATAAAACCACTTGTGCGTATGATGACAAAAAAAATAAATGAGAAAATCCAAACTGAATATCAGGTATTCTATAAAGTAAAATCGATTTTTAATATTCTGCCTTTTTATTTTTCCGCCTTTTCAATTTATTTTTGTTTTCATGTTGTGGTTATTATATCTTTAAATCCCCTTTTATTTATCATACTTTGCTTATTTATTCTGTGCTGAAATTTCATTTGAAATGGACACCACTTACGCCATATTATGCTTTGGGAATTCGTCAAAGGAGAAAATGCTGCTTCAACTTATCGCAAATATGAAGAAATATATGGCAAAAATGCCATTAGTATGTGACAAGTGCAGAGGTGGTTTGAACAAGACAATCTTTCTAAGACAGTGTAAGTTCATACAAATTGAAATATTTGAACTCAAGACCCTGGAACCAATGGATAAACGATCTATGGCAGCGTAAGTTCATTCGAATTTGACTATTTGCAATCAAGCCCCTGGAACCAATGGATAAATGATCTATGGCAGCGTAAGTTCATTCAAATTTGACTATTTGCACTCAAGCTCCTGGAACCAATGTATAAACGATCTATGACAGCGTAAGTTCATTCAAATTTGACTATTTGCAATCAAGCCCTTGGAACAAATGGATAAACGATCTATGGCAGCGTAAGTTCATTCGAATTTGACTATTTACAATCAAGCCCCTGGAACCAATGGATAAATGATCTATGGCAGCGTAAGTTCATTCAAATTTGACTATTTGCAATCAAGCCCCTGGAACAAATGGATAATCGATCTATTACAGCGTAAGTTCATTAAAATTTGACTATTTGCACTCAAGCTCCTGGAACCAATGGATAAACGATCTATGACAGCGTAAGTTCATTAAAATTTTAGTATTTGAAATCAAGCCCGTGGAAACAATGGATAAACGATCTATGACAGCGTAAGTTCATTCGAATGTGACTATTTGCAATCAAGCCCCTGGAACCAATGGATAAATGATCTATGGCAGCGTAAGTTCATTCAAATTTGACTATTTGCAATCAAGCAAATGTTCTAAAAATGCCTGGATTCATACAAATTGGGCTTGTTGAACTCAAGTCCCGGGAAACAATGGCCAAACGGTCTATGGCAGCGTAAGATCATACAAATTGGACTTGTTGAACTCAAGTCCCTGGACACAATGCCCAATTGTTCTATGGCAGCGTAAGATCATACAAATTGGACTTGTTGAACTCAAGTCCCGGGAAACAATGCCCAATCGTTCTATGGCAACGTAAGATCATACAAATTGGTCTTGTTGAACTCAAGTCCCTGAAAACAATGCACAAACGTTCTATGGCAGCGCAAGATCATATAAATTGGACTTGTTGAACTCAAGTCCCGGGAAACAATGCACTAACCCGATCATATCCAACATTCTTGAAGTTAGAAAACCTCTATATTCAATTCGACATGAGCCTATAGATTCCAAGCTACCTGGCTCCTGGGAACGGGAGTAGTTCGGCCAAGGGTTGATAGGATTCCGTGATGCCTCCTTAGGGATGGCCATTTACCAAGGAAGACAGGTGTACTGGATATGTTCGTGTCGGGGCGAGGTCCCGCGGGACCGGCCAACACGCAAACTTTCAATTCAATTTTGATTGAAGCTTTACATTAGATTATGGGAGCTCGTTAGCGGAGCTCCCATTAAGGATGATGGTGGAGGAACCCGCCTCTTCACCTCGGCCAACCCTCAAGAGGTTTGATGAACAACCTCCCTATTATAACCTAATCAATAACAATATGCAAGGGAAAAATTTGGGAATTAATTAGAAATAATGTTGTTTGCACTTTTCGAAGAAATGTGGTGATTTACGTTGCACTCATGAGAGAATGTTTGTGAAGTTTCTTCAAATCTAAAATAATCTTGTTTAGTCCGAAGGAAAAATAATTCCCCTTAATATATATATATATATATATATATATATATATATATATATATATATATATATATATATATATATATATGCAGGGTGTTCAAAATCGATTGACACCCCACTTTTTTCCCACAATTTTTGAAATTTAAAAACAAAACTTGGTGGGTCTTAACGTGGTCAAATGAACTTTCATTGGACCTAATGCACAACCTCCTAACTCTGAACTCTTCAATGGAAAGGGGTTATTTTTATGACGGATTGTTGTAGAGAATTGAATTTTATGTCGATTTGATATCTGTCATTTTTTCGCTAAAGCGCACCAATGAGTAACAAATTGCCAAAAACCGAGAAAACCCTTGTTTTTTGTCACTTTTCTGCCAAT
This sequence comes from Gonocerus acuteangulatus, assembly GCA_946811695.1. Taxonomy (NCBI): domain Eukaryota; kingdom Metazoa; phylum Arthropoda; class Insecta; order Hemiptera; family Coreidae; genus Gonocerus; species Gonocerus acuteangulatus. The sequence continues at coordinate 18,180,785 of OX328132.1, forward strand.
GATGTAGAAAGTATGCCCTTAATGAAAAAAGTAGTCAATATGAACGTTGTAGAGGATTAAATTTACTACCCGAAAAGTACCTTTCAATGCCTAAAATGTTAATACGAATGGAGCAAAACACAATTTTGTTTTTGAAATTGTCAGAAAAGTGTATTACCAACGTAATCTACGCTTCATTAAAACTTAATAAACATTTCCTAAACTATTTTTGCTCAACCTAGTTTGAGATTTAAGAACGTTTGAAGAAAAAAAAAACAAATTCAATTACTTCATAAAAGGATTAAAAAATAAAATATTAAATTTAAAGGACTAGAATCACCTAATGATCAGAATTTTGTAGCAATTATTTTTGTGTTGGACGATTTTTTTTATTATTATTTTTTTTTACGGCGCCTCGACATCTAGGACATTAGTGCCGACATCCAGGGTGCAGCGAGGAATTTTCCCAACGAGCCGTGAGATAAGAGAATCCCTTTCGCCGGTGGGGATCCCTTTATACAGGGTGTCCCGCATTGAGATGTGCTCCTAAACCTAACACCTAACTTTAGTTGTTTATTCTGCCTCCAATTTGTAGCTCAGGGGTGCAAAAATGAGCTTCCTATCTGAAAATGTAGAGGAGCTTCACAATCTTTTGTCTATTTTAGAAACTACAGGCTTTTATAAAGAAAAACCGTGTTTTCGGGATTGGTGATCAATGTATAGTAAATAACGACCACATTTTTAGAATCGACATTAAATTTCCAATGGGAAACACCCCTTATTGAAATATTACCATGTAAATTAAGAGCTATTTAGGCATATAGATGAGAATGTTTAATATTAGTGTTTTATTAAATTATTCAATATTTTCTGAATCAGCTATTTTTAGATTTAGAGGTTTGCCTCCACCTCAAAAGTTGCATTATTTAATAAGCTTCAAATTGGTAGCAAATAGTTTTAGAAAAAAATCTATTTCAATCTATTTTTTTTCTGATTTTTAAGTCGAAACCTATAAATTTCCTTTAGCGTGAAGGAGCCATTCTGAACAAATTCTTTAATTTCACTTGATGATGGCGATGTCCCATCCTTCCCAAACTACATGACGTTTATTACACAAGCCCATCTACCAAATATCAACTGACTCTGGTTTCAAATGGATCGACCGTCCTTATACGATATAGAGTGAGGTGGCTGCTGGAGAAGCCCACCGTCAGCCAGGCACCGTCCAGAAAGGGTTAAACATTCTCATCTATATGCCTTTGAATATAGCTCTTAATTTACATGGCAATATTTCAATAACGGGTATTTCTTATTGGAAATTTAATATAGATTCTTAAAATGTTGTCGTTATTTACGATACATTGATCACAAATCCCGAAAACACAGTTTTCCTTTAAAAAGCCCGTAGTTTCTAAAATAGACAAAACATCTAGGCTAGGAACAGCTTAGAGGAGCAGCTCCTCTAAATTTTCAGGTAGTACGCTCATTTTTGCGCCACTGAACTACAAATGGGATGCAGAATAAACCCCGAAAGTTATGACATTTCAATGCGGGACACACTGTATAAAAAGTCCGACTCGTAGTAACTGCGTCATCTTACCGCGGTTCCGTTCTCATCCCTAATGCCATTAGCAAAGGAATAGAAGCAGTTATTGGTAGCGTTTGATCCTTCGGTAAAAATATATATTAAATCTTAAAGAGAAGGAAGTTTAAGGACCCACAACAGGAACCTGACAGTGTCTTAAGAGAAAATGAATCGCCTGCCATCTCAACGTTCGTTCTAGGAAACCACAATTGCCAATAAGTTTCTCATTTTCTTGCCTTATTTTACTAAAATACTAATATTACTGATAAATTCAATATAAAACAAAAAAAAAACGACAAATTAAAAAATGAGTTAAACAAAACCCCGTTCAAAAGAACAAAACAAACACTTTCAAAGTTTTAAGACTTATTTCTCCAATTTACATTGCCCTATCGAAAATTACTTCAAAATCTTTTTTGTAGAGAATTTAGTAAGCATTCGAATGGTCACTTACCACTTTCCACGATTCCCCAACCGTTTTCGAGATATTTCCGAAAATATAAGAAGATCCGAAAACTTTTCACGACCATTAATAAAATTTTTTTTTCGAATACTTCCTTAACTCCAAATTAACCAGTATTTAACCATATAAACTCAAAAACGTAAGTATAACGATTTTTGTTCGCGCGAATTTCGCTCCAAACACCATGATCCGGTGGACGGATTCTGCTGATTAACGAACTTGACCTTTCAAATTAGACGACAGTTTTTTGTGCCAAATTTCATCAAAATCGGACCGTTTTTGAGCCAGATAGAGAGCAAACAGATATATATATACAAATTTCAACCTCCGTTATTTTCGTGATCTATGGGATCTAAAACTTGAAGTTTTCTAGTCGGCACTTCCGGATCGCATCATGAGGTCAACCATATAAGCGAGTTTCCTCCCTTTGTGGGGAGAGAGGAACCGCGCAAAAAGTTAACGCCCGCTAATAAGTTGCTCTTCCTTAAAGAGACGATGGTAACATGGTAAATAGAAAAACCTGTGGAATTACCGGACCTAATTAAAGGAAGACTAGAATGTACCAGCTGATTAGAGTAATAACGAAGGGCAATAAATCAAGGAGTGGCTATATTATTGAAAGCTATTAGCTGTAGGCGACTATAACTCCGCAGTAAAGCTCTGGGGTCGAGGGGGAGGCTTGGCTTGGACACAACTATAAAATTTACCTCGTTTCTCGTTAGGAGTCTACGCCATTTTACTGTGGTAGCTTCCATATTCAGGGGGGGGGACACATATTCTCTGGACCAAAACAATTTCAAATTTGTGGTGAACACATTCATTATATACCTGCCGATGTAATCCTTACAAGGATTACCGCGGCATCGCGGTTTAGGAGAAGTTGTCAACAACGAAACGCTCGACGTTAAGGGGATATTTAGATATGATATTTTAATGATTAATATGTGCTCTTAATTTGTATAACCATTTTTCCCTATTATGTATTATATGTAATATTACCCATATATTTTAATATGATGGAACTGTAGTAGTTTCATCATATATTATTTTTACTGGAAAATAGTCTTGAAGTTTTCTACTTTTAGGTTACAGATATATTTTATATATATATATATATATATATATATATATATATATATATATATATATATTTACGGCGCTTAGACAACTAGCCCATTAGCGCCTATTTTTTATCAAATCAAGAATTCAAATCGATTAGGTCGATTCGAACTAGTGATGGGTGATTCTCAAATGTGAATCGATTAGAATCGAAATGAAATACGAATTTCTTAGATAATGTAAGTAATCGTGAAACCGATCCATATCGAAGATTGATCCATTCCGTAGATCGATTTTCTGAGCCTAGAAAATCGATCTTTTGAATCGATCTGAACCCCTCAGATCTTTTTGGTGGATCGATATTTTCATTTCGATTCAAATCGATTCAAAAGTTTGATTCCTATTCGAGACTCGCCCATCACCATGACATGGCGTCCTTTACCTTCGGGGTTCAGATATTAACATCTTATGTTTCACCATTAAAAGGTCTTTCTTTTAATTTCGGGAATTTCGCAACAAAAATTTTCTTAACTGTTATTATATATCCTCAAGGTTTCAAACTATCAGTTAATTGATAGAACAACATGTTATTTAATTAATTAACTGAATTATTAATTTTAACGGAAATGTATATATGAATGGCGATATCAATCAATTAGTAGGCACTGTAATTATTATTAGCATATCATTTATTTTTAAAAACCAAATTATTACTGATAAGGGAAGAACCATTTTCGTTATTAATTTAAGGTTTCCGAAAAATGTAAGGTAATTCGAGTGGTGAGCTGTGTAATTCTATTCATCCTGTACATATTCGATATGTGTAATTACATGACGTACCCTCTAATTACGACTAACCGTTCAAGGTGACTTTGCAAATACAATCCTTATTTACAGATTACCTTAATACCCGCACCCGGCTGTAAACATCGCTTTACATTAACTCAAATCCTCTTATACAAAACGCTTAATGTATACTAAACGTTAATAATCCATGTAATTAGTCCTTACGTCAAAAATAACGGGTTGATGCGTTATAGGATGATTTCGAACCAAAAAAATGACCTAATCATTAAAAAATTATGATTAATTAGTGACTAATAGATGCTCACTCAGTACATTCTAGAGAAATATTCAGGTTCCACTCATTAACGATTTTTTAAACACTTATTATACTTTCATCGATCCTCAAATTCTCTCTCTCTCAATATATATATATATATATATATATATATATATATATATAGAGAGAGAGAGAGAGAGAGAGAGTATATATATATAGAGAGAGAGAGAGAGAGAGAGAGATTTACAATAATTGTTGTTATTTCCTATTCTTACCCTTGGTTCCTACCCTTAATCAAACCCAATTATCGTGTGAAATTAAAGAATATGTTCACAATTGCTCTTTCAGGCTAAAGCACACTTATTGGTTTTGAACTTAGAAATCATTAAGAAAAATTAGATTCAAATAATTGTTTTTCTAAAACAACGATATACCATTTTAAAGCTTATTAATAAGGCTACTTTTGAGGTGGAGGCAAACCACTAAGTCTTCAAATAGCTGATAAATAAAATATTGGATAATGGATAAAACATGGTGGGTTCGATTCCCACTGGCGCACAGTGGGCAAAATCCACTTTTAGGGCGACAAAATTATTTTTTTGTGTTTTTCAATATTTTTGAGGTCACTGAGATAGGGAAAAATATTTAAAAAAATCGTTGACCCATAGTTTTTAGTATATCCAAGAAACAAATGTTGTAGATACACAAATGTTTTGACATAATAGATAAAAATTGGGAAATCATTTTGTAAATCTATGGAACATTTAAGTAGTACCTTTTTGCATCTATTATTTGCATAAACATAATACATATATTCATAAAAAATAATACATAGGCTATAATTCGAAAATAAATAACAAAAATAGACTAACAACTTGAAGAAAAAGGTAAGTGTACTGACTTGTTTTTTTTTTTTGTTTTTTTTTTAATAATAAGAAATATATACAATTATATAATGAACTAAAAACGAATTATCCATCAATCATCGTCTGGTTCAATACTGCTACATCCTTCAGCATTTTCTTTTGACAAGTCAGTATCGTCTGCGTCATTTTCTAATGACAGTTCTTGAAGTTGATCATGTGTTAAACTACACTTCAATCGGCTAATTACATATACATCGCTAACATAACATTTAAATAATCATGTATAGTTTCTGTTCAAAAAATGGAAAAGTAATTACCAGAACAAAACTGCAATAAAACCCTGGGAACAATGTTTCTTAGAGTCCGATTAATATTCCCATCCGTCGCCCGTTGATGACCCAAGAAAGTAAATTTTTTTTTTTTCTTTTTTTACGGCGCATCGACAAATCTTGGCCATTAGCGCCGGGCCTCCAGGGTGCAACCAGGAATTCTCTCAGCGAGCCCTGAGATGAGAAAATTCCTGTCGCCAGTGGGGATCGAACCCACAATCTCCCGCTTATGAATCCAGCGCGCTAGCCACTAGACCACGGGAGACCCCAAGAAAGTAAATATTTACATTTTACCTTAATCCTACTAATACTAGACAGTATTTAGTAAGTGATTTGTAAAATATTTTTTTGAATTTTGTCCACCTAAAAGGTGATTTTCGCCCACTGTCCAAATATCGGAAAAAAATATTTGGAAGTGGAACTTTGTGGAACTTTTTTTTAAACCTTACTCAAACTTGAGTAATCAACAAAATATGAACAATCTATGAATAATTTCTAGAGCACATTGTTCTTCTATATATTATGTTCTGGTATTTTATGTTTTTGTCTTTTTCCATATATGTATGTATGTATATGTAGGCATATATATATATATATATATATATATATATATATATATATATATATTTTTTATTTTTTTTTTTTATTTTTTTATTTTTTTTTTATTAGGAGATACAGAGCACATTCATACAATTAATCTATAATACATATTCAAATACAAGTCAGTTTACAATTGGGCGTCTCCTTCACCCTCGTTGTTAAGGCTTGAAGACCCAAGCCTATTTGCTGTGAGACCTTAAATTAGTTAAATATGACCACTTTTTTAACAGTAAATAACTTATAAAAAGACGACTACACTAGCAATAAATAACAATAAAATAAATAAATAAATAAATAAAATAATATAATAATACTCCAAAATATAAAATCCAAAATATAATAATAAATGCCAAACTGTAGCCAGTGGCAGTCAACTTCTCTAACTTCATCCTCTGAGAAAAAAAAAAAAAAAAAAAAAAAAAAAAAAAAAAAAAAAAAAAAAAAAAAGGAGGCATATCTCACCATCCACATCCAATAAAGGTATAACACATACAAACACCAATATACATATACATATACATACATATATATATATTTATATACATATATACACGCACACACATAAAAAAAAAAAAAAAAAAAAAAATAATAAAAAAAAAAAAAGAAAAAAAAAAAAAGAAATAATAAACATAGACAATCCTCAACGTCCCACACCGGCGAGGAGTGTCCTCCATCGACTGAAGATGATGCAGGAGCCCTTCAATACCCGCAAGGTAATGCTTCTCAGAACCGCCATAGGGACATCAAGCTGCCTCAATCTCTTGGCAGAAGCATTGCTCCACACACCCCTCCAGCTCAATGTACAGGACGTTACATCCACGTCGGTGACAGGCACGCCAAACATTCGCCCAACCGCCAAACGGACAGCAAGTCTCCCATACTTCCGACACTTCTCCCGGTGAATCAAATCTAAATCGGTGTTCCCATTAACAATTTGAGCGTCCACAATAGTCACTTTACCCCCTTTTGCCACAATTATATCGGGCTTCCATCGACGACCATCAGCTCTCAGGACTCAGCTCTCGAGGTGAACCTCGTACCCCCTCCCGGCTAAGGCTTCACCCAGTACATCCACCACAGTATCATGTCTTAGACAGCGACCTCCCCGTGAAACGTAACATTGCTGAACAGCATGAGTGCTGGTTTCATCCTCCAGGCAACCCGCCCTGCAGGTAAGTATCCGGCCCACACGCCGACCTCTTGTCGTTCTCACGGTGGTCGGAAGGGCATTTATGTGGGTACGAACGTACTGGATGAAGTCCCAACCAGAAGTGGTCCCAGCTCCATCACTGAGCCAATATGTTGAAGCCTTACAGGCAGAGGATTCCTTCAGCCCTGCTCCGTCGTTGGACGAATAGAGTCTATCAGCCCACCATTTCTTTCTAGTCTCAGGGCACCAGGAGTCATCTTGTATCAAGCCCTGCCTGGCCAGGGCCTCCCTCGCTTTCCGCAGCCTTTTGGTAACTTCCGCCGAACGATAAGCTGCTCTTGCCGCGGCCAAACCTGACCACTCCATCCTAGAAAGACGGCCTACAGTCAGAGCCGGAACAAGGACGCTCATACTGGGCACACCCAAACCTCCGTCTGTGCACGAAGCATGGAAATATGCAACAGGAATATCCTTTGGCAATCTCAGCCACCTCCTCACCGCTGCTCTAACCTTTACATCCATCTTATTCAATGCTTACGTCACAATAAAACCATTTTTATGATAAAATGTAGTTTTATTAAGTAGCAGTGACCGAACCCCGACAATCCCTACCTTGCATCATCTACGGTCAACGATCTCCTCTCAAAAAATAATTTCATTAATATTTTTTTTTCTTTGATATGCCTTTCTGTTATTAGATATATATTATGTATTTATAAAGAACATACCACTAGGTAATAAATCCATTGTGAAAAGAATTTATAAAATTTGCACACAATTTTTAAAACACAACTTACAAAGACCGTAGTTGGAACAAGTCTAAGCAGAGGAAGAGGAAGTGACTAGTAATGGTCGCCTTCCATATTGTCTTAAAAAGGTTTGGGTTAAACTAGCTAAAAAAAATTGTTCTGTTTTCAATGAATAGAAGGAGAGCACGTTTTGACATGTAAATTGACTTTCTACGACGACATCACATTTTCGACTTTTGTCGCCGTAAAATAGTCGTTTTGCCCAGTGTGCGGCGGCACGAGTTTTCTTATCCCACGGCTCGTTGGGAAAATTCCTCGCTGCACCCTGGATGTCGATGCTAATGGCCTAGATGTCGCTGCTAAATAAAACAAAAAAAAAACACTAATAACAATTGTTTACGTCTACGTAGCTCTTAATTTAACTGACAACATTTTAATAACGGGTGTTTCTTATTGGAAATTTAATTTAATTTAAGTTTTTTCAATTTAAGTTCAGATATTTATATTTGATAGTATACCTGTGATTTAATATTGGAATACAAAGTATTTGATAATATCCGACATATAAAATAAAAACTTAAACAGAAATATTTAGCTTTGTTCGCACATAGACTTTAAGAGTAAATAGCCTTGTTGTGTACTCTCAATTAATAATAAAAAAAAAAAAAAAAAAAAAAAACTTTTTATTTCGTGATTAGTTATTTGTTTGGATGGCTGCTGTGAATTTGTTTCGAGGCATGCTTGCACAAGGTACATGAGATCTTATGGGAAAATTGATTTAGAATTTGAAAATGTCATCAGAATTAAATTTTCCCTATAACTTAAATGACAAATTGCACAAAAATGGTCAAAAACTAGCGTTTAGATGCAAATAAACACATTTCCTTGGTGGCATTCAATTATGGCGATTTCCTTCGGGACCACCCTGTATATATATATATATATATATATATATATATATATATATATACACACACACACATTTTAAGAAAGGCCCTGTTCGTTACATAGGCAGGATCGATGAACAGTTCATTTTTCGAATATTTTTTCATGAGAGCTACCAAAATTGCTACATTCATTCAGAAAGTGCTAAAAGGCACAGAAACACACTGAGATGATTTTTTTTTTACATATTGGAATCGGTTAATATATATATGAGAAACTATGAGGAGTTCCATAACAATTGGAGTCGGTGTAAAAAAGCAAGTGGATCCATTAGCGCCTCTCACGCCGTCATGGAGTGACAGTTGTATGGGATTGTGTTGGGTCAAGATTAATTTTTCCATGTGGTTATAAGGGAGATGAAAGGAGCCGACACTTGAAACTAGTTGTACCAATAGGCGGCTCGAAGCTTTTGGGTCTTTCACAGGTAACAAGTGGGCAACTCACACATCATTCTCTCTCTTACTAAATAACTCACATTTTTATTTTATTTTTTTAAATTTATTAATGAGCGTCTGCAAATAAGGCGATACGCTCAAAACAATTATTATTATTGATTGAGAGGAGATTGTTGAGCGTTGGGATTTATGAATTTTGTCATTAACTGGATTTTTGGGGTCTCCCGTGGTCTAGTGGATAGCGCCTTGGATTCATAAGCGGGAGATGGTGGGTTCGATCCCCACCGGCGCCAGGAATTTTCTTATCCCACGGCTCGTTGGGAAAATTCCTCGCTGCACCCTGGATGCAAAAAAAAAAACAAATCAACAAAAAATAAAATTAACTGGATTGTTGTAAAGTAGTCACCTTCTCTACTTATTCCAACAATTTCCATTTATTAACCATTTAAAGCACAAAACTTTTTTTTTATTTTAGGACATTGAAAAACACCTGCCAATCTGTACTTATTGTATTGAAAAGAAATATGGTTCCAAGAAATAGGGTATGTCATATATGTCTCTCTGACATATCTTACTAATTTCTGAGCCCCTTCATAACCTTCAAAGTCAGAGGATCTTAAGTGGGACATATAAGTCCCTCTGTGCGTTAATCCCACAGTTCTTGCGTTGTAATAAACAAATAAAAATCCTTCATTCCTGCCTCATACAGATTTAAAACATATCACACACACAAACATATATGTACAGGGTGTCCCAATTTCAAATTGCAAAACTTCAGGAGCGTGTAGGGGACCAATAAACTAAGACAAAAAGTCCTTTAGAGATTTGCTCGTTTTTGCTTCGTTTTCAAGAAAATTGCAAAACAAGAAACGAAACCAGTTTTCATTTTTGTACTTACTTATTTAAATTTTCAACGGAAAAAATTGACATTGCGAATTGTTCCAAGAAACCAATTACTAAAATCCAATCTCTTGATGCTGATCTAGTTTTTGTGTACGGTTTCTGCAACGGTAATGCTTTTGAAGCGGTGCGAGAGTATGCGCGTCGATTCCCAAATAGAAGAGTGCTTAATCAACAAGTCTTTTTGTTAACTTTTAATAGACAACGAGAGACTGGATTGCTCTTACTTCATAATGAAGGCGACCAATTCCAGGCAGCATTAGCCGGCGATACACGAGGATTCTTTCCTGCAGGAAAGATGAATCCGCACGGAAAGTACGCCAGTGTATGGGTAAGGAAGGAAAGCGTGCCGATCGGGTTATCCCTTCAGTCGGCTCCCTTTGATATAATCCGTTTAGTTTTCCTCTCGTTAGTGGGCGCTCGTCTTTCCTCTCAGATTCCACTGTATCCTGCAGGATTGCGTGTCAGTCCTTACTTCTTAGCTATCAGCTTTTAGCACTTTCCTCCGAAGGAAAGTAGCTATTGAGGTTGGACTCATGACGGAATTTTTGAAAAATTTCTTCAAATCTTTATCGATCCTACCTAGTAGACACCGAAAATGACCCCCGTTAAAATTTATATATATATATATATATATATATATATATATATATATATATATATATATATATGTCTGTTAACACGATAGCGGCCAGAGTTTTTGTTTTTTCGTCACGAAACTTGGTATATAGCATTCAATTAGCAAACGATTGAACGAGTTCGTTAACCACAAAAGTCGGTCCACCGGAAGGGGGGGTTTACCCCGAACCCAAAACACTTATTTGACTATGTCAGCCGTAATATTTGTTATATTTCAACGAAACTTGGTATTCGTAGTGTTAATATAGAGAGAAAAGTGAGATATAAAAATGAACTAAATCGGTTCATTAGAAGGGGGGGGGGGTTTACTCCGGACCCACAATACCAATTCGCCACTACCAGCCGTGATTTTTGGTATATTTCGACGAAACTCGGTATTCGTAGTGCTAATCCACAGGTAAATATGTGTTGTAAAAATAAACGAAATCGGTTCATTAGGAGGGGGGGTTTACTCCGGACCCACAATACCAATTCGCCACTACCAGCCGTGATTTTTAGTATATTTCGACGAAACTCGGTATTCGTAGTGGTAATCTACAGGTAAATATGTGTTGTAAAAATAAACTAAATCGGTTCATTAGAAGGGGGGGGGGGGTTTACTCCGGACCCAAATTCCTAATATACTCATACCGGTCGTAATTTCTGCTGTATTGTAACGAAACGCGGTATACGTCGTGGGTAACTCATGAGAAAGAAGTGTTGTAAAAATGAGCTGAATCGGTCAATCGGAAAGCGGGGGTTTAATTTGTAATATATTTGAATAGAAAAGCCGGCAGACGTAGGTTCTCAAAGCCGCCGCAAGGAGCGCTTTCTACCACTAGAGGGACTCTATCCTGTTCCTGCGTTAGATCAAAATACGATAATATGAGGGTTTTTGTATTTATTACGTAGTGTAGTAGGTACCATGTGTAAACATAACTCTGGAAGCAAATTAATAATTGATCAGTTACTCATTACAAATTTAAAAGAGAACTATTCGTGTTTTTATTTCATTTATGTAGGATATTTTAAGCAAATTGTTCTGGAAAGCAGTCTACACTACCCAAATTCTGAGGAAAGTGCTTAGTTATGCAGCTCCTGCGTGACGGACTTTTTAAATTTGCTTATAGCTATGGAGACACTGCGTCAAATATTTCTATGGCGTTAAATCTTATATATATAGCAATATATTTCCATTCACGATTGAATGCTGAACAATTTAAAAAAAAAAATTAACTCACTATCATTAAAATTAACAGTGTTATAGGAAAAGTTGTAAAAGTATAGATTGTTGCCAGATGTACTATCAATGATATTTTGCGCATTTTTAAGAATTTTTAAAGTGCGTTTCAAAAACTAATGAACATAACAACATAAAAGTTGGTACTTTTACTCATGTCCATTACTACAATATAGTCACCAAGTTTCATCAAAATTTGACAATCTTGGGTGTCGAAATGCATTTTGGCTGGATGATTTGGCTCGGAATATCCCAAAAGTAAATACCCTATTCAATTCGTAATTTTTTTTAGTTGTGTTAATAAATTATAAAACATCTTCTTAAGATTATTTATACCAGGGTTCGAGAAAATTCAAATTACCTTTTATTTTAAAAAAGTTTAAGTTAAACTATATTTTTTTAAATTTTACTTGTAGTTTTTATTGAACATGAACTTTTTCATTAGGAAAATGTTTGGATAAAGTTAGGTATTTTAAAAATTTTATCCAAATAACTTTTTTCATAAAAGTTCACTTTGTTGTAGATTACAATTTTTTAAATACATGAATTGATTTTAAAACACAAAATTAATTTTAACAATTTGAAATCAATAACTGATGACTGATGGAATGTAATATAACTATATACATAAACATATGTAATGTAATATATATAAATTTTTATATATATATATATTTTATATATATATATATATATATATATATATTTTATATATATATATATATATATATATATATATATATATATATATATATATATATATATACATATGTAATATAAATATATATACACCAACTGACATGGCAGCTATTGCTACCACTTTCCTTCGGTCCATCTTTAATCCTGCGGGATTGGATGAGAGGACACGCTTTCCCTTCAAAGGACAGCAATCCTTCTGAAGGCGAGAGGAAAGCCCCCATACACGAACACTCTTTCCTGCCGGATAGATTTTAGTCAACAATCCTCACGGATTGCTATTTCTCGTTAGTGGGCACGAGAGGATTATATTCCTCTCGCTGTTCCTTACGGATGGAACGGCGGGATAACTTGAGAGGAAAGAATGCAGGAAAGTCTTGCCGTTAGTGGGCACGAGAGGAATATAATCCTCTCGGCCTTTCCGTGAGGATTACACTGAAAGGAAAGAACGTAGGGAAAGAATGCTCGTGTATGGGGGGGGGGGGTATTAAGTGCAGATTGTCAGTGAAGAAGTTGAGTCCAACGCCTGGCTTAGGAATATCGTAGCCGGCAATATGACAAACTTTGAAAGGTGAAAATCGCCACCCGTACCATCTTCATATATTGCAGAATTTATTACTTCTAATTATGCAAAGATATTGAATTTTAGTAATTGGTTTCTTCGAAAGGTGAACCTTGAAGCAGGAAGTTTATTCGGTGTCAACTGAAGAGATCAATTAAGAGATCGAATTATAGATGAAGTGCACCAAATATCATCAGAACAGTGTTTAGCTGCAATTTATCAAGTCAGTGCGAGATGTAATGCTTACGATTCTGCAAGAAGGCAACTTTTTAAGCAATAACTAAATTAAATAGAAGATACCATAAAAAAATAAAATGAAAAGAAAAATAATGACCCAGTCACTCCTTGTCTATTAAAAGTTAAAAAAATTTTAGTAATTGGTTTCTTGAAACAATCCGCAATGATAATTTTTTTCCATTGAAAATTATATAAGTATTTTCAAAAATGAAAACTTTTCATGTTTTTGCGATTTTCTCCAAAACGAAGCCAAAACGAGCAAATCTCTAAAGGACTTTTTCTCTTAGTTTTTTAGTCCCCTACACGCTCCTGAAGTTTTGCCATTTAAAATCGGGACACCCTGTATATATATATATATATATATATATATAACGTAATTATTATCTAATTGTTATTGTTATATACATTTTTTAAATTTCACTCGTGTAAATATATGTTGATCGACGTTCTCACGTGCTTTCAAGAAGGTTCAAAGTGTATTTTATTTTTTTTTTACGGCGCTTCGATGTATAGGCCATTAGCGCCGACATCCAGGGTGCAGCGAGGAATTTTCCCAGCGAGCCGTGGTATGAGAAAATTCCTGCCGCCGGTGGGGATCGAACCCACCATCTCCCGCTTATGAATCCAAGGCGCTAGCCACTAGACCACGGGAGACCCAATTCAAAGTGTATTGAACGCATTAGTTGCTTCTCTAATTGTAGAAGATTCTTTTTTGACCACTTATTTCTCATGTTCAACATCATTTTCGAAATCAATGTTTTCCACTATTGGCTGCTCTTCGGCTAAAATAAACTCCTCAGAAGAAGCATCACATATAGGAACGTCACTAGCAAATTACACACAAGGCTGTAAATTGATGTACCAGTTATAGAGGTTATGAATGCTTAGAGTTGGAACCACAAAAAGCCCCCCCACCCCCAAATCACCAGATTATCTTTGACTTATTTAAGGCTTTGATTTACCGAAGTTCGACAAATCGAGAGTTGACTACTATACTCACATACATACATACATAGCGACCACAATTTTGGTTTACTCGCCACCAATCATGGTGTATATGAATAATGTTACCATAACAAATTATTGGACGAATTCGTTAACCAGCAATCTGGGCTCGTTTGAAATAGGATCCCCAATCAATGAGGAACATTTGTTGTTAAAATAAGTTCATTAGAAGGTATGATTTATTACGGATGAAAATTAATTTTGAATCAAATAACAGTTCCAAGGTGGGTTTTTTAAGGGGTGCGAACAAAATCAATGTAATTTTCTTGATTTTAAAAATAACAAATAGATGAATATTTTTAATTTCTTTAGATCAAACGTATTATAGGGGACGTTAAAGTATCCCCCCCCCCCCAAAAAAAAGTTTCAATTATTTGAAAGAAAAATATTGGCGCTGTCTGACGAACGGAAACCCACTTTTTTCACGGGCGATTGTCTGCATGCGGCAATTTTTAATCTCGAACGAAAAACTAAAATTATCTCGAAAGAAGAAGGCTTAAACCTATTAAAGTAGGTAGGATTTTTAGGAAATATTAATTTGTTCGAGAATGGTGAACAATTGTTCATTTTCTATTTTAAAAACCGTCGCAAATCGGTCATAAAATCGTTATAATTCAATAAATCAAAAAACCCTACGTAATTTACTAGCAAATATCATTAGGAAGCTACAGTTTAAATTTGAAGTTGATCGGGCAAAAATTGAAGACGCCAGAATATCGCCCGATTAAAAAACATGACGTTTTTTTCTATATAACTAGTCAACAAAAATGAGGAAGATAAAATTTGATTGTTTTGTGTGTTCGTAATACTGATTTTCTTTAGAACTAGTCGAGAAACTGAGGGAGTGGATTTTCCCACTTTCTGTGTCTCTGTCTTCCAACTTAGGCTCATTTAAGCCGCAAATGTCGCACTTTTCTTGTGAATTTCAATCCACCAGCTGTTTATAAGTACAAAAAATCGCTTAGAAGTAAAATCAGTTTATACATTTAAGGTTACAGCTAAAACAGAGACTATTTTCGAAAAATATTATGAGGTTCTATACTAAACATTAAAAATTAGAATAGGGAAAACACGCCCCCATTGTAACACGGTGGTAAGATGGTGCAGTTTCTATCGGTGTTCAGTCGGGCTGCTTGTCATCGCAACACTGTGCTATTGATTGAAGAAGAAGGAAAATTTAGCCGCGAAAGAAATGTGGCCGAAGGAGTTCTGCAAGGAGAAATCCTTAGTTTGCATCTATTTGTGTTGTTTTTACAGATACAATCCGTTACATTGAAAGTAGTATGAATGTACGGACCCGAAGATGTTTCAATAAGGCTTTATGAGGATTACATTGTAAAGCTTGCAAACATGGAGTGAGACTTAGAATAAATTACAAGCATTTCGCTGCGGGGATAAGCATTATGGGAGTTTTTGTGTATACTGTATCCCTGTAAAAAGAAATGAACAAAGCATGTGACTAGTTTCGGATATTACTTACTTATTCTTCCAAGTTAGGGTGATTAGGTGGCGAGGGAAATGTTTCGTCGGCACGTCGAGGTAATAGGACAGCACTTGTCGGAGAGGTTAAGGAGTCACTTTATATGGTAATAGATAAATAGATGGGAGGCTGCTGGAGGATGGATAAAGAGGAACCGACAATATGCATTCTCTGCTCAGGCCAAATCCATTATTGTAAGCTATTAGTTTGTTACCGCCCTCAGTTGGGGATTTGAATAAAGCACTGGGAGGGGCGGGAACCTAATAGATTTCCCCACCAATACCTGCTCCCTCCTCCTCCTCCTATCGCCCTTTCATCTGCCCGCCCTTACCCTCTCCCTTCTTCCTTATTACAAGCATGGAGGCACTCGCTGCCCTAGACAAGGTGGTGCCTCCTACGAAAGCATCAGATAGTCCAGACAAATGTTACAAGCTTGCAGGGAGTCTCTTCCCTAGGAGGCTTGTGCTTCCTCTGAAAGCCCCAGATGGCCCTGCAGAAGTTATCAAACTTTGAAGCAGTCACTTCCCTACACTAGCCGGTCCTCCTCCTAAAGCCCCAGATGGTCCAGCAGATGCTAACAAGCTTTAAGGCAGTCACTTCCCTACCTTACTAGTGCCTCCTCTGAAAGCCCCAGATGGTTCTGCGGAAGCTTGGAGCCAGTCACTTCCCTAACTTGCTAGTGCCTCCTCTGAAAGCCCCAAATGGCACTGCAGAACCTTAGAAGATCGAAGGCAGTCACTTCCCTAACTTGCTAGTGCCTCCTCTGAAAGCCCCAAATGGCACTGCAGAAGCTTAGAAGCTCGAAGGCAGCCACTACCCTAACTTGCTAGTGCCTCCTCTGAAAGCCCCCGATGGTCCTACAGAAGCTTAGAAGCTTGGAGGCAGTCACTTCCCTAGACTGGCCTGTGCCGCCCTGATGTCTATAAGAGCATCTCTAACTCTGTTCCAAGCACTTGTTTTGAAAATAAATAATAGTCGTATAAATGGATATTATTAATGTGAATATTGAATAAGAAATACTCAAATGTATTTTGAATGGAAAATATTTCTGTGGCCTTAGCTTTTCTCTCTTCCCTGTTACAAACATAAGATGTTCCAGCTGACGCTGTCGTGATACGGGGCAGGCTCTTGAAGCTTACAAGCAGGGAGGCACTCGTTTTTCTCGACTAGGTGGTGCCTCCTTATAAGCCCAAGACATCCCATTAGAAACTTACAAGTATGAAAACACAGGCACCCTAAATAAGGTGTTGCCTTCTCTGAAAGCCTCAAACGTCCCAACAGCTTGCAAGCATTGAGAAGCGCCGGAAGCTTCACAAGTAGAACCTTACAGGCAAGGAGTAGTTCTCTTTTCTGGACAAGGTGATGCCTTCTTATAATGAATGTAACATTCCAGACACATTCTCATCATTCCAAGGAAAATCTTCTTTTTTTTTTTCTTACACAATTTATTTTCCTTCCAATGATAATAAGCGATCATGTGATTTATTTTATTTTATGGGGTGTGTTCTTCTCAGTTTCCTGGAGTAAATTCTTTCGGAGGCTATTGCCAACCGAAAGAATTGTTGTTCATATTAGTTTTTTTTATTATTATTAAATTTTTATGTTTCTTGTCACGGGCGTTCGTTTAAAAATTTTCGAACTATTCTCGCAGTGTCGAGCAGTACCGCTTGTTGTGCGTCTTTAATCAGTTCCTCCGAGATTTTCAAGTATTTTGTAGCTGTGACTGTGGTTTTTGGGATGAGTCCATTAGCCGATATAATAATAGCTGTTATCCTTGCGGAATCTAACTTATACAGATCTTTTAATTCTATGGCCAAGTCCTGGTATTTTCGAAGCTTCTCAGCATAAAATTTCCGAATATTCTCATCATTCGAGACAGCGATATCATTAATATCAGCTCTCTTATTCCCTTTATCAATGATAAGAATATCCGGTTTATTGTGATGGACAGTTCGGTCCGTCAACATCGCTTCGTCCCAATACATTTTTATTGTACCTTTCTCTAGAAGCCTTTGAGGAACGTAGCGATAATAGGGGACCTTCTTATCTAACATGATATGTGTTGTTCTTCGTTAGTCGTTTTCTTGGCATATTATGACTTCCAAAAGTATGTAAATTGTAAATTTGTTCCTATGCCAGTTGGATGTACTCTTATGTACGAATACAGGTCGTAATTCTTACCCGTTAGCAATTACCGAATACCAAACAAATATGTAAGCGATAATTATTTTGCCGCATAATGTTTTGTATCTATAATCGTGAATACAACATTCCAAAATTCGTCGAAGTATAAGACAGAGATATTTTGAACTGAACACCAGGATAGTCTTTATAATATTCAGAGGTTCTCTATATTGAAGCTGTTCGGTGTATTTTTAGCCTAGAGCAGAGATTCAGGGGTATTCAAGTGGAGATTGGTAGACCAGCTGTTTAGAATCTTAATTGCCGAGGAAGACTGCGTGAAGGAAAATACCTGTTTCGCTATCAAATCCCTGTCAGATAGTTTCATTTTAATAGTAGTCATTTATAAATAGTTAATTCGGCGGATAAAAGAAGCCAAGTAGAGCTGTCATCGCTCACTCCATGCTAAGCACTTGCTTGCGATACGAATAAGAGTCATATGGATATTGAATAAATTATATTCATGTAAATATTGAATAATTATTCCTTTTATGGGTATCGAAGGAATAACAATCATATGAATATTGAATTAATAATTTTCATATGAATATTTATTTTCAATACTCGTATGGCTACAACATCTCAATAACACTCCACTACCAGTATCCAGCGAGGTTCGATATCTAGGATTATACCTTGACAGCCGACTGACATGGAACCCTCACACGAGACTGAAAAGACAAGAACTGAACAAAAGATACGGACTACTTAGACGACTCCTTGGACCCTCATCTAAATTATCAATACAGAACAAACTAACAATATACAAAACAATCATTCGACCAATATGGACATACGGACTTGAACACTGGGGGTCTGCAAAACCATCCAACATCAACAGAATACAGGCATTCCAGTCAAAAGTGCTCCGTAAAATTGTAAATGCCCCTTTCTACGTCTCAAACAAAACCCTTCACAATGACCTTAACATTCCATTTGTCCTTGACCTTGCTAAAACCCGTTTCCAAATGTTCCACTCCAAATTGTCCTACCATCCTAACCCGGAAGGTCTATCCTTATCGTCCCAATCCCATCCAGACAATCCTCCCAGGCGGCTCAAGAGACAGTGGCCCCGAGACAATTTACTCTTCTGATCATATAGGGATCATTAAAATATTTATTTGGACAGCTTTGAAAGTGCCAACAATGGCTGGCTTCTTTCACATTTTGTATTGTTTTTATTTTATTTTACTTTTTCCATTTTTTTCAACTTGTTCATAATATCTGCATCATCAAACTTGATTATTGTACTGTTTATAATTTGTACAGATTTCAAATAAATAAAAAAAAAAAAAAAAAAAAAGTATGGCTACAGAATGAATAATATGTGTTGTTTCTCCAATATAGGTCCACTTTACTAAATTTGATGTGCGTATTCAAAAACTGTAATATTTTTTTTTCTACCACGTACCGTTTTCACACAATTAGTAATTATACCTAAAATGTTTTAATGGAACTGAAAACAAACCAGGGTAATACTGAAGTTTAGCCTCCTCCGAATTCACATTTTGCACTATATCGTATTTTGATGCACTAAAATCCGTTAAAAAAAAAATTCGCTCTTAGCCAGGAAAGAAGTTATTAAGCAAAGTTCACTGTTATGCGGGTTATGAAAGCTGGCGTAAGCAACGTTTTTGTAAACATGCGCATGCGCGCAAAGAACTGTCATTTGAAATGTAGATAAACTATTTATTCAAAAATAACTGCAAATTTTAAGGACCTCCTCACCCGTCGTAACCTGTCACTCATGGGCATACGTGGTATGCGTTTCCGCTCACTACGCTCGCTCAAGAAGATATCAAAACTCTAGTCAATCCAACTCGGTAAAATTAATAGAATTCTATTACTTTTAGCGAGTTGGATTGACTAGAGTTTTGACATTTTCTTCAGCGAGCGGAAACGCATAGCATGTATGCCTTTAATGCGAAATAAATATAAATACCGTTCTTCTTAGGCTCCTAGACATCTTCAGACGCGATGTTGGGTGGATATACATCCTCAGTGACACCGAAAAATGCCTCTAAGCATTCACATGTGAAGAATATTTCATTATTTAAAAAAATGTTTCCGAATAAATAACTGCTGGTAAATTTAAATAATTGATGGTAAATTTTAATTAGACTTCTTTTCTTAGACTTTCTATACCCGCACATGCGCTTGTTTACAAATACGATGTTTACGCCAGCTTTTATAACCTTCATAAAAGTGAACCTTAATGCCTAATAACTTTTTTCCTAGTAGAGAACGACTTAATTTTTTAACGGATTCGTGTTTAGTGCATCAAAATACGTTATAGTGCAAAATTTGAAAATAATCGGTTCGGAGGAGGTATCTGGTTTCAGTATTACCGAAACCAGAAAACGAAGAAATAATAATGATATCATTATCATTATGACAAAAACATAACAGTGTAACAGATAACAATTAATGCCTTATTTTAAGTCCAATCCCTGCAAATGTAGCTTTATGAAACGTAACTGTAAGTTCAAATTACTTCTAGAAAAAATAATATATGAAAATAAGTGGTAGGTTTGTGAAGATTTAAACCTTATTGGCATGCTTCTAAAATCCCATGTTTTATTTGTGAATGGGATAGTAGAGCCCGAAACGATCACTCGGAAGCAGTGGGACAGTTTCGTGCCAGGAATAAATAATGTAATTCATGAGTGTCTTGTGGACCCCACAAATGTTCTTTTACCACGTTTACATATAAAATTAAGCATTCTGCTAATATATGGTAAATATCCTCATATTAGCATGAGATGGGGCGAATTTCCTTGGGGATTATGGGTATTGTACTTTTCCTATACTAATAATTAGTATGGGGAAAAATACCAAAAGTAACAATAGTTTAATAATAAATTATTTATTATTACACTAAAATATGTGGAAATGAGAGCTAACCACGATGAGATTTCAAGGACTACATCAGCGGTGTGACCAGGTGTCGTCAGGGTGTTCTACAAGGAGGCCAGTTGTAAGAACGTTTATAATTTTCGGCGTATTTTTTTTTTTTTTTATTTAACTTTTATTTAAGACTTGCTAGTATCAATTTCATCAAGAATAATTTACATTTATTTCTGATAATTTCATGAAAATATACATAATATTACTTCTATTTATATGATGTTTGATATTTGAGAATTCCAAATACATTAAGAAATTGAGGGATATCTCAGTTCTGAGTATACTGTTAGGTAAGCTGATTAGGTTCCCAACTTTTGTGAGATTTGGCAGCCTGCAGGATTTTTTTCCGAAGATTAGTGGTTTTTGAAACGTTGTCGCTAACCAGAATCTTTAATTAAATTATATTTTTTGGATTGATATTGCGGGTTGAATGAGATACTTGTGAAAATTTAATGTCCATTCACCCTAAGGAAAATGTAGTGCTGATTTCAAAAATGTAATAAAACATTGAAAGCAAGTGTGTATAAGTAGAGAAAATTGGAGTTTTACTACAAAAAATACGGGGTTTTCTATAGAAACTTTAGAACGGGAAATGTCTGGAACGGAGTGAGGTAGAAATGTGTGCTTGGTGGTGTTGAGCTACATTTTTTGTCTAGTTTTCCCCCCTGGAGTATTGTCATTAACTTGTGATACACCCTGTATACTATTGTGATATAATGTTGTTTCGTTCTTACAGGGAGAAAGGATTCTAAAACATATATAGGATTTCCAAGACAGCTTCAGAATTTTTCATACCAATTTAAGAATTTTTCAAACCAAATTAAGAGTTTTCCAAACCAAATTGAGAATTTTCCAAACTCAATTCAGAATTTTCCAAAACGATTTCAGAACTTTCCATTTCAAATTCAGACTTTTCCATTTCAAATTCAGAATGTAATAAATTTTCGCAAACATGCTATCTTGACAATATTTTCAATCGAAAGAAGGCTTCAATGAACCAGTTGATTGTAAATAAAAATAAACTTTGTTCTTCAAAACAGTATTGTAACACAACAGTATAACAAGTAAACAGGCATTTATATATGAGGCATTTAATATTAGATTTAGGAAGTAGGATCAAATGTTAGATTCTGTTTACTTGATAAATCAGTATATTTTAATTATTACATAAATTAAATTATAAATATTTCAAATGAAAATACTGTACATTTTTAATTCCCTACCTACCTACAAAAATAAAAAAGTACCTATTGTAAGAAAGTTAGTCCAAAATTGCATATAAGAAAATAATAACTAAATTCTGAATTTGAAATGGAAAATTCTGAATTTGTTTTGGAAGATTCTGAATGTAGTTTGGAAAATTCCGAATGTAGTTTGGAAAATTGTGAATATAGTTTGGAAAATTTCGAATATAGTTTGGAAAATTCTGAATCTGTCTTGGAAATCCTATATTTAGCTTTATAATATCTCATGAAATATTCATCAAATGATACACAATAAACAAAATACAATGGCATACAATGTCATGTTAGCATTATTTCCCATCTAGTTTTAAACTGTGTATGATATATAATCATCCGTTTAAATTCAAATCTTTATGGCCCCGTGGGAAAAGTTATGTATATTTATATTTGTAAGTTAATTATGCACATATATTGTAAGTCGTAGCCTGATTATATTACAATCTCTGAAACCGGTTATTGTAATTTCCATCAACATTGGGGCATTATCGCCTGAAAAAATAAAAAAAAGGTGTTACAACACATGGCCTGCCTGGTAAAAATTTATGTAAATGTAATAATCCACAGCGTAAGGGAAAGCTGCTGTGTAATTTTGTTTACACACTGTAAATAAGCTGGTGCCATTAAAGGTGTGTTTTTATTAAACACTTAATTGCGGCAATTTGTAATTTCAAAAATATTATCCCCAAATTAATTTGAATTTCAATGTTCTATTCTTTAATATTGCTAAAGAGATCGTGTTAATTGGTAGATTTGTCGTAATGTTTGTCTGTTGTACGCCCTTAATTTTTTTTTTCTTTTTTAGTGGAGAAGATTCTTGCCCGTTGGGATTGGGAAGGTAGATTTAATCAGGGTCATGGTTTCATAATAAAACCACGTTTTTTATAAGAAACTCTTGATTTTTTTTTTAATTAATGGCATGTCAACCCTTAAGGTCATTAACGCGATTCCTTTGTGCGGTGATTTTTATTATTATTAATAATTATTTTCCTGTAATAATTAAAAATGTACATGTAATAATTATTTCCTATATACAGATCCAGGAGTGTGTATAGGAAATAATTTTGGGAGAGGCTGGGACCACCGGTGGGTATGGAATACCCCCAAGATGGAGGGTATCCGGGAAAAATATAAATATTTTAGTGTAAAATGTTGAGTTTTGAGGTCCACTGAAACCTAGTAAAACATCGTAAATGTTTATTACATTTTTCGTTTTTATAGTTTGTTTTTTACACAAGATATTCTTACCGAAAAGGCAAAATGAACTTATAACATTTTATTTTTAACTTTATAATTTGTCATTTTTTTCCATTTCCATGATTTCTAAAATCTTTATGCGACAATTTTTATCACAGTGAAAAGTTTTTTTTATTGCTATACACAAACAAAAAGCACTTCTCATTTCACTTACAGCTATCACTATAGTCGAATTGCCGTTAAAACCTAAAAACCTAGATCTTAGAATTGTTACCCAACTAAAAGGTCATTACACCCAAAAAAATTATTTTTTTCTGAGCTAAGTGATCTTATTTAATGTATTTTGGACGTTTTTATGACGCATTTTTTCTGATTGAACCTAAACTGCTTGGGCCCTCATCCCCCCTTATATACGCCCATGTACAGCTCTGATGAAATGGTTATTAATAATTTTTTTATTTGCCCACATTTAGTTTAATATTCGTCATAAATAGTTGACAAAGAATCCATTCCATAGATAAAAGGAAAAAAATTAAATATTGTATATTTTAATATGTCACGGTTTGGTAAAGTTTGTCCGGAGTAACCCCCCCCCCCTCAATTAACCAATTTAGTTCATTTTTACATTACGTTTTTCTATTAGAACAACCACAACGAATACCGAGTTTTGTTGGAATATAAAAACACGGCCGGTATTGGCAAATAACTTTGTGTCCGGAATGAGCCCCCCTCGAGATTGACCGATTTTTCTGTTTAACGAACTCCTTCAATCGTTTGCTAAGCGCCAACTGTTGAACGAGCTTGGCTATACTATATGCCAAGTTTCGTGGCAAAAAACAAAAACTCTGTGTTAACAGACATAAACACACACACACACACACACACATATAAATATCTACATATATATATATATATATATATATATATATATATATATATATATATATATATACAGTGAAACCTCTTTATATCGGACACCATTTCGTCCGTAAAAAATTTCCGTTATTGGGAGGTGTCCTTTATCGGGAGGTTAATAAAATCCACCTTTTAAAAAGCAGCGCAGAACTTTTTTATTTCTCTTACAGCTGTCATTATCTACAATACCGCGTCCAGTACATTAGTAACATAATCGCTTGAGTCTATTTTTGTAATGGCTTCCCGAAGACATAATTTTCTGTAATGTGTTTTCAAATTTTTAATAATGCCGAGATCGAGGCCCTAACAGCAAGATGTCATATTCGGTGGAAAAACTGAATTTTAACATTTATTAGATGCATCTGTGGGTGCCATGTCGCGTTGTCCATAAACATAATTACACGCCGTTTTCGATGTCGCATTCTCTGATCGAAAGTTTTTAGCCATTCACTCATTATAGGCGTTGTCATCCATGCTTTTTTGTTAGCTTGCCAATATTCTTGAAGTATTGACGTTAATGTTCTTAAAACAACGTGGTTTTAATGATTTACCGATTATTAACGGCTGTTCAAAATCCCCTTCGATATTTACGCACAACATAACAGTTAAACGATCTTTGCTTTGTTTGTATTCTGTGCAAGTTTCCCCTTTTAGAATAATTGTCTTGTTTGGCAGGGCCCGAAAAAATAAAGCCATTTCATCAAAATTAAATATATTTTTAGCCTCATAGTCATGTCAAATGTAAACCAATTTCTAACAAAATCAACATTAACCGATGCACTTTCACCACATATCGTTCTAAAAACTACGCGAAGTTAGACGTCTGCGTTTTGCCGACGTCAAACTTCCACTTTATTTTTTAGAGTTACACGCGTTCGGAGTTCATGACTAGATACAAACTGAATAAAACCTGCTGAAAAGTGGTGCAACAAAACGATATGTGGTTCCTGGAACAGTAGGGTAAGGTTTACTCTTGTCATTTCCTATGAATTTTATTAGCAATGCCCGCCAGGGTTTACTTTTTCTTGAGATTCTGAGAATCCAATTAAATATTTTACCCTGCTGTCCGCTATTGGGAGGTGAAATCAGCTATATGGGTCCGATTTTAGGTGTCCGTTGTCCGTAAGTAGAGGGTCCGCTATTGAGAGGTGCTAATGCATTGATTTAAAGGGGTTTTCACCGGGACCATTGATATTCTGTCCGTTCATAGAGGTGTCCGCTATTTGGAGGTGTCCGTTACAGCCTGTAACTTACAGGAGGTTTCACTGTATATACAGGGTGTCCCAGTATATGTGTCCACCCCCTTTTCCTCCTAGAGTTGTTGGAATTTTGATATGAAACTTGGTAGGTCATAGTTATATTGCATGAGGTTTCTTTTGAAGGTTTAGTTGACTTAGTAACATTCTCCAGTTTTTCTCCAGCGCATCTAACTCTTGATTTTCCAATGGTAGAAGGTATTTTTTATGACGAATTCTGATAGAAAATTTAATTTTAAGACTAATTTATTCCGAGACATCTTTTGATCCGACGCACCGTTTGCGCGTAAAACGCAAAAAACTGAAACATATCGCCCTTTTGTAGACAAATTCCTATTTATCACTGAAACCAAGCCTTGTACGTAAAAACACCTCGATACAAACGTTGTAGCCTATTAATTTTCCTTTCAGATGATACCAAGATCGAAGTTATAGGTTTAATATTTAACGGGATATTATGAATGAAAAATATACCTTGAAAGTTTTAAAAAATAACAAATCAGAAAATCGATATGAATAGAAGAAAGTAGCTGTCATAAACACTAAAAAAAAAAAAAAATACTTATTTACTGTATGAAAAAAGTAAATAAAAATTATTATAAAACAGAATAGAATAAATTTCTTTTTGCATATGAAATTATTATATCATAAAACTAAAAAAAAAAAAAAAAAAAATTGCCTTTGTTTTCATTCATAATATCCCGTTAAATATTCAATCTACAACTTTGATCTTGGTACTCCGTACAAGGCTTGATTTCAGTGATAAATAGGAATTTGTCTACAAAAGGGCGATATGTTTCAGTTTTTTGCGTTTTACGCGCAAACGGTGCGTCGGATCAAAAGATGTCTCGGAATAACTTAGTCTTAAAATTAAATTTTCTATCAGAATTCGTCATAAAAAAAACTGCTGCCATTGGAAAATCAAGAGTTAGATGCGCTGGAGAATGTTACTAAGTCAACTAAACCTTCAAAAGAAACCTCATGCAACATAACTATGACCTACCAAGTTTCATATCAAAATTCCAACAACTCTAGGAGGAAAAGGGGGTGGACACATATACTGGGACACCCTGTATATTAATTCTTCTGAATGCTGACCCGATATATATTTTTCACTTGTTCTTGTTTCTTTTTATGGCAGGGGGTCGATAAAGCAGTACACCTTTCGTTCTTGTTCAACTATTTTATTGTCTATATTTTGCCCGACATGCTTCGTGCCATTGTGTCGCTCCTCTTCAGGGGCTTTCCTTATCAGGAAGTCCTTTCGTAATGTATACTTACCATCTTGAGTCAGGCGTAGTATTCCTGATAAGGAAAGCCCCTGAAGAGGTGCGACACAAAGGCACGAAACAATATAGCAAATAAAGCAGTTGAACAAGAACGAAAGTCGTACTGCTTTATCGACCCACTGCCATAAATAGAAACAAGAACAAGTGAAATATATATATAAATTTTAACGGTGGTCATTTTCGGTGTCTGCTAGCTACTTTCCTTCGGAGGAAAATGCTAAAAAGATTGGAGATTCTTGGAGTAGGGAGGAGCACATATGCAGCGTATGTACTAACTGAATCAGAGTTCAATTAGCCGTTTATTGCTAATTGGCTTTATGTGTACGTACAGACAACATTTATTTGACTAAACTTCATTTAGATAGTATTAATTTCCTATGTTTTTCTTTATTTTTCTATTTACACGTAGTTAAGTCTAACCTCGATGAGTTGACTGTACATACTGGTTTCCTTGAATCACTAATTCACAGAATACAGTTTTTTTGTGTAATTGCTAATAGAGACAGACCCACCAGCAATAAAAAAAAATATTGAAGTAAAAACTAAATAACAGAAACATTGTAATATTCAGTTAAGTTGCTCAAATTCGTGGCGGAGCTGCTTGGAGGGTGTAAGTAGGCGAGTCAGGGAGCGAAGCAATGTGCCATGAAATATGAAAAGTCTGCCAACCCCCGGGATGTTAAAGCTGAACAACATACCCAGCAACCGTATTTAGGATTTATTGCTTTTTAATGCACCCACATAGACGAAGCGGAAAATGGAGCGGTCCCGAGCCACTGCCGGCATATCGGCTTTGGAAATGTTTTTGCAAGCAGATGCGAGTTACAAGCAGACATACGCAGTTGTAGGGGAGCAGAATTGAAGAGATACAGCGGATAAATGGTTGTGAATTCAATTAGGCAACGAAGGAAGGTAATTATATGCGCGTTTTCATCCTGCCTGTAGGTTAGAGGAGGACTAGGGTTTGAAGGGAGAAAAATTCTAGGAGAACGGTCGGGAATTGCATGGGCGTATATAAGGGGGGGGGGATGAGGGGGCTGCCCCCCTCGAAATTTCATGTAAAAAAGCCTATAACAACGAAATATGTTTTCTACTTTTACCCTGGCAGTATTGGGCATAAATCATTCAGAATAATGAATAAATCTATTATTTCATTCTGAATATTGAATAATATTTCATTCATTATTCAGTCAATTTAATGAATAACGTTACTTTTTATTTTTATTCTTTATTGAATAATAATGATTTATTGAATGAAACTTTTTATTGTATAAACATGATTTATTGATTGACACTTTTTATTGAGTAAAAGTTATTTATTCGAATGAAACAATTTTTTGAATGAAATTTATTTATTTGACTGAAATTTTTCGTTAAATACAAGTGATTTATTTTAACAATCTTTTCTAATAAAAATGACTACGTCCATTGAACGTTTTCTTATTTTTAGTGAAAATTATTAATTTAAGTGATATTGTTTACTGAACTTAAAGAATCTGAGTTTGTTCTTCCATGAACCACATTATTTTAAATGTATAAAAATAATGGATGAAGAATGAAAAATAATTAATTATTCATTAAATAAAAAACATCAATCAATGAATAACTTAATAAATCAATAAATTCTTATTCAATAAACATTTATTGAATAATGAGACAACCCTTTTATTCATTGAATAAAAAATAAATTAGTGGATGAATAACTTATTCAATGAATAAATTGTTATTCAATAAAAATGTATTTGAATGATTATTGGATAAAAAAATTATTGAATAATGTACTCTGTACCCTGGTCTACTAGGTGTCCAGAGGACCTAAAGACTCATGATTTTACACTAAAATATTTAAATTTTTCATACACCCCAAATGCCTAATTGCTCCCAGCCCCCCCGAAATTATTTTCTATATACGCTAGTGGGGAATTGGGCTAGGAAAAAACGCCAGATTTTCGGAAAATCTTTATTTCGAACGGCTCTTTTGCACCTGCTGGTAAGTGTCGACATTTACAGCTCGTGATAGAAATATATATCTCAGACATAAATTGTTTGCAGTTTATATTAGTCAGAATCTCTGTTTGACATAAATATCCTGCAATAGCTATCATATGTAAACGCACCCTTATTCGTTGATGTGAAAAGAAGTCAAAGGATAGTTGCAGTTGAGCTAAATTTTTTTTTTTATTAAATATTTACAATCTGTATACATAAATACAATAAATAAATAAATGTCTCATACATAGCTATAACAAGGAAGAACAGAGGGGAGAAGGCAGCCATTGCTGTCACTCCCTAAGGAATGAATAATGTTTTTAAGTGTTACAGTTGGTCCCTAGGCCACTTTCTTTTCAGGCGTCTCGGGGGATTGGAAGGGATCGCATCTGTGGAAAGGGATTGGGCAAGGGGATTGGGATGAAAGGATAGCTTGGAATGAAAAGTGGAGAAGCGGGTTTTAGCTAATTCAGCGACAAAGGGAATTTCGAGGTCTCGGTGGATGATATTATTGTTGACGTAGAAGGGAGCATTAAGGATCCGGCGAAGGACTTTGGACTGGAAGGTTTGGATTCGGTTTATGTTGGAAGGTGAGCTAAAAAAAAAAAAAAAAAAAAAAAAAAGAAAAAGCGGATGGGATTTACACGTTTCACCATGCTCTTAAGTAGCCTTCTTGAGCACTGAACAATCATCAACTATTCCTTACCTTCTTAAGGACTAATTCGGCCCCGTGACTTTTTATTGCCATTTTTTTATGGGCTTAAATGCTTCCCTAACTAATTAAATATAACAGATATGAGCGTTTATGTGCAGATTTTTTTTTAAAATGCCTTTACACTCACTACCACTTCATTCAAATAGAAGTTTCTATACTAGTAAAAAAAAAATAAATAAATAAATAAAAAATAAAAATAAAAAATAAAGCAAGAAAATAAATAATAATAACTGTAAACCATAAGTATATGTTTTCCGAGAAAATAAAAACGTGAGTGTGACATAAATGAGATGGGGCAATGATGCTCTGAAAGCTGTTTGCCCTAAAGCCCAATCCATCCATCCATCACTACCACCGATCCTCCTTCGATACATTTCAAAATTAAAAACCATTTTTTTTACCTTACAACAAGAAATTATGATCAAAAAATAAAATAAAAAAGGAAACAAAAATGAATATTTCAGTACATTAAATTTTAAAGTCGTTTTTCTCAGAATTATTTGTTTCAAATCGGGTGATACGCAAGTGCCTTCAATTTTCACCGAATCTACTTGCAATTTTAACTGCAGTTTCCTAATGATGTTTGCTAATAAAATACGTGAGATTTGTTCGATTCATGGAATTGCGATTTTTTAATAGAAAATAAAGAATTATAACCCATTTTCCGAAAAATTAATATTTCTAAAACATTCTCCGTAGTTTAAAACATTTTCCGTAAGGGTAAGTCGAATTTTGTCACCGACGAGTCAAAAAATTGAGAGGTTGGGTATGTTTGCTCGAATAGAAGGAAGGAGTCCCAGGTTTGTACGTTGATTTTCCCACGTTGGACCGCTCGCGTGGCAGGCAAAGCACCGCACAGCAGGATGAGTTAGAGAGAAAAAAACTCTTTTCGGCGAGGAGGAGGGTCCGACTCAGGTACAAGGTGTGAATCTGACATCAAACCCACCGACGCAGGAGTGTATAAATCTTTGGCTGACTAAACAAACAGCCGACAAAGCACCTGGCACAACGGTTCCTCTTCTTCATAATACTAATACATCAATTAATTCAGAGGATGGACTGCCTTGGAGATCCACAACAATCCCTTGCTTTCGATACTTCAAAAATTCTCAGAGAGACCCTCTCCACAACCAAATGGTCCTTATATGTTTTATGAAGTCAAGGAATGGTTCAGCTAGGAAAACATCAATACGATTTTTGTAAACATCTGTTTTAAGGTAGTTCTTTAGTAGCCTTCGTCAGCTAAAAGACAAAACACAAATGCAGAATTAATAAACAGAATTGTTAAACCTATAAAGAAATATGGTAGATCGTCAAATACAAATCACTTATAAGAAGATTTTGTTGTTAACACCAATATGTAACAAAACATTATAATAAAGTAAGTGAACAACAGTTTTTCTAGGTCAAGGTTCAGAGTATGGACAGATAATCAAAAACATAAAAAATCTAAAATGAAATAGGTATGAATGAACAGACAATAATTATATTTTTACTACGTACTGTTAACAAAACCCCTCACAATGACCTTAACATCCCATTTGCCCTTGACCTTGCTAAAACCCGTTTCCAAGTGTTCCACTCCAAATTGTCTCACCATCCTAATCCTGAAGGTCCTTCCTTATCTTCCCAATCCCACCCAGACAATCCTCCCAGGCGGCTTAAGAGACAGTGGCCCCGAGATAATTTACTTTTCTGATCTTATAGGGATCATTAAAATATTTGTTTAGACAGATCTGAAAGTGTCAACAATGTTTGGCTTCTTTCACATTTTGTATTGTTTTTATTTTATTTTTCTCATTTTTGTCAATTTGTACACATATCTGTATCAACAAACTTGATAATTGTACTTTTATAATTGTACAGATTTCAAATAAATCAATGTATACAAAAAAAATTACGTACTGGCACTCATTGGTATGTAGTATCTTAGTTATTATGAAAGGTTAAGAATATAATTACTGTATGTTCATTCGTATTTGTTTCAATTATTTTTTGTGTTTTTGATTATCTGTCCTTACTCTGAACTATGTCCTAGAACAACTATTTTTCACTTACCTGATTATAATGTTTTGTTACTTATTGGTGTTAACAACAAAATGTTCTTATAAGTGATTTGCATTTGAAGATATATATACATATTTCTTTATAGGTTTAACTATTCTGTTCATTAATTCTGCGTTTGTGTTATGTCTTTCACTGCTTAAAGACAAAACACAATTAGGTTACTTTTTGGTAGCCTTCTTTCTAAAGAAAGGTAGCCGAAACGTCCTTAATACAGATTTTTACAAAAATCGTATTGATGTTACCTAGCCTAATCCCAACTATTCCCTGACTGCTTACCATCTCGACGGTTAACTATCTACACCTCATTATACAGTTTTTTTTTTTTTTTTTTTTTTTTTTTTTTTTTTTTTTTTTTTTTTTTTTTTTTTACGGCGCATCTACTTCTAGGTCATTAGCGCCGACATCCAAGGTGCAGCGAGGAATTTCCCCAGCGAGCCTTGAGATGAGAAAATTCCTGCCGGAGGTGGGAATCGAACCCACCATCTCCCGCTTATGAATCCAGCGCGCTAGCCACTAGACTACGGGAGACCCCTCATTATACAGTTAATCAAATTTGAAAAATAAAAATGAGATTTGTAGAATATTATATTTACATTTCTCAAGAACAATATATACTTGTATTCAAAAGGTTTGTTTGTGTAAGTTTTATAACTGGTTGTATATGTTTTAATTCCGTAAATGTTGTAATATTTTGGAGTATTTTTCTTTTTAACCACAACAGTTACTTAATTCTAAAAGAGTGATTTATCTTATTAATAATTTAATACTAACAGATAATTAAAGTAATGTATTTAATAAGTAATGCATAGTCCTCCGTAAAATTGCAAATGCCCCTTTCTACGTATCCAACAAAACCCTACACAACGACCTCAACATTACATTTGTCCTTGATCTTGCCAAAACCCGATTCCAAATGTTCCACTCCAAATTGTCCTACCATCCTAATCCTGAAGGTTTATCCTTATCTTCCCAATCCCATCCAGACAATCCTCCCAGGCGGCTTAAAAGACAGTGGCCCCGAAATAAACTCACATAGCCGATCCTATTTTGATCATTAAAACGTTTGTTTACCCACCTTAGGAAGTACCAACAATGGTTGGCTTCTTCCAAATACTTCATTATTTTTATTTTTGTTTTAATTTTACCGTTTTAATCAACTTGTATATATTATCTGTGTCAACAAACTTGACGATTGTACTATTGATTTATGTACAGATTTCAAATAAACAAATAAATAAAAAAAAAAAAAGAAAAAAAGTAATGCATACCATAGGTATAAAGTCTAGAAGGAATCTTCTGGTTCCACATTCAATATTGTTCCTTCTTTCAGTGCTGGCCCACAATAACTTCGATTTCGACTCTGCAACTTCTCAAACTGCTTAATTTATATAAAAAAATTATTATATATAAAATATAAAAATTTATTTTTATTCCCAGGAAAATTTGTGAATAAAATTTTATTTGTATTTTTATATTTAATATATGTGAATAAAAATAAATTCGTATTCAAACTTATGAATACGAATTTATTTATATTCGTATTCACAAATATATGAAGTACGAATAAATTCGTATTTTTATTTATAAATAAAATTATGCCCATCTCTGCTTACAACGACCTATCATACATAACATTAATACTCCCCTAAATAGAAATATAATGAAAATAAATATTCTAAATTTAATTTTGGGTCTTAATTCGAATATATCTTAAATTGCACAAACTTTTAATAGAAAGAAAAAAATTGAATTTAATTGATCCAAGCTATTGATAACTATATGGTGATATACTTACTTACTTACTGGTGGGTGCTAAAGTCCATGAAGGACCATGGCCTCTGCTAGAAGCTTCTTCCATTCTCCCCGGTTGGCAGCGAATCTCCTCCAACGGCTGATCCCCAGATCCTTCAGGTCTTTTTCGACGTCGTCCAGCCAGCGAAGACGGGGCTTCCCTCGCCTCCGTCCTCCTCCAGGCTTGCCGTAAAGGAGTTTCCGGGGAGTCGTGTAGGTCCTATCCTTTCAACATGGCCAAGCCATCGCAGCCGCCCAGTCTTAATGTGTGCCACTATGTCCGGCTCTGCATAAAGATCCCGCAGCTCTTGGTTGCTCCTAATCCTCCACTGCTCACCGATCTTCACAGGCCCATAAATCCGCCGCAGAACCTTTCGCTCCCACACTCTCAGCATACGAATTGACTCTGATGTTAGGGTCCATGCCTCACTGCCATAGGTGACTGTGGGCCTCAGGATACTTCTATATACTAGTGCCTTTGCATTTCTGATGTTAGGGTCCATGCCTCACTGTCATAGGTGACTGTTGGCTTCAGGATACTTCTATATACTAGTGCCTTTGCGTTTCTGATGTTAGGGTCCATGCCTCACTGCCATAGGTGACTGTTGGCCTCAGGATACTTCTATATACAAGTGCCTTTGCATTTCTGGACAACCTTTTATATAATTTTTAGTTTTGTGATATATATTTCCTCAAAAATGTTGTTCTATGTGTAGTCAACGCAGGGCAGTGCAATAATAAGTGGTTTAATTTGTGATTTATGTTTTGATCACACCATCTACATATTACTCTTAGTTGGCTAACAAGTTTTCATTTATATATATTTGTATGGTAAGTTAAATAGTGCTCAGACTTATATTTTTCTTAGTCAATAAATTTGTAATTGGGGAAGAGAAAAACACGCTAAAAATTAGATAGATATATCAAATACTATAAAACGTAATTTAATACAGCTTCACTCCATAGATGTAAAAGGTTCTTCTTATAAGAGATGAATTATCCTACGTTTTGGTGGATGGTGTCGCCCAATAGGATAATAAGACTGTCCTAGGTGCTCCAGTTGGTGGCGAGCCTACGGCATGATGGGGTGTTCACCCGCTTTCCCGAAGCGGGGACCCCTGCTATGTGTGCATGGAAATTGTGGGAAAAGCTCTATTCATCTTCTAGGCGAAAACTGTTACCTTTTTTCACGCATCCATTAGACTCTCTACGCAGCTCCCACACTCCTGCGTCCATGGGGGTCCTTTGTCTCTCCCAGTGGGTTTGGGAGACTTTCTTCTTGGGAGCACCTTTTCGAATATTCTATATGGAAATAGACCGTCACACATTTAAATAGATCGCTTAGATTCTTAAATATTTATTGTTGAGAAGAGATCGTTGACAGTTAAGGTTGTGAAGATAGATGAAGTCATGGTTCCGCGTTGAGGTATCTTAATTAAGCATTTTTTATAAAGGAAAGCGTTTTATTGTTGCCGACGTTTCGGCTTGAAATTCAAGCCTTCATCAGGGCTGTAAAACAAGGACCCCCAAGGATTTATAGAGTTAAATCTAATTTGTACACAGAAGGAACGAAAAGAAAAACATTATACATAGATTAAAATTAATGATACGTATGGTAAATGTGTGTTATAGCAAGAGCTAAATTAAAGGTAGATAAACATATAAATCATAATACAGTAGAACTTGGATAATTCGAACCCCTAGGGACCGATAAAAAACTTCGAACTATCCAAACTTCGAATTACAAAAGTTTTTGAAAATTAAGGGTTAAAAATCGAACTTCATATTTTCACATTTTTTAATTTGAAAAAAAAATACATTTTATTTAAAGAAAAACAAACATTTCATAAATTGATGATTACGTACATAAGTAATAAATAATTAATCAAAAAAGTAAAAATTAAAGTCTATTATTTTGAGAAAAAATGTCATTTTCATGGAGAAGAATTTTTTGATAAAGTGTTAGGAGGAATTCCAAAGTCCTTGGCAATTTCAGATTTTTTCTTTATTCCTTTTTCAACTTCTTTAATCCCTGCTATTTTCTCTGGCAACGTTAAAGTTTTATAACTTCTAGGTTTCGACATCTTAAATCAACACCTCACAGAACTGCACTGTACACCAGAAATTCAAGGTACTAACAATACAACAGATCTAGGCGCTGACTGATTTATAACTGATTAAAAATTGAAGATGGTGAGAGGGAAGTCAGAATGGACCTATAACAACCCCTGGAAATGGAGGAAGCGCGACTCGCCGCTTTGCAGAACAACTAGAGTCCAAGAACTAGACTATGAGACTGCCGCGCTTCTTGTCCAGGAACCCCTGCATCCGTATTTTACTATTCTTCTTACCCCAAGGGAGAATATTTTCACAAATTTAAAATCGACCACCTCTTTGTCCACTTCACATTAGAGGTACAGACTCGTAAAAACTTCGAATTATCGAAGTTATATTATATCATATTATATTATATATATTAATTATATATATATTATATTATATTATATATATTAATTATATATATATATATATATATATATATATATATATATATATATACACAGTAGAACTTGGATAACTCGAACCTCTAGGGACCGATAAAAAAGTTCGAATTATCCAAAATTCGAAGTTTTTGAAAATAAAGGGGTAAAAATGGAATTTCATATTTTCTTATATTTTATTTAAACAATAACAAATATTTCATAAATTGATGATTACGTACATATGTAATAAATAATTTATAAAAAAAGTAAAAATAAAAGTCTATTGTTTTGAAAAAAGTCATTTTCATGGGCAAGAATTTTTTCATTATTTTTCAGGTAAGTTGATAAAGTGTTAGGAGGAATTCTAAAGCAACTTTAAAGTTATATAACTGGTAGGCTTCGACATCTTAAATCAAGAGGTCACTGAACTGCACTGTACACCGGAAATTCAAGGCAAAAACAATACAACAGATCTAGACTCTGACTCACTAATAACTAAATAAGAAATGAAGATGGGAGGGATGGTGGAAGGGACTTCTAGGATAAAACGACAAAATGGTGTATGTAACTACAACCCCTGGAAGGGAGGAAGCGCGACCCTCCACTTTGCACAACTCCTAGACTCCAAGAACTAGACTATGAGTCATTCCATGTCAATTCAACACACTTATTTTACCTCTCACAGATGGAACCGCCGTGCTTCTTGTCCGGGAACCCCTACATCCGTATCTTACTATCCTTCTTACCCGAGGGGACAATATTTAAAAAAAAAATTAAGATCGAACATCTCCCATTGGAGGTAAAGACTCGTAAAAACTTCGAATTATCCAAAATTTTATTCGAATTAACCACGATTTTTTTACACTGTTTAAGCCCTATATTCAAGGGACCGAGAGAAATATTGGAATTAAAGACGATTTCGAATTATCGAAGTTCGAATTATCCATGTTCCACTGTATACATAAAAATATATATTTATCATTCATAGAGATGTATCATTTACATTCATCAATGTATAAATCCACACTTTCCAAACAGAACAAAACTCTAATTTACAAGCTATGCATTCGACCAATACTCACCTATGCTTGTCCAGTCTGGAGCTACACTTCAAATTCTAATTATAGTAAAATTCAAATAATTCAAAATAAATGCCTCCGAATAATAACTAACCAACCGATTTATACAAAAATTAATAAACTTCATTCGCTCGCTAATATTATAAGCTTAAAAACCTTGGGTCTTTTTGCGAAGACCACATCCAGTTACTTTTGAAATAGCAGTAGTGATTTATAAGTTACTCGTACTCGCTGATAAGCTTACTGATTAGCTTATAGGTTCTTTGCTGGTTATCTATTACTACCTGACTCTTTATCTACGGTTATAATTTCTTATTACATAATGGCAAGCAATATTTATTAATAAAAAGGTTAATATGATCAAAATCAATTCTCTCACCTATGAAATAAGTTATTAAGCATTAAAGTTGACTGTTTTGCAGGTTATGAAGGATAACAAACAACGTTATTTGTAAACAAACATATTTTATTACTTTTCTCTCTCTCTTTTTTTGGATATTTTACCTTTTTTAAGCATTACATGCTATGCGTTTCCGCTCGCTCAAGAAGATATCAAAACCCTAGTCAATCCAACTCGCAATTAATAGAACTATATTAATTGTAGCGACTCTAGTCTATCCAACTCGCTAAAATTAATAGGATTCCATTAATTTTTCCCAGTAAGAAACCAATCCCTTTTACTTTGTCAGGAACATCGCGAACTAATTGTAAAAGACTCATTTTTCTCACTAACATAAGCTGAGCTTTTTCATAAACAAAAGCTAATTCACTGTTGAAGGTTACTTTACTCCAAGCACCAATGCAATTGGTCATCGGAATCCTCCAATAGGAAGGCAAAGGAGTTATGCGCATGCGCTAAATCACTGATACAATCACTACTGCTGTCACTCACTACTGCAAAAAGTAACTGGATGTGGTCTTCGCAAAAAGACCCAAAACCTTTATTCGTAACCTGGCCAAAAAGTTCTTTTTTTTACAGATGCAAATTAAATAAAAATCCATTAATTAAGAATTTAGGAAATTATAATAAAAATTCATTAAAAAGATATGTCCATAAAAGGCCGAAACACATATTCTTAAAATATTTATAAGTTGTAATCAGTAAGTTACCTGTGTATCATATTTCATTTTATTTTGTTTTGTATGTAACATATTTTTTACATCTAGCAGCATATTTTTTTTCTTTATGTATTGTACTATTGTTAACACTTGTTATGGTGTGATTCTTTTATTAATTATGAATAGGTTTTATTTCATTTTGTTTTTTCCTATATTGCAAAATTGTGTCCTAAATATTGTAACAACTTAGATTAATCGCTTAAAGTGTATCTGGTATCAGGAACAGATTGTAATATTCTTTTAATAAATAAATAAATTTGGATAAATAAAAAAAAAAAATCAATGTATAATGATTTTCCTGTCTTTCCTTCTATGTAGAGGGTATATCGCAAGTAGATGACAATATTCCTAGGGTTAAGCTAGACAAAAACGTAGTTAAACCCTGCCAATCTGACGGTTCTATTTCTTTTGCACATGTGCCAAAGTTCATTTAGAAAAATACACATTTTTTGTAGAAAAGACCCAAGTTTCTCTGCTTTTAAACATTATTTTTTCAACGTTACTTCACATTTTTGAAATCATCAATAAATATTTTTAAGGCTAACGCATCTTCAATGTTCACAAGTGTCTCCTTCAAACCAAAATAACTTTTTGTTCAAAAAGTTGATTTTCAAAACTAATTTTCCAGAAGTTTGACATCCATCTAATCGTAAGATATTTAAATTTTGGTTGCGTTTGGAGGTAAGGAAGTATAAGAAAAAAAAAATGTATTAATAGACATGAAATGTTTTTGGATCTTGGTATATTTTCTAAAATATATCGAAAACGGCCGAAAAATTATGCCAAATGGTAGGTAACCACTCGAAATTCTCTGAAAAAACGGTTCTGATGTAATTTTCTATGGGGCGATGTCAAACGGAGATGTAACCACTTAAAACTTCAAAAATATAAAGTTTTGTTCTTTTGAACAGTTTTTTTTTCTGTGTTTTAAATTTCTAATAGGTTGTTGTTTTTTTTTTAATTGCATTTATCAGTAAAATAAAAGTTTTAGTAAAACATGATAAAAAAAAAAGAAGATAAACATTGTTATTGTGTTTCCAAGAGTTAACGTTCAGAAAAAGGATGGAGTAATTTCCGCGTAGGATACAATCAGTTTCCTGTTGTGGCGCTTAAAATCTTACTTCTCTTTGTGATTACATTGTATATTTTTCACGAATGATCAAAACGTGTCAATCAATGCTTCTATTCCTTTACTCATGACTAGGGAACGGATGTTATTGTATTTACATATTTTTTTTCTGTTTCTTAAATCGTCATTTTTGATGGAATTCTGCACGTTTTAAGTGACTTTAAAGCATTTAAACAGGTTTTTATTTTACATATTTTTACTGATGCGTTTTGAAAAAATATATAACAAATTATTGTTTAACAATTGTATTATTCCTTTAATCTGCTCTCTAAAACAAATGAATTACTGAAAGAATCCTGCCGATATTACTTTCCAAACTCGAGATATAAAATAATGAATTTACAACCTAGTTTATTTTATTTCTTAGCTCTTAAGGTGCATTGGACAAAACGCTCGGACACGTGTCGAATAATTTTTCGATGCAAAATCACCAGAAAAAATTGGGTTTGTTCGGTGACCCCACCACCACTGTATGTTCCCCTTATGAGATCACGTTATACAATTAAAAAATGCATTTTGTTTCAAAAAATTTTCCAAAATCATGTTTATTTCTAGAAATTTTCAGATTCTTTTAAAATGAGTTCTTAATTTTTATTTATGCTTTTTTTTCAATATGTTATAGAGTTTTATTCATTTTGTTCTATATATTTTCAACTTTTGTTCTTTCCATATAATAAAAGATTTCTTACTAGTTATCTATGATTTTCTTTCGCATACTTTATAGTGTTTTTGGTATTTTTTTACTACATATTTTCAATTTTTTATCACATATTTCATTATAAATAGTTAAATATATATGTACATATTTTGAATTTTATTTTACATGAACATCCGTTCCCTACTGATGACACTAGGGACATGAACGGGAACGCACTTAGAACACGCAGTTCCCGCAAGTCGGATTTTTTTTTTTTTTTTTTCCCGTGGAAGGCTGGTTTTGACCCAATAGATACCAATAGATGATTCAATGATTGCAACTCAATCCTTCATGAGCCCTGCAATTTGTCAAACTCTTCTTCACTTTTAGTCGCACATTGCACGAGCTGCATATTGGTGTGCATTCATTGACATGAGAGAGGCGTGAGTTTTATTTCACCGTGTATTTTGGGTTTGATAAATTTGTTCCAGGTTAGCTAAGAGTTGAGATGTCACAAATTTTAATCATAACAGAAAAAAATAAGGTAATATTAAAATCCCTCAACATAAAGTTGTTAGGCAATAACCTTCATCAATTTTCAAGTCCGGTAATGAATTTTACGATTATAAATTGATGTTGACAGTTAAATTACAGAGATTTTGACAGTGATTGCAGCTTAGTTAGCGAATGACGTTTCGACCAAGTATTCAGATCAGTCAGGGCTGAACTGGATCTAGCAAATTATTAGTTTGAATTCTCTCATCCGTTCAGAAGGAAATCATCCTAACCCGCTTCCGGATTCAACGCTAGGGTTTACTCTGTATTATGTACATATCGAATTGAGCCAGAGATGGGCATAATTTTATATATAAATAAAAATACGAAATTTATTCGTACTTTATACATTTGTGAATACGAATATAAATAAATTCGTATTCATAAGTGTGAATACGAATTTATTTTTATTCACAGATATTAAATATAAAAATACAAATAAAATTTTATTCGCAAATTTTTCTGCGAATAAAAATAAATTCACATCAAAAATTGTAAATAATCACAAAAAATGTGAATATTTACAAAAAATCAAGTGATTACAAAAAAAATCACATTAAAATATACGAATACAAATTTATTCACATTGTAATTTGTGAATAAAAATGTATTCACAATAAAATTCGCAAATAAATTATGAATTTCCTCGTATTAAGATGATATTACGAAAGTTATTGAAGGTGTCTTTTTTTTCTTTTTTTTTTTTTTTTTGATGGAGGGACAGATGACAAACTGTGTCCCTGCAGCATGGCTGGTGGTACTGCGGCGGACTCGGGGTAAACAAAAAATCTAGGCGCTAATAACCTAGACGTTAAATGCCTTAAAAAAAAAAAATCACCTGTAATAACTTTCGTAATATCATTTTAATACGAATAAATTCATGATTTATTTGCGAATTTTATTGTGAATAAATTTTTATTCACAAATTATAATGTGAATAAATTTTTATTCGTATATTTTAATGTGATTTTTTTCGTAATCACTTGAGTTTTTGTAAATATTCACATTTTTTGTGATTATTTACATTTTTTTCTGTGAATTTATTTTTATTCGCAGAAAAATTTGCGAATAAAATTTTATTTGTATTTTTATATTTAATATCTGTGAATAAAAATAAATTCTTTTTCACACTTATGAATACGAATTTATTTATATTCGTATTCACAAATATATGAAGTACGAATTTATTTATATTCGTATTCACAAATGTATAAAGTACGAATAAATTCGTATTTTTATTTATAAATAAAATTATGCCCATCTCTGAATTCAGCCTACAAACCTCGGGATTGGTTGTTACTTCTGCCACTTGGGGCGCTGAACAGATGTATCCGGTTCTAGCGTGATTATGACTGAGAAATGTACTTTTAGCACCTTCTTCATCGATCCTACTGAATAGACCCCCAAAGTGACCCCCGTTCAAATTTATATATATATATATATATATATATATATATATATATATATATATATATATATATATACATATGCAGAGTGTTCGGAATTCGATGCCCGCCCCTTTTTTCCTTTAAATAAGGTTTCTTTTCAGGTTATAGTCAGCTCTCTAGCCTTCTCCAGTACTTCTGAAGTTGCACACCATATTTTAGCATTTTTTCTGCTGAATATAATATTGAAATCCGTTTTTCAATACGATCTAATTCATTATGAAGTCTCTTTTTTATGCATTTTTTGCACTAAGGTGTTGTTCATAAGAACACAGAATATGCATCTTTTTGTAGAATTTTTAAATCTCGACTGGCAGAAAAGAGCGTCACTAATTTATCTCAAACGATTGCAGAGATATTAGCCTCGAAGATCGAGTCTGGTATTGACTGTATATTCTACTTGTTGTAGATCGTATTGAAAATCGGATTTCACTATTATATTCAAAAGAAAAATACTAAAATATGCTGAGCAGCTTGACACCTTGACAAGTCTCGGGCTATTTTTTTCACATTTGTTTGCGCATATGCTTAGGTATTGTTCATAAAAGTACTGGATATGCATTTTTTTGGAGGATTTTTAATGCCCGAACTCCTGAAAAAAGTTTCACTAATTTATATCAAACGGTTGCTGGGATATTAGTCTGGAACATCGAGACGGGGTTTTGGCTTTTTTATGGCTAAAGGAGCCATCAAATCAAAAAAATCACCGATAGAAACTCATTTTAAAATTTTATTTCCTACAAGAATCTTTCATAAAAAGTATGGCATTCTATTGGAAATTCCAAAGTTATGGTAGCTGGAGAAGTACTGGTGAGGGTTAGAAAGCCGACTATAACCTGAAAAGAAACTTTATTTGAAGCATTTAAGAGCCTGAGAGTTTCGTTTTGAAATTCCAAAAACTGTAAAAAAAAGGGTCATCCATATATACAGTTCATACTCAAGTTTAATTGATGACAAAAGAAAAAAATTGAAAATGCTCTAAATGAAACAATATCATGAAAGATGCTAGATAAAGCTTTGGATGGTTTGGAATGCTGTGGAAACCGGCTGAGAAATCACAGTTCCTGTGATTCGGAATTGTTTCTTCCCTCAGTTCTTACTGTAATGTTCTTCAGTAGTATCATATCATTTTATTAGTATGAGAAGATAGAAATGTTTGGGACACGTGGAACGAATGCGTGGAAGAAGTTCTTTGGCATTTTTCTCGTTTTTACTTCGTTTCCGAGATAAACGAATAAAAAAAAACCTAAAACACACTTATGAAAAGGCATCGTTTCATAATGCCTCGTTAAAAATTATTAAAAGTATATGTTTTATCTTACACACCCTCTACCCACCCACCTCCCCCAAAAATAAAATACAACAACAAATCCTTTTAATTTAAAATTTTTAAATTGGATGCATACATAATTATCAAATAACAATTTCTCCTTCTAATAATTCCTAATAAGCAATTTAAAAAACAGTTCAAAGGTTTGGCACCTTGCAGTAATACAGGCAACAAACTGAATGTCATTTGTGGATTTCACTGCTGTAATCTGTTACCAGGCCCATCTGATACAACGGATGAGGTGCCCGCTTGAGACAATGGGCTCCCTGTAGACCAAATCTTTAATATGTCCACTTGCGTAGAAATCCAAGGGCGTGAGGTCTGAAGATCAAGTAGGCCAAGATACCGGCCCACCACGTCCTACCGAACGCCATGGACAACCGCAAACTTGGAACCAGCTTACCAATCTCTGTGCCAAAAGGACTTCCTCCAAGAACAAAAACAGTTTATGGTCGTGAAATGCATGGAAAGACTGCGTTAAGTCGAGGGGTCAAAAAATGGGAACCTATTATTCCTCACGAAGTCAGAGGCATACTCGCTCTTATATTTTTGGGGTGGGGGATTTAAAGGAGGAGTGGAGGGGTGGGGATAAAACATATACTTATAACTTTTACTTTTATGATATTTATATACGCCTTTTAAAAGACTGCCTTTTCATAATATATTTCAGTTTTTTGTGTTTTTCTCGAAAACGAAGCAAAATCGAGGTATCTGAGAAAGGACATTTTTTCTTTCTTTATTCATCCTGCATCGATTACCGAAGTTTGGCCGTTTATTTTGGGGACACCCTATATATATTCTCCTGAGCTGAATTAGCCCTTCCTTAACAAAAATACTATTTAAATAAATTTAAGTGCCTATTTTTGGAATTTCAGAGGAGGAATACATGCAAATAAAAACGTATCTCAACAGAGAACTACTTGGCGCATCGAAACCCCGTTTGCACGGTTCTTCCTTGTTTTATTAGTACATTTTAAAAATATAATGCAAAATATGGTTAAACAGGAAACCCTTCCCTTCAAAGGCCTATTTGAGCCGTTAGAAGTGTTATTTTATCATTTCCATGATGCACCATTTTATAGATCTCGACGAGAACTAGAACTT
This sequence comes from Gonocerus acuteangulatus, assembly GCA_946811695.1. Taxonomy (NCBI): domain Eukaryota; kingdom Metazoa; phylum Arthropoda; class Insecta; order Hemiptera; family Coreidae; genus Gonocerus; species Gonocerus acuteangulatus. The sequence continues at coordinate 18,225,135 of OX328132.1, forward strand.
TTCCCCTTTGAAAAATTTTGATATCTCAAACCGTTTGGTAGTTATCTCTCTTGTGACCTGCTTCTCTGGGCCACCCTGTATATATGTATATATATATATATATATATATAAATATATATATATATATATATATATATATATATATATATAGAGAGAGAGAGAGAGAGAGAGAGAGAGAGAGAGAGAGAGAGAGAGAGAGAGAGAGAGAGAGAGAGAGAGAGTCGAAGGAAAATTTAACTTTCTTAATTTAAATTCAGCCAATGATTATTCGACTGTGATAACCAAATCACTATTTAAATTGTCTTGCTACAGTAGAGATATGAATGTTATCAACATCCCTAAATCTAGCATCCAAGGAAAAATGCATACGAAGCAGGGGGGATATCTAGAGCTCTCCAACATTTGCATAAACACGGAGGAAGAAAAGAAACGGTACGCGAGTCGTCTCGGGCCATGCCACCGTTGTAGACCCACGGTAGAGAAGAACAAAGGCGCCGTCCAATATAAAGAAGAGAGCGGAGCCTTTATGAGGAATAGCGATAAGCTAGGGGGTGATGGATAAAGGAGTGACAAAGCTACAGATCGCCGTGACTCGATAGTAGAACAATTGAATGAGCGGTGGGCTTTTCATCTAGAACCTTATCTACCATCAGCTCAAACCAACATTACAACAAGAACTTGATATTCAATGATAGAAGATGAAATGAAACAAAACGTATCTATGCTTTAGTGAGTAAATAATTTGAATGAGCACTTTTAGTTTGAAAAATCACAGAAAAAAGTACGTAAATGAGAGTTTATATATATATATATATATGAGAAGTATTCCCACACCTGAAACAACGTCTACCAGATAAGCGATTTTTATCCTTATTTTGAGAAGCCTTCTCTATTTTCTGCAAATAACCTTTTTAGCACTTTCCTCCGAAGGAAAGTAGCTATTGAGGTTGGACTCATGACGGAATTTTTGAAAAATTTCTTCAAATCTTTATCGATCCTACCTAGTAGACACCGAAAATGACCCCCGTTAAAATTTATATATATCTATATATATATATATATCTATATATATATATATATATATATATATATATATATATATATATATATGTGTGTGTGTGTCTGTTAACACGATAGCGGCCAGAGTTTTTGTTTTTTCGTCACGAAACTTGGTATATAGCATTCAATTAGCAAACGATTGAACGAGTTCGTTAACCACCAAAGTCGGTCCACCGGAAGGGGGGGTTTACCCCGAACCCAAAACACTTATTTGACTATGTCAGCCGTAATATTTGTTATATTTCAACGAAACTTGGCATTCATAGTGGTAATATAGAGAGAAAAGTGAGATATAAAAATGAACTAAATCGGTTCATTAGGAGGGGGGGTTTACTCCGGACCCACAATACCAATTCGCCACTACCAGCCGTGATTTTAGGTATATTTCGACGAAACTCGGTATTCGTAGTGCTAATCCACAGGTAAATATGTGTTGTAAAAATAAACGAAATCGGTTCATTAGGAGGGGGGGGGGGGTTTACTCCGAACCCACAAAACCAATTCGCCACTACCAGCCGTGACTTTTGGTATATTTCGACGAAACTCGGTATTCGTAGTGGTAATCTACAGGTAAATATGTGTTGTAAAAATAAACTAAATCGGTTCATTAGAAGGGGGGGGGGTTTACTCCGGACCCAAATTCCTAATATACTCATACCGGTCGTAATTTCTGCTGTATTGTAACGAAACGCGGTATACGTCGTGGTTAACTCATGAGAAAGAAGTGTTGTAAAAATGAGCTGAATCGGTCAATCGGAACGCGGGGGTTTAATTTGTAATATATTTGAATAGAAAAGCCGGCAGACGTAGGTTCACAAAGCCGCCGCAAGGAGCGCTTTCTACCACTAGAGTGACTGTATCCTGTTCCTGCGTTAGATCAAAATACGATAATATGAGGATTTTTGTATTTATTACGTAGTGTAGTAGGTACCATGTGTAAACATAACTCTGGATGCAAATTAATAATTGATCAGTTACTCATTACAAAATGAGAACTATTCACGTTTTTATTTTATTTATGTAGGATATTTTAAGCAAATTGTTCTGGAAAGCAGTCTACACTACCCAAATTCTGAGGAAAGTGCTTAGTTATGCAGCTCCTGCGTGACGGACTTTTGTTCCTTAGATTCTAGTTTATGTAAAGAATTATTTTTGCTTGATGTGAATATCTCAATCTCCACTTTTGATAATTCAATAGCTTTAGCCATTTCTAGAATCTCATTACATTTTTTTTATTTCCCTTTCTTGCATGATTCTAGTTCGAATTTCCGAGTCTTTCAACCCTCTAATAAACTGTAAGGAAATTAACATTTCTGCAACAGACTTCCCACATTCGCACAAAAATTTGCAGTCTGCAGCTCTGTTCCCTACAAATAAATTTATTCTGTATAGCTAAGAGGCTGGCTTGAGGCTCTAAATAACTCTTTAATAGGCTCACTAATTCTATGTAGGTTTTCGACAATGGTTCATCAGGTGAACAGAAGTCATACAGTTTCTGATGAACAAATGGAGTTAATGCATGTAGGAGCGTGTAGACTTTAATCTGTTCATCGTTTATCCCTTTTAAATGCATAAAAACATTTAACCTATTCAAAAAATTAGTGAATGACTCCTGCTCATTATATGGAACAAAATTAAGGTTAGCAGTAGTACTTATTAGGGAGGACTTAACTTGATCTCTAGTTTCACAATTAAGTCCATTCAGAGTTTCAGAATTTAAATACTGCTTGAGCCTTACCTTCAATTCTGTGAAGATATCATCCACTCTATGGCGATGCTCAATTTCATTTTCAAATTCCTCATCAATAGTTAACAATTCTATTTTCTCTTGAATGTCATTAAATTTTTCCCAATTTGCTTCTAAAAGACTCAATCTTACACTTATATCTTCTTGAAATTCTGGCTTCCCTTGATCCAGATATTTTCCCAAGTGAGATAACTTACTCTTGATAGATGCTCTAGAAAGCTTTAACTTTCTTATTTCTTCAGGAACCTTGATTTCCATTTCTTCTTTTTATCCTCATCGCCAATTTGTTATGTTTTTACCACATTAAAATAAACAGCACTTCAAGTAAACCAAAACATTACTATATTCTTTTTCACTGACTGTTACAAAGCAATTCAATTGTTAACAAAAGAACATCTGTAACCATAGTAACAATTACAGCTGAGAAGACATATCAATATATATATATATATATATATATATATATATATATATATACGTATATTAGTGTTTAAGATTCAAGGTACTTCGATTCTGAGAAAAGTTCCTATCAACATAGGTCCAGAATGGCTTTTTGGAGGAGCTAAAAAACTTGCAAAACCCAAGTTTTCAGACTCCAAATTCCGGTAACATCTCAACATGTGGTGATAGAGGAAAAACTTGAAATTGTAGACCCTACATTCTGCACATTTTGGGAACCGAGGAGTCTAATTTTGTATCACGGGTTCTGGAGATTTGTCGTGTCTATCTTTAATAACGCCATGGACAACCGCCAACGTGGAACCAGCTTACCAATCTCTGCGCCAAAAGGACTTCCTCCAAGAACAAAGACAGTTTATGATCGTGGAATGCATGGAAAGACTGCGTTAAGTCGAGGGGTCAAAAAATGGGAACCTATTATTCCTCACAAAGTCAGAGGCATACTCGCTCTTAAATTTTTGGGGTGGGGGATTTAAAGGAGGAGTGGAGGGGTGGGGGATGAAACATATACTTATAACTTTTACTGAATGAATGGCTTTTTGGAGGAGCTAAAAAACTTGCAAAACCCAAGTTTTCAGACTCCAAATTCCGGTAACATCTCAACATGTGGTGTTAGAGGAAAAACTTGAAATTGTAGGCCCTACATTCTGCACATTTTGGGAACCGAGGAGTCTAATTTTGTATCACGGGTTTTGGAGATTTGTCGTGTCTATCTTTAATAACTCAGACACACAAAATAAAAAAAAGTGGTATTTCCCAAAGACACCATAAATGTATTTATATGTATTTCGACACACTGAATCCAAATCCAAGAGTCCGTTTCACTCCAGCACGGCTGGTTTAAGGATATTTGAAGGTCAAATTTCGTATGAGATTGTGTAGTAAGAAGAAATAACTACAGCTTCCATGGTTTTGAGGGTCGCTGAATTGGAATCCAAGGTCTGTTTCACCACATCGGCGCAAAATCAAGGTCATTTCAAGGACAAATATGCCAATTTTTCAAAAAATGAATCAGCAGATAAAAATCCATTTTTGCAAATATTTGTCCTTGTAATGACCTTGATTTTGCGCCGATGTGGTGAAGCAGACCTCGGGTTCGAATTCAGCGACCCTCAAAACCATGGAAGCTGCAGTTATTTCTTTTTAAACTACTTCATAAGAAATTTGACCTTCAAATGCTCTTCAACCTGACGTGCTGGATCAAACGGACTCCGGATTTTGATCCAACTTGTCGACATACATAAAGGCCCATTTACACTTTGATTAATGCGAACCCGTGTGTTAAGTGATTAGTGGTTCCTGTGAGTGATTAGTGTTTAGTGTTTAGTGCGAGTAGTGTCTACTGTACTGTTTAGCGTCTACTGTTTACTTCAGTTGTTGGGCGTCGAACAGCAAGTATTATGGCCGAAAAGCCTCAAAAACTTGTTGAAGTTCGCTTGCAGTTGCAAGAACTCCTTAAGGAAGCTTTAAACGCGGTGGTGTCTGAATGTAAAGGACTCGTGGAATCAGAACAGTCAAGACCAAGAAGACTTTGGGAACGAAAGTGGATAAGTAGAAGAGCCATTCATGGAGCCTTATAGAATTGGCCTCTGAAGATACCATGGAATATTAATATGCTATCAGGATGACTGAAGAGTCATTTAATACATTATTAAACCTAGTCGCACCCGTCATACAGAAATCAGATACATTTATGAGACTTACTATGCCAGGAGAAGTGAAGTTGCACGCTATTTTACACCTGTTGGCAGGTATAAAATGTGTCCCAGTGTGTTTAGTGGAGGCTGCTAAACAGAAAAATAAAACGTGCTTCTATTCTCAGTTTATTAATCACTTTCACTTGATTACTAATCACTCGCACTAAACTATTGCTGTCCACACGTGTTTAGTACTAATCACTAAACATCTGCACTAAACACTCGCACTCGCACTAATCAAAGTGTAAATGGGCCTTAAGAATATATGTATGGTGTCTTTGGAAAATACTACAATTTTTTTGTGTGCCTGAGTAATTAGCGTTTTAATCCAGTCTCCCTGTGGTTATTGAGTTATACTAATATTCTAATTGTAAGCTACTATTCTAATTGTAAGCTCATATTCTAATTGTAAGCTAATATTCTAATTGTAAGCTAATATTCTAATTGTAAGCTAATATTCTAATTGTAAGCTAATATTCTAATTGTAAGCTAATATTCTAATTAGTTCTCACTACAGTCTTAGGGTGGTGATGACCTAGCAGTTTTCTGCTCTGAAACCACAAACCTCCCAAAGTTCGGTTTCTTTTCAAGGTTGTTTGCTTATTCAACGACTGTACATGGAAGAATTTCTGGAGGGTGTGTATTGGTTCTATTGGAGCCTAGGTATATCCCCGTAAATCCGGCCCGGGGTTTACAGGTATAAGTCCTCACTGATATAAAAGTCATTTTTTTTCTCCCCTCGCCTTTAGGTAAGAGTATTAGGAGAGTAACGGGCGCCTTTACGAGACCCCGTTGGGGATTTTCAATGCCGTTTATGACAGCTTTTGAGTTTTTAGCACCCTCCAAATCCCAAACTAATCCTAGATTCCGTCTCAAGGCAGAGACTTTGACTCGGAAATTATAAATTTATATTTTAACTCCGGGATTAATACTGGGCATTCAAACGGGATAGGTATAACGTAACGTTTTTTTTTTCTGATAACTTAATCCTTTCCGTATTAAAATGACGATAAGAACAGTAAATATTTTTTGTGCCTGCGTGTGTTCTGCACTAAATCAGAGAGATGTGAGCTTAGTCGCATTATTATTCTGTTTGCTTCTGTAATACGCCCTGGGGAGTTCAGTAACATTGTTTGCTTAGAAATATAGCTTATATATATATATATATATATATATATATATATATATATATATATATATATATACAGTCAACACTCTATGTGTAGAACTCAGATAAGTCGAATTCTAACATAACTCAGAATCTGTGGTCCCGAAAAATTACAATTACAAAAATTAACAAGCAAAAGTGGCTGGCAGCCATGCCTCCCCGGCACTAATGGTCTTGGAGCAGATGCGTATTAAAAAATATATATAACAAATTATTGCTTAACGATTGTATTATTCCTTTAATCTGCTCTCTAAAACGAGCGAATACGCGAAATAATCATGCCAATATCATTTTCCAAACTCCAGATATAAAATAATGAATTTACAACCTATTTTATTTTATTTCTTAGCTCTTAAGGCGCATGGGACGAAACGCTCGGACATGTGTCGACTCTTTTTCGATGCAAAATCACTAGACAAAAATGGGCCTGATCGGTGACCCCACCACTGTATACTCCTCTTATGAGATCAGACCGGCGCACAGTGGTGCCAAACTACATTTCGTGTTTCAAAAAAGGCTACCGCCTCTATATCTTCACCGATTTGAATGAATATTTTTTTAAATGAAAGCTAATAAAATTTAAAAAAACTTTGTCTAGCCAGATTTTTGTTTATTGTTTCCCCTGTCTATTAAATTACGTTTAAATAACTCACGAAACTTTACTCTTAAAATCATATTTACTACATAAAATAATATTTATTTCTTCATCTAAATTAATATCAGCACTGATATAGTTGAAATTAAACATTCAAATCCTGATTAATCATGAAAAAATCAAAATATATTTTCAAATCATTCAAAAATCATATTATTTCAATTAATCTTATTGTTGAAGTAAGATAAATTTACGTTTTGAAGATGTCTGATTTCATCCAAGTTTAATCAAGATGTTTTATTTCAACGATATCAGTGTTGATATTAAGTCAGATGAAAAATAAAATATTATTTTATGTTCAATTGTAAAATTTCGTGAGCTATTTAGACTTATTTTAATAAACAGGGAAAACAAAACACAAAAAGCCTGACTAAGTTGTTTTATTAGCTTTCATTTAAAAAAAAAATCATCGAAATCGGTGAAGACTTAGGGTACGTTCATGGTGAGGATTCATTCTGCGATGCTACGATAGCTACTCCGATGAGCGCTGCCCCGATGTGACCGCAGGGAAGAACAAATATTTTGTTTTCTCCTCGCAGTGAGGAGGGAAGCCGCGATGTGGGCCTGACTGTGATTGGTTCCTTCAAAAGGACTCTAGTGCGCAGGTCACCTACCCTCTCTCATTACTTCATCTTGTGTGATTATTCTTTTTTGGTTATTTCGTTGTCGAGATGAAAGAAAATTGGGTCTTTTTGCGAAGACCACATCCAGTTACTTTTGAAGTAGCAGTAGTGATTTATAACAGTTACTCGTATTCGCTGATAAGCTTACTGATTAGCTTACAGGTTCTTTGCTGGTTACCTATTACTACTTGACTCGTTATCTACGGTTATAATTCATATTAGATAATGGCAAGTAATATTTATTAATGAAAAGGTTAATATGATCAAAATCAATTCTCTCAACTATGAAATAAGTTATTAAGCATTAAAGTTGACTGTTTTGCAGGTTATGAAGGATAACAAACATATTTTATTCCTTTTCTCTCTCTCTTTGGATCTTTTACATTTATTAAGCATTACATGATATGCGTTTCCGCTCGCTACGCTACGCTCCACTCGCTCAAGAAGATATAAGAAAACTCTAGCCAATCCAACTCGCAATTAATAGAATTACATTAATTTAAGCGACTCTAGTCTATCCAACTCGCTAAAATTAATAGGATTCCATTAATTTTTCCGAGTAAGAGACCAATCCCTTTTTCTTCATCGCGAACTAATTGTAAAGGCTCATTTTTTCTCACTAACATAAGCAGAGCTTTTTCATAAACAAAATCTAATTCACTGTTGAAGGTTACTTTACTCCCAGCAAGAACCAATGCAATGGTGAGTCAGCGTGAACACCCTCCATCGATGTAGAATACATCGGGGCAGCGCTCATCGGAGTAGCTATCGTAGCATCGCAGAATCAATCCTCACCATGAACGTACCCTTAGAGGCTGTAGCCTTTTTTAAAACATGAAATGTCGTTTGTGCGGCGTCATTCCGCTTTAGACAATTTAAAAATGCATTTTCTTGCAAACAATTTTCCAAAATAATGTTCACCTGTAGAAATTTTCGACTCATTTTTACACCTTTTAAAATGAGTTCCTAATTTTAATTAGGCTTTTTTTCGATATGTTATAGAGTTTTAGTCATTTTGTTGTATATACTTTCAACTTTTGTTCTTTCTATATATAATAACAGAGTTCTTCCTTGTTATCTATGCTTTTCTCTCGAATATTTTATAGTGTTATTTAAATCTATATGTACATATTTTGAATTTGATTTTACATGAACATCCATTCCCTACTTATAATATTGAGAATATCTGTTTTTACGTGGAAATTACAAAATATTATGGGAGAGATATTCTTGGTTGAGAAGTTGTTGAATAAGTTATTAAGTGTAATGAAGTGATAAAGTCGAATGTACTGAGGCAGGCTCACTTTTCAAGTCCGGGGTAAGATCCTCGCGATGATACGGCACAGCCCTTCCTTATCTATAGCAATATCTTGTCAGAATATCTTCATTGACTCCAGATTCTCGCACGCTAGAGCTTGTGCGGATTTTTGACTTCTGGGTTGGAAGAATGCATTTGCTGCTTAGTGACAAATTTCTGCGGCTAAAATAAACAGAAATGAAATCTTTATGAATACATTATGCAATTGTAATAATATGTTATTTTTGGATTAAAGCAGAACATTATGATGAAAAAACAGTTTTGTTTATTTCTGCTCTTTCGGCCCAAGTCCCTTAAAAATTTCTAGTTGCAAAGATGGGGTCTGGTGAACAGGTGACCCGAATTTATAGTTGCAAAGATGGGGTCTGGTGAACAGGTGACCCGAATTTGATCGGTGTGATGCCAACATACACACATTTTTTTTTTTCATTTGTTTATTTATTAAGAAAAATATTTCAATCTGTTCCTGGAACCAGATGCACTTTTTTTTATCATTATTCTATGCGAAAAATTGAATTTTAGCACAAATTTTACAATATAGGAAAAAAAAAATCAGTCCCGGAACAGGCCACAAGGGCCCAGAGGGGCAGATACTGTACAGGTATCTGATTCTTGACCATACGGCACTCTAGGGAGATAGTGTGGTCAATACTATGCTCCGGCCGCCAGATTTTCCCCTCGGCTGCTTCGACTGCTAGAGTCATTAGAACCCAAGGTACCCATTATTAATTAAATTAATTAAAGGCTGGGTGAGCCTAGGGACGATCTAGGACCCCAAATCCAACCCTCGAACGGCAGCACTAGAAGAAAAAATCTTTAGTGAGCGCTCGGGTTTTGAACCTGGTCCTCCAGTTCATTAGTCGAGTGCTGTACCACTGAGCTAACCTCGCCCCCTCAATAAAGAAAATGAATGTGAAATAAAACCTATGCTTACATAACAGAAAGTATAACATGTTTTAACTGTTAGTAGTATACTACATAAATAAATATACTCCTAGATGGGGGAAAAAAAGATACAAACAAAATATATGCTACAGAGATAGACTTACAAATTATAGTTATAAATATTTCAAGAATATATATTTCGGCCATTTATGTACATATCTTTTTAATGGATTCTTATTGTAATTGCTTAAATCCTTAATTAAATTATTCCTATTTATTTTGCATCGATAAAAAAAGAACTTCTTGGCCTGGTTATGAATAAAGGTTTTTATGCTTACCATATTAGATAGCGAATGAAGATTTGTAATTTTTGTGTAAATTGGCTGGTTAGTTATTACCCTGCCTTGTTGCAGGTATTGTGCCTGCTCTGGTTTGTTTTTATGCGTGTAGCATTATGCTAAAGCTCCTGAAGAGGCGACCAAAGGGACGAAACATGTCGGGCAAATATAGCAAATCAAGTAGTCAATGCGGAAGAATGGTTAACTGCTTTGTCGACCCCTTGCCATAAAGGAAATAAGAACAAGTGAAAAAATAATATATATATATATATGGGGCGAGGTTAGCTCAGTGGTAGAGCATTGGACTAATAAGCTGGAGGACCTGAGTTCTAATCCCGAGCAAGCACTAAAGATTTTTTCTTCTAGTGTCTTCGTTCATGGGTTGATTTCGGCCTCCCTGACCGTCCCTAGGCCAACCCAGCCTTTAATTAATGTATTAATGGGTACCTTGGTGCTAATGACCCCAACAGTCGAAGCAGCAAGGGGAAAATCAGGCGGTCGGATCATAGTACTGACCATACTATCACCCAAGTGTGCCGTATGGTCGTGGATCAGATACCTCTATAGTATCTGCCCCTCAGGACCCCCTATATATATATATATATATATATATATATATATACTGAGTGAGTAACCGTTACTAGAAACCATTAAAAAAAAAAAAAAAAAAAAAAAAAAAAAAAAAAAAAAAAAAAAAAAAAAAAAAAAAAACTGAACATTTAACCTACCCCGAGGAATTGGAGTCTGCCTAACTAATTTTCACGCATGGCCCAATAGTGGGATCTGGAAAATACAGCATTTTTGCGGAGGAGGGTGGGTCTGACCGTAAAATCTCCCAACACCACCACCACCACTCGGCCCAACACGCATTTCTATTCCTTTGCCTTTTCACACCTTCCATTCCTTTATCTGCCTTTCCCTTCTCCACGAGTCCATTCATTCCCAATGGCATGAAACAAATCTTTATTTGAAAGGAGGCAAAGCATCCCCTTGGCTCCTTGTGAACTTGCCGCCTTTCGGCTATTTTTCAACATTCTACCAGCCTCCTTTAGAAACTTTAGCAAACGGCCGGTACAGTTCATCAATATGTTTTCGGAAACCTCACCTCGTCATGTTTGATATTAAAATGCTGGGGTACTGTTCATGAAATATTAGAAAAAAAAATGCATTTCTACATTACTGTATTCTTGCAGATACTGTAACGGACTCTGGCACGCTAGGGAGATAGTGTTGTCAGTACTTCGGTCGCTTAATAACTTAAACAATGGGCTAGGAGAGCCCATGGACGGTCTGAATTCTGAATCCATTCTGTGATATATATATATATATATATATATATATATATATATATATATATATATATATATAAAATAGGATAGATTCTTGACCATACGGCACACTAAGGAGATAGTATGGCCAGTGCTAAGCTCGGGCCGCCTGAATTTCCCCTTTGCTGCTTTGACTGCTAGGGTCATTAGCACCCAAGGTACCCATTATTAAAGGCTGGGTTGGCCTAGGGACGGTCAGGGAGGCCGAAATCAATCCATATATTATAAGTTTCCTCTCCGCAGTGGCCCAGCAAAAAGGTCAATGATTTTGTGTTACATGATCCCATACACAATGAATATAGCATTTTATAAAATGTTATCATATCATTTTTTGGTAATATAGCATATGAATGATTTCACATTATATTGAAAAGATAATTTGTAAGTCTAAATAAAAAATTAATTAATTTATTGTAATTTTAAATTATATATATATATATATGGAACAAATTCTAAATATTTCAGAAGTGCCCCTGAAGGGATACAACCAACGCACGAAACAAAGATTGTCCCCAAAGATTTGAAGAAACGTATATATATATATATATATATATATATATATATATATATATATATATATATATATATATATATACATATACACGGTTCTTAAACGATGGGTTCCCTTCCGCACGCTTGTCTTGCCTCATTATGTCGATGTCATTATCGGGTATCCTACCTATGGAGTGAGGGAGGAAACGCGCTAACATAAAGAGGCGAAACAATTTAAAGACAAAGCTGTATAAACTTTCAAATTACTCCCAGCCTGTAGAGATAATGGAGGGTCTTGTAAAGGAGTCCCGCAACGTGACTCTCGTATGGTCAATAAGGACTAATATCATCGTATGATCGTATGATCATCCAGAGGTAAAGGCTATTATTTCACATGGATAAAATGAGGATTAGTACAGGCTAATAGGTCAATATAGGATTAGGGTGCTTAAGGAGGAGGTAAGAAGGTGCGGAGAAGAGAAATCTAGCCGGCCGCGGCGACCCGGTCCGCGGCGGTACGTCAGGGAGAAACTCTTACCTCTCAATTATTAACAATTTAGTAATCATTTAGACGGAGAATACACTCATTTTTATCTGATATCCGCTTAGATAGGTCAAGACGGAGGTATTGAATAGTGTTGACTTTCGCAATATTGCAGTCAAAACTCGATAAGTCCACCTTCAAGAGACTGCGAAATATTGTTCGACCTAACTACAATTCAGTCTGTTGAGAAAATGTGCAACTTTTGGAAAATTAAAGTAAACCCCGAAATATTTTTTTACGTAACAGACACACTCTTAATAGGAGTGCCTAGAGATGGGCCATCTGAATCGATATTTTAAAAGGTTCTTTTTAACACGATACCCATCCATTTGAAATCACCCGGACCATGTTGCTCGACATTTTTGATTTTCCTAATTTTTTTACCAGTTATTCCCCTATACTAGGTGAGTTCAAACCTGCAGTAAAAACTTTTTCTGGGTCATAGATTTTTTTTTTTTTGCCGGCCATTTTAAGATTGCATTTTAACTACTTTTTGTCCGAAAAAAAGTTTTACGTAAATGTATCTAACTCTCTTAGTTTCATAGATATAAAAACAAAATAAACACTAAAATTATAAGAACGATATGCTTTTGATTTTTGTTCCCGCAGTGTGTTTTGTAAATAGTATGGAAATTGATGAAAAATTTAACGTAAAACGGAGTCTTAGAGCTGTAAAATTATTAGAAGGAATAAATGCTCACCTTCAATTTTTTTTTCTTGCATAGATGTATTATATGACTATTTGCTGCAGAAGTTTCAAGCTTGAGAACTTTTCTTCTTCTTTTTTTTATATAATTTTTCAAAGTTTGCCGTAATCGTATTTTTGCGATATTTGATGTACAATATCTCAAAAGGGCTAGAGTCGAAAATTATGAAATTTATACAGATAACACCTCTTTATAACGTAAAGAAATGACATCAATTTGGTGACTGAGACTCAACTGGTTATAGAGTTACGGTGCATCGAAGTCGGACAAAAAATAGTTAAAATGCAAACAATGGCCGGCACAAAAAACTATGGCCCAGAAAAATGTTTTACTGCAGGTTTGAACTCACTTAGTATAAGGCAATAACTGGCAAAAAAAAAAAAATCAAAGAAAAATCAAAAATGTCGTGCAACAATTTTTATTCAATTTGGGTGATTTCTAATGGATTGACTCTACATCGATCTTTTGAATCGATCTTCAAGGGCCGATCTTTTTCGAGAATCGATCTCTAAGGGCCAATCTTTTCAAAGAATCGATCTTCATGGGCCAAACTTTCAAAGAATCGATCTTCAAGGGCCGATCTTTTCAAAGAATCGATCTTCAAGGGCCGATCTTTTCAAAGAATCGATCTTCAAGGGCCGAACTTTTCAAAGAGTCAATCTTCAAGGGCCGAACTTTTCAAAGAATCGATCTTCAAGGGCCGAACTTTTCAAAGAATCGATCTTCAAGCGCCGATCTTTTCAAAGAATCGATCTTCAAGGGCCGATCTTTTCAAAGAATCGATCTTCAAGGGCCGATCTTTTAAAGAGTCGATCTATCTAGAATACCGTAGAATAAAGTGTTTTTTTATTTCAAATATTCAAATACTTAATCTCACCTGTTGTTACTCAAACTCATTTCTGAAGAATTCTCATTTATTTAACTGAAGAAGAAATTTACATAACAGTGTCCCATGATCAGTAACATACTTTTAACCCTTAAGTAGGGTGGTGGTTTACACTAACGTAAGAAGGGAGGTGGGATACTCACAACACCCATATGAAAAAAATCGCTCCCACAAAAAGGGGTCTTTAAAATTAAACCAGACAGTCTGTGATCCGTTTTTGGTGCTGGTTGTCATGTCATCTTCCTGATCATTTTGGCCGCCTGATGTATTTAGGAATCCAAGATTCTCTTTGTCTCTTTTCAATTCGTGGTCTAATCAGTTCAAACCCAATATCTCTCAAATATTCGACCCTCACCAGAGTTCGTAGTAGGCTTGTTTGCTACATATAACACAAACATATTGTTTGTAATGGGGGCTCGAAGAGTGAAGAGGTAGAGGTAGCGGTAGAGGGAAGAGGTAGAGGTAGAGGTACAGTTAGAGGTAGAGGGAAGAGGTAGAGGTAGAGGTAGAGGTAGAGGTAGAGGTAGAGGTAGAGGTAGAGGTAGAGGTAGAGGTAGAGGTAGAGGAAGAGGTAGACGGAAGAGGTAGAGGTAGAGGTAGAGGTAGAGGGAAGAGGTAGAGGTAGAGGTAGAGGTAGAGGTAGAGGTAGAGGTAGAGGTAGAGGTAGAGGTAGAGGTAGAGGTAGAGGTAGAGGTAGAGGTAGAGGTAGAGGTAGAGGTAGAGGTAGAGGTAGAGGTAGAAGTAGAGGTAGAGGTAGAGGAAAGAGGTAGAGGTAGAGGTAGAGGTAGAGGTAGAGATAGAGGTAGAGGTAGAGGTAGAGGTAGAGGTAGAGGTGAACCGCGCGGTCCTCCAGGAGGTCCCACCCGCCTGCTTTTAAAGACAAAATTGTTTGTCTTTTCAGGCGGTCTAAAGCGCGGTCTATGACGTGGCTTCTCCGTGATTGGTCCTTTCAAGTCCTCTACTATCCCATTCCACCCTCTGCTGAACGTGTGTGTAGTATTTTCACTCTAGAAAATTTGAGATTAGTGTTTTAGGATTGTGAATAACTATTAACGGTAGTGAAATGAAAGAAGATTTAATTATCGCGGTGCAAATTCGTCCAGCACGGACGGACAAATGGCATAAAACCACCACAACTGTCATTTGTATGAGAAAGACTGGAAGGCTGTAGCAGCTGAACTGCATAGTACTGGTAAGCTTATGGTGATATGTTGTCGAAAATGTATGAAAATGTTTCACGAGTCATCGGCATGTATTCCCGAAATTTGTCTGGGTATTCTTTAAGTTGCAAAAAAAGATTGTGATGTTCCCCATAATCTTGTCGCACTTGATTTATGGGATGAGCACTAAACGCACGGTTACTTAAAGTGCCAATTATCCCCCATTTACGCGCTGTCGACATGTCATCACTATCTTCACTGCTGTCACTTAACATTGTAAAAAAAAAACTATCCTAACAACCTCTCTTCTTGCAACACAGTTGAAGACTGGCCCTCAGATCATGTGAAACTGGAAAAGCAGCGCGGTATCCCTCTTCACTTTGCGACCCTCCCTCTATCAAAACCTCTACCTCTACCTCTACCTCTTCCCTCTACCTCTACCTTTACCTCTACCTCTACCTCTACCTCTACCTCTACCTCTTCCCTCTACCTCTTCACCATGCGACCCTCTCTCTATCAAAACCTCTACCTCTACCTCTACCTCTACCTCTACCTCTACCTCTACCTCTACCTCTACCTCTACCTCTACCTCTACCTCTACCTCTTCCCTCTACCTCTACCTCTACCTCTTCACCATGCGACTACCCTAAGAGGTAATGCCGGCTATGTGGAGGATTCTAAACAAGACACAAAAGGACACGCCGAGCTACAGGATATGTAGCGTACATCTTGTCAATGATATCTTCATCACCAGGTAGATATAACGTGTTATTTTTTCTAGCTTCTCATCTCAGCCTGCTATAGTGATTCTTCATCCGAATGTTCACTTGATTTTTCATTGAATGATTTATCAAAAAAATATCTTTCCTCTTCGTCCGAATCAATAGACTCAACTTCTCCATCATCTTTACATACATACTTACTAAAAAGCTTCTCCATTATTTCTTGATTTTCTTCATATAAAATGTCAAACTGTGGTCGAAACAAAAAATTATATTTAAAATTTTTGTTACGTAAGTAGGGAGGTGGGGAGGTGTGAGCACCCCAAGCCAATAAAAGATTCGAAAGACGGACAAATAAGGTTTTTTTTTGACGCGAATGCAACCTCAATATAAACACAACTAATATTTAGGAAGGTACCAAAGAGATGAAAATGATTGAAAATCTTTAAATTGAAAATATAGAGGTAATTAAGTCATGGGGTGCTGTGAACACCCCACCTCCCTACTTAAAGGTTAATAAAACAATAACATTACCTTCCGTTTCTCCAACTAGCAGGTATTATAATGAAAATAAGGTTTCAAACTGTGCTCTTAATGCGTTCTCATTTGATTAACATAGATTAGATATTTATTTGTGTAAGATACATCTTGTACAAATAATATCAATTTTAGACACTTTGTTTCTTTCCATTTGAGTCTGGTACATACTATAATGGTTAAACAATTTCACATCAAATGACAATATAAATGTTATATAGTTCTAAAGTTAACTTAATATATAATAGGTAAATGTGAAGGAGCGCGGTCTCCACACCGATCCTTTTGAAATGTTGCACTATAACGTATTTTGATGCACTAAACACGAATCCGTTAAAAAAAAGAGCTCGCTTTTCACTAGGAAAGAAGTTATTAAGCACTGTTACTAAGTTCACTGTTATGGAGGTTATAAAAGACGGGGTAACAGCGTATTTGTAAACACGCGCATGCGCAATAGTCCTTAATGACGAAGTGTAATTGAAATTTAGACTCACCTTGTGGTAGCTGACTTGGTCGTGAATTGTCGCTTTTGGGCATACGTTCTATGCGTTTCCGCTCGCTCAAGAAGATATCAAAACCCCTAGCCAATCCAATTCGCTAACATTAATAGAATTCTATTTATTTTAGCGAGTTGGATTGACTAGAGTTTTGATATCTTCTTAAAATTTAAAGAATGGTTTATTATTTAAAAAAAATATTTTTGAATAACTAACTGGAGATAAATTGATAAATAATTGATGGTAAATTTCAATTAGACATCCTTATTATGAACTTTTCCATACCCGTGCATGCGCATGTTGACAAACATAATAGGTTACATTACCTTTCAGAACCCGCACAACAGTGAACTTTAGTGTTTCATAACTTCTTTCCTAGTGAAAAGCGAGCTTTTTTTTTAACGGATTCGTGTTTAGTGCATCAAAATACGTTATAGTGCAACATTTCAAAAGGATCGGTGTGGAGACCGCGCTCCTTCACATTTACCTATATAATATGGATCATTTAAATATTTGTTATATTCATACGTCATTTATATTAATCATACATTTGTACTAAAAATTTCTAAGATTATTTTTATAATGTTTTTTTTTTTTTTAACAATAAAATACATATCAATATTACCTTAAATGTATCAGTATTATAAAAATGTACAAAAATTACAAAAACTAAAACATTGTTGATTGGAAAAATTGTTGATATTGTGAATTTACTCATTGATACTAAGAGAGTGAAACTTGTTACAGATAGTTTCAATGAATTTTGAATAGCCTGAAGGTGAGAGGTAGATGAATGAAGGTGAGATGCAGAAGTGGATGAATTTAAAATATCTTCTCTGTTTTCTTCAAGTGCTGAACAGTGTAGGAGGAGGTGGTATAGACTAAGGGTGGGTTTACACTTGCTAGTTATTGCAGGAAATAGCCTGAAGGTGAGAGGTAGATGAATGAAGGTGAGATGCAGAAGTGGATGAATTTAAAATATCTTCTCTGTTTTCATCAAGTGCTGAACAGTGTAGGAGGAGGTGGTATAGACTAAGGGTGGGTTTACACTTGCTAGTTATTGCAGGAAATTTATATCAGACAGAAATTGCGACTAGTGTAAACCATGAGCAATTTATGTCTAAGATATATATTTCTATCACGAGCAATAAGTGTTGACACTTCTATACCACCAGGTGTAAACACAGATTTTTACGAGGAGAATTTAATTTCAGAGATAAATATCTTGGCTACTAGCTGTATTGTCGACACTTCTATACCAACAGATGTAAACACTGATTATTTCTGCTTTTGGTGAATTTATCGCAAATTAGAACAAATCCTGAACTGTCCTATACATATCCATGACATAAATGTCTAGCTATTTCTGTCAGTATGTAAACCTTCAAGAGAATATCTATCCGACACCTGACATATATTTCCTGCGAGAAGTGTCAGATGTAAACGCACCCTAAAAGTGGGTTTACACTTGCTAGTTATTGCAGGAAATTTATATCAGACAGAAATTGCGACTAGTGTAAAACATGAGCAATTTATGTCTGAGATATATATTTCTATCACGAGCAATAAGTGTCGACACTTCTATACCGTCAGGTGAATACGCTGATTATAAAGAGAGCAATAAATATCAGGGAGAAATATCTTGGTTTCTAGCTATATTGCCGAAACTTCTGTACCAACAGATGTAAACACTGATTATTTACTAGTTGCAACAGGTCCGACTTTTATCGCTGGAGTTTTAACAGTTCGTCTACTTTTCTCTTTCATTATGGGGGATAGTACAGTTTAAAAATATAGTTCTAATTAATAAAATTTCATAAAATAAAATAGTATTTCATTAAGTAAATACCTACTTACCTGATGTTAAATATCGCAATGTTATAGCAAGTCGTTCTGTAACACTAATAGCGTCTCTAAATTTTGTGTCTTGCTTTGATATAAGAGGACCTATTTTACAAGCAAGCTTTTCGAAATCTGATGGTTTCATTCTTAAAAAATTCGAAAACTGCGCTGGATCCTCGATACAGAGCTCAGACATTAATTGATTGAAGAAACCTAATTTTTTTCCCCTTCTTAAAATCCAATCTCGAACCCATACAGAACATTTTTTTCCCCCCCAACATTTGTATAATAACTAAACATGCCGCTATTTTGCGTTTCGACGCGTTCTTCATTGCAAGCAGAATGGACTAGACAGGACATATATGCATGAGTGTAAACAGGCCGGAAATTCATTGCAAAGCGAGAAATATCCTATAGATATCCATGACATAAATGTCTAGCTATTTCTCTCCGTATGTAAACTTGCAAGAGAACATCTATCCGACACTTATATCGTGACATATATTTCCTGCGAGAAATATCAAGTGTAAACGCACCCTAATGTTATTTATTTACTGTTTGCAGTAAAGCTTCCTTGGTATAGTTTCTATATACACAGTGTTAAATATCCAATAAAGATTTTTGAACAACTCTGCAACTTTTGAAGAAAGTGAATTATGCTTTAGTGTTAACAGACCTCCACTAGCTCGGCAGTTTGATTTAATTTTATTCCATTACTACTGTATGGGGTGTAGTCGTTCAGCTAGGAGGGAAACTCATTTGATTAACATATATATGTAATAATACCGATATATTTCAATATGATGTAACAGTAATAGTTTCATTACTTAAACTTTTCTACTTTTAGGTTACAGATATATTTTTCATATTATCAAGTATTTAAATCGAATTATTTAAGTCGATTCTTAATATTGATGAGCGATTCTCGGATGAGAATCGATTCGAATCGGAATAAAATACGAATTTCGTAGGTAATTGTAAGTAATAGTAAAATTGATCAATATCGAAGATCAATCCATATCGTATATCGATCTTCTGAGCCTAGAACATCGAAGTTTTGAATCGATCTGAACTCGCCGATCTTTTTTGTGGATCGATCTTTTCATTTCGATTCGAATAGATTCATATTCGAGAATCGCCCATCACAAGGAGCGTCCGCCCTCCTGTCGTCATTTGCAGCGGTCAACTTCCAACATCTATTGAGGTACGTTAACTGGAACTTTTAGTAGACAGCAAACTCACATGGAACACACACACACGACTAAAAAGACAAGAGCTGAACAGGAGGTATGGACTCCCTACGCCGACTTCTAGGACCTTCTTGAAAGTTTACGACACAAAACAAACTCACTATATAAAAAAACTATACTCAGACCTATTTGAACTTACCGACTTAAATTATGGGGGACAGCGAAACACTCAAGCGTACAAAGAATATAAGCACTCCAACAAAACCCTACATAACGACCTTAATATTCCTTTTGTAAATGATCTCGCAAAATCGGTTCCTAACGATACATTCAAAATTTTCATCTCACCCAAATCCTAGAGGCCAATCCCTTTCCACTCGGACCCATCCTAAAGACCTTCCCAGGAGGCTTAAGAGACTTTCGCCCCGCGACCAGCTACCCAAATAGCGGTTGAACAGTTAGATTGAAATGTGAACGTAGCTTAGGAAGTGTAAATAATGATTGGCTCCTTCCAAATACCAGAACTGCCATGTAATACTTAAGCGAGCACAATTAACTATTGTACTAATCATTGTGCAGATTTTAAATAAACATACTAATTATTAAAAAAAAAATCACCGAGTTGTTTTTTTAATTATGATTCAAACCATGTTAGGATTCACTCTTTCAAAGTTTCGAAGGTTTGTAGAAATGAGTGGTGGGGAGAGGGTTAATCGGCAATATCTTCTTTCGCTATGTAATGGCCAACAAAATAAATAGTAACTAATTTATTTAGGTAAGAAAAAACATCATTAGTTTTTCAATTATTTTTTTTTATGGATTTTTGGTTTTACTTCCTGTTTCACGCCCTTGTCTTTGATATAAGCCATATCCTAAGGTGAAAAAACTAGAGCCTCCTTGGCGATTCTCATCTATTGTCCGGAGCTACAATGGAGCCAGCCGGCAAGCAGCCTTTGTTACAGTCACATCTCAACATTGATCAAAGACCACATGTTTCTTATAGGGAAGGCTTCTTTTCGACTATAAACAATTAAAGAAACTTTTTCATTTTTTATTCTCCCCTCATCTGCTCTTCGTATAGGTTTATGATTCGATTTGCTTGTCTGCTTTATGATTGCTATGTTACGCCTCCACATCGCTTCTTCTATACACGAGTATCCTTCTCGGGAAGGTCTTCGTGTACAATCTCTCTCACGCTTATCCACGCGCGCTTATGTCTAAACCAATAGTCTGATTGAAAACCGCATCAAATTTATTTTTCGGTATCAAAATCAAGCGCGAAGTGATATTTAAACTCGGAGATAAAATAACCAGAACCCAATGAATTTTGCTTTTCCTCCCCCGAAAAGTTGCACTTATAATCTAAACCACATCTTTAAGCGAGTCGCTATATTACGATGCACAGAGGAGGCACGATAATTTTTGCTAGAATCTCTTTGGAACAACACAAATAAGAATAATTGAGGCATGCGTTAATCGAAAATGTCTTGGAACAATTTTTTGGAATAATATAAAATCGAAAAACGTCTCCTTTCTGAATCTATATTTATCCATCTAGAAAATTTTCCGGTTAAAGAAGTCATCTCTTCTACCTATTCTATCATTCTCCGTTTATTTAAAACATACATTCCTTCACTAGAATAAACCTTTTCTTGGGGAGCTTACAATCAAATGATTGGAGCCCGCTGCAATAAGGTTTTCATGGAGTTTTCCAGCGGGAAAAGCTAACAGTAAGTGTCCAGAAAATAACTGTCGCAGCTTTTATACGAACTGTGCCCTGGTCTTCGTACTTCACTGAAGCTTGATCAACACCGCGAAACCAAGGAATTCGCACAAGTACATAGCTTATTCCTAGTTTAAGGAAACTGGTGGTAACCGCCATTACCTCGCCCAGCGCAAGCAATGCCAAAGAGGTACTAACTGCCGGCTGCTATCCTGCGCCGAGATCCACGTAGAGAACCTGGAGGGTGACGTCACGCCTACTTCGTGGGCCAAACGACATTTCGTGTTTCAAAAAAGGCTACAGCCTCTAAATCTTAACCGATTTCACCTTGTACAGCTAAATGTTTTTTGTTTCCTCTGTTTATTAAATGACGTGTAAATAATTCACGAACTTTTATAATTAAACATAAAATAATTTTTATCAGCACTGATATCCGTGAAATTAAACCTTCAAATCCTGATTAGACTTGGAAAAAATCAAAATCTATTTTCAAATAATTTTAAAATCAAATTATTTCAATTAATGTCATTACCTAATCAGGATTAGAATGTTTAATTTCAACGATATCAGTTATGATGTTAAGTTAGATGAAAAACAAAATATTATTTTATGTTCAATTGAAAAAGTTCATAAATTATTTACACGTAATTTAATAAACATGGGAAACAAAAAACAAAAATGGCTAGACAAAGTTGTTCTAAATGTTTTTAGCTTTCATTTTTTAAAAAAAGAAAAGTAAATTGAAATCGGTTAAAATTCAGAGGCTGTAGCGTTTTTTGAAACAAGATTTATGAACAAGATTTATTTATACTGACAGTAGAGTTACATTAGACAGACTTAAGAATATAGACATACACGATAAATTGACTGAAACAATTAGGCAGGAACTCATCAAAAGCTTTCAGAAAAACATAAATATAAAATTTAAATGGGTTCGAGCCCACCAGGATAATGTAGGAAATAATAAAGCAGACGAAGAGGCAAAATCAGCAGCTAATGATGAGAGCCTGCCTGTTGTGTACGAAAAAACTCCTAAGAATACTGTAAAACACATACTAAGACAGGAAACAAATAGACAATGGAACCAACGTTGGACACTGACAACCAAAGGACGACACCTGTACGATTACATACGTACCATAGAGGACGCACAGAAAATACCAAGACTTAATTATAAACTCACTCAAATACTAACTGGTCACGGACCAACACGAAGTTACTTACACAGATTTAAAATCATTGAAGACAAAAACTGCAAATGTGACTCTCGTACTGAACAGACTTACGACCATTTAATCTTTGACTGCAGACTACTTGACAAGGAAAGAATCAAATTCATGAAGTCTATAATATTAAAAGGAGGAAACTGGCCGGTTTCTAAGAGGGAGATTCTTATCAAACACTTTGATGAATTTGATAAATTTATTGGTACAATAGATTATGACGAACTTTAAAAAATAAGCTGTATTTATTTCTATTATTGTATACGTTTAATTTTCTTTTTATATTTATATTTTATATCATTTATATTTGGATTTCTTTTATATTCATATACATTATCTATCATTTATTTCTGCAAAATTTTATACAATTTATTAGTTCTTAGTATTATTATATTAGTATAGTTTTAGTCTTATTTCTGTTAATTTTATTGTCTTACCTTTAATTACTTTAATTATAAATTGTTAAGTTTTTCATCACTAATATTCTCATGTTACTTAAATATAGAACATACATGTAGTATTTTTAAAATGGCACATGTAGAAAATAAATTCCCACATCGCAGGGTTACTGCAGTGTGGAAAAAAGAAAAAAAAAAAAAAAAAAAAAAAAGATTTATGAACAATTATTTATTTTATTTATTCATTGAGTCTGTCTTAATATTTTATTCATTGATTATAATTAAGTTTTATTATTTTATTTATTCAAGAGGAATAACGTTTTTCCATTTCTTTTATTATATGAACATTGCATTTATTTATTTATTTTGGGACCTTCTGGCCCATAAACGGACAATACTCTTTCCCAACATTTTCATTATTACCTCACTTTTATGACACCTCTCTCCGTACCCCTGTCATCATCGACCACCCTATCCTAATGGGTGGTCAACCCCTCGCTATTTTCCTCAAACTTACCGCGATCCACCGGCTTCAGAAATAATCTGCGTGGCATTGTTCTGCGCAGCCACTTATCATGCTGTATTAATTGATTTTATTGATCAGAAGGGAAAATCCATACTTTCCCACTGAAATAATGTTCATTTGGGGGGACTCGGGTGGCAGAAGACGAAAAAATTTATTTACGGAATTGTAAAATAGCAATGATTATGAATAAAAGGGTAATAGACACTTTTATACAAATTTGTTCGACAAATTAAAAAGCACTTAGGACCTCCATATTCCAGAAAGAAAATGCTGATTATTTAATAAAACAACCCACCAAATTTAGTGAAGATGGAGATAGTTAGCCGTTGCAAAGATACGAAGACAAGGTATAGTTGGGATTCGGCTAGGAGAAAAACGTCAGACTTTCAGGAAGTGATCTGTATTTGGACGTTTCGGCTGCACATTGGCAGCCTTCTTCAGCTAAAAAATACAACTTATAAGTAAAAAAATAAATATACAACTTGTAAGTAAAAAACAGGCAGAAATGAGTGTAGTATATACATAAAGACAATAAATTTTAACCAATCTTATTTTTAAACAATGAAAATACGGTAGTTGGAAAGTAAACAGCATGTAGAAAGTAGTAAGTAAACAGTACAAAAAACTAAAAAGGAACATTTTTCATATAGTGAGAAAAAACAATCTATTCTATAAGTGAATAAACTACTATACTAAACTACTATAAATTGTATTCACTTATAGAATAGATTGTTTTTTCTCACTATATGAAAAATGTTCCTTTTTTGTACTGATTAGTTTTTTGTACTGTTTACTTACTACTTTCTACATGCTGTTTACTTTCCAACTACCGTATTTTCATTGTTTAAAAATAAGATTGGTTAAAATTTATTGTCTTTATGTATATACTACACTCATTTCTGCCTGTTTTTTACTTACAAGTTGTATATTTTTTTTTTACTCATAAGTTGTATTTTTTAGCTGAAGAAGGCTGCCAATGTGCAGCCGAAACGTCCAAATACAGATCTCTTCCTGAAAGTCTGACGTTTTTCTCCTAGCCGAATCCCAACTATACCTTGTCTTCGTACCACCAAATTTAGTTTAAATAGTTTTTTAGAAAAATTTACCTACTTTTTTCCATGTACCACATTATTTTAAATGAATAGAAATAATGAATGAAGAAGAAAAAATAAGTAATTATTCATTAAATAAAAAAGATCAGTCAACGAATAACTGAATAAATTCTTATTTAATAAACATTTATTGATTAATGAGACAACCCTGTTAATTATAGAATAAAAAAAAACAGTGGATGAATAACTTAATCAGTGAATGCATTTTTATCCAATTAAATTGTATTTGAATGATTATTGAATAAGAAATTTATCTACTCTGGGATATTGTCAGTTTCCTGAAATATTGCAATTGAAGAATTACAAAAAAACGTTCCGAGCCTTCTGCTCAAATTCAGGAACATAAATATGCTTTAGGTCCACCCGACAAACCTATCTAACGTACCGCGCATGCGCTAACACTTTTTTGTAACTTTTTTTTTCAGTTTAGTCATCGCTAAAGCATATTTATGCTAAAATATATTAACAGATATGAATATTTTTTGGATCGTCGTATACTTTCTGGTTTGATATCAATTTGATATATAATTTCTTTATCCCCATTTTTGTGTTTGTTGTCCTGGGTTGTTTATTGCTTTAAAAGTTTTTGCAATTGATTTTAAGAATATAAATAAGTACAGTAGAACCTCTCATATCCGACCATGACGGGACCGGGCCATGGTCGGAACGGCCAAAAGGTCGGATATCGGGATAAACAAAAAAAATACACCTTTCAAAGTTATAAAAATAGCTATAATGTACAGTGCATACTGTTATTCAACTTTATTGTAATTGTGAAACTGTTGATATATACAATTCAAACATTTACTCTTCTAAAAAAATGAACAAAATTTAAACCAACTTTATTTAAAGAATTCAGTTATGGATTTAATTTTAATTTCGTTAATCTTGACATTGCGGAGGTGTCCCTCCACTTTTTTGCCCACAATACATCCATTGGGGTTGCATGTTGCTCGATGTATTTTAGTGCTACTTCGAAGCCAACCTTAGCAGCAGAATGATTCCCTACGTCGTCACTGGTGGTTTCGTCTTCATCCGAGTCGATTTCTTCTCAACTGTTGTTGAGTACGGTGAATCAAAGACGGTCGGATATCGGGAGGAGTCGGTTATGGGAAGGTCGGATATGAGAGGTTCTACTGTAATAAATAAAATGGGTCTTTTTGCGAAGACCACATCCAGTTACTTTTGAAGTAGCAGTAGTGATTGTATCAGTGATTTAGCGCATGCGCATAATTCCTTTGCCTTCCTATTGGAGGATTCTGATGACCAATTGCATTCGTTCTTGCTGGGAGTAAAGTAACCTTCAACAGTGAATTAGCTTTTGTTTATGAAAAAGCTCTGCTTATATTGATGAGAAAAATAAGTCTTTTACAATTAGTTCGCGATGTTCCTGACAAATTAAAAGGGTTTGGTTTCTTACTGAGAAAAATTAATGGAATCCTATTAATTTTAGCGAGTTGGATAGACTAGAGTCGCTACAATTAATATATTTCTATTAATTGCGAGTTGGATTGACTAGGGTTTTGATATCTTCTTGAGCGAGCGGAGCGTAGCGTAGCGAGCGGAAACGCAAAGCATGTAATGCTTAATAAAGGTAAAATATCCAAAAAAAGAGAGAGAGAAAAGTAATAAAATATGTTTGTTTACAAATAACGTTGTTTGTTATCCTTCATAACCTGCAAAACAGTCAAATTTAATGCTTAATAACTTATTTCATAGGTGAGAGAATTGATTTTGATCATATTAACCTTTTTATTAATAAATATTGCTTGCCATTATCTAATAAGAAATTATAACCGTAGATAACGAGTCAGGTAGTAATAGATAACCAGCAAAGAACCTATAAGCTAATCAGTAAGCTTATCAGCGAGTACGAGTAACTGTTATAAATCACTACTGCTACTTCAAAAGTAACTGGATGTGGTCTTCGCAAAAAGACCCAATAAAATAATAAATATGTGTGTCGATGTGTTTGGAAAAGTGGATTTATACAACCATCTTCTACTAAGTGTTGCTACCCTGAAGGGAGTATGAAGATCCGCGGGTAAAGCACATTGTCATATCTCCCCTTTGTGATATAAATAATTGCTATATAACGGGTTTGGTGAATCCTTTTAAATTCTGGTTAGTAATATATATTACGGATGGATTGGAACCCCTCAACAATGCTCCAGATACCATCATGGAGGGGGAGCAGATGGGCGCTCCGAGCCGGGGAACAACTTTAATATTCGAATTTAATTTGTGTTTAGGTCGAGTCGATTAGTCACGCTTTACATCCAATATATATCAGACTGTATTGTAAATATTATTCTACATGTTAGATACGGCAGAGGGGGAGAAGGCTGTATCTAATGAGGAACAAAAGAAGGCCTCTCCCTATACATATGTTTCCTTTTTGTCAAAGAGCGATCAGTTTCGGTCGCATCCACCATACACCAATCACAATGGCACAATGTGAGGAGGAGTAAAGGATACCCAATGTTCTGCCCGACCTGGACAATGCTATGCTCACAAATGTAAGCTCCCTTTAAGATGAATAGAAACACGTTCACCATTCCCACATTGGTAATAGGATTCTAAATAGGGAGGAGCGGATCCACCGAAACGCTTTGTTTTTCCCACTCTTCTCTTTCCGATCGGAAAAAACATATCGACAGTCGTTCTGTCAAATCATCCCTCAGGATAGGAATTCCTAGGCGTCCTGGTTCCTTCTTCTCATCGGTCTGGGTAATATAGTACAGTAGAACTTGGATAATTCGAACCCCTAGGGACCGATAAAAAAGTTCGAATTGTCCAAAATTCGAATTACAAAAGTTTTTGAAAATAAAGGGTTAAAAAATCGAACTTCATATTATCCCATTTTTTAATTAAAAAAAAAAATTATTTAAAGAAAAAAAACATTTCATGAATTGATGATTACGTACATAAGTAATAAATAATTTATCAAAAAAGTAAAATAAAAGTCTATTGTTTTGAAAAAAAGTAATTTAAATGTGCAAGAATTTTTCTTTATTTTTCAGGTAAGTTGGTAAAGTGTTAAAAGGAATTCCAAAGTCCTTGGCAATTTCAGATTTTTTCTTTATTCCTTTTTCAACTTCTTTAATCGCAGCTATTCTCTCTAACAACGTTAAAGTTTTATAACTTCTAGACTTCAACATCTTAAATCAACAACTCACTGAACTGCACTGTACACCAGAAATTCAAGGCACAAACAATAAATCAGACCTAGGCGCTGACTGACTTATAACTGAATAAGAAATGAAGATGGGAGGGATGGTGAGAGGGAATTCTAGGATAAAACGACAGGATGGAACTATAACAACCCCTGGAAGGGAGGAAGCGCCTACCCACCACTTTGCAGAACTCCTAGAGTCCAAGAACTACACTATAAGAGCGCCGCGCTTCTTGTCCCGGAACCTCTACATCCGTATCTTACTATCCTTCTTACCCGAGGGGAGAATATTTTCACAAGATTTAAGATCGGCCGCCTCTCTGCTCACTTCCCATTGGAGCTACAGACTCGTAAAAAATTCGAATTATCCAAAATGTTATTCGAATTAACTACGAGAGAAATATTCGAATTAAAGAAGATTTCGAATTATCGAAGTTCGAATTATCCATGTTCCACTGTACTAGCTAAGCCGCGGATACATCGCTTCTCACAGATCCCGGTTCATATATATCAGCTTTACTCAACTTCCGGCCAGTTGGGCATTTGTAGTGGTCCATCTAGTGTTATTTGAAACCATTTTTAATTTCGCACAATCTAAAAATGTCTGCAGATATTTATACGGTAATTTGCTGTAATATATATGTTTTCTTTAATAATACGTTTATTTAACATCTGTACATTTTTAAGTACATTAGTTAAGTTTGCACACAAATATAATAGTAATGTATACAGAATTGATTAATACGATTGACATAGTTAAAAAAAAATAAGTAAATAATATTATAATAATAATAAAATAAATGAAAATGATAGAATTAAAATCTACTGGGACGAAGCTATGATTACGGACCGAACTGTTCACCATAATAAACCAGATATTCCCATCATCGACAAGCATAATAAGACCAGGTAAAGTCATAAAGCCCTTTGAACAAAGGCCGAGGAAAATATTATCTGTTTCTATTCTAAGCTTTTCAAATGACAATAGGGATCTGAACAGGAACCGCGCTAAGATCATGCAGTTCCTGCGAGTCGGACTTCTTTATTACTTTGTGTTTATAATACCTTAATTATCCATTGTTAATGGTACTTGTTTAAAGGACAAAAATACCCATTATCTATTGTTCAAATTAATTATTATTTGAACAATTTGTTTAAATATTTGTTTTCTATGTAAAATACCACACAATTATTAAATATAACATTTTTTTTTTCTATCTACGATAGTTTAAGAGTTAGAATATTTTTGGCGAAATTAGAAAGGGTGGTTTCACCCCTCAAACGTGCGATTGGGCCGATATAAAAAAAATACGTATAGATTATTTTCATGTATTTAAAAAATATACAAAGTTTCATAAAAATTGGCTCCGGACACTTAGGGATTTTCCCTTGTGAGAAGGAAAGAGGGAATAGTACTGAAGATGTTCTGTAATGCTTCCCGGTGAGAAGGAAGATGCTGTTCGAGGAGTAGGAGAGAGGGAATAGTACTAAAGATGTTCTGTACTGCTTCCCGGCGAGAAGGAAGATGCTGTTCGAGGAGAAGGAGAGAGGGAATAGTACTGAAGATGTTCTGTAATGCTTCCCGGTGAGAAGGAAGATGCTGTTCGAGGAGTAGGAGAGAGGATATAGTACTGAAGATGTTCTGTAATGCTTCCCGATGAGAAGGAAGATGCTGTTCGAGGAGAAGGAGAGAGGGAATAGTACTGAAGATGTTCTGTAATGCTTCCCGATGAGAAGGAAGATGCTGTTCTGTAATGCTTCCCGATGAGAAGGAAGATGCTGTTCGAGGAGAAGGAGAGAGGGAATAGTACTGAATATGTTCTGTAATGCTTCCCGATGAGAAGGAAGATGCTGTTCGAGGAGAAGGAGAGAGGGAATAGTACTGAAGATGTTCTGTAATGCTTCCCGATGAGAAGGAAGATGCTGTTCGAGGAGGAGAGAGGTTGAAGCCCAACCACTATGACTAACTCAAACAAATCTAGAGCAACAAAAGTAAAGGCAAGCCGAGGCATAGCAAATCTTTAATAGGCCAGCGCGTTTATTCTCAGTCGACATCCGTAATCGTCTTCTCCTCCATCTCTCTCTCGCATTCCCATTCTCAGTCACTCTCTCATTCCCATTCTCAATCCATCTCTCTTTTTCTGTCTCTCTAATTCCTTTTCTTAACCTATCGCTGTTCTTTCTCATGCGTTCAAACTTATACGAACATTGTATTATTTCTCTCTCCCCCTCTCTCTCTTTTTCTGTCTCACCCCCTCTTTTATCAAAGCTATATTATCTCAGTATCTTTCTTTCTCGACCAGGACTCGTCCTTTTTCTTTTGTCTCTGCCTCTAGTTGTATATTTCTTTATCTTGTTTCTTTCCCCTCCATCATAAAATGAGCGTCTGGTTATTTTTGCTTAGCACATGTATTTAAGTTTTTGCTTAAATAGTTCCTTGCTTTTAGTGGATGAGGTATTTCCCTAATTATTAAATTGATATTATTTCGGTTGATTGGATTTTGAAACATTTGCGTCTAATTTCTAGACCTTTTACACTTCTTTTTTCTGATGGATGACACAGCCATCCTATCAACTCCCCTGATCCAACATCAACAGAATACAGGCATTCAAGTCCAAAGATTTCCGCAAAATTGTCAACGCACCTTTCTAAGTATCCAACAAAACCCTCCATAATGACCTTAACATCCCATTTGTCCTTGACCTTTCTTAAACCCGTTTCCAAACGTTCCACTCCAAATTATTTTACCATCCTAATCCTGAAGGCCTATCCTTATCTTCCCTGTCCCGTCCAGACAATCCTCCCAGGCGGCTTACGAGACAGTGGCCCCGTGAGAATTTACCTATCTGATCTTATCATGATCATGAAACTATTTATTATGACAGCTCTGGAAGTGCCAACAATGGTTGGCTTCTTCCAAATTTTGTGTTGATTTTATTTTAATTTTTAAATTAATTTTTTGATGACCTACAATAAAACGGGTATTCCTGCCGTACTTCTGATCTGCACACTCCACTTCCAGTGGAAGGATATTGTCATTTGGAACAAAAACGTCCGATCGAAGCAACTTCAATAGTTATTAGAAGTGTAAAATTATATTTTATTAAAATATGTTAAACAAACGTTTTTGAAGTATTTTAAAATATTCGCATTTTTATTGTTCCGATTGATAAAATGAATGGACTTCATCCATTCCTTTCTGACTTTTATTTAATCAGTAAATTACGCCCTGAAAAGATTTCAACATTTCGTATATTTTCTTAAATAGCTCTGATTTGATGAAATTTGGCACAAAAAGTATTTTTCTAATTTGAAAGGTCAAGTTCGTTAACCAGCAGACTCCGTCCACTGGAACACCGTTTTTGGGCGGAATTCGGGCGCAAAACTTGTTTTCGTGTTAATTAGTTTGAAGGTGCACTTTTTATTGGTATAACGTAGAATAACAAACAAAACCATTCTTAAAGCGACATCTGTAAACTTTGTCGAGAAAGGTTGATACGACTACTTTTCCTAACTAATTTTCGGTTTGGGTAGTCAGAAACTATTGATTCGGCTTTGGTTTTGGTTGCGTTTGGAGTTAAGGAAGTTTTCGAGAAAAAAAAAATATTAAGAGACTATCTATGAAAAACCATGTTAAATAATCTATCATCTATCTACGTAAAATTATATTTGCCGTCTATCTATTTAAATTATGTTTACCGTCGATCTATGTAAAACCATGTAAAATGATCTATCAACTATCTATGTAAAATTATATTTACCGTCTATCTCTGTAAAACCATACAAATTGATCCATCAACTATCTAT
Organism: Gonocerus acuteangulatus; assembly: GCA_946811695.1. NCBI lineage: Eukaryota > Metazoa > Arthropoda > Insecta > Hemiptera > Coreidae > Gonocerus > Gonocerus acuteangulatus. Next base: position 18,256,954 of record OX328132.1, read on the forward strand.
GTAAACTTATATTTACCGTCTATCTATTTAAATTATATTTACCATCTGCCTCTGTAAAACTATACATAATGATCTATCAACTATCTATGTAAAATTATATTTACCGTCTATCTCTGTAAAACCATACAAAATGATCCATCAACTATCTATGTAAACTTATATTTACCGTCTATCTATTTAAATTATATTTACCATCTGCCTCTGTAAAACTATACATAATGATCTATCAATTATCTATGTAAAATTATATTTACGGTCTATCTCTGTAAAACCATACAAATTGATCCATCAACTATCTATGTAAACTTATATTTACCGTCTATCTATTTAATTTATATTTACCATCTGCCTCTGTAAAACTATACATAATGATCTATCAACTATCTATGTAAAATTATATTTACCGTCTATCTCTGTAAAACCATACAAAATGATGTATCATCTATCTATGTAAAACTATATTTTCTGTGTATCTATAAAAAAATATATTTTTTTGCAGGGCGAAGCGAGGAATTTTCCCAACCGTGGGAATCGAACCCACTATCTCCCGCATATGAATCTAAGACGTTAACCACTAGACCACGGGGAGACCCATTTTTCTTAGTTATAGGCTTTTTTACATGAAATGTTCTCACCGAAACCAAATTTCGTGGGAGGGGCTGCAGCCCCCTCAACTCCCCCTTATATACGCCCCTGATATACATAAACTTCTACCAGATGTAAAGCTCTTATCCCAATGCTGCGAAGAGTTTCAATCTATATATATAAAAATCACGTGTCTGTCTGTTTTTCTGTTTGTTTGTTCCTTATACAAATCTACACCGTTTGACCGATTTTGACCAAACTTGGCACACAGGTAGGTCTTGATACGAGAAATCTCCTAGGCTAGGTCAAAATAGTAAAATTTCACAATTTGGTCAAAAGGTCAAAAGTTTCGTTCTAGAAAAATTGGCTACACTGAACCATTCAGATTGTGACGGCCATTTTGAATCGACAGCAGGCTCTGCTACTGGCCTCTGTCGGCTGTTAGATGAAGTGCTGTTGTGCAGGCCTCTGCCGGTATTATTATGATCTAAAACAAATTCACATAGCTTGACCTATTTTCGTAACTGGGTATAGACAACTGGATATCAAGTAGATCTTGATACGGGGAGAGTCATAGTCAGAAAGTAGGTGTAGCATGGCACACTGGGTAACAACTGGTAATAAATAAATAAAACTCAACCAAAACCCCCTCCGGAAAGGATGCATTTACTGGTACGAATTCACGCAGTTCCACCTCCGGAGGGCTTTGCCGATGATGTAAAGGCTACGGCCGTTTTTGTAACAATAGCTTCATCCGAGATTGAATAAATTAATTCTCGCTATAGATTGGATGGTGAGAATAAAAAAAGAGCGTGGCAGGAGCACAATGGACAAATGGATTGATTACTATTAGGAGTTGAATAAAAGGAAAGTATTGTTTCCAGCGAGTGCTTTGTGAGTTATCCTAAACCGCCGCCCGAACACCGTATTGTTCTCAGATGGAAAAGTTCTGTAGTCTTTCTCATCCCCTGTTCAGGATTCACACCAGTCTTTTAATAATTATCTTGCGTTGAGTTTATCCTGATTCTAGTCTAAATAAGTTCCTCTCGCTGGAAATACCTGAATTTAGCATATTCACGGCAAAAATTACCGATTTAAGATTTCTGTAATAATTGTAATGATTATGGTAGTTACTGTGCAAATATCTGAATTAAAAAATAATCGCTAATAATCTCTTCATTTGTACAAAGAACTGCTTCATATTAGCGGGTTTCCATTCTTATCCCTAGTGTCACTTGGAAAGCTTGGATTAGAAACAGATATAATTTTGGTTAGACCCTTGATGAAATAATTTATGACCAGAAATAGGTCACATGGGCGTATATAGAAAATAATTTCGGGGGGGGGGGGGGGGCTGGGAAAATTTCGGGGGGGGGGGCTGAGACCAATTCCGGTGTATGGAATGCTAACAGTTTAAATCTTGGTAGAGTTTTAGCCAACTTAAACGCTATTACACCCAAAATAGAATATGTTTTATTAACTAAATGATCTTATTTAATTTATTTTTAAGGGTTTTATGAAATTTTTACCGATCAAATCAAAATTTCAGAGGGGAGGGGGCTGCAGTCCCCTCAGCCCCCCCCCTTATATATGCCCATGATATGGCGCGGTTGCAAGGGTACATACCTCTACCTGAAAGAAAAATGACTCCCTGGCCTTGTCAAGGTTCGTTCTAGAAACGCACTGCTTACTGTTTCTTATTTCCTTTTACCATAATACTAATTTTACAGATAAATGCAATTTAAAACAAAAAAAAAATCAATTAAAACGTGATTTACATACAGACAAAACCCCGCTCAAAAGAGCAAAACAAACACATTTGAAGTTTTAGCGACATTTGATGTCTCCGATTGACATCGCCAAATAGAAAGTTGCTTCAGAATCATTTTTGTAGAGAATTTAGTAGTATTTTACTAAATAGATAGAGATAGATTTTACTGAATAGATATTTAGTATTTTGTCTGATTCCCTATTGAAAAATGTAAAGACATGAAAAAATTAAAAAAAGATTTTAGTTAGGACAGGAAATTGACAGTATTTTGAGCGGATATTACTCCTTTCATGCACCGAAAATTTAATAAGCTACCTACATTTCCCTTCCGGTTTCAAGATATTTAAGAATATAATCGAAAACCCTTGTTTTTTTTTTTTTCACTTTTCTCAAAAGCGGTTATAGATATGGTCTTGGTTTCATTAAATTACAACTACTCGTTCATTCCACGTCCAATTTCATTCAAAACTTGTACCTGGGAGCCTAGTAACCCAAAATGTAAGCGCTACGATCATTTTTGAGTGGATTGTGCCCAAAAATCATGTTACAGTAGACAAATTTGAATACCCATCGCGCATGTTGGAACGCGTATTCGGCGTTAAACCTCAAATTTGGTAGTTGCTGGCAGGTTGTCAAACTTATGAATTGCATAGGTTTCTTCGTGTTCATATTCTCAGGAATGATATGAAATGAAAGAATAGCAGCAGAAAGAGGAGGAGGGGAGTTGGATAGGACTGAAGAAGGAGAGGTGCAAGGATGCCCAAAATCATGCAAATATGCCAAAAATCATGCAAGGATGCCCAAAATCATTTGATCAGAAGTCATGAATGAATTTTTAAGCATTTCTTGTTGCATTGAAAAAAGAGATAAATAAAAATGATGACTTTTTTCACATTTGTGTGATTTTTATATGCCTACTCTTCAAAATTCGCAGGAAAACGGTTGGTGAAATTACCGTCATTTTTGGATTCAGCAGTCCAAAATAGACATAAAATTCATCTAATAGACTCCGTGGCAGAGAACTAAACTAAAACTAAGAGTTGATTTCGTTGCATTGTAGGCAAAATATTAAGAATATCTATGCTAAGCTTTGATAATCAGCCGATAAGGCATTATTTGGAAACACGCCACAATGACACAGTTCCTACGAGTTGGGTTATTTTTATATTAAATAGAAATAATTTTTCGTTTAATATCATGAGCGTGTTTTTCTCCTAGGTAGAGTAATGGCGCTATGACGATATCATTACTCACGATTGTACGATTTTAGTTTCCCCAAGAATTACATTTTGAAATCCATGGTCTAGATACTGCCTCGGTGGTAGTGACCAATCCAATTGACGAAAGCTCAGCCATCACATTTCCCTTCATGATGGTGGAGCGGGAAATAGTCAAGAACATTACCCGCCAATTCCACACCACTTTCTCTATCACGGGACAACAAATGGCTCTTGTTTCAAATTGATAATGCCGAAATCCGCACACCACACGCCCTTTCAACAGGCAGTAATCTCCCCGATATCAGCGGCTTCTTATTTTCCTAATGCCCAATATGCTGAGAGAAGATCTACTATTTCGGCAATATTTCATCCTATCCCTAAAATTTTAGCTAAATCACAGTCTATTAGAGCTAATCTCTTAGCGGCCGATATGTTATAATCCAAAGTGGCGAGCAAGTAAGCGGCAAAATATATTGCTTCTAATCTTGCATCGAAAATGAAGCTATCATTAATTTTTTTTTGCGGCCTCTATAAAGATTTTATTTTTATTTTTTTATAAATGTGATGAATTTATGTTCACCTAAGCGCGTCATTTTGCTAGATTCAAGTGTAAAGAATTAGAAAACATAAACATTAGGGCATTACCTTCCTCCTTCAACGGTGGATAATAAAGTAATAGAATAAAATAATAATTATCATAAAAATAGGGAACGGATGTTATTGTATTTACATATTTTTTCTGTTTCTTAAATCGTAACTTTTGATGGAATTCTGCACGTTTTAAGTGATTTTAAAGCATTTAAACAGGTTTTTATTTTTCATATGTTTACATATTTTGTCAAAAATCCATATTTTTACATATTCTGCCATAAATACATATTTTTGCTACATAAAAATAGAAAGAATGCTTTACCCATTGAGTCTAGATTACTGTGTCTTTTCTAATTGCAAGAAGCAAAAGCAAAGCAAATGTGGCTGGCATCCATACTTCCACGGCGCTAATGATCTTAGAGCAGATACGTTATAAAATTAAAAAATGCATTTTGTTTCAAACAATTTTCAAAATCATGTTCATCTGTAGAAATTTTCAACTTCTTTTTTCACTTTTAAAATGAGTTCCTAATTTTTATTTATCCTTTTTTTTTTCAATATGTTATAGAGTTTTAGTCATTTTGTTCTATATATTTTCAACTTTTGTTCTTTCCATATACAATAACAAAGTTCTTACTAGTTATCTAAGCTTTTATTTTCAATATTTTAGTGTTTTTGGTATTTTTTTACTACATATTTTCAATTTTTTATCACATATATCATTATAAATAGTTAAATATATATGTACATATTTTATGGGAACGCACTTAGAAGACGCAGTTCCTGCAAGTCGGATTTTTTTTTTGTTTTTTTTCTTTTTTTTTTTTTCGTGGTCGGCTGGTTTGGGCTAGAGTCCAATAGATGATTCAATGGTCGTAACTCAATCCTTCATGAGCCCTGCAATTTGTCAAACTCTTCTTCACTTTTAGTCGCACATTGCACGAGCTGCATATTGCATTCATTGACATGAGAGAGGCGTGAGATTTTTGACAAATTTTAATCAAACAGAAAAAAATTAGGTAATATTAAAATTCCCCAACGTAAAGTTGTTAAGCAATAACCTTCATCAATTTTCAATATCAATAATGTACATATTTTGAATTTTATTTTACATGAACATCCGTTTCCTACTTATAAATAATCATGAAATCATAGTTTTTTAGTCATATTATCATAATAGAATGTATCCATATAAAAAATACAGATGTTTTCAAACAATATTTATTGAGACATAACTTAAGGATATAAATACAATTGCTTATAGACTAAATTCCTTAATTATGGATTTAAATAAGCATAAAAAATAACATTTTTCGGCAAAGTAGATTAGTAGATTTTTTTTTTTTGGTCCAATCCCTTTCTTTTTTAGCACTTTCCTCCGAAGGAAAGTAGCTATTGAGGTTGGACTCATGACGGAATTTTTGAAAAATTTCTTCAAATCTTTATCGATCCTACCTAGTAGACACCGAAAATGACCCCCGTTAAAATTTATATATATATATATATATATATATATATATATATATGCATATATATATATATATATATATATGTGTCTGTTAACACGATAGCGGCCAGAGTTTTTGTTTTTTCGTCACGAAACTTGGTATATAGCATTCAATTAGCAAACGATTGAACGAGTTCGTTAACCACCAAAGTTGGTCCACCGGAAGGGGGGGGGGGTTTACCCCGAACCCAAAACACTAATTTGACTATGTCAGCCGTAATATTTGTTATATTTCAACGAAACTTGGTATTCGTAGTGGTAATATAGAGAGAAAAGTGAGATATAAAAATGAACTAAATCGGTTCATTAGAAGGGGGGGTTTACTCCGGACCCACTATACCAATTCGCCACTACCAGCCGTGATTTTTGGTATATTTCGACGAAACTCGGTATTCGTAGTGGTAATCTACAGGTAAATATGTGTTGTAAAAATAAACTAAATCGGTTCATTAGAAGGGGGGGGTTTACTCCTGACCCAAATTCTTAATATACTCATTCCGGTCGTAATTTCTGCTGTATTGTAACGAAACGCGGTATACGTCGTGGGTAACTCATGAGAAAGAAGTGTTGTAGAAATGAGCTGAATCGGTCAATCGGAAAGCGGGGGTTTAATTTGTAATATATTTCAATAGAAAAGCCCGTCAGACGTAGGTTCACAAAGCCGCCGCAAGGAGCGCTTTCTACCACTAGAGTGACTGTATCCTGTTCCTGCGTTAGATCAAAATACGATAATATGAGGTTTTTTGTATTTATTACGAAGTGTAATAGGTACCATGTGTAAACATAACTTTGGAAGCAAATTATTAATTGATCAGTTACTCATTACAAATTTAAAAGAGAACTATTCATGTTTTTATTTTATTTATGTAGGATATTTTAAGCAAATTGTTCTGCAAAGCAATCTACACTACCCAAATTCTGGGGAAAGTGCTTAGTTATGCAGCTCGTGCGTGACGGACTTTTTCTTTTATTGATAGTTTCCAATCTGTACATATATTTACAATAAGTAAATTTGTTCAAAAATGGCTACACACTGGATGAGATGAGGGGAGAAGGCAGACATTATTGTTAATCCCAATGGCAGCTCTGGTCTTTTTTTTTTTTTTTTTTTTTTTTTTTTTTTTTTTTTTTTTTTTTTAAGGCGCATCTACATCTAGGTCATTAGCGCCGACATCCAGGGTGCAGCGAGGAATTTTACCAGCGAGCCGTGGGATGATGAAAAAGCTCTGGTCTTATCTTATTTTAACGTAACTTGGTGGAACTATGTACACTATTTACAATATTTATACAATTTCTTGTAATAAGTTGTCTCCTGCCCAATGGCAGTGGAGGCGGCGCGCCGAGGAGGATTATCAGGAATAACATTGGAAGAGGATCTGCCTAGAGGAATGGGTTGGGCTGGGAGTTCAGAGAAAAAATTCAGGAATCGGGATTTGGCTAAATCATGGACAAAGGGTATATCAGTGTCTCAGTGTATAGTCAAGTTTGAGACGTAGAAAGGGGCGTTAAGGATTTTACGGAGGACTTTGGATTGAAAACGTTGGATAATGTTTATATTTGATGGCTTAGCTGATCCCCATAGTTCTCGTATGTACATATCGGTCTTGTATATTGTCAGTTTGTTTCTTGTGTCAAGTTTTGATTTCGGTCCAATAAGTCGTCGGAGAAGTCCAAAGTGTTTGTTTAGTTCTTGTCTCTTCAGTTTTATGCGTGTTTTCCAGGTAAGTCGCTTGTCGAGGTGGAATCCTAAATATTGAACCTTGTTGGATTGGGGTATTGGGATATTGTGGATTTTTACGGGAGGGCACTCAGATCGTGGTTCCCTTTCTTTTAAACTTAAAACATTTACTATTTGTCTAAACTACCTTCAAATTAATTTATCTCCGCTGCTTAAAAGCCGAGTTGCTTCTCTTTTAGGAAAAGGTTTGCAATTTTATTTTACGCCATGATCAAAATAAAAGTCCGTCTCGCAGGAACTGCATCATCTTAGCTCGGTTCCGTTCATATCCCTAGTCTAATTTGGAAAGATTAAAATAGAAGCAGTTATTATTTTGGTTCCACCAGTCTTTGTTTTTTTTAAATTAATTATTATAATGGCGTGTCAACCCTTAAGGCCACTAACGCCATTCCTGTGTGTAGTAAAGTCTTGAAAGGTCTTGAAAGGTCATGATATACGATCTTACCTGGAAGGGTCGGCTAACACTAGGTCCCGCTAGTTACAAGGTCTTGGAATCTTGGAAATCTATATTTCTAACAATAAATTGTTTTTGTTATTTTACTTAACCAGTTTTATTGTCAAATACATTATCCAACTATAATCAAATAAAAAATAACAAGGAATAAAACAGACAACAAGAACCGTTCGAATAAACGAAATCAATTACTTTAAAGTTTTAAGCTCTTATTTCTCCGATTGACATCGCCTAATCAAAACTTTCATTAGGACCCTTTTTTTAGAGCATTTAAGAAGCTTTCTAATGGTATTCTTCCGGTTACCAAGATTCTCAACCTTTTTCGAGATATTAAGGAAAGTAAACAAAGTTACTAAAACTTTTTGTCTGTTAATAAAATATTTTATTCTAACCCTTCCTTAACTCAAAACGTAACCAAAATGTCAACACATTAGTTTTAATGAAAGTAGAACATGCAGAAAATGTTTCAACCGAATCCCATGATTCTAAGTACCCAAACCAAAAACGGTATTCAAAAACTATTTTTCCAATTTTCTCGAATACGGTTAAAGCTATCGCATTGAAAATGGTTTCATTCGTTTTCCTAGCCCAGGAAGCATATAAAACGATTACTTACAAGCTTATGAACTCAAAAACGTAAGCGTTACGATTTTTTGCGCGAATTTCGCCCCAAACGCCATATTCCAGTAGGCGGATATTCCTGGTTAACGAACTTGACCTTTCAAATTAGACGAAAGATTTTTGTACCAAATTTCATCAAAATCGGACCATTCGTCTGGGAGCTACAGAGCGAACAGACAATATATATATATATATATATATATATATATATATATATATATATATATATATATACAAATTTGAACCACCGTTATTTTCGGTCTCTAGGGGTTGTGAAACGCGAAATTTTCTAGTCGGCACTTCCGGATTGTTTCATTGTATCAACCTTATAACCGGGGTTCCTCCCTATGGGGGAGGGAGTAACCGCGCTAAAAACGACGAAAGAGAAAAACTCATAACGTTTTTCGCTTAAAACTTCATTAAGTCAATGGCACAACGATTACTTTTCATTTTAATGTGATTAAATGTAGCAGCAGATTCTTAACTTAAATTTTTAAATTATGCCCCATCAATCTTCCATCAGAAAAAAAAAAATTTAACAGAGCTGTAGTTCATATTGCATCATGCAGAAATTGAGATATTTTTTCTATTAAAAATGAAAATATATAATTAAACAGTTTTCTTACGTTTATTTTAAGAATACTACAAAAGAAAATTATCAGTTTACCTTTAACTTGCCTGGAATTTAATGTGCTTAGTCTAATTGTCACAGAACTGAAGAAGTTCTTTATATTGTTAATTTTTAATAAAAAAAAAACAAAATAAAAAACATGTTTTCTATGGAAATCACCAAATTCTTAATTGTCACATAAATAAGATCATTGGACAGCTTGCTCTTCGGGACCTTTTTATTTTGAGGAGTAGATAGAGCACCATTTGTGCAATGTAATCTGTACTTTAAAGATTTTATGAGTTTGAAAAAAAAAAAACATATTTCGACGACTAGTTTATTCAGAATAACAGATAATTGCACATTACTGTTACTGCACACACGGTGTGCAGTCCGTCTTATATCCTCGGAAATCAATAGCACACACGATGTGCAGGCCGTCTTGTAGCCTCGGAAATCAATAGCACGCACGGTGTGCAGGCCGTCTTATATCCTCGGAAATCAATAGCACACACGATGTGCAGGCGGTCTTATAGCCTCGGAAATCAATAGCACACACGGTGTGCAGGCCGTCTTATATCCTCGGAAATCAATAGCACACACGGTGTGCAGGCGATCTTATAGCCTCGGAAATCAATAGCACACACGATGTGCAGGCGGTCTTATAGCCTCGGAAATCAATAGCACACACGGTGTGCAGGCCGTCTTATATCCTCGGAAATCAATAGCACACACGGTGTGCAGGCGATCTTATAGCCTCGGAAATCAATAGCACACACGGTGTGCAGGCCGTATTATATCCTCGGAAATCAATAGCACACACGATGTGCAGGCCTTCTTGTAGCCTCGGAAATCAATAGCACGCACGGTGTGCAGGCGGTCTTATAGCCTCGGAAATCAATAGCACACACGATGTGCAGGCCGTCTTATAGCCTCGGAAATCAATAGCACACACGATGTGCAGGCGGTCTTATAGCCTCGGAAATCAATAGCAACCACGGTGTGCAGTCCGTCTTATATCCTCGGAAATCAATAGCACACACGATGTGCAGGCCGTCTTGTAGCCTCGGAAATCAATAGCACGCACGGTGAGCAGGCCGTCTTATATCCTCGGAAATCAATTGCACACACGATGTGCAGGCCGTCTTATATCCTCGGAAATCAATAGCACACACGATGTGCAGGCGGTCTTATAGCCTCGGAAATCAATAGCACACACGGTGTGCAGGCCGTCTTATATCCTCGGAAATCAATAGCACACACGGTGTGCAGGCGATCTTATAGCCTCGGAAATCAATAGCACACACGGTGTGCAGGCCGTATTATATCCTCGGAAATCAATAGCACACACGATGTGCAGGCCTTCTTGTAGCCTCGGAAATCAATAGCACGCACGGTGTGCAGGCGGTCTTATAGCCTCGGAAATCAATAGCACACACGATGTGCAGGCCGTCTTATAGCCTCGGAAATCAATAGCACACACGATGTGCAGGCGGTCTTATAGCCTCGGAAATCAATAGCAACCACGGTGTGCAGTCCGTCTTATATCCTCGGAAATCAATAGCACACACGATGTGCAGGCCGTCTTGTAGCCTCGGAAATCAATAGCACGCACGGTGAGCAGGCCGTCTTATATCCTCGGAAATCAATTGCACACACGATGTGCAGGCCGTCTTATATCCTCGGAAATCAATAGCACACACGATGTGCAGGCCGTCTTGTAGCCTCGGAAATCAATAGCACGCACGGTGTGCAGGCGGTCTTATAGCCTCGGAAATCAATAGCACACACGATGTGCAGGCCGTCTTATAGCCTCGGAAATCAATAGCACACACGATGTGCAGGCGGTCTTATAGCCTCGGAAATCAATAGCACACACGGTGTGCAGGCCGTCTTATATCCTCGGAAATCAATAGCACACACGGTGTGCAATCGGTCTCGAATAGGTTAAACGACCATAGGCAAAATAAAACAATTGGACATTATAACCTTGAAGTCATAATAATCCAAAGAAACAAAACCAGGTCAAGGGAGGAAACAAGCTTCTGATGTCGACCCAATGATGCAATCCGGAAGTGCTGACTACTTTTTTACCGAGTTGCTTTTTATTGCTTCCGGACTGGATAATTGATGTCCCACAGTTTGGACAATAAAAAATGAGTAATCTATAATTCCTTCCCACAAGGTATTTGAAAGTAACAAAAATCCATTTTATATAAAAATTTTCATTCAATACATCATTGTTTGATTTTATCAGTAATAAAATAATTAAAAAGTTACGTTTTTCATTGAATTGCCAAATCTATATATATATATAAAAATCACGTGTCTGTCTGTTTATTTCTTTGTTTGTTCCTTATACAAATCTACACCGTTTGATAAATTTTGACAAAACTTAGTACACTGGTAGGTCTTGATCCGGGAAGTCTCGTAGACTATGTCAAAAAAATCCAGCTGTCTGTCTGTATGTTTGTTCCCTATAAAAATCCACACCGTTCGACCGATTTTGACCTATGTTGGAACACAGGTAGATCTTGATACGGCGATTGCCATAGGCTAGGTCAAAACGGCTACCATCTGTCTGTCTATATGTTTGTTCTTCATCCAAACCCACACCGTTTGACAGATTTTGATCAAACTGGGCACACATGTTGGTCTTGATTAGGGGATTGTCATAGGCCAGGTCAAAAACCTCTACCAGCTGCTGTCTCTATGTTTTTTTTTTGTTTTGTTTTTTTAATAAAAATCCACACCGTTAGACCGATTTTGGCCAAACTTGGCATACATGTATTTCTTGATACGGGCGGTGTTATAGGCTAGGTTAAAGTCGTCTAGGACTCACAGTTGGGAGGTCACGGGTTCGAAAAAGTTACAATTACAGATTTGGTTTCTAATTTATTTAGGCTTTTCGGGGTCTCCCGTGGTCTAGTGGCTAGCGCGCTAGATTCATAAGCGGGAGATGGTGGGTTCGATCCCCACCGGCGCCAGAAATTTTCTCATCTCAGGGCTCGCTGAGAAAATGAATAAAAAATAAATTATTATTCAGAATGAAATATCAAATGTATTCATTATTCTGAATGATTTTTGCGCAACTCTGCCAGCCGCATCGTGGATGCTTAGGAAGGCTGGGAATAAACAGATAGACCCGCCCTAATGGCCTAGTTGTCGATGCGCTTTAAAAAAGTAAAAAAATAAAATAAAAAATAAGCGAAATAAAACGTGCAAAATATCCCTACAGCTTTAGTTAATAACGCCTTAAGAAAGCTTGCACTATATTAAAATGTGGCTCTATAAGATTTTATCTATGCCCAATGATAGATTACCAAAAATATGTTATAATCGACTATTAGCACTAGACCAAACCCCCACAAACCAGAGATGGGCATAATTTTATTTATAAATAAAAATACGAATTTATTCGTACTTTATACATTTGTGAATACGAATATAAATAAATTCATACTTCATATATTTGTGAATACGAATGTAAATAAATTCGTATTCATAAGTGTGAATACGAATTTATTTTTATTCACATATATTAAATATAAAAATACAAATAAAATTTTATTCGCAAATTTTTCTGCGAATAAAAATAAATTCACAGAAAAAATTGTAAATAATCACAAAAAATGTGAATATTTACAAAAAATCAAGCGATTACAAAAAAAAAAATCACATTAAAATATACGAATAAAAATTTATTCACATTATAATTTGTGAATAAAAATTTATTCACAATAAAATTCGCAAATAAATCATGAATTTATTCGTATTAAGATGATATTACGAAAGTTATTGAAGGTGATTTTTTTTTTTTTTAAGGCATTTAACGTCTAGGTTATTAGCGCCTAGATTTTTTGTTTACCCCGAGTCCGCCGCGGGACCACCAGCCATGCTGCAGGGACACAGTTTGTCATCTGTACCTCCATCAAAAAAAAAAAAAAAAAAAAAATCACCTTCAATAACTTTTGTAATATCATCTTAATACGAGGAAATTCATAATTTATTTGCGAATTTTATTGTGAATAAATTTTTATTCACAAATTATAATGTGAATTTTAAGTTTATTCGTATATTTTAATGTGATTTTGTATGTAATCGCTTGACGTTTTGTAAATATTCACATTTTTGGTGATTATTTACAATTTTTTCTGTGAATTTATTTTTATTCGCAGAAAAATTTGCGAATAAAATTTTATTTGTATTTTTATATTTAATATATGTGAATAAAAATAAATTCGTATTCACACTTATGAATACGAATTTATTTATATTCTTATTCACAAATATATGAAGTACGAATTTATTTATATTCGTATTCACAAATGTATAAAGTACGAATAAATTCGTATTTTTATTTATAAATAAAATTATGCCCATCTCTGCCACAAACAATGTTAAATTTAATTGGGTATCTCAAGTCAAAAATATATTTCATTCATTGGACCGAATAAATATCTGGTTAACGCAGGATCCAAATGTAATTAAGGGAAACATTCGTAATATTCTAGATGCTTATAAAACTGCTGGAATAGAGATCTCGATAAAATGAGAAACTCAGGATATAGTCCAATATATAAATTTATTACACCATCCACGGGACATCCTCATGACTTTTTAACGTTAAGATTACCTTTTGTAACTCTCAAAATTATTGCACAACTCAGGACTACTAGCAACTTTAATATTAAATTTTGTATTAAAAGTGTTTATTATAGCATTAATCCTAAAGAAATGTGTATCCTTTGTAGATGGAATGCCTATGAAGATTTGTATCATATTATGTTGCACTGCCCAATTTACTCGCCTATCAGAGAGGAATATCTACCATTGAAATACCCAGCAGACAACGCTCAATTCCATCAGATCCTAAACAGAGCCTCAAAAGAGGATTATTTCAAAATATTTCTATACCTTAAGAATATGTTAAAGCTCAGGGCTTCACTGCTCGGAGAATAATTCTACTTTGTTTTGTTATTGTTTGAATATTCCTATTTTTCCTCCTGTTTATCTATTTTTAAATATATTATATAGTATATAAATATAAATAACTAGGCTACATACAATATTTTTTATGTATTATGATTGTTAAAACAATATTTATTTAAATAAATGTAAATAAGTTATTTTTGTAAATTATTAAGTTAAAAATATTATTAAGATATTGGTGCATGTTAAATAAAAATTAGACTAATGCATGAGCCTAGCAATACTAACATTATCACATTAGTTATACTAATCACATTATATAAGGCCTACTCCCCGCTATGGGGAAACCTTGTAAGCGATAAACAAAATAAAATAAAAAAATATATTAAAATGTAGTAAAACATTTTATTTTCGGAAGTAAATTTTCTAAAAAAATAATTTCAAATGATGTTGAATGAATGAGTGAATGTAAATTTATTATATAACTATACACAAATGCTTAACAGAACAATTTAAATAGACTTGAACAGTGTCCATCAGCCTGAGTGCATATAAACATTAAGTAATTAATCATTCAAAATAAAAATAAACAACAAAGAAGCTTATATACTTTAATTTAACAAAGACTTGAGAAAAGAAAAAGATAAAAAAACTAAACACAAACAAAAAAGAAAATAATAACAAAATAAATATATAAATAAAATAATAACGAATAAATATACAAATAATTAAATAGCAAACGGAACAATAGTACTTGTAAACAAAAAAGAATACATTTTTTTAAATTATTAATTAAGATGATTAATAAAAAATTGCCGGTATTTATACGTATTATTTAAATATTTATATAGCGTGTACCAGTTACTTCCGTCCAGGATCGACTTAACTTCTTCCGCGTAGAGGAGATCCTTGCCAAAATGTGCTCTTCTGAACTTCATTACAGGACATCGAGCATCAAAAATAATGTTTGATGACGGAAAAAAAAATTTAAGTAACAAAATCCCCCCCCCCCCCCCGCGCGATCGTCGGAACTATTTAAACCTTATTTGTTTGCCTCTTTCAGAAAATAAGGCAACAAAACCACTTGTAACATTTAAAATCGGGATTTGTTAAAAAAATATAAAAATAAAAACTAACAACGACATGATGAAAGTCGAAGATAAAAATCCTATTTGCCAGAACTGCGTCATCTTAGCGCATTTCCATAGCTTTGTTACCCCTAGTTTCATTTGTAAAACCTGGAATAAATATAGTTAAATGTTACATTTTTGGCGCCACTAACGTACAGTAGCAAAAATTGTTCACTCGGCCCCAACGACTCCCGCTCGGAATGGTTTATTTCAAACAAAAATTGTTTCTCATTTTACGTATCTTGTTTTACCAGCAAACTTATATTCCACCAAGAATAGGATCAGGTCAAAGTTGGTACAGCAATGCAAGGACAGTTAAACACACTGGGACTACGTAACAAGGTCAGACTAGAGTGGGTTCCAGGTCACTCTGGTATCCAGGGTAATGAAAGAGCTGACGAGTTGGCCAATATCGGTGCAGCGACAATCCCCTTATCACCAGAACCTCAATGTGGGATTGCACCTGCTGTGGCCAGATTAAGTATTAGAAGTTCCGCCCACCTTCTAATACTTAATCTGGCCACAGCAGGTGCAATCCCACATTGAGGTTCTGGTGATAAGGGGATTGTCGCTGCACCGATATTGGCCAACTCGTCAGCTCTTTCATTACCCCGTGATACCAGAGGGGCCTGGAACCCACTCTAGTCTGACCTCAATGTGGGATTGCACCTGCTGTGGCCAGATTAAGTATTAGAAGGTGGGCGGAAGCTGAGCATAGGAGGAAGTGGTGTAGCAGCTCAACCCAGAGACAGGCGAGGCTGTTCCTTTCCTTCGTGGACAAGAAGAGGACGGAGGCACTCCTCAATCTTTGCAGGTCTAACGTAAGACTAGTAACAGCTCTTTTTACAGGACACTGTAGAATGCACCGGCACCTCTACTCCGTGGGTCTGACCGGGACTACATGGTGCAGACTGTGCCTTGAAAACGATGAGACACCGTACCATATCATTTGCAGATGTCCAGCACTGGTAGCGAAGAGATACCTGCATTTTGGTGCAGACTTCATAGATGACCCTAGAAGGCTACCTGAATTGAACCTTAGGACTCTATTAAGGTTCATCACGGATACGGCGCTGTTCGTGTAACAGGCTGGCTTGTCGGCTGGCACAAAAGGCCTTGTAGGTCTCGGTGCATCCGGTTTTCTTCGGGCACCCGTTCTAATAATAATAATAAATATATTCCTGCTAAAATCAATTAAAAAAAAACAACAAGCCAGTAAAAACTGAGCAAAACGAACATAAATACCGTTCAAAGCAGCCCTTTGGAAGAAGGTACAAAACGCGCTGAAATGTTTGGAAAAAAACTTTTCATCTCTTCTTTTATATATTGAATCTTCATAAAAATGTTGAATTATTCTTTCATATTGATGATACTGGGTTTATAACTTTATTTAATCCACACAATACATCTAGAAAGTATTGTAGAAACTGGCGATTAAAAAATATTTCAAATCCGGCCAGCCGACAAAAACGTATTATTCTTATCGAGTTACAGTTGAATATCACTTTATTTAAAAAAGAAACTCTAAGAAAACGCATTACGTCACGTAGTTCAAGTAAATACAACTAATTACGTGAATTTCTCTAATTCCCTGAAACATCCTAATCTATTCTTCGAACGAAAGCAGGATGGAAAATATTTTAGCCTTAATTATTAATTACTGTTAGATTAGTTGTTAGATTACTTTTATAATTGACATTTGAAAAGTTCATAGCTGCAGAAGGAAGCGGATTTAAGGTAATTACATTTCTAAGATTAATTACTTCATAACTACTTGAACCTAGATTTTGTCCTTTCACTTACAATTTTTCTCCTTAATATTTGAAGAATTATTTTCTTCTTCTAATTGTATCTCGGTATATATTTAATGGACTTTTGCAAAATTAGAAGGAAAGGTTAGGAAGCTTTTTCCTTAGCTTGGGAACTAGAGCTGGAAGAAGAACAGATTGCTGACTTATTGCTAGAGAAGGGACATATGCTAAGCCTTTAAGATATCCTTCAATTGTCGGGTGAGGGAGAATGGAGACCTATAACAGGACGAGCAACAGATAACAAGCTTTCAAGATATCCTTCCGGTGTCCGAAGAGGAAGAATAGTGACCTGCGCCTGGACGAGGAACAGATGCGAGGCCTTCAAAGTATGCTTTAGGTGTCCGGTGAGGCGGAATGGTGACGTATAGCTGCATAAGGGACAGATGTGACGACTTCAAGATATCCTTCAGTTGTTGGGTGAGTGAGAATAGAGACCTATAACAGGACGAGGAACAGATGCTAAGCCTTCAAGATATCCTTCAGTTGTTGGGTGATTGAGAATAGAGACCTAAAACAGGACGAGGAACAGATAACGAGCTTTCAAGATTTCCTTTAGGTGTCCGGAGAGGAAGAATAGTGACCTGCGCCTGGACGAGGAACAGATGCGAGGCCTTCAAGGTATACTTTAGGCGTCCGGTGAGGGAAAATGGTGACTTATAGCTGCACGAGGGACAGATGCGACCCCTTCAAGATATCCTTCAGTTGTCGGGTGAGGGAGAATAGAGACCTATAACAGGACGATGAACAGATGCTAAGCCTTCAAGATACCCTTCAGGTGTTGGATGAGTGAGAATAGAGACCTATAACAGGACGAGGAACAGATGCGACGCCTTCAAGATATCCTTAGGTGTCCGGTTAGGGAAAATGGTGACTTATAGCTGTACGAGGAAAGGATGAATAAACCCTTCGTTTGTCGGGTGAGGGGGAATAGAGACCTATAACAAAACGAGGAACAGATGCGACGCATTCAAGATATCCTTTCGGTGTACGGACAGGTTTTCATTTTTAAGGAATCTGATTGGTCATAACAACCCAATGAAACGCCTTTATCGAGGCGTGGTTCTAAAAGGCGAGTTTAGGTCGGTGGTATCGCTCTCGACTAATATGCTGGAGAACCTGAGTTCAAAACTGGATCCCGCACTGAAGCTTGTATCGTGTAGTTTCGTCGTTCGATGATTGGATTCGGGGCCCCAGACCATCCCTAGGCTCGCCCTAATTAATTCAATTATTAATGGGTATCCGAAACGGTCTGAGCATAGTACTGTCCAAGATATCTTCCTATCAGGCCATTTTTTCAGGAATGCGGGTTAGAACACCCACCATGTCGAGGAATGTTCTTATTTTAAATGTGCTAGTATAACACCTTGATGGCGGCTGTCGAAGGGTGTTCGACAGTGACGCCTCCTTCTAAATGGCGGGCGTCGAAGAGTCTTCGTCACCTGATAGTGCTCCCTCAAGTCAGTATGTGAATTCAGTTTGTCTCGCCACACTGAAACAACTTCTTACTTGTTCGTAGCCATTATAAAGGTGTTTTCTTCAAACCCGATTGACCCCCCACTGGATTTTTCAACGCACAGCCGACTTTTTCTTACAAATCGATATTATTTACTTCAGCCAGATGAAACGGCCTTACTTCATAGGGTTTCGCCACCAACGCACAGTGTAACGAAGTAGTGGAGATTATGGACCAAAGTCATTAACCACTAGTTATTTTCAAATAAACATTTTTATTAATTGAAATCAACTCAAAACAAGGTAACAATAGTATAATAATGCACACTATACGGCTATATATATATTAATTGTAATAATAACAGAAATAATATAGCAGGTAATAATATTATTAATAACAATATTATAAAATATAATATAACTGTAACATATAATGTAGTAATAAACTCTTGTTTATGTCTGCCTCTAAGGTAGCCAGAAGGGCCATCTGAACGAGAATATCTTTTTTCTTGATAAAAATTAATAACAATTTCTTTTAAGTTGATATATTGTTTCAACCAGTATTTATATAAGAGTTTTTTTCTCTGCGGTGAACACCTTCCCACATTTTTTACATATAATATAGGACTAAACTGGCAGTCTTTTTAATATTGCTTAATATTTATTTAGAAGCATCCTGCAGATCAAATTAAATCATTTGCCCGAGGATTATTACCGTTTTCTTGGATTTATCCACATTTTTTTCAAATTTGGAAGAAAAATTGATGATGGATTTAAAAATAAAAATCTTTGGAATCGGCAAATTTCGGTAAACTAAATTACCCTCAGTACATTATACTTGAGGTAAACTTTAAGCCGTAAAAAACTTGGGATGTGTTCAGATGAAGTTTTTTTGCTATGGTGTATCAAAATTTTCTACATAAGAAAAATATCAAAAATTAATGAAGAATAATTCAGGATAAATAATAAGGGAGAAATTACCCGTAATCAATTATATCAGATAAAAAAGAAATAGTTTTGACGTAATTTCCTTCGGATGACTTAATAAAAACACTGTCCTATCTTCAACGAGAGAGGTTCAAACTAATTGTTGGTATGAAACAGGTTTTAAAGACTTTGCCTTGTTTATAATACTGCTAATGTGTTTGTTGGTCAAAATAAAACTAATATTTATTAGTTTTATACGATTTTAATTCCTTAAATAATTTCTCAACTTAGCTAGAGGATTAATAATTAAATATAAGAAAACAAAAATTCAGGTTTTTGTCCATTGGACGTTACACTGTGCAACGTGTTATCACAAGAATATGACCCAAAACACTCTTGTCTGCTTAGTTAAATCCAGGTGCTTCTATATTATAATTTATTGGACCATTAGCATAAAGGGACATAAATTTTGCACATAATGCGATTAGAATCCATTAATATTAAATCTATTTGAATGAGTGAAAGGTTTGTTAGAGTTGTAAGAGGATAGAATGAGGCTTGTCACAAGGTTTGATTGATGTGGGGTCAGGGGGCACCGCACACACTCCTTCAATTTAATTACACCTTCAGAGGGATTTCCACCTTCGGCTAAAGTGATTTATAAGTAATGATTTGAGCCTTTGATTGAAAGCATATTACAGGACTCTCTCCTCATTGGCGGCTCGGCCTTTGTCTCCCTCCCACCATCTACCATACTCATTTGTTTCGAATGAAATTTTCCCCGTGTCGTCGTGATGTCCCGGTACATCGTGAGGTTTAGTTTGAATCACGACGTCTTCCATTCTCGTCATCCAATCATAACTAAAGATGCCCTATTGTTTATTCCCCTCCGTAAAATGAATTGCCGTTTGGAAATACAAACGAGAAAGGAAAACATTGGAGAATATTGCAGTCCAAGTAGATGAAATATTTCAAGATAAATAATGGCCCAAAATCACAACAATTTTTCTTTTAGTGCGGTTCCTCCCTCCCTCCATAGGGTTTGTCTGTTCGCGCTCCTGACAGCTCAGTTCCGATTTTGATGAAATTTTGTACAAAAATCTTTCGTCTAATTTGAAAGGTCAAGTTCGTTAACCAACAGAATCCGTCCACCGGAACATGGTTTTGGAGCGAAATTCGCGCAAAGAAAATCGGAACGTCTACGTTTTCGAGTTCATATGCATCCAGGTACTTGTTTTATAGGTTTCTTAACTTCAAAAAACGAATGAAACCATTTTTAAAGCGATATCTGTAACCGTTTCCGAGAAACATTGAAACATCTAATTTTCCAAACTAATTTTTAGTTTGGGTATTCAGAAACGATTAATTTAGTTGAAACTCGTTCTAGAAGATTAATATTCTTCTAAACTAAGATAGACAAATTTTGTTTTTTTTTTTTTGTTTTTTTTTTCGTTTTTGAGGTCAGCACCTCATCCTCAGTGTCCTTATTTCGTGCGATGGTGTGCCAATACGTAACGCCAACAGAAGCTTGACTGGCTGAAGTTCTACAATTGTGGTTGGTTGGCTGGTGAAGGTTCATCATAGTAAACAGGATGCAAAAACAAGTCAACACACCTCCACTGTTTCATTTTGGTTTCGTTAGGAGTTAAGTAAGTACTAGAAATAAAATATTTCATTAACAGGCAAGAAATGTTATGGGATTTCCGTATATTTTCTAAAATATCTCGAAATCGGTTGTAAAATCGTGGTAAGTGAAGGGCGAGCATTCGAAAGCTTACTTAATTTCCTACAAAAAAGATTCGGATGTAATTTTCGATGGGGCGATACCAATCCGAGAAATAAGTGCTTAAAACTTCAAAATTGTAAGTTTTTTTTTTTCAACGGGGTTTTGTCACTGTTTACCTAAACTTTTAATTGGTTATTGTTTTTCTGATTTCATTTAATAGTAAAATTAGTATTTTAATAAAGTAAGGTATGAAAATGAGAAACGTGTTGGTAATAGTGTTTCTCATGGAGAACGTCTGGAAGGTGGGGAAGTCATTTCCGCTTAGAATACTATAAGTTTCCTGTTGTGACGCCTTAAATCTTCCTTCTCTTTGACATATCATTTTATATCTTTCACGAAAGCTCAAAACCTACCAATAACTGGTTCTACTCCTTTCCTAATGACACTAGAGATATGAACGGAACCGCGCTATAATGACGCAGTTCCTGCGAGTCAGACATTTTTTAGGAGAAAGGTCTATAAATAAAAGTAAAAATTAACACAAAGGCATTTTAAGAAAACGGTCCTCTAGATGTCCCTTTAGGAGCCTTAAAATTACGTACAGCCTAAAGGAACCTTGGTGAAACTTGCTCTACCTGGGCTTCGTCATAAACTAATGTTAGTCATGGTGTGGCGGGAAGAAAAAGAAAAAGTTCTATAAAGTAACCAGCTAGGGAATCTTTCGGATTTGGCTAGGAAAACATCAATACGATTTTTGTAAAAATAACGACGTTTCGGCTACTCTTTGGTAGCCACCGTCAGCAATGACTGCAAGGGGTAGAGAAAGACCAAATTTAGCAGTTAAGTGACCTTGGTGTAAATATAGCGATATTTATACATATTTTTTACAAAAATCGCATTGATGATTTCCTAGCCGAATCCCAACTATTCTCTTACATCTTATCACCTCGACGCACAGTGTAACGAAGTAGTGAGGATTATGGACAAAAATCATTAACCACTAGTTATTTTCAAATAAACATTTTTATCAATTGAAATCAACTCAAAACAAGGTAACAATAGTATAATAATGCATACTATACGGCTATAATAATATTAATTGTAATATTAATAGAAATAATATAGCAGGTAATAATATTATTAATAACAATATTATAAAATATATTATAACTGTAACATATAATGTAGTAATAGTATAGTAGTAAATTATACTTATAGTAATATTGCCATAGAATAATAATATTTTACCATTTTCTATGAAATTATTAAATAATTTTTTAATTCCGACTCTGAATCGTTTTTGGATTCTTGAGAATGTAAACTTGTATCGAAAGCAATATCTATTTGATTATTAATGTCCTCCTCTATTATACATTCATTAATGTCTGGACTGATTTTGCTTTGTCTTTTTATATTTTTTCTCCGTAAAGAAAGCTCTGGGCCAGATATCAAAGAACCCGGCGCTTTTTCGATCTCTCACACAACGTTGTAAACTGTTTTTTATGTCTGCCTCTAAGGAGCATCAGGGTGCGAATATCTTTTTTCTCGATGAAAATTAATAACAATTTCTTCAAAGTTGATATATTGTTTCAACCAGTATTTATATAAGAGTTTTTTCTCTGCGGTGAACACGTTCCCAAATTTTTTACATATAATATAGGACTAAACTGGCAGTCTTTTTAATATTGCTTAATATGTCTTTAGGATCATCCTGCAGATTAAATTGAATCATTTTCCCAAGGATTAATACCGTTTTCTTGGATTTATCCACATTTTTTTTAATATTGGGAAGAAAAAATGATGATGGATTTAAAAATAAAAATCTTTGGAATCGGCAAATTTCGGCAAACTAAATTACCCTCAGTACATTATACTTGAGGTAAACTTTAAGCTGTAAAAAAATTGGGATGTGTTCAGATGAAGTTTTTTTGCTATGGTCTATCAAAATTTTATACTTAAAAAAAATGCAATGATCAATGAAGAATAATTCAGGATAAATAATGAGGGAGTAATTACCCATAATCAATTATATCAGATAAAACAGAAATAGTTTTGACGTAATTTCCTTCGGATGACTTAATAAAAACACTGTCCTATCTTCAACGAGAGAGGCTCAAACTGATAGAGGATTAAAAATTATATATAAGTAAACAAAAATTTAGGTTTTTGTCCATTGGACGTTAGACTGTGCGACGGCTAAATATCTACACCTTAGTACTATAAAGTAGGTAATTATTGTTTGTCATTTCCTTACGTATCAAACACTTTGCAGTGTCCGTGGTCAAATTTGAATTATTTAGGTTTTAAGGAGTGGGCGAGGTTAGCTCAGCAGTAGACCACTCGTCGCTATCCACCGCGTCATGACGGCTGTCCATAGTTAACTTAATACATATTCAGCATCTCTTTCGAAATTCTGGGACTGTTTCACAAATGTTATGGCTTCCGGGATGTTTGATGCCTTTGCTAGAACTTTTGTTTCGTCAAACGATTCGTGTTACAAGAAAACGTTTCGCAAGTGATGATCATTTTGTACCCCTGTGTTTATAATTTGTTTTCTTTTTTTTTTTTTTTTTCTTCTTTTTTTTTGGGGTCTCCCGTGGTGGTCTAGTGGCTAGATTCATAAGCGAGAGGTTCGATCCCCATCGGCGACCGGAATATTCTCATCCCACGGGAAAATTCCTGGCTGCACCCCACGTCGGCGTTAGTGGCCACGATTTGTCGATGCGCCGTACAAAAAAAATTAAAAAAAAAAATAACGGTTTTTTGTGGTCTTTTAGTCTTGTAGATATCAATCATTCTCTTTGTCCTATATATTTCTTCATACACGATTTTTTTTATTTATTTATTTTTTCTTTAATTTTTTATCCAGGTATATTTTTTCTCCCAACAGATTGCATTCTAAAACTAGCTTAATTTTTGTGAATCGGCAACGCTTTCAATGAGACACAACTAATCGTGGATTAGAACATATTCCAACAATAATTGTACGAATAATTATTCATACGTTCAATAGGATTCATATGTACAATTGAAATTCCCTGATATGTATATATGTATTATTAATATAACTGTATATGTGTATGACATTTCTTGTATAATTGTATTGGGCCTTGGTAATATATGCAGGATGTAAATATGTAGACAAGTAGACAATAACGTAATATAATATAATGTAGTAATATATACACAATGTAAACATATAGACAACAACGTATTATAATATAATGTAGTAATATATACACAATGTAATCATATAGACAACAACGTATTATAATATAATGTAGTAATATATACACAATGTAAACATATAGACAACAACGTATTATAATATAATGTAGTAATATATACACTTTTGTACACATATAGACATTAATCTATATATATAAAAATCACGTGTCTGTCTGTTTTTCTGTTTGTTTGTTCCTTATACAAATCCACACCGTTTGACCGATTTGGACCAAACTTGGCAGACAGGTAGGTCTTGATACGGGAAATCTCCTAGGCTAGGTCAAAAAAATCTACCAGCAGTCTGTCTGTATGTTTGTGCCTTATACAAATCCGCACCGTTCGTACGATTTTGAATAAACTCGATACCGTCTCCACACCGTTCGTCCGATTTTGACTAAACTCGGTACACATGTAGATCATAATCTGGGGAGTGTCGTAGACTAAGTCAAAAACGTCTTATAACTGTCTGTCTGTATGTTTGTCCCTTATACAAATCCACACCGTTCGTCCGATATCGACTAAACTCGGTACACATGTAGATCTTAATCTTGGGAGTGTCGTAGACTAAGTCAAAAACGTCTTATAACTGTCTGTATGTATGTTTGTCCCTTATAAAAATCCACACCGTTCGTTCGATTTTGACTAAACTCGGTACACATGTAGATCTTAATCTGAGGAATGTCGTAGACTAAGTCAAAAACGTCTTATAACTGTCTGTATGTATGTTTGTCCCTTATACAAATCCACACCGTTCGTCCGATATCGACTAAACTCGGTACACATGTAGATCTTAATCTGAGGAGTGTCGTAGGCTAAGTCAAAAACGTCTACCAGCTGTCTGTCAGTAAGTTTGTACCTCATACAAATCTACGCCATTCGTCCGATTTTGACTAAACTCGGTACACAGGTAGATCCTGTGTACCCTACGGGGGGTGTTATAGGTTAGGTCAAAGTCGTCTAGGACTCAACGTTGGGAGGTCACGGGTTCGAAACAGTTACAGGTTCCTGTTATTAGATTTTAATAATACTCTTTTGGTTTCTAATTATTTTAGGCTCTTCTATATGCAGAAAGTAGGTGTAGCATGGCACGCCGGGTAACAGCTAGTGTAATATATAAAACATGTATGGTGCATATCGCCTACAAAGCGTAACGCCAAAATACAAATAAAAAAAAAAAAGATCGGGAGGAGGTGGCATTAAGTAACAAGAACCGCGCAAGTCCACGAGAATGAACTTGTTACTTACGTTAAGAATTTATCAAGTAGAATATCCTCCTTTATTATAGAAAACATATTTGTACATAACTCCACATTTGTTAAAGATTTCCCGTATGGGGAAATAAATTTGATCATGAAAATATCTTGACGAATGGATAAAACTGAATTATGATGTGACGACATTACGGCAAAAACTATAATACTACTGACTGTATGTACCAATTAAATCATGCTAAATAAGGTTTATTCGTATGAATAATTTGTAAGCAATAAAAAGTCTCATTCGAATAAATCATTTTTATTCAATAATAGTTTTCATTGAAAGAAGCAATTTTTATTGAATAACAATTTTCATTAAAATAAATAATTTAAGTTAGATTATTTAGTGTATAACCAATAGGAAATAGAGGACAATCAAGGTGGAATTTGAATTCAAATTGTTATTGAATAAAAGTAATTTCTTTGAATGAAAAAAATTATTGAATAAAAATGATTTATTCGAATAAGACTTTTTATTCCTTACAAATTATTTATACGAATAAACATTTTTTAGCCTGATTGAGGTAAAAATTTCAAATTAAATAATATAAATTCACTATGATTTAATATCTATTTCTAATGTTAATTAATTATGTATATTTACAAGTAAATTATATCTAATATATTGACTCGTTGGCAACTGATTACTTTGATTTTTTTTTTTAATTTTAGTCACATTTGTCGCCATATTCTATCCCTTATTTTGAATCGTATAATAAGAAAAAATGAAGAATGAAAAATAATTAATTATTCATAGAAAAAAAAAACAAAATCGATGAATGAATAACTGAATACCTTTTTATTCAATAACAATTTTTTTAAATGATTAATAAATTTAAGAATTTATTGAATAATGATCCAACCCTATTATTCATAGAATTAAAACAAAATAACCAACCAATGAATAAATTTTAATTCAATAAAAATTTGTTTGAATGAGAAAGTTATTGACCGTCTTGCCGACTATCCCAAAATAAAGTCAAATAGACATTGGGATGCTCTAGAAGTTCTAACCACAAAGCGCCCCTACAGTACGTGATTTGTGGATGCGCCGCTCATGTATTTCCCCGCTGTGGGTGCTCTATCGAGCACCAATAAAGGATATGTATTATTAGTACTGGTGCTTGGTCCATTGTGCAGGTGCTCCAGACGAAATATCCCACGGCTCATAGCCCTGGCTTAATGCATATTGGCCTAAGGGCAATTCAAACCATTCGTTACTCATAATGGAGGGTAATTATAGAATGGGCTACAGGTGGTGGCTTAGGCTGGATAATATCTCTAGGATATTTCAATATCTCATGGGTAACATTCTCATAGATTCTTCAAATTTCGCGCTTGACCCCATAACCATCTGTACACACTTACAGGTATCGGAGGAACTCTTTCTCTTGCAAGGAAACTACCCCAGGCCCATTGATTTATTTTTTGTGATATGTCGCAATTAAAAATATATTAGACAGGTATTTTTTTTAACTGCTTATTCATGAATTAATGGGGTGAGAACCACCCTTAAACTTCACCACCAAAACCGTTTTAGTGGAATCAATGGCAAATTTGTTACTATAAAAAGGCGCATCTATGGCCGTGTTGGGCAAAAATCATTCTGAATAATGAATAATATTTTATTCATTATTCATTCAATATCATACATTTTTATTTTTATTCATTATTGAATAACAGGGGTCTCCCGTGGTCTAATGGATAGCGCCTTGGATTCATAAGCGGGAGATGGTGGGTTCGATTCCCAACCTCCGGCAGGAATTTTATCATCCCACGGCTCGCTGGTAAAATTTCTCGCTGCACCCTGGATGTCGGCGCTAATGACCTAGATGTAGATGCGCCGTAAAAATAAAAAAAAAATAAAAAATTATTGAATAACAATGATTTATTGAATGAAAATGATTTATTGAATAAAAGTTGTTTATTCGAATGAAAAAGTTTTTTGAATGAAATTGATTTATTTGAATGAATATTTTGTTAAATACAAGGGATTTATTTGAACAATCTTTTCTAATAAAAATTACTAAGTTCATTAAACTTTTTCTTATTTTTAATGAAAATTAAAATAATATTGTTTACTGAACTTTAAAAGAATATGAATTTGATGTTACATGAACCACATTATTTTAAGTGTATAAAAATAATGAATGAAGAATGAAAAACAATTAATTATTCATTAAATAAAAAAAATCAGTAAATTAATTATTAAATAATGAGCCAACCCTGTTACTCATTGAATAAAAAATGAATCAGTGGATGAAAAATGTATTCAATGAATAAATTCTTATTCAATACAGATTTATTTAAATGATTATTGAATAAAAAATATATTGAATAAGCCCAACTCTGATCAATGGGCATAACGTTTATGCTAATAGATTGCCTATTTTTTTAGGGGTTTATTAACATTTTATTTTTTAGTTTGTTATATTTATTAAACCAGCTGGGGTACTGGAGCTGGCCATAAATTGCAGTATCACGTAAAAAAAGTAAGTTTTCGTGTTTCGTGGCTTCTGGAAAAAAAATGTTAATGAAAGTCTTTCCAAAATATGAGAATAACATATTTCTGAAATATTCTAAAGTTCTGTAAGAAACTTTTTTAAAAAAGTATCTTTCTGTGAGAAAGAGATTTTTTGAAAATCTTACAGAAAGTTTGCCTGATGTATCTCGGGGTCCATTTGTAAGAAAAAATTTGCAGATGATTTAATTCGAAAAATCCTAAAACTTTGTCACACCTAAAAAAAACTGTTCTGGTGATAAAGTTTATGGGTGATTAAACTATAATATAGAAAAAAAGACGTATCTAATATTTTTTTAGATACAAAAATATATCACAAAAAATCGGTGAAGTACGTCAAATTTGTGCTTACATTTATTTGCATTATAGGCTAAACCTGTTTTATTATAGCCACATTTTTTACGTGTTCCTTCATTGTCTTCCCAAGTAACTGCTAAGTAGAGATCGTCGATTCTCGAATATGAATCGATTTGAATCGAAATGAAAAGATCGACCCACAAACAAGATCGATTCAGATCGAAACCGGCGAGTTCAGATCGATTCGAAAGATCGATCTTCTAGGCTCAGAAGATCGATTTACGATATTGATCTATCTTCCATATAGATAGATCTTCGATATAGATCGTTCTTCGATATAGATCGATCTCGGTATAGCTCGATCTTCGAGGGTCGATTTCACGATTACCGACAACGAAATTCGAATTTAATTTCAATTCGAATCGATTCTAATTCGATATGAAAAACATATCTGTAACCTAAAAGTAGAAACATTGAAAAACTATTTTTCATCAAACGTAATACACAACACATATGGGTATTATTACATACATATGTTTATCAAGAAAAAAATATAGAATAAAATAATAATAATACAGAAAAATGGGTTTACAAATTAAGAGCACAGTTTTAAACCTTATTTTTATTATATTACATTCTTCCCTCTAATTGGAGAAACGGAAGTTATTGAGTCGTTGTATAATGTATTGAAAGTCTGTTAATGGAGATAGGACACTTTTCTGTAAATTCTTTCTTCAGTTAAATAATAGAAATAAGATTGTGTAACAAGGGGTGAGAATAAGTACTTGAATATTTGAAATAAAAAAAGCTACATTCTGCGGTATCATAGATAGATCGATCTCTAAAAGATCGGCCCTTGAAGATCGATTAATTAAAAGATCGCCCCATGGAGATCGATTCTTTAAAAAGATCGGCCCTTGGATATGGATTCTTGGAAAAGATTGGCCCATGGAGATCGATTCAAAAGACCGATACATCGTGTTAAAAAGATCGATCTTTTAAAAGATCGATTCAGCGCCCATCTCTACTGCTAAGACTCTCTAATATATATGTTTTACTACACGAACTTTCACTTGGTTTCTTTATTACGTTTTTCTCTTTAATTCCATTAAAAGAGTTTCTTAATTTTCTGTGTGAATTTTGTTTGAAATTATTGGATGAAATTCGAATGAATAATATTTTTTCGAATTTATTATTCGAAAAAATATTATTTTACCAACACTTTTAAAAGAACTGCGGTTCATTTCCTCTTATTGACTGTAAATTTATATTTTTTACAACCATTTTCCTTTCTTTAAATAATTTAGCCATAAAAGAATTCATCAATTTTTATTTAAGACAATTTCATTCTCATACTACACTTTTTTCAATCTCAGAATCTTCATATTTTCGTTTTAAATGAGTAATTTATAATCCGCGCCATATGAGGTAATGTCAAATTTATTTCGTTTTGTGTTGTCAGTCACGTCAAGCGTTCTCTTTGTTTTATGTCTAAAATTACTGGCATTCTCGAGAAAGCTCGAGAAAAAAATCATCAGAAAGCTATAAAAAATCTTAACGTTAAAAGGCTTCTCGTTTCTAGTTCTCACACTACATGTTTCATGTATGAATTTAATTTTGAAAAGCATGTTTCGTGGCTTGACGAAAATTGCGGACGTTAGATGTTGTCACGTTAAATTTTTGTGTTTAAAATATTTATAGGAGTTAAAGGATATAAAATCCATTACCTTGGCGAGGAAAATATTATACAGAATAGGACACACCACTAGCGTATATAGAAAATAATTTCGGGAGGGGCTGGGCGCACCTATATTTTAGTGTAAAAAGGTGAGTTTTAAGGTCCTGTGGACACCTAGTAGACCAGCGTAAACGTAGATGACATTTTTCGTTGTTATAGGCATTTTTTTACATGAAATGTTCTCACCAAAACAAAATTTCGGGGAGGGGGCCTCAGCCACTCCTTATATACACCCATGTGACACACTGACTTCACCCATGGTTACTTATTTAAAAGAGAATCTACGACTGAATGAGCTATTTTGATGAAAATATTTCTGTTAAACATTTTTTCACGCAATGAAGAGCCTACGAAACCAAAAATTCACTTTAGGTATTAAATGTAGTTTTATTCAACGTATGACTGAATCCCGACCTTCTATAACTTCTCAATATGAAGTTTAAACAAATTCTGTCAGTATAACCCAGGTTCCATAACAGGAAAATTTATAGTCTGACAAGATGTTAAAAGGAGGCTGTAAAAAGTGTTAATGTTTGGAACACCCAGATAGAAATCCTAAGGAGCCATGGGGAGAAAAACCGAAAGGTGGTGGAACACGGTGGAGTAAATGTGTTGTTTGTATGTTTTGTAATTAATATTGTTCGGTTCTAAAATAATGTGGACGAATTCCAAAATTTGTCCTTTTGGGGGTTTCGTTCAGTTGATGGGATTGTAGTGTCATCAGTAATTTAATGCGAGTTTTTCAGTAATTTTTGCGAAAGCAGATCTGTCAATGTCTTTGTTCTTAATGGTTAGTTCGTGTTGTGTAAGGCGGGTGTGAATATCATTTTTACTTTCCCCAATGTATGCAGCATTTCCTCCCTTAATTAGGAATTTTTAGTGTCGAAGAAGGTTGCCAAAGTGCAGCAGAAACGCTCAGTATTGATTTTACTTGAAGATCTGTCGTTTTTCCTCTTAGCCGAATCCCAACCATCCATTGACTTCTTATCAAGAACATTTATGTCTAAGGCTGCGCGTACATTGGACTCATATTTCTCCCGATCCGATCGGATCCGATTTCGTTTGACTGACAATGGCCGGCAGCGGCCGACGTGAGTGCCTACATTGGTCCCGACCCAATCCGATCCGATCTAGTCACAGCTCTAGTAATGACCTCGTAGTGAAGTGAAAATGTGTGATTAATTTAATAAATACCACCTAAAATGCATAGAAACCTTCGATTGGGTTGAATGTTGGACGTATGAAGAAGGAGTTGAGAGGCCAATCAATCTTCTGAAAGTATATCAGTCTCGAAAAAATAAATCTTAGAGTAACAGTTAATTTTTAACTGTTACACTACGATAAGAGAAGCATCGGTATTCATATTTAAAACCTATTTATAAGAACAGTAGCTAGAAGGTTATAAGCATTGGACGGTTATAAACATCTTTCCACGTAATTTACAACAAGGGGAACAAAAATGTGAATTAACAAAGTTGTTCTAAATTTTATTAGCTTTCATTTAAAAAATAAAATTCATTGAAATCGGTTAAGATGTTGAGGCTGTAGACCTTTTTGAAACACAATGTGTGTTTTGGCGCCATTTTGCTTCGTCGGTCCGAAATCTGTCTAGAAACAAACAAGTTTAAACACCCAAGAATCGGTGGCCATCGGATCGGGTCGGGTCGTGACCAATTTAAGCACCTCCATTAAGATGCATGTGTTTGTTTTTCTTCCGACATTCGGTGGCTGTCGGTTCGGATCTGATCGAGACCAATGTAGGTGCCCCCTAAATGATACTAAAAAATGTGTAGATTCAACTTATTAAAATCTTGTGGTTACTAAATATGGCCAAACTAAGATTTCTTATCATTAAGGTTACTTGGTCGTGGGAATTTTTAATATGCATAGTACAGTTTCAGTTCTTATTTCAATTTGGAACAATTGCAATTTTGGTTCTGCAATTTTTTTGCATTGTCTAAAATCACTTACTATTATAAAATCAGCTCTGAAATATAGGTCATTTTTGTTTCACAAATGTAACTGCTTTAGACCGCAGATTGGCCCTCAAAATGAGAGCATGGGTAACTGGTAGAGTATGATGGGCGTGGCTTCCCTCCCCTCCTCACCCCCACCATCCATACCAGAATTCTCTACCGCCACGCACCACTAAACCCTAATATACGGGGAACATTCATAACAAGGAGTAAAGGAAAATAATCATTGAGGGTTGTGATGAATTCGGGGTCACTTAAAATACAATCCAAATTTGCAGAAATACAATAGATAAATCAGAGGAAGAATGGCTACATGCAGCCATTACATATTCAGGTACTTCAAAAATACATCTATCATTTCTTCATAGGCAAGCCGTTGTAAATCAGAATATCTGTTTTGCATTCATACGCATAAACAATTTCAGCTCTTTTATATACTGTGCGGCCTTGAAAATCGAATAGGCCTGGTGTGCGTTATTCTTTTCGCCCAATATATCATCTCTTCCAAAACATGCACATGCGCTTATTGTTTTTATGTTTAGTACTCTGTTGGCCAAATGGCTTCAATTAGTCACCTAGGCATTTGGTTGATCACTTCCTGCCTAGAAAACTTGAGTAGGCTCGGTATTGTATTCTTCTCAGCTGAACCCTTTCGAAGCCCCATAGATTCCAATATATTTACTGTCGCTTAGTTTTTATCTGCTTAGAAGTTCGCAAGGTCATAACGCTTCTATTAGTCACCTGGGCATTTGTTTGATCACTTCCTGCCTAGAAAACTTGAGTAGGCTGGGTATTTTATTCTTCTCAGCTGAACCCTTTCGAAGCCCCATAGATTCCAATATATTTACTGTCGCTTAGTTTTTATCTGCTTAGAAGTTCGCAAGGTCATAAGGCTTTTATTAGTCACCTGGGCATTTGTTTGATCACTTCCTGCCTAGAAAACTTGAGTAGGCTGGGTATTTTATTCTTCTCAGCTGAACCCTTTCGAAGCCCCATACATTCCAATATATTTACTGTCGCTTAGTTTTTATCTGCTTAGAAGTTCGCAGTAGCGCGTTAGTAACGCTTCTATTAGTCACCTGGGCATTTGGTTGTATCACTTCCTGCCTGGAAGAGTTTAGTAGGCTGGGTATGGTTGGTGCTGTATTATTCTCAGCTGAACCCTTTCGAAACCCCGTAGATTCCAAGATATTTACTGTCGCTTAGTATTTTTCTGTCTATTAATCTACAAGGTCATATGGCTTCTATTATTCACCGAGGCATTTGGTAGTATCACATCCTACCTGGAAGAGTTTAGTAAGATGGGTATGGTTGGAGTTGTATTCTTCTCAGCTGAACCCTTTAGAAACCTCGTCGATTGCAATATATTTACTTGCCGCAAAGTGGCCAAAAAGCTCTTAAAACTCAATAACATTTGATGTTTTTGACTTAGAAACCTGAAATTGTGCACACTTACAGGTCTTATATCCACAATAAAGGTACTGATGAGTCACTCGATGTTATCTGATGTTATCGAGTTTAAATGTTTTTATTAATGTTGTTACTTTAATACACACTGTTTTGTCGAATGAAAAATAAAATTTCTTCTAGAGTATCGTTTTGCGGCTGTGGACTGACCAAAACGGTGTGGCCTGAAAATGAAATAATTCAAGGATTAATTATGAAAAATAATAATTCTTAAAAAAATCTAACGAATATCTTAATTAAATTGTCTCAACGTGAGCCAGCCCCTGTGTGTTGCGGTGGAACGGAAAAAATTATGTTGACACTTTCATCACTAAGTTCAGGGTCGTTGAAGGTTTGCTTGTAAGTACTTTGATTGAGAACCATCACAACCCCAATTCCACGACAATGTTAGATTCTTTCATGACGGTTCCCTGGCTAATGTGGATAGCAGTCTAGATGTTGTCAAATCCCCCGGATCTGTTCCTACTGGTCTCAGCCCACTTTTCTTTTTTTTTTTTAATTTCAGCACAACAGTTAGTGATAATTTCCGTTGGAGTAACGAAATATGCTCATGTGAAATTGTAAATTGATCTGTCAAATACTTGCATACCGAAAGTACACTTTTGTCGTTTGAATTCAACGATATTTCAACAAGGACACGATTTTTCACTCGGATCACCTCATATTTTCCGGTCGACACTGACTTGAGTAGTGCGAAAAAAAAAATCAGTCTTCGATTTTATTCCAATATTTACGTATAGATAACGCGCGTCTGTCTGTTAGTCATTTCCCGAGTTCGTTCACCTCTAGCACCGAAGTACGCAAGTTCACGCAGCTAATTTCGGTCTGGGGTCTTTCCCCGGATGTCCTCGGAAAATTTAAGCCCGAAATTGTAGAGACGCAGAAAGACGCAAAAGCTATAAGACAAAAGGAAATCTGATACGTGTAATTATTTTACTTTTTCAGTATCTCCATCCAAGATGAAAATTCGAAAAATAAAAAAAATTTTTTGCCCTTCGAAAATCCCACTAAAACAAAAAGAAGATGTGTCAACCTTATCGGTCTGAACAAGTAAAGTAGAAGGAACGATTATGGTACATGAGGATTTGGGAACTTTTCTTCGTTTCTTGTACTTTGGGGGCCTAAAACTCAAGAAATAGCACTCTCACGAGGTATTTAACAAATATTTAAGGCCAAAGTTTTCCGAGAAAATACCTAAAAAAAAGCGCGCTACCTAAAGTTTTGAGCGCTTTTTGACGATTTTTGACCAATGTGTGCCGCTTTGTATTTTTCTGCCAAGTGCCTGCGAGGCCAAATCGCTCTATTAGTCACCTAGGCATTTGGTTGTATCACATCCTGCTTGGAAGAGTTTAGTAAGCTGGGTATGGTTGGTGTTGTATTCTTCTCAGCTGAATCCTTTCGATATCCCGTAGATTCCAATACATTTACTGTCGCTCAGTATTTTAATTTTTGCTCAGTAATCTGCCAGGCCTTATCGCTTCTATTAATCGCCGAGGCATTTTGGTTTTGTGCCATCCATCCTCGAAGAGTGGAGGAGGCTGTTTATGCTTGGTGTTGTATTATTCTTGGCTCAATACTTGAGCATCCGGATGGGGGTTTACCCTGGACCCATATTACTAATTTGACCGTACTGGCTGCAATTTTATTTACATTGCAAAGAAAGTAGACATGCGTCATGGGTATCTAAAAAGAAACATGTGCTGCAAAAATAAACAAAATACGTCCATTAGGAGAGGGGGTTTACTCGTGAGCTGACTTAATAATTTGCCTTTATCGGTCGTTATTTGTACTTCCTTGCACCGAAGCCCAGTACACAAGATGCCCCACCCATGAGAAACATTCGTTGTAAAACAAAATCAAAATCGGACCTTTAGAAGTTGGGGTTTACTCAAAAAAAAAAAAAAAAAAATGAATAATTGAGTCACCTGTTCATTACAAATATAAAAGACTAAAACTATTCATGCATATTTTGAATTATGTAGGTTAATTTAAGTAAATTCTTCAGAAATGCAGCTAACCCCACCTCCATTCTGAGCAGTTTAGTAACGCCGCTCCTTCGTGATGGATTCTTTTCTTTATATTAACACGTGGACTGCCAGGTCCGAAATATAGTCGGAGTAAGGGTGTGTCACCGTATGCCTGGTCCGCCTATGCGTCGGAGTTTTACTATTCCGTTACTAACACGTGATTCGGTAACCGATGAAAGGCTAACAAACCTCATCCGGCAATCAGTTAAAGTATGCTGAATTTCAAGTGTCGGGGGTGAAAGTGTTCTTTCAATTTTATTTGTGGTAAGTTTTTTGAACCAAAGGTGTGCTAAATGTACCGAATATTTTTTTCTTAGTTTATTTATTCACTTTTGAGTTGTTTTTCTTGAAAAACATTGAAATGTCATATTGGGCCACATTTCGAAATTTTGGTGGTAGCGAAAATGTTAAGTGGAAGAAGCGATTGACCAATATTTAGCCGCGTCAAAAAAGTTGCCAATATAAACAGATTTACAATGAAATGTAAAGCAGGCTACACACGATTCAGGCAGGCCTGTCAGTTAGACCTGAATAGTCCGCCTGAAAGCCGGTTGCCTGAACGTGTATATTTTGGCCTGAACAGTCATAACTGACAAACCGGCCGGTATACATACACGTTCAGGCGACCGGCTCACAGTGGTGCCAAACGACTTTTCGGGATTCAAAAAATGCTACAGCCTCCAAATCCTAACCGATTTCAATGATTTTTTTTAAATGAAAGCCAATAACATTTATGACAACTTTGTCTGGGATTTTTGTTTTTTGTTTCCGATCTTTTAGAATTGAACATAATATAATATTTTATTTTTCATCTGACTTAATATCAGCACTGATATCGTTAAAAATTAAACATTCAAATCCTGATTAGACGTGGGAAAAAATCAAAATATATTTTCAAATTATTCAAAAATTATATTATTTCAATTAATCTCATTGTTGAATTAAGATAAATTTATGTTTTGAAGATGTCAGTCTGATTTTTTCCCAAGTCTTATCAGGTTTTGAATGTTCAATTTCAACGATGTCAGTGCTGATATTGTCAGATGAAAAATAAAATATTATTTTATGTTCAATTGTAAAAGATCGTTAATAATTTACTCGTTATTTAATAAACAAGGGAAACAAAAAACAAAAATCCTTGACAAGGTTGTCATAAATGTTATTGGCTTTCATTTAAAAAAAAATCATTGAAATCGGTTAAGATTTGGGGGCTGTAGCCTTTTTTGGGACACGAAATGTCGTTTGGCCCCACTGTGCGGCGCTCAAGTGGACTGTTCAGGCCTAACTGACAGCACTGCCTGACCGTGTGTAGCCTGCTTAAGACGCAAGTTTTAGGAATCGTCAATACATTCGACGCAATCATGTCACTAAATACTTGTGCTAACAATTCAAACTGGAATTGGATTCAAATAAAAATATGCTAAATACAGTCTCATTTCTTGTCAACAAATGCTTCTTTATGGGCCGTTCATCATTATTATCCATATCACGTCATTATTATGCTAATAGGCGGTGGTTAGACAATAATGATAAATAAGACAAACCTGTAAGGGGAATAATTAACGGGGTTATATATTTTAGAATGTGTTTAATAGCACAGGCAAAGCTGTCGAGAAACAAAACACGTTATGGCTGTGCATAGTAAAGCTGTGGACTGCCTCAGGGACTCGAGACCTGTTTCCGCCCCCACGACTTCGCAATCCTCAAAATACAACTGATAACAAATTATGAAAGCTCCGTCACGCAGGAGCTGCGTAACTAAGCAAGTTCTGCAGAAAGTTTACGCGGGATTTCTATATAATTTGCTTAAAATAACCTACATAAATACAAAATTAGCTTGAATAGTTATGATTAGTTATTTGTAATGAACAGAAGAATAAATTTAAATATTTAATTAATATCAAACCCCAACTTCCTTTGGACCAACTTAGTGTATTTTTACAACACGCCTTTCGCGTTAGATACTCAAAACGTAGCAATATAACAATAATTACGGCCAGTATGGACAAATTGGTAATATAGATCAATTGTAAACTCACCATCCTAATTGACTGATTCGGTTTATTTTGACAACAAATCTTAATCTTTAGATATTCAAAATGTATACCGAGATTCGTAACATAACAAAATTTAGCGATTTGGATCACTAAACTGCCTCTCCAGATAGACCGATTTTGCTGGTAAACGAACCCGTTTAATTGTTTGCTACAGAAATGGTAAATTCGAAACACCAAAACATAAGCTGTGGCCGCTATCGTGTAAACATATATATATATATATATCGGTATATATTTATATATTTATATATATATATATTTATATATATATATTTATATATATATATTTATATATATATAAATATATACCGATATATACGCAAATTTTAACGGGGGAACTTTTGATATCTAGTCGGCAGGATCGCAGAATATTTACAAACTTTTTTTGAAATATATTTTCTATAAATTTTTATTATATTTTGACAAACATTGTAGATTTTAGGATTCTTCATGGGAATTTCAAAACTTAAATAGGCGAATAAGACCCCCAAACCATGGAAGCTCAAGTTAATTCTTCTTAAATTACTTCCAATTCTCTTCAATCTGACGTGCAGGGGTGAAACGGACTCTGGATTTGGATTCGGTGTGTCGAAGTACTTAATAATATATGTATGTTGTCCTTGGAACAGACCACTTTTTTTTAGCGCAGTTCCTGCGCTTAGGGAGGAAACCCGCTTATAACGTATATATATATATATATATATATATATATATATATATATATTTGTCTGTTCGCGCTCTAGTTCAGTGAATAATGGTCCGATATTGGTGAAATTTGGTAAAAAAAAAAAAAAAAAAAAAAAAAAAAAAAAAAAAAAAAAAAAAAAAAAAAAAAAAAAAATCTGTCGTCTAATTTAAAAGGTCAAGTTCCTTAACCAGCGAATTCCGTCCACCGAAACATGGTTTTTGGAACGAAATTCGTGCGACAAAAATCGTTACGCTTACATCATATGCATGCAAGTACTCGTTTTATAAGTTCCTTGGCCTAGGAAAACGAATGAAACCATTTTAAAAGGCGAAAGCTTTAACCGTTTTCGAGAAAAGTGGAAAAGTAGTTGTTGAATAAAGTTTTCGATTTGGATACTTAAAATCATAGGATTCAGTTAAAATATTTTCTGCTTGTTTGAAATTCATATAAACAAAGATGTATCAATTTTGGTAACGTTTGGAGTTAATGAAGTAGTAGAAGAATATAATAATAATGTAATATTTTATTAATAGACATGAAAAGTTTTGTGTACTTCTTATATTTTCCTTAATATCTCGAAAACGGTTGGGAAATCGTGGTATGTGGAAGGTTACCATTCGAAAGCTTACTAAATTGCTTGTAATTTGTTTAATTTATTATAGGTCGAAAATGCACTTGGTAATAAAACAGTATAAGTAAAATTAGAAACAATATTTCTTTATTAGAAACAGATCTTTCCGAATGCTGTGTGAATATTTTCGTCTCTGTTTACCTCAGTTTTTAATTCGTTTTTTTTCCTTAAAAGATGTTAAAGAATGTTAGTATTTTGAATTGACTTATAGAGCCTTGCTTCAGGACAAGGGAGTGCCAGATCTTTACCTGTAGGAAGCTAGTAGGATTTATTGCACTTCCTAAATCAAGAACCATCCTAGGAGAGCTGACAGCTATTTTACCGAGGTCCTTTGTGTTGTTTATTAACACCGATGTGTTTTGGGGTCCGATTTTGGTTACATTGGGAGTTAAGGAAGTAATTTAATATATTAAAGAAGTTGTTATTCATCAGAACATTTTATAAATCATGAATGTTATGAAAATGAATTTTAAAAATCGTAATATAATAACTTAATAAAGCTTGTAAAAAAAAGTCCGACTCGCAGGAACTGCGTCATCTTAGCGCGGAATAGATTAGCATCACAGGAAACTGACAGTAGCCAAATTACACAGAAGCAGATAATTCTAAAACTGTATAAGTCAATACAATTATGTACTGAAAACGTACTTACTCTTCGACTACTGCTTTTTAAGTATGTTGTTTTACTAGCAAAGTCGTTCTACTGATATAATCAATTGTAAATATGTGCTTCATGGCGAATAAAATTTCATTCTATCGTGTGTTAAATCTTTTTATAAAATAAGAAATAACAATTACTTCAGTTGGAGGCTATTAGGAAGGTTATATAGATAGGAGAATTCAAAACAAACTTTCCATACGCCATCATGATTAGCCACTGCCATCATGATTACTACAGCCACTCCAAACTTATTACCAATACCTTTCACCGTTTCTTGGCTTATTTTACTAGAATACTAATTTCACTGATAAATGCAATTTAAAACAAAAAACAACCAATTAAAAAGTGAGATAAACAAAGACAAAAACCCGTTGAAAACAACAAAACAAAAACTTTTTATATTTTAAGCGCTTATATCTCTGATTGTCGTTGCCCCATCTAATATTGCTTCAGAACCTTTTTTGTAGAGAATTTAGTAAGCATTCGAATGGTCACCCTCCACTTACCACGATTTCCCAACCGTTATCGTGATATTTACGAAAAATTAATGTAAGATCCGAAAACTTTTCATGTCTATTAATAAAATATTTTTTTTCGCATACTTCCTTAACTCCAAATATAACCAACATTTAAACATCTTAGTTGGGATTAATTTCCAAGATTTAGAAAATATTTCAATTTAATCCCGCGATTCTAAGCACCCACAAAAAATAATGACTTACAAAAACATTGATTCCACTTTTCTCAGAAACGGTTACAGATATCGCCTTAAAAATGGTATCGTTCGTTTTCCTATGTTAAGAAACCTATAAAACAAGTACCTGCAAGCATATAAACTCAAAAACGTAAGCGTTACGATTTTTTTTTGCGCGGATTTCGCCCCAAACACTATCTTCCAGTGGGCGGATTCTGCTGGTTAACGAACTTGACCTTTCAAATTAGACGACTGATTTTTGTACCAAATTTAATCAAAATCGGACCTTTATGAGCTTGCTAGAGAGCGAACAGACAAGCATATATATAAATATATATATACAAATTTGAACCACCTATATTTTCGTGATCTATGGGGTCTGAAACGAGAAAGTTTCTAGCCGGCACTTCCGGATTGCGTCGTGAGGTCAACCTCATAAGCGGGTTCTCCCTATGGAGGTAGGGAGGAACCGCGCTAAAAGGGGGGAGAAAAGGGGGAGGGGTGTATCGGAGCTATATTTTTGAATATAAGTTAATTGACTTCAGGTGCGTCAATATATGGGCTATTTCGGCTAGTAAGTCTTGTAAGTCATGTGGAATTGCTAGGTGTTCTCGTAATCATCAGTCAGTGAGTATGTGTTTAAGTGTTAATGTCTCGTTACAACATGTGCATAAGATCGTCTTATCGAAAATTACTTCCGACCCGTTTTTGTAGAAAATTTAGTAAGCTTTCGAATAGAATAGACACAATCAGAAACCCTAAATTAGCTATAATTCTCTGAATTCGGAGATAATGCTAGTGTAAGAATGAAATATTTTATGAGCAAGCAACCCGACAATTGAAGTATGGAGTTAATGCCGCATTAACCACCCCCAAGAAGAATATGTTGCACAACATCACAGCGTAACTAACCCGACGTTGTGGGTTATTCATCGCTATCACGCACGTGACTTGGACAAGATCCTCAGGCCTGCGACTGGAAGAGAGGAAGCCCTCTGCCTTTCCTAATGCACCAAAAGGGAGAGCTGATTGCCCTATTGTGCGGGCCGCAAGCCCCTCCGCCTAATTCTGCGGTAATAGATGCCGGAGTGTTGCCTTCTCCGCAAACAGCCCGCAACACGATTCGCCTCGATGACTCCAACACCCCCAATATCAGAGTCATTGTCGGCCTGCACCTGCTCTCAGCCCCCCATTTCGGCACAATAGTTTAAACTCGACTTGGGAGGAGTTTAAAGGAAATGACCACTTCCAGACGATAAAACATTTCAGGCGTATAAACACTTACCCATTTAGTGAAGCAAAATATTTAAAACTTGTTATTCAGGAGAGATAGTTTACCTTATGGATATATTAGCAATTTCGGCATGGACTAATCTCACCCATGCTAAGTTAAATTGCTAGATTTAAAAAATAATCTAGGCCTCAATGCAAAGTTTGTGGTGAAAATTGCTCTTTTAAACATAGCAGCAGATCTTTATTAAAAAATATAATTAACTGAATTAAAGTGGAAAAAGTACAAATATTGAAACATGAAATATTTTCCCTCGGTTTTATTTTCTTTGATATTATCATCTTTGGTTTTAATTATTATTTTAATTTTTTTTTTTTTTTTTTTTTTTTTTTTTTTTTTACGGCGCATCTACATCTTGGTCATTAGCGCCGACATCCAGGGTGCAGCGAGGAATTTTACCAGCGAGCCGTGGGATGATAAAATTCCTGCCGGAGGTTGGGAATCGAACCCACCATCTCCCGCTTATGAATCCAAGGCGCTAGCCATTAGACCACGGGAGACCCCTTTAATTATTATTATTATTTTTATTATAAAGCATACTTTATTTAAAACTTTGGTTTTATTTTTATTGAATATATTTTATTTACAACAACTTATTTTATTTTCACTTATTAATTGATTTATATTCCTTAATTTATTGCAATATTATGTTTATTTTTTACTTTGTACAAAAACAATGGGCAACAGTAACCTCGTGGTTGAATCGCCTAAAAAAAAAAAAAAAAAAAAAAAAAAAAAAAAAAAAAAAAAAAAAAAAAAAAAAAAAAAAAAAAAATAAAAAATAAAATAAAGGCTTCAATTTCACGCCTTCATCAGACCAATAAACAAAAATGGACAGATTTCTTATAAATTGCAATATGTATTTATACATAAGATGATGACGCAGTCGCAGTTTCCCGGGAAGACTCCAGGAATATATAAGTGTAATTATTTCCAATGTGATCTTCTATCATCTTTCACCCTTGATTCAGACGTTTCCCCCTCCCCTTAATCAGAGCCAAAAGTATGTGTACTAAGTGTGTGAAGGATGGGCCATCACCATTATCGTGTGTGAAGGATGGGCCATCACCATTATCGTGTGTGAAGGATGGGCCATCACCATTATCGTGTGTGAAGGATGGGCCATCACCATTATCGTGTGAAATTAAAGAATGTGTTCAGGATAGCTCGTTCACGCCAAAGCACATTTATTGGTTTTGACTTAGAAATTAGAAAAAAAAATGGATTGAAATAACTTTTTTTTTCTAAAACAACGAGGTACCATTTTAAAGCTTATTAAATAATTCAACTTGTGAGGCGGAGGCAAACCCCTAAGTCTACAAATAGTGGATTAAGAAAATATAAAATAATTAAAAAAAAAAACAACACTAATATCAATAGTTCACTTCCATATGGCTCTTATTATAGCTCTTAATTTACATGGCAATATTGTAATAAGGTTTTAGGAAGTACAGTTGGATGGGGGTATAGGAAGTATAGTTGAATGGGGTTTAAGGAACTGAAGTTGGATAGAATTTCAGGAAGTTTCTGTATGGGCTTTTAGGAAGTCGAGACACTCGGTTCACTTTAAGAGTGGCTGAATCGATTTATATAGCTTTAAGGAAGTATAGTTGGATGGGGTTTTAGAAAGAATGGATAGATAAGGTTAAGGAAGTATAGTTGTCGGGAGTTTTACGAAGTACATTTTGATGGGGTATAGAAAGTATAGCTGTATGGGGTTATGGAAGTGCAGTTGGATGGTGTTTAGGAAGTACAGTTGGTTGAGGTTTCAGAGAGTACAGTTGGATGCGGTTTAGGAAGTACAGTTGGTTGAGGTTTCAGAGAGTACAGTTGGATGGTGTTTAGGAAGTACAGTTGGTTGAGGTTTCAGAGAGTACAGTTTGGCTTGACATGCCATTAAAAAGCCAAAAAAAAAAAAAAAAAAAAAAAAAAAAGAGTACAGTTGGATGTGGTTTAGGAAGTACAGTTGGTTGAGGTTTCAGAGAGTACAGTTGGATGGGGTTTAGGAAGTACAGTTGGTTGAGGTTTCAGAGAGTACAGTTGGATGGGGTTTAGGAAGTACAGTTGGTTGAGGTTTCAGAGAGTACAGTTGGATGGGGCTCGGGAAGTTTAGTTGGATGGGGTAAAGAAAGAATGTTGGATGGAGTGTAAGAAACATGGGCTTATATAAGGGGGGGTGGCTGCAGCCCCCTTGAAATTTTGATTTGATGGTAAAACCCTTAAAAATAAATTAAATAAGATCACTTACTTCATAAAAAATATTTTATTTTACGTGTAATAGCGTTTTAGTCTTTTATCCTAAAACTATTCCAAGCTCTAAATTTTTAGAATACCATACCCCGGAAATGGCCTCAGTCCCCCCCCCCGAAATTTTCCCAGCCCCTCCCGAAATTATTCTCTATATACGCCCATGGTAAGAAACTGTTGTTAGATGGAATATCAGGAAGTTTGTTTGTGGGCTTCACTCTGTTCACCTTAAGGGAGGCTGAATCGAGTTAGTGATCACGGTAGGTATCTCGTTGATTAATATTTATCTGCCCCTTTAATAGGCATCTGAAGAAGATAGCTTTACAATATCTGCCCCTTTAATAGGCATCTGAAGAAGATAGCTTTACAATATCTGCCCCTTTAATAGGTATCTGAAGAAGATAGCTTTACAATATCTGTCCCTTTAATAGGTATCTGAAGAAGATAGCTTTACAATATCTGCCCCTTTAATAGGTATCTGAAGAAGATAGCTTTACAATATCTGCCCCTTTAATAGGTATCTGAAGAAGATAGCTTTACAATATCTGCCCCTTTAATAGGCATCTGAAGAAGATAGCTTTACAATATCTGCCCCTTTAATAGGTTTCTGAAGAAGATAGCTTTACAATATC
This sequence comes from Gonocerus acuteangulatus, assembly GCA_946811695.1. Classification (NCBI taxonomy): domain Eukaryota; kingdom Metazoa; phylum Arthropoda; class Insecta; order Hemiptera; family Coreidae; genus Gonocerus; species Gonocerus acuteangulatus. Next base: position 18,301,440 of record OX328132.1, read on the forward strand.
TGCCCCTTTAATAGGTATCTGAAGAAGATAGCTTTACAATATCTGCCCCTTTAATAGGTATCTGAAGAAGATAGCTTTACAATATCTGCCCCTTTAATAGGTATCTGAAGAAGATAGCTTTACAATATCTGCCCCTTTAATAGGTATCTGAAGAAGATAGCTTTACAATATCTGCCCCTTTAATAGGCATCTGAAGAAGATGGGGCTTGGGAAGTTTAGTTGGATGGGGTAAAGAAAGAATGTTGGATGGAGTGTTAGAAACATGGGCGTATATAAGGGGGGGCTGAGGGGGCTGCAGCCCCCTTGAAATTTTGATTTGATGGTAAAACCCTTAAAAATAAATTAAATAAGATCACTTACTTATATCAGGAAGTTTCTTTGTGGGCTTCACTCGGTTCAACTTAAGGGAGGCTGAATCGAGTTAGTGATCACGGTAGGTATCTCATTGATTAAAATTTCTGCAATATCCGTCTTGTCCCTTCCAGATAGCGGATATTTGATAGCGTCGTACTCAAGGCTATTATTTCTTCTACGAACCAGGATTTCTTGCGTGGCTGTACGGTGGTCAACCACGATTCTAGCAACGTCATCAACAGGTGCATTGGATGTGCTCTCCAGATGGTTCTTTATCAGGATTGATGACTGTTAAGTTAAATACTTTCGAGCTAAATTAAATTAAAGTTAAATAAGCATTTTCAGTCAACAAGCCAGATAGCATTCATTTATTTTTTTTATTCTTTAAACAATATAAGCTTCAAAACATATGATCGAACATATGATCTAATTACATTTAACAACATATGATCTAAATACAATTAAATATATTCCTAACATCTCCCTCTTCATTGATAACGTCCAAAGATAAAGTTTAGGCCCTAATAAATCTTCTATTCCTTAGATAAAGCCTTCCATTCACTTCTACTTGATACCTTCTTATTCCTTCCTTCTTCACTACCTTTCCTTCTGTCCTTCAACTAGCTCTGGTAGAACTTGGGATCCATGATCGTAGGTAGTCTTGTAATTCTTCTTTCTTCGGTCCCACTTCTCAGTAACATTCTGCGGAACCTTCGGCTTCAACAAGTCTTCTTTGATAGGCAAAACACTCTTAGTTCTCCTCGACATGAGAAGCTGGGAGGGGCTGTAACCAATATCTTGAAGGGGAGTATTTCTCCACTCCAGCAAGGCTACATAGAAGTCACCTCCATCTTCTCTTACTTTCCTTCTCATATTTTTGAAAATTTTTACCGCTGACTCTGCTTTGCCATTGGATTGATGATTATACGGCGACGATAAGATAGTCTGAAATTCCCATTCTTTTGCAAAGTCTTGAAATTTCTTTGAAGACAGCTGTGTTCCATGATCTGATACAATGGCATCTGGAATGCCGTGTCGTGCGAATTGTTCTTTACAAAAATCAGTTAGGGTTTCAACCGTGCATGACCGAGTCTTTTTCACCTCAAAAAAAGATGAGTAATAGTCGGTCAAAATCATATAGTGATTTGGCCCCTCCTGCAAGAAATCAAAGCTGACCCTCTGCCATGGTCGCTGTGGTGTTTCCTGCAGTATCAGGGGTTCTTTCTTTAAAGCAGTGGCAAATTTCTTGCATGCCCTACAGTTCATGACTAGATCCTTGATATCAGCTTTCATAGTTAGCCAAAAAAATCCATCCTTTGCCCTTCTTAAGCAGGCCTCAACTCCTTGATGCGAGGAATGAACTTTCTGTAAAACATCCTTCTTCATCGAGTCTGGTACAACAATTCTGTCACTTTTCAATATCACTCCGTCTTCAACAGTTAATTCATCCCGAAAACTCCAGAATGGTCGAACGGAACCTGGGAGCTGTGTATTTTTTTCTGGCCAACCATACTGAATTGTTTGGGCTAATATCTTTAGTTCCTCATCATTTTTTGTTGCTTCACGTAAATCATGAAGGCGTTGATCTGTGATGTCCAAATACTCAAAAGACTTGCATGTTTCAAATCCATGAAATATATTATTTCCAGATGTCTTAAAAATCAAGACATCATTCTTATTTCGATTCATATCAGCTGGTGCTGGTGCACGTGATAAAAAGTCAGCAACGACAATTGATTTTCCTGGCTTAAAGTGAACTTGAAAGGAATATTTTTGTAGCCTGAGGAGCATGCGCTGCAATCTTCTTGGTGCCTTGGTGAGTGGTTTCTTAAAAATAGCTTCAAGTGGCTTATGGTCAGTTTCGATTGTTACATCTGCTTTACCAAAGAGATATTGCTCCAAACGCTCAAATGCAAAAACCACTGCCAAACACTCTTTCTCGATTTGAGCATATGACGATTCGGTAGGAGTGAGAACTCTAGAAATATATACTACAGGAGCTCCATCTTGCATTAGCGTTGCACCTAAACCATACTGACTTGCATCACATTGGAGTTTGGCTGGTTTCATGGGATCAAAATATTTTAAGACTGGAGCGGAGGTAACAAGGCTAACAAGCCGCCTAAATGCTCTTTCATGAACTGGCTCCCAAATCCAGGATGCTTCTTCTTTGAGGAGGGTCCTGAGTGGAGCAGCTTCGTCTGATAAGCGAGGAACAAATTTTCCAAGATAGGTGACAAATCCAAGAAAGCGTTGAAGCTCTTCTTTGTTTTCCGGTGATTTCATTTCTTGGACTGCAGCTACTTTTGATGGATCAGGCTTAAATCCATCCTTTGATATTATATGCCCCATATATTTCACCTGGTCCAGACCAATTCTGCACTTTTGGTAATTAAATTTCAAGTTGAGATCTCTCGCTCGATTCAATAATGCAACTAAATTCCTGTTGTGGTCCTGTAAAGCTTGTTCGTCTGTATCTCCTGATCCAAAAAGCAGGATATCGTCTGCTATGCTACATATACCACCAAGGCCATCCAGAGCTTCATGTATTCTTCTTTGAAATTCTTCTGGCGCAGACTTTATTCCAAAAGACAATCGTTTCCATCGATACCTTCCGAGAGGGGTCCAAAATGTGGTTTTCTTGCTTGATTCTTCAGTGAGTTGAACATGCCAAAAGCCATCTTTCAGATCCAGCACACTGAAAATCCTTGCTTTGGCGAACGTTGGTGCTATCTCCTCGATCGTCGGTGCTTGATAATGAGGACGCTGGATCGCTTTATTAAGGTGATAGGGATCTATGCATATCCTCAGCTTATTGGGCGTCTTCACTACTACCATGGCACTGACCCAATCGGACGGCTCAATCATCCTTTCAATAACCCCAAGCTTTTCAAGGCGATGGATTTCCGAGCATATCTCTTCTTTCAAGGCGACAGGATATCTTCTTGGTGGCACTACTGTTGGTGAGATAGATTGATCCAATTTAAAATCATACAGCCTTTGTAGACTACCGAGTCCTTTACCAACTTCGGGAAATGAAGACAGTATAGATTTCGGATCTTGCGCGTTTTTCACCAGAAACACATCTTTGTCCAGTGTGATGAGGCCTAGCCTTAAAGCATCTGCAGCTCCTATGAGTGGGTTATATCTCGTATCAATAACCTCAAACTTCAGTCGAAATCTTTTGGTCTTCCAAGTTGTATGTAGGCTTATTCTACCCCTAGATATTTGAGAATCTCCGCCATAAAAAGTCAAAATAGTAGAGCTTGGTTCTAACCTTAAATTAGATGTGCCTAAGAGATGTTTTAAATCATTTATCCCAATAACATTGCAGGAGGCACCACTGTCTACCTGGCATTTTAGCATTTTAGAGCCGGTTTGCATGGGCACTTTTAGGTTCACATAAAGTCTTTTTTTATAGGCCGCATTTTCAATTTTAAAAACGTCATCGTCTTCATCAGACTGACTATCCGTTGCCATGTCTTTTCCGATTAAATCAGATTGCTTGACTGATGCTCTCTTCTGCATACATACTTTGCTAAAATGGTTCTTTTTTTTGCATTTCATACAAGTCTTCCCAAAAGCCGGACAGTTACCAGCGCCACGTATGTGCTGGCCCCCGCAAAATTTACATTTGGGCCACCTTTCATTGCTAACTGCAAAACCAGAATCAGACGGGCTTGATTCATCACGCATTTTTGAAGCTAAACAAGCCGATTGTTCCTCAGCAATACACAGTTCCCTTGCCTGGTCTAATGTTAATGATTTTCTAGCTAATAGACCTTTGCGCATTCTTAAATCAGATAGTCCCGCAACTAAACGATCGCAAATGAGGTTTTCTTCAATTTCAAGCTTTGATAAATTAGCTAATGTTTCAAACTCGCACCTACTGGCCTGTTCGTGAAGGCGGTTAATGAAATCCTTGCAGGTTTCATCAGGCATTTGAATAGCACTATTGAATATAAAGCGTTCATATGTGACATTCTTCCTATCAGTAAAGTATCTATCAAGACGAGCAATTATGTCATCTAACGTGGCCTCATGATTGCATATCTTACTTATTAATTGCAGGCCTCTTTTACCAATTAAGGAACTAAATAAAGCTAGCTTTACCTCTTCACAAGAGAGCTTCGCCGATTTCGTGCCAAAGGATTCAGATAAAGTGATGTAATTTTTCCACTGAGCTTTAAAGATTTCCCAGTTTTCAGCAGCATCTTCTTTGCTTGAAAAATCAAGGGGTTCTGGCTGTGGGATATTACTAGACATTTTCTATACACCTGACACCATGTTAAGTTAAATACTTTCGAGCTAAATTAAATTAAAGTTAAATAAGCATTTTCAGTCAACAAGCCAGATAGCATTCATTTATTTTTTTTATTCTTTAAACAATATAAGCTTCAAAACATATGATCGAACATATGATCTAATTACATTTAACAACATATGATCTAAATACAATTAAATATATTCCTAACAATGACAATATAGTGATTGTCAGTTTGTAATTTTTGCATTTGTGATCTTATCACATGTGTTAGGAAACTCACAATACAGAATGCACAAAACCATAGATGAGATTTTGAGCTGTTGCAATAATATTCCCTTTGATTTAATAAGTGTCCCCGTGTTTGGGTAAATCCTTAGCTATTTCCTCATAAATAGAAAGCTATAGCTTGTTCAAGCATACCCTACGATGGTATAATTGGTCATTTAGTGGTACGCACCTATAATCTTCAGGAAGTAATTGCCGAAACTATAAAGACTGTATTTGGTTACGGGTTATTGCATCAGCCAACCTGTACGATTTTTGCTGGAAGAATAGGACAATGCCGAAATGCTATTGACTAACACGAGAAGCTCATCTTTCAGCGCGTTTCCTCCATCCCTTCATTAGAGAAAACCCGCTAGAGGATCCACGCTTTAGACCTTTTTGGGTCACGAAACTTCCGGTGGTTCAAATTTGTCTATATTCTCTTTGTAAAAGCCTTATAGGTCAAATAATATTAAATTTCTTTTCCTTCAAATAAAAAAAAGTCCGACTTGCAGGAACTGCGTCATCTTAGCGCGGTTACGTACATCTCGAAGAAATGTAATAGATTAGCATCACAAATCACAGGAAAATGACAGTAGCCAACTTACACAGAAACGGATAATTCTTAATATGTATAGGTCAATACTATTATGTACTGAAAACGTACTTACTCATCGACTACCGCTGAGAAGGCTCTATTCTAAACAACCAAAAATTCGTTGTCATTTTAAGTATCTTGTTTTACTAGCAAATTCCTTTTACTGTTATAATCAACTATAAAATTCCATTCTGTCGTAGGTTAAATCTTTCTATAAAATAAGAAATAACGATAACTTCATCTAGAGACATTGAGGAAGGTTATATAGACAGGAGAATTCAAAACAAACTACGTCATCATGATTAGCCACTGCCATCTTGATTACCACAGCCACTCCAAGCTTATTACCAATACCTTGCACCGTTTCTTAGCTTATTTTACTACTATACTAATTTTACTGATAAATGCAATTTAAAACAAGAAACAGCCAATTAAAAAGTGAGATAAACAAAGAGAAAAACCCTTTAAAAACAACAAAACAAACACTTTTTAAGTTTTAAGCCCTTATATCTCTGATTGACGTTGCCCCATCGAATATTGCTTCAGAACCTTTTTTGTAGAGAATTTAGTAAGCATTCGAATGGTAACTTTCCACTTAGCACGATTTCCCAACCGTTATCGAGATATTTACGAAAAATGTATGAAGATCCGAAAACTTTTCATGTCTATTAATAAAATAATTTTGTTCGCATACTTCCTTAACTTCAAATATAACCAAAATTTAAACATCTTAGTTGGGATTAATTTACAAGTTGTAGAAAATATTTCAACTGTACTCAACAAAAATATAATGACTTACAAAAACATTGATTCCACTTTTCTCAGGAACGGTTACAGATATCACCTTATAAATGGTTTCATTCGTTTTCTTATGTTAAGAAACCTATCAAACAAGCACCTGCATGCATATAAACTCAAAAACGTAAGCGTTACGATTTTTGTTGCGCGAATTTCGCCCCAAACACTATCTTCTAGTGGGCGGATTCTGCTGGTTAACGAACTTGACCTTTCAAATTAGATGACAGATTTTTATGCCAAATTTCGTTAAAATCGGACCATATATAGTTAATATGTTCTTCTGTCATCTTTCACTCTTTCCAAAGTGTCCCCTAATCCTTAATCTGAGCAAAACGTGTGTATACCTAATGTTGGAAGGATGGGACATCACCATATTTGCGTGAAATTAAGTAATGTGTTCAGATTGGCTTCGTCAAGCAGCAGCAAATGTATTGGTTTTGACTTAGAAATCAGAACAAAATAGACTTAAATAATTTTTTTTTTAAACAACAGAGTACCATTAAAGCTTATTAAATAAGGCAACTTTTGAGGCGGAGGCAAACCGCTAAGTCTACAAATAGCTGATTAAGAAAATATTGAAGGAGTTAAGAAAACCCTAAAAACAATAGTTCACATCTATATGGCTCTTAGTTTTGCTCCTAATTTACATGACAACATTTCAATAATGGGTATTTCTTATTGGAAATTTAATGTAGATTCTAAAAATGTGGTCGTCATTTACGATACATAGACTAGAAATCCGTAAAACACTGTTTTCAATATGAAAACCCAATAGTTTTGAAAATAGACAAAAGTTTGAATAGCTCTGCTACATGTTGAGATAGGACGCTCATTTCTGCGTCCCTGAACTACAAATGAGGTGCAGAATAAACCCTTAAAATTATGACATCTCAATGTGGGACACCCTGTATATAAATCACATGTCTGTTTGTTTGTCCATCTGTTTGTCTGTTTGTTCCTTAAAAAAATCCACACCGTTTACCGATTATGACCAAACTTGGATCACTGGTAGGTCTTGATCCGGCAAGTGTCGTAGGGTAGGTGAAAAACGTCTACCAGCTGTCTGTCTGTATGTTTGTTCCTTATACAAATCCACTTCGTTTGGCCGATTTTTACCAAACTTGGCACACAGGTAGGTCTTAATACGATGAGTGGCATTGGCTAGGTCGAAATCGTCAAGAACTCAACGTTTGGAGGTCACGGGTTCGAAATTATGAACCCAAATAGTTACAAATTATCTTTATTAGATGTTAATATTACTTATTTGGTTTCTAATTTCTTTTTTCTTTTCTAGATGCATTCATTTCTGGAAAGTATAAAAATAAAAAGTTATTCGTTGAATTGACATAATAATGAATGAAAAATTAGTCTTATTCAGAATGAAATAACAGATTTATTCATTATTCTGAATGATTTTTGCCCAACACTGATTGAATTAATTAATGGCTGGTTGTGGCCTAGGAACGGTCTGGGACCCCATAACTCTTCAACGACTATACTAGAAGATAATATTTTCAGTGAGTGCTCGAATTTTGTACACATTTATAACAGAATATGATACACAAAATATTAAACGTTTGTATTCCAAACTTTTGAAATAATATTAGGGATAGGAACGGTTTGTAAAGGCGCTGACGACGCAGTCTCGGCAGGTCAGGCTTTTGAACATTATACAATGGAACTTCAGAAATTCGCTCTGTCTGATGGGGTTTTGTTATTCTGCCAGTTTTTTTAAAGGATAAATGACGGCTGTTAGTCTTTTGTGAGAATAAAGCATCTGCACACTTCATTTGAGCAAGAATGGCGGCCGAGGTTGAACGAGTAAAAATTTATGAGGAGAAATATTACGATCCTCCCCCCTGTTTCTCGTCCACGATAAATGTTGATATCCAAGATGAAATAACGGAGAGGAGGGGGGGGGGGGAGGGTTGCGGAGCTAGGTAGCCCCCTCCTTGCAAAGCCCATAAATCCAAGGGTTGGCCCATGAGGGAGCCTTCCTTCTATGGTTATAATCTTACGGGCGGTTAACTTTGACGCAGCACTTTGCCAGACGCGGAATGGCGAACGCCCCTCCCCTCCACCCCAAGCCAACCTTTAAATTAAAAGTAACTAAATGTGTTTTGCATTTTGTTGTCGGCGGGGGGTTGGGATCCTCCATGGCGCCTCCCCTTCTCGTTCCGCTCGGCTCTCTAAGCCACCCAATCAGTTTCTCTTATTTATTATGTGATTTGTTAGCGGAAGAGGATTGCAGTAAGGGGAGGAAGTAACTGACTGAGTCTTCCAGAGAGCGACTTCTAATGGAAACCACTACGCAATTTATAATTTTTATTTTTGGTGTGTTTCCTACCCCCCTCTTCCGTCCATTTCCGGAAGTGCTGGCAAGAAATTAAGACTTATTATTAAAGACCGGATTTCGAGCAGTAAAAGTTTTAAAAACGTGCGGTAAAAATTAGCCAAACGTGCAAAAACGTGCGATAAAAATAAAATATACTGACAAACATGCAATTCTAACCTTCTACTGTGTGAAGAGGTGATGTATAATTAGAAAAATCAAATATTAAGTTAACATATTTATATAATTATTATAATATATCTGCGTGTGCAAATTTGTGCAGTAACCCCAAAACGTGCAATTTCGTGCAAAATAAAACTTACATATGTTAATCCTGATGCCTCAATTCGCGTAAATAACTTGTCCGTGATCGATTTCAAGCAAGCAATAAAAAAAAGCAATTGCACGAGAATCCGGTCTCTACTTATAATATTACATATTATGTATTATATTGTGGGCTAAGTTATTTCAGTGGTAGAGAACTTGATCAATGAATTGGCTTACCCGAACTCAAAACTCGGGCGTACACTAAAGATTTTATCTACAAGTGTCATCATTCGAGGTTTGGATTTGGTTTTCGAGACCGTCTCTAGGCCCATCCAGCCTTTAATTAATTTATTAGCTGACCACGCTATCTCCCTGGTGTACCGTATGGTCAAGAATCACATGCCTCTAGAGTATCACGCCTCTGGGCCCTTCTAGGCTTTTACAGGACTGATATAAGGAATAATGAACATTTCGGAGCAATAAACTAATCCTTTTCTCAAAACTACGTTTTTCAAATCGGGCGATGCTCTGGCGCCTTCAATTTTTGCCCGATCACCTTCAAATTTTAACTGTAGCTTCCTAATGCTATTTGCTAGTAACGTCAGGGCCGCCAGATGGGGGGGGGGGCGACTGCCGGATACATTTGTCCCGGGCCCAGGCGCCGTGGCGGCCCGGGCCGGGCCTCGCTAATTAGAAAACAATGTATAGGTTATGAGTTTGTAAAAAGAATGGGGTTTAGAAATATACACAGGTGTAGCCTATATTTATTTGAATTGGGTCTATATTTTTCTAACGTACATAAACGACAAAACAAGTGCAGTCCCAGAATAGTATATTTCATTAGGAGTCGTAATAAAACTACTGTAGTATATTAGTATGTAAACTATACAGGTTGTCCCAAATTGAGGTGTCATAATTTTAAGGGTTTATTCTGCACCTCATTTGTAGTTCCTATCTCCTACAACCTCGTCCTATCTCAACATGTAGCAGAGCTATTCAAAACCTATTTTTTTCAGTTTATATTTGCAGGAGAGAGTTTTTTCAATACAATTTATAATGAATATCCTAGTTACTTATAAGCAATAACTTATAAGCAGAAATTGTAGTGTCTAATTTTATTAAATAGAATAGAATTAAAAATAGAAATTGAATAAAAAAAGACCCTCAAACTATAAAAATATAAGATCTGTATTTATTTACAGATTTTATAAAAGTAGACTTAAATAATTTTTGTTTTTGAAACAACAGGGTACCACTTTAAAGCTTATTAAATAAGGCAACTTTTGCGGTGGAGGCAAACCGCTAAGTCTACAAATAGCTGATTAAGAAAATATTGAAGTAAAGAAAACCCTAATAACAATAGTTCACATCTATACGGCTCTTAGTGTAGCTCCTAATTTACATGTCAACATTTCAATAATTGGTGTTTCTTATTGGAAATTTAATGTAGTTTCTAAAAATGTGGCCGTCATTTACGATACATAGACCAGAAATTCGGAAAACACAGTTTTTCATTAGAAGAAATGCTACATGTTGAGATAGGACGCTCATTTTTGCGACCCTGAACTACAAATGAGGTGCAGAATAAGCCCTTAAAATTATGACATCTCAATGTGGAACACCCTGTATAGTACTGAAATTGACCTTTGCTGCACCTATTGTCGGCTTTTATACGCATTTCGCTCAAACTCAAGATGAAAATAATTTTAAAATGTCCAAAGTCCTGTAGCAAAGTACTAGAATTTTCAGTTTTGTGGATTTGAAGTCCTAAAATGTACACGCTACTTGTATTAAGATTTTTTTTTCTATGATTTTGAGAACATATTACATTTTTTGTATGAGTTCTGTGTGGGAAGGGCAGAAGGTTTAGCAATATTGGGGGCCCGGCTCTGAGATGTGGGGGCCCATGATCTGGCCCTGGGCCCGGTTCTGATGTGTGGCGGCCCTGAGTAACGTACGTAGAATTTATCGATTCATGAAATTATAACGATTTTAGACGGATTTTTTAATAGAAAATGAATAATTCTTCACAATTTGTGAAACAAAAATAATATTTCTTAAAAATCCTACGTACTTTATTAGATTTAACCTTCTTCTTTCGAAATAATTTTAGTTTTTCGTTTTAGATTAAAAATTGCCGTCTGCAGACTATGGTTCGTGAAAAAAGAGGGTTTCCGTTCGTCAGACACACCGGGGCAATTTTTTTCGAAGAATTGAAACTTATTTCTTTTGTATATTTTAACATTCCATAAAAAATGTTTGATATAAAGAATGGAAACATATTGATTTATTTGTTATTTATAAATAACTCCTAAATAGTGTAGGCTCTCCCCAACTTGTGGCCATAAACTATAGTGATGCTGGAAGCGCGAAAAATAAATCTGGTTGGAATAGATATTCAAGTGTTGCGTATCCAACATTAAACATGAAAGTCCGTCACGCAGGAGCTGCATAACTAAGCACTTTCCTCAGAATTTGGGTAGTGTAGACTGCTTTCCAGAACAATTTGCTTAAAATATCCTACATAAATAAAATAAAAACGTGAATAGTTCTCATTTTGTAATGAGTAACTGATCAATTATTAATTTGCATCCAGAGTTATGTTTACACATGGTACCTACTACACTACGTAATAAATACAAAAATCCTCATATTATCGTATTTTGATCTAACGCAGGAACAGGATACAGTCACTCTAGTGGTAGAAAGCGCTCCTTGCGGCGGCTTTGTGAACCTACGTCTGCCGGCTTTTCTATTCAAATATATTACAAATTAAACCCCCGCTTTCCGATTGACCGATTCAGCTCATTTTTACAACACTTCTTTCTCATGAGTTACCCACGACGTAAACCGCGTTTCGTTACAATACAGCAGAAATTACGACCGGTATGAGTATATTAGGAATTTGGGTCCGGAGTAAACCCGGACCCAAATTCCCCCTAATGAACCGATTTAGTTTATTTTTACAACACATATTTACCTGTAGATTAGCACTACGAATACCGAGTTTCGTCGAAATATACCAAAAATCACGGCTGGTAGTGGCGAATTGGTATTGTGGGTCAGGAGTAAACCCCCCCCCCTTCTAATGAACCGATTTAGTTCATTTTTATATCTCACTTTTCTCTCTATATTACCACTAAGAATACCAAGTTTCGTTGAAATGTAAGAAATATTACGGCTGACATAGTCAAATAAGTGTTTTGGGTTCGGGGTAAACCCCCCCCTTCCGGTGGACCTACTTTGGTGGTTAACGAACTCGTTCAATCGATTGCTAATTGAATGTTATATACCAAGTTTCGTGACGAAAAAACAAAAACTCTGGCCGCTATCGTGTTAACAGACACATATATATATATATATATATATATATATATATATATATATATGCATATATATATATATATATATATATATATATATATATATATATAGATATATATAAATTTTAACGGGGGTCATTTTCGGTGTCTACTAGGTAGGATCAATAAAGATTTGAAGAAATTTTTCAAAAATTCCGTCATAAGTCCAACCTCAATAGCTACTTTCCTTCGGAGGAAAGTGCTAAAAACAAACAGAATGCAAATCTATAGACATTAATTAAATTATCACGTGTATTGGTTGTTTTGTTGATAAGAATGATCCGACGCGACAGATAATAGCAATCAGTATATACCCGGCTTTAATATAAAATCAATATGCGAAGCTAATCATCGAACAAACACGGAACTTATACTCTCGTCCCCAGATCAAGCATAATTAGAGAAATAACCATTTTTTCTATATTTACAATTCATTAAATTTATTGTTACCATGTGTTGCCCGGTTCATCATTCTTATTATTCTATAAGAATGATTGATCCAACGGCCATATCACGCTAAATTCACATATTCCCATCAATGCCCGAAGTTAGTGTCCTCGTGCACAGTGGGGCCAAACGACATTTCGTGTTTCAAAAAAGGCTACAGCCTCTAAATCTTAACTGATTTTAATGAAATGTTTTTAAATGAAAGCTAATAAAATTTTAAACAATTTTGTCCGGCTAGATTTTTGGTTTTTGTCGCCTCTGTTTATAAATTAACTAGCTGAATACCCGTGCTTCGTCACGGCAGATAAGTAGTTATTTTATTGCGTTAAATAATGGTTCATTAAAATTACGTTACTTTACAATTTTGTGCAGTTTATTATAGCACGGTTCCCGTCATACTATATGTTATTCAATGGGCGTTAAAATTTAAAATTTTATGTTTCCAAAAAGTTATTTGGAAACACCCATTATATTTGCGAGCATTACCAAGGTTATAGGCGAGGAGGCTGTGCAAGGGTTACGGATATTATTGCCACACCTAGAAAGCTCTAAGGATAGGCTTACCATACATCACGGTTTGACCGGGACTGTCCCGGTATTTTGCAATTGTTTCGGTGTCCCGCCCGGTTTTATCAATGTCCCGGAAAAGGCTGTAAGATGTAAAAAGTAATGAATTCGATTTATAAAAGATTCTTATAAACATGAATCTTTTATAAATCGGTTACTTTTCTACAATCAACATTTTTACTACTGCTCACAGTGTCAAAGATATGAGAAGTAATCTGACTGTAAAACGCTGGAACTACATGCACAGCGCTGCCAGCTGCCAGACACTACTATTTGGCTGAGAGATTTTTTTAAGAAAATCAAGTAGCAAAAAAAGTTCCGTTCTTATTTTTAAGGTTTGGGTAGACTAACAGTTCAGGATCCCCCCTTCCCGTTACTTGCTAGGCTTAAAACTCATCATTTTGCTTATAATTTGTACTGTTTTTATTCCCAACCCCCCCTGGTATGCCCATCCCATATTAATGTGTCTCGGTTTAACTCTCCAAAAATATGGCAAGCCTATCTGGCGAGGACAGGCAGAAAAGAAACGCAATTAAAACTCTATGAGGGACAGTTAATTTCTAGTAATTCAAGGTCTGCCATCATAGTGGAAATTAACCTCAATTAAAAATAATACTATGAAATAGATAATGTACGGTAACAGCTGTTCTTTATCGTCCTAGCAACGCAGGCTGCCTAGGCTTGCCTTCTCTAACCATCTAAAACTTTAAACCCCCCTAAAAATGCTTAAAAATACGAATATCAAAAAATCCTTTCTTAGCGAGCGCCTACGTTATATAGGGAGTGTCCATGCAAAATTTCAAAATTTTCTGTCGAGCGGTTTGGGCTGGGCGTTGATAGATGAGTGAGTGAGTGAGTGGTATTTGACAAATATATAGTAGATTCACGAACTATTACCATTGAACATAAAATAATATTTTATTTTTCATCTAACTTAATATCAGCACTGATATCGTTGAAATTAAACATTCAAATGCTGATTAGACTTGGAAAAAAAGACGGAAACATCTTGAAAACGTAAATTTATCTTCATTCAACAATGGGATTAGTTCAAGTAATACGATTTTTGAATGATTTGAAAATAGATTTTGATTTTCTCTAAGTGTAATCAGGATTTCAATGTTTAATTTCAACGATATCAGTACGCCATCAGTAGAGAAAATGGAAAAATATATTTTATTATTCCCCTTGAGGCAAAACACGTTTTAAGACTGAAATGTGTGTGTTTTATTCGTAAAACGTACTCATTTCACTCTTAAAACGTGCTTTGTCTCAAGGGGAAAAATAAAATATTTTTGCAAGGTAGGGATTGTCGGGGTTCGGTCACTGCTACTTAATAAAACTACATTTTATCGTAAAAATGGTTTTATTGTGCCGACGTTTCGGCTTGAACTTCAAGCCTTCATCAGGGCTGTAAAAAACAAGTAGGACGGATGTAATACTGAAATATACATATATATACATATATATATATATATATATATATATATATATATATATATATATATATATATATATGCCTACATACACACATACACATACATATATACATACATACATGTATAGGAAAAAGACAAAAACATAATATACTAAAACATAATATATAGAAGAACAATGTGCTCTAGAAGTGCTTAGATTATAATAATCTAAGCATTTCTAGAGCACATTGTTCTTCTATATATTTTGTCTTTTTCACCTTGTATATTGTAAGGAATTATGAACCGTATATACTTTTATATATATATATATATATATATATATATATATATATATAAAAAATCAGTCCCGTAACAGGCCACAAGGGCCCTGAGGGGCAGATACTATTGAGGTATCTGATTCATGACCATACGGCACACTAGGGAGATAGTGTGGTCAGTACTATGCTCCGGCCGCCTGATTTTCCCCTTGGCTGCTTCGAATGCTAGAGTCATTAGCACCAACCAAGGTACCCATTATTAAATTAATTAAAGGCTGGGTTGGCCTAGGGACGGTCAGGGAGGCCGGATTCAACCCATGAACGAAGACACTAGAAGAAAAATCTTTAGTGCTTGCTCGGGATTTGAACTCAGGCCTCCAGGTTATTAGTCCAGTGCTCTACCACTGAGCTAACCTCGCCTCCATATATATATATATATATATATATATATATATATATATATATATATATATATATATATATATATATTTCAGTATTAAATCCGCCCTACTTTTTTTTTACAGCCCTGATGAAGGCTTGAAGTTCAAGCCGAAACGTCGGCACAATAAAACCATTTTTACGATAAAATGTAGTTTTATTAAGTAGCAGCGACCGAACCCCGACAATCTCTACCTTGCATCATCTACGGTCAACGATCTCCTCTCAATAAAATATTTTTGTTCATTTTCTCTACTTTCAAGCTATATCCTTATTATTTGAGATCGTATTAATATAGTAAAATACTTATACTAATTTAATAAACTATTTTACTAAACTTTAATTTTAAATTTTTATTTTAGAGCCCTCAAAGTTCATCTTAAAATCACTTTATTTATTAACTTAATTTGTCTATGGTTTCCAAAGACATCTAACCAGTTTGTCACAATTACGTATTATTGTATTATTTTATTTCTAAGTGTTGATGACATTGCACTGTTAACCATATATCGATCTTGTTGTGGTGCTCCAATAAATAAATGAATTAATCGGGCCTTAGTTCGATGGTTGTAGATTCAAGAAGCTGTGATAGCGTGTAATCAAACGGCGCCCAGTGGGGCTAAACGGAATTTCGTGTTTTAAAAAAGGCTACAGGCTCTAAATCTTAACCGATTTCATTGCATTTTATGTTAAATTTAACAGAAAAATCTAGCCATGCAACTTTCACACTTCGTAAGTCAAGCTGCCCGCCAATAACCCTCCAAAACATTATAATCCCGCAGAAATCGCAAGTAAAATACTTAGGCCTGATACTAGACAAACGCTTAACTTGGAAGCCACACATAACTCAGAAAAGACAGGAACTAAACAGACGTTTTAGACTTTTGTCACGCTTATTGGACAAACGCTCAAAACTATCATTGACTAACAAACGACTTATATACAATACCATACTCCGACCAATATGGACTTATGGACTAGAACTATGGGGTTCCACTAAACCTTCCAATTCCTACAGAATACAAACAATACAATCCAAAATCCTTCGAAAAATATCCAATGCTCCTTACTATGTCTCGAACCTAACCCTCCATAATGACTTCAATATCCCCTTTATCCAATCCCTGGCCAAATCAGTCTAACAGAAGTTCCATTCCAATCTCCCAGGCCATCCAAATCCTTTGATAAATTCTCTATCCTCGTTCCAAAATCCACAAAATCCCCATAGAAGGCTGAAGCGGAGGTGGCCTAGAGACAATTTGCTTTAACATCTGCAGTGCACAAAGTGTGTTATATTTTCATTTAAAATTCTTTACAGTTGTTTCATTATTATTTTATATTATCTTTTTATTTATTTATTTATTTTTTCTTTAATGCATTACTATTGTGGGTTTTTTAATTGTTCATATTCCCACATCAAGCCTCACAATGTCATTATAACTGAACCAGCAATATTACTAGAAATATGTTAACTCATATTGTTGTAATAATCAATAATAATAATAAAAAAAAAAAAAAATTAAATGAAAGCTAATAAAGTGTAGAACAACTTTGTCTAGCCAGATTTTTTTGTTTCCCCTGTTTATTAGATAACGTGTACATAATTCACGAGATTATCAATTAATAATAAATAAAATAATATTTAATTTTTCATCTAACTTAATATCAGCATTGATATAGTTGAAATTAAACATTCAAATCCTGATTAGACTTGGAAAATAAAAGTCCGTCACGCAGGAGCTGCATAACTAAGCACTTTCCTCAGAATTTGGGTAGTGTAGACTGCTTTCCAGAACAATTTGCTTAAAATATCCTACATAAATGAAATAAAAACACGAATAGTTCTCTTTTAAATTTGTAATGAGTAACTGATCAATTATTAATTTGCTTCCAGAGTTATGTTTACACATGGTACCTACTACACTACGTAATAAATACAAAAATCCTCATATTATCGTATTTTGATCTAACGCAGGAACAGGATACAGTCCCTCTAGTGGTAGAAAGCGCTCCTTGCGGCGGATTTGTGAACCTACGTCTGCCGGCTTTTCTATTCAAATATATTACAAATTAAACCCCCGCTTTCCGATTGACCGATTCAGCTCATTTTTACAACACTTCTTCTCATGAGTTACCCACGACGTATACCGCGTTTCGTTACAATACAGCAGAAATTACGACCGGTATGAGTATATTAGGAATTTGGGTCCGGAGTAAACCCCCCCCCCCCTTCTAATGAACCGATTTAGTTTATTTTTACAACACATATTTACCTGTAGATTACCACTACGAATACCGAGTTTCGTCGAAATATACTAAAAATCACGGCTGGTAGTGGCGAATTGGTATTGTGGGTCCGGAGTAAACCCCCCCTCCTAATGAACCGATTTCGTTTATTTTTACAACACATATTTACCTGTGGATTAGCACTACGAATACCGAGTTTCGTCGAAATATACCAAAAATCACGGCTGGTAGTGGCGAATTGGTATTGTGGGTCCGGAGTAAACCACCCCTTCTAATGAACCGATTTAGTTCATTTTTATATCTCACTTTTCTCTCTATATTACCACTACGAATACCAAGTTTCGTTGAAATATAACAAATATTACGGCTGACATAGTCAAATAAGTGTTTTGGGTTCGGGGTAAACCCCCCCTTCCGGTGGACCGACTTTGGTGGTTAATGAACTCGTTCAATCGTTTGCTAATTGAATGCTATATACCAAGTTTCGTGACGAAAAAACAAAAACTCTGGCCGCTATCGTGTTAACAGACATATATATATATATATATATATATATATATATATATATATAAATTTTAACGGGGGTCATTTTCGGTGTCTACTAGGTAGGATCGATAAAGATTTGAAGACATTTTTCAAAAATTCCGTCATGAGTCCAACCTCAATAGCTACTTTCCTTCGGAGGAAAGTGCTAAAAAGACGGACACATCTTCAAAACGTACATTTATCTTAATTCCACTATGAGATTAATTCAAATAATCATTTTTTAAATGATTTTTAAATATATTTTGATTTTTTCTAAGAGTAATCAGTATTTCAATGTTTAATTTCAACGATATCAGTGCTGATATATAATATTATTTTATATTCAATTGTAAAGGTTTGTGACTTATTTACACGTAATTAAATAAACAGGGGAAAGAAAAAACGAATATCGGGCCAAACGAAGTTTTTTAAAATTTTATTAGTTTTCATTTTAAAAACAAATCATTGAAATCTATGAATATTTGGAGGCTGTAGCTTTTTTTGAAACCTAAAAAGTCGTTTGGCCCCACCGTGTGGCGGTGTACTTGAAGCGTGGAGAATACACACATTACCAAAAACTTTTGCAGAAATTCATTTCCACCATTTATTAATTATACCCCTGTGTATTTTACACGCTGAATCCCTCGGTAGACTTCCGTATAATATGCGGTCCACTATATTTAAAAGCAGCATGTTCTGTAACAGCCCCTCCATTTTCTTCTCCTAAGTTGTTGGGAAGAATTAATAGCCTTCATCAGGAACTGAGGTAAATAATTAGTGTTTAACCGTCATTCATTATGCTAACTGAAATAATGAAACTGTCGAAGATCTTAACTAAAATTAGTAGTATTAGATGCTTCCTGAAGGAACAATGCCGGGAGATCCGATCCAACAAGATAACATGGCCAAATGAGTGTAATATTAGTTAAAGGCAACTTTCCAAGCAGGATACGTTAATTAATCAAGGACTGACTTAGCAAAGATAGTTATTACAGCTCAAGCAGTCGTGGGCATTCCACCAACAATACTTCCATGTGAGTGCATTCTTTTCCAGTTACGCTCCGATACTTGGATAAATATATTGATTCTCGAGTCTTATAGGATTTCTGAATAAGGTTATTAAAAGAAAATTATTTTATACATGTATGTATTTTAATGAGAGGAAAGAAGTTTGAAAGTTTCGTATGTTTGAAACCCTTGCGAGACGACAACCCACACGACCATAGATGCCCCTGGAGCGGAGCCTGTTTCTTTCTCCTGGTTCCACAGGACGGCAAATGGCTGAGCCCCACAGCCAACGACTTTTCGTGTTTCATAAAAGCCTACAGCCTCCAAATCTTAACCGATTGCAATGCAATTTTTTTAAAAATGAAAGCTAATAAAAGTTATAACAACTTTTTCTGGCCAGATTTCTGTTTTTTGTTTCCCCTGTTTATTTAATTACGTGTAAATAACTCTCACACTTTTACAATTTAAAATAAAATAATGTTTTATTTTCCATCCAACTTAATATCAGCACTGACATCGTTGAAATTAAACATTCTGAAACCTGATTAGACTTGGAATAAATCAGACTGACATCGTCAAAACATAAATTTATCTTAATTCAACAATGAAATTAATCCAAGTAATATGATTTTTGAATGATTTGAAAATAGATTTTGATTTTTCCCTGCCTAATCAGGCTTAGAATGTTTAATTTCAACGATATCTGTGCCGGTATTAAGTGAAATGAAAAATAAAATATATTTTATGTTCAATTGTAAAAGTTTGTGAATTATTTACACGTAAGTGAATAAACAGGGGAAACAAAAAACAGAAATCTGGCCAAAGTTGTTATAAATTTTATTAGCTTTCATTTAAAAAAAATTGCATTGAAATCGGTTAAGATTTGGAGGCTGTAGCCTTTTATGAAACACGAAAAGTCGTTTGGCCCCACAGTGCGCAGCACAGCTAAAAAGTCCGCCTCGCAGGACTGCATCATCTTAGCGCGGTTCCGTTCATATCCCTAGTCTAATTTGGAAAGATTAAAATAGAAGCAGTTATTATTTTGGTTCCACCAGTCTTTTTTTTAAAAATTAATTATTATAATGGCGTGTCAACCCTTAAGGTCACTAACGCCATTCCTGTGAGTAGTAAAGTCTTGAAAGGTCATGATTTACAATCTTACCTGGAAGGGTCCGCTACACTAGAAACAGACCCGCTAGTGACAAGGTCTTGGAATCTTGGAAATCTATATTTCTAACAATAAATTGTTTTTGTTATTTTACTTAACAAGTTTTATTGTCAAATACATTATCCAACTATTAGCAATTAAAAAATAACAAGAAATAAAACAGACCAAAAGAACCATTGTAATAAACGAAATCAATTAATTTAAAGCTATAAGCACTTTTTTCTCCGATTGACATCGCCTAATTAAAACTTTCTTCAGAACCTTTTTTGTAGAGCATTTAGTAAGCTTCCGAATGGTAATCTTCCGCTTCACAAGATTGTCAACGGTTTTCGAGATACTAACGAAATTATACAAAGTTACCAAAACTTTTTTTGTCTGTTAATAAAATATTTTATTCTAACCTTTCCTTTACTCTAAACGTAACAAAAATTTCAACATATTAGTGTTGATGAAATTCGAACATGTAGAAAATGTTTCAACTGTATCCCATAATTCTAAGTACCAAAATCAAAGACAAAGAACCCTCCCTAGGAAGGACGCTAGGCAGTTGAAAAGCTATATATCTTGGAAATCCATATCTCTAACATTAAATTGTTTTTCTTGTTTTTCTTAACCTGTTTTATTTTCAAATACATTATCCAACAATAAGCAATTAAAAAATAACAAGGAATAAAAAACAGACAAAAAGAACAGTTCGAATAAGCGAAATCAATTACTTTAAAGTTTTATGCTCTTATTTCTCCGATTGACATCGCCTAATCAAAACTTTCATTAGAACCTTTTTTTTAGAGCATTTAATAAGCTTTCTAATGATATTCTTCCGTTTACCAAGATTTTCAACCTTTTTCGAGATATTAAGGAAATTAAACAAAGTTACTAAAACTTTTTATGTCTGTTAATAAAATATTTTATTCTAACCCTTCCTTAACTCCAAACGTAACCAAAATTTCAACATATTAGTTTTGATGAAAGTTGAACATGCAGAAAATGTTTCAACTGAATCCCATGATTCTAAGTACCCAAACCAAAAACGGTATTCAAAAAATATTTTTCCAATTTTCTCGAAAACGGTTAAAGATATCGCCTTGAAAATGGTTTCATTCGTTTTCCTAGCCCAGGAGTCATATAAAACGAGTACTTAGAAGCTTATGAACTCAAAAACGTAAGCGTTAGAGTTTTTTTTGCGCGAATTTCGCCCCAAACGCCATCTTCCAGTAGGCGGATTATGCTGGTTAACGAATTTGACCTTTCAAATTGGACGAAGGATTTTTGTACCAAATTTCATCAAAATCGGGCCATTCGTCTTCTATCTAGAGAGCGAACAGACAATATATATATATATATATATATATATATATATATATATATATATATATATATATATATATATACAAATTTGAACCACCGTTATTTTCGGTCTCTAGGGGTTCTGAAACGCGAAATTTTCTAGTCGGCACTTCCGGATTGTTTCATTGTATCAACCCTATAAGCGGGGTTCCTCCCTATGGGGGAGGGAGGAACCGCGCTAAAAATGTAGAACAACTTTCTCAAGCTATATTTTCCCCCCTTTTTAATAAAGTGCTTGTAAATAATTCACGAACATTTACAATTGAACATAAAATAATATTTTATTTTTCATCTAACCTACTATCAGCACTGATATCGTTGCAATTAAACACTCAAATCCTGATTAGACTTGGAAAAGAACTGACACGTCAGTGCTGATATTATGTTAGATAAAAAATAAAATATTATTTTATGTTCAATTGTAAATGTCATATGCTTTCGTTCTTTCTTGCTTTAAAACATTTCCTTACAGTTTTCTTATTCTGGGTGTTTTATCAGTCAACTATAGGCTTAATTTTTTTTTTTTTTAATTTTGAAATTTTTAAATGTATTGAAATACTTTTGTATAATTCGCCTTTGATGACTATACACAAGGACCAGGTAACAGAGGAAATCTCCACTCAATAGGCTCAAATTGTATTTTTAATTAGATCGAGCGGATACAATGACTAGAGTTTAAAACCCTCGTTACTATATATCGCAAAAAGCTGCCACAGCAGTGGCTCTCAGTTCCGAAGCGAAGAAATGGCCTTATCACGAAAGCGACTATCAGGCCACGACTCATGCCGGACTGTTGTTACGAAAGTGGGTATCATTCTCGAATGGATTAATTATCAGTTTTTATTGAATTGTAACTTTGTTCTTTCGAAAATATTTTTATTATTTATCTGTGTAATCAATTGGTTAAATTATGTTCACTTACGCAGTAGATGTATTGAAGATGGAGCTGCAGACTCCGAAAGCGTGTTTTGTGAAAATTGAATAAATAATTGTGGTGGATCTGGTATTTTGCTTCTTTTCTTTTTTATTCTTGATGTAACCGCAACCTCCACCCCCGAAAATTAATAGAGAAATAAATAAATAGGGGGGGGGGGGGGAGTGAATGAAAATTAAAGAAAGCACACCAGGGGACATGGGATGAATGTTCCTGTTGCATGAATGCATGAACAAACAAATCTTCCATCCAAATCAATGCCATGAGATATCCTTATATATTTCAAGCCCGGTTAGGAAATCGTAGAAAGTAAAAAATCTATTCGTAAGCTTTTTAAATTTCCTACAAATAAGGTACTTATGCTATTTTTGAAAGAGCGACCTCATTCGGAGAAATCTGCGCTTAAATGTAGTCATTTCCGTTTATGATACTGTTAGTTTCTTTTTTTGGCGCCTAAGATCTTGTTTCGCTTTGGTATTTCATTATACATTTTTACATTAAAGATTAAAACAAACTTTAATTGTTTTTGTATCCTATGCTTTCCTAACGATATAAGGAAACGCGCTAAGATAACGTAGTTCCTCCGAGTCGGACTTCTTAGTAGTTTATTTGCAAAGGGGATTGTTATAATACTAAGAATGACAAGGGACTGCCGTTTCTTCAAATTAATCCTACCCATTGCCTCCACTTTGCTCGGGATGGGATTAGCTCCATCAATACTTCCAATCGCTCATACCTAATCCCTCAAGGTTTCAATTACCGAGGAATTATCTGGGAATATTACACGGCACGCTTGAAGAGAGAAGGATTACCAGAGATAATCCCCCTTCAGCTGCCCTCATCCAGTACCCAACACAACTCCAACCATCCCTCAGATACAAAGGCAGTATCGCTCTACTCTTAAGCAGAGATGGGCATAATTTTATTTATAAATAAAAATACGAATTTATTCGTACTTCATATATTTATAAATACGAATATAAATAAATTTGTATTCATAAGTGTGAATACAGTGGAACATGGATAATTCGAACTTCCATAATTCGAAATCGTGGTTAATTCTAATATTTCTCTCGGTCCCTAGAATTTAGGACATAAACCAAGTAAAAAAATCGTGGTTAATTCGAATAAAATTTTGGATAATTCGAATTTTTTACGAGTCTTTACCTCCAATGGGAAGTGTTCGATCTTAAATCTTGTGAAAATATTCTCCCATCAGGTAAGGCGGATAGTAAGATACGGATGTGTAGGGGTTCCGGGACAAGAAGCGCGGCGCGTCTCATAGTCTAGTTCTTGGACTCTAGGAGAGCTGCAAAGTGGTGGGTCGCGCTTCCTCCCTTCCAGGGGTTGTTATAGTTCCATCTTGTCGTTTTATCCCAGAATTCCCTCCCACCTCCCCTCCCCTCTTCATTTCTTATTCAGTTATAAGTCAGTCAGTGTCTGGATCTCTTGTATTGTTTGTGCCTTGAATTTCTGGTGTACAGTGCAGTTCAGTGAGTTGTTGATTTATGATGTCGAAGAGTAGAAGTTATAAAACTTTAACGTTGGCGGAAACAATAGCTGCGATTAAAGAAGCTGAAAAAGGAATAAAGAAAAAATCTGAAATTGCCATTAGGACATTGGAATTCCTTTATCAACTTACCCGAAAAATAAAGAAAAACATTCTTACCCATGAAAATGACTTTTTTCAAAAAAATAGACTTTTATTTTTACTTTTTTGATAAATTATTTATTACTTATGTACGTAATCATCAATTTATGAAATGTTTGTTATTGTTTGAATGAAATGTATGTATTTTTTTTTAATTAAAAAATGTGAAAATACGAAATTCTATTATTTACCCCTTTATTTTCAAAAACTTTTGTAATTCGAATTTTGGATAATTAGAACTTTTCTATCGGTCCCTAGGGGTTTGAATTATCCAAGTTCTACTGTACTAATTTATTTTTATTCACGTATAATAAATATAAAAATACAAATCAAATTTTATTCGCAAATTGTCATGGGAATACAAATAAATTTACAGAAAAAATTGTAAATAATCACAAAAAATGTGAATATTCACAAATGATCAAGTGATTGCAAAAAAATTCACATTAAAATATAATAATACAAAATTCGCAAATAAAAATTATGAATTTATTCGAATTAACGATCAGATGATATTACAATTTTTTTAAGGCGCATAACGTCTAAGTTATCAGCGCCTAGATTCAATTTTTTTTTTTTTTTTTTTTTTTTTTACTCCGAGCCCACCACAGCACCACCAGCCGCGCTGCAGTTTGCCATCTGTACCTATGGCAGTCCATAAAAAACAAAAAACTGAATCTAGGCGCTGGCCTAGACGTTTCGTCTTTCGTAATATCATCTTATCCTTAATATGAATAACTTATTTGCGAATTCTAATGTGAATAAATTTGTATTCACAAATTAATGTGAATAAATTTGTATTAATAAATTTTAGTGAGAATTGTTTTGTAATACGAATAAATTCGTACTCACACTTATGAATACGAATTTATTTATATTCGTATTTACAAATATATGAAGTACAAATAAATTCGTATTTTTATTTATAAATAAGATTATGCCCATCTCTGACTCTTAAGATATTTAGATATTCTGAAATATTTATAACAGGACCTAAAACACTTTCCACTGTTTCAGAAATAGATATTCTCGCTATAGGCTCAAGTTAAAAATAAAAAAAAATCCGATTCGCAGGAACTGCGTCATCTTATCGCGTTCCCCTTCTTATCCCTAGAGACATTTTCAAACCTTTGAATAGAAACAGTTAATATGTTGCCTTCATCTTTTGTGAAAAATGTAACCAAATGTAAAACTGAAATTCCAATGCGAAGCAAATTCTTAGGGGCCACAACGGGGAGTTGACGGTATCTTAGGTGGAATTTACACACTAAGTGCAGCAAAGTGAAGCCAAACGATATTTCGTGCTTCAAAAAAGGCTGTAGCCACTAAATCATAACAGATTTCATTGCATCTTTTTGTTTTTAACTGACAGATAATAACATTTAAAGGGGTGGGTTCGATTCCCAACCTCCGGCAGGAATTTTATCATCCCACGGCTCGCTGGTAAAACTCCTCGCTGCACCCTGGATGTCGGCGCTAATGACCTAGATGTAGATGCGCCGTAAAAAAAAAAAAAAATAACATTTAAAACAACTTCTAGCCGATTTGTCTAGCCCGATTTGTGTTTTTTGAAATCTCTATTTATTAAATGACGTGTAAGTAATTAACGAACTTTTACAATAGAACGTAAAATGTAACTTAATATCAGCACTGATATAGTTGAAATTAAACATTCAAATCCTGATTATTTATTTATTTAAATTTTATCGTCCATTATATATATGTATATTTTTTTTTAAACCTTTATTGATAATTACAACAATATGTAAACATATTTCCAGTAATTTTGCTGGTTTTGGAAAGTTAACAGTGTAAGGCATGATGTGGGAATACAATGTACAATTACAAAACCCACAATAAATTTTGAGCATTGCAGACGTCATGATATGGCGTGTTATAACAAATTGTCTCTAGGCCACCGCCGCTTCAGCCTTCTATGAGGATTTGGAAGGAAGATACAGAGTTTATCAACGGATTTGGATGGCCGGGGAGATTGGAATGAAACTTCTGATAGACTGATTTGGCCAGGGATTGGATAAAGGGGATATTGAAGTCATTATGTAGGGTTAGGTTCGAGACATAGTAAGGAGCATTGGATATTTTTCGAAGGATTTTGGATTGCATTGTTTGTATTCTTTAGGAATTGGAAGGTTTAGTGGAACCCCTTAGTTCTAGTCCATAAGTCCATATTGGTCAGAGTACGGTTTTGTATATAAGTCGTTTGTTAGTCAATGAAAGTTTTGATCGTTTGTCCAGTAAGCGTGATAAAAGTCTAAAGCGTCTGTTTAGTTCCTGTCTTTTCTGTGTTATGTGTGGCTTCCAAGTTAAAAGTTTGTCTAGTATCAGTCCTAAGTATCTTACTTGAGATTTTTGTGGAATGTGAATGTTTTGGAGGGCAGCTTGACTTACGAAGTGTGAATGGCTAGATTTTTCTGCATTTACTTTGATTTTCCATTTAGTTAGCCATGGATGAATTAGGTACAGGTGTTCTTGGAGGGAATTGGAAGCAAGAATTGGGTTTTGGTTGACAGTGAGAATAGCGGTGTCGTCAGCAAACATGTGGATGGAAGTTTGGGGATGGGAAGGGATGCCAGCCGTATAAGCCAGGAACAAAACGGGGCTGAGAATTCCACCTTGTGGGATACCGGCACGTTGGGGGAAAATTGGAGATAATGAGGTAGGGAGAAGGTAATATGTTGAAGGTAGGGTTTCTTTGAGTTTGATCAGCAAGCCCTGGTGCCACACTCGATCGAAAGCCTGGGCTACGTCTAGGAAAACGCTAGACTGCCTATTCTCGAAGGATGAGGATATGCTGTCGACGATACGGTGGCATTGGTGAATGTTGGAGTGGGAGTGGCGAAAACCAAACTGGGAAGATGGGATAATGGGATCCAGGAGTGGATAAAGGCGTTTGAGAAGGAGTTTTTCAAGAATTTTGCCCATTATTGGAAGGAGTGGTATAGGACTCAATTATAATTGGGGGGAGTGATATAGGACCCATTATAATTATCTTAAGAATTTTAGGACGGGTTATCTATAGGTAAACACCCTTTTCTAGCCAGGATAGGGCTGATGCCTTTTCTTTTTTCTAAAGAAAAGCCACCACCCCTAGTGGGAATGGAACCCACGACCCTTGGCACAAAGTGTTTAGTGCTCACGCCTTAACACTCCAAAAATCTTGATTAGACATGGGAAAAAGGTGCTAATTACCTTGCTGTAGATGCACCAAACAAATAAATAAATAAAAAAAAATAGACATGGGA
This sequence comes from Gonocerus acuteangulatus, assembly GCA_946811695.1. Taxonomy (NCBI): domain Eukaryota; kingdom Metazoa; phylum Arthropoda; class Insecta; order Hemiptera; family Coreidae; genus Gonocerus; species Gonocerus acuteangulatus. The sequence goes on from OX328132.1 coordinate 18,328,973, forward strand.
AAAATCAAAATCTATTTTCAAATCATTCAAAAATCATATTATTTCAATTAATCTCATTGTTGAATTAAGGTAAAATTACGTTTTGAAGATTTGTCAGTCTGACATTTTCAAGTCCCGTACTAAACGGGTAAAATAAAATAAGAACAATACAAAATTTGGAAAGAGTCAAAGATTGTAGGAACTTCTAAAGAGGCATCTATACGAAACTTTAATACATATACTACAAAAACGATTCTTGTAAAATATTTGATGTGGTTTCGTTGCTTTCTGGCAATTGTTGTTTGTTTTTTTAAATTTGTATTTTTTTTTTTCATTAAAACAAGATAAGTAAACGAGAAGCTTGTTTGTATCACTTGTTGTTTTTACTAGCCCCTTAAGTCAAGTCTCGTCATCTGCTAAATTGCATTCTTTTTTTAGGATTCGCGAATCGCGTGTCGAAGCACATTGCAGAGACGCCTTATTTCCCATGGCGTTTGTTCTCCGTACAAGGGAGCGTAAGAACAAGAGGTTTTTCCATTGCCAAATGCGAGCGTAACCGAAAATGAGAAAAAAGAAAGAATAAAATCACCATTGATGCTGGAAGAAGCATAACCTACCGTCGTTGTACTTCCCACACTTTATTACAGCCTTAATGAGTTTTGTTCAAACAGCCTAATTTTTTTGTTGAGGTTTCGTTAGCTCCCTTCCTTCATCCAATCAACCATTCCACCAAGTATGTTAATGATCTTTTTAAGCGTAATATGAAACCTCTTATGATATATATAGAAGACAGGGGGGAGGGGGGTATGATGCTATTAAATTGCTAATGGTTTGTTTGGCGGCATTTTTATTACTCCTTCTTATTAAAATTATTACCCAGGTTGATGGGTTGCTCTACGAGCTGAGGGCGAGGTCGGCAGATATATTTAATTCAACGGTAGAATCATAACTTTATAGTAATAAGAACAAAGACCGTTAAAATAAATGAATTATTAGATTCAATTAATGTTTTAGTTTTTTATTATCGCATTAGTAATTGTATTAATAATTGCTAATGCTATTTCATGGTGACAAAGTATGAAGTTTTCACAAGCCATTTTTCCACATTTCAATGCATCCTGTGCTTATAATCCTTAGAATTTATTCTATTATGCCTAATATGCTTCGAACTTAAAGAAGTAGAAGTCGTATAGTTCTGATCACCGCTTTCAGAAGTTGTACACTACAATAAGTTGTAAGTAACTACGGTGTCGCTAGCATTCCAGACTCGTACAAGAATTTATGAATTTCTTGAAAATGCGACCGTGGACCTGCTGGGCAAAAATGTCGTCAAATAATTGCTGTTCGAAACTAAAAGGAGAATTTATGAATTTTTTGAAAAAGCGACTGTTGTCCGGCTGGGAAAAGTATATCGTCAATATTTACCATTCGAGATTCGGAGAAGAATTTATGAATTTCTTGAAACGGCGACTGATGTCCTCCTGGGCAAATATATGGTCAATACTTAGCATTCAAGAATCGGAGAAGAATTTAAGAATTCCTTGAAAAGGCGACTGAGGACATTATCATCAAAAATATGGTCAATTAGTAGCAGTCGACATTCGGAGAAGAATTTAAGAATTCCTTGAAAAGGCTACTGATGACCTGCTGAGCAAATACATGGTCAATACTTAGCATTGGAGCCTCGGAGAAGAATTCCTTGAAAAGGCAACTGAAGACATGATCATCAAAAATATGGTCAATTAGTAGCAGTCGACATTCGGAGAAGAATTTAAGAATTCCTTGAAAAGGCTACTGATGACCTGCCGAGCAAATACATGGTAAATACTTAGCATTCGAGCCTCGGAGAAGAATTTAAGAATTCCTTGAAAATGCGACTGAGGACATGATCATCAATAATATGGCCAATTAGTAGCAGTCGACATTCGGAGAAGAATTTAAGAATTCCTTGAAAAGGCTACTGATGACCTCCTGAGCAAATATATGGTCAATACTTAGCATTCGAGAATCGGAGAATTTATGAATTTCTTGAAACGGCGACTGATGTCCTGCTTGGCAAATATATGGTTAATACTTAGCATTTGAGACTGGGAGAAGAATTTAAGAATTTCTTGAAAAGGCGGCGGATGTCCTTCTGAGCAAATATATGGTCAATACTTAGCATTCAAGAATCGGAGAAGAATTTAAGAATTCTTTGAAACGGCTACTGATGACCGCTAAGCAAATATATGGTCAATACTTAGCATTCAAGAATCGGAGAAGAATTTAAGAATTCTTTGAAACGGCTACTGATGACCTGCTAAGCAAATAAGTGGTCAAAAATAGCATTCGAAACTCGGAGAAGAATTTAACAATTCTTTGAAAAGGTGACTGATGTCCTACTGAGCAAAAATGTAGTCAATACTTAGCATTCGAGACTCATAGAAGAATTTAAGAATTCCTTGAAAAAGCGATTTCTGTCCAGATGGGCAAAATATGGTCAATGCTTAGCCGGCGCTAATGGCAAACAATTGAAAACTGTTTTGAAAACTTCGGACCTGCTAAACGCATATCATGGCCTTTTCGAGTCCCAATTATACGGAATTAGCTTATGGGGAAATTCCCAAAAGGCCAAAGAAGTCCTAACAATACAAAAAAACGCGATTCGGACAATATTAAACTTAAGGAGGAACACGTCATGTAAAAATCATTTTACAAGATTGAAAATGTTAACAGCCCTACACATTTTAAGATTTTTAAATATTATTAAAAAACACCTCCCATTTTATAAGAAGCATGGGGATATTTACTCCTATGCCACAAGGCAACATAACTTAATAGCACAGGGCAAGCACAGTACATTTTTTAAAAACGGGCTTGCGTACATGGGAGCATGTTTGTGTAATCAATTACCTAAGGAATTGAAGGAGGAGGAGGATAAGAAGTTCTTTCCAAAAAATATAAGAATTACTTTGCAGAATATGCTTTTCATACAGTTAAAAATCTTTTCCACCAAATAACTCATGGCACATTCATTGCTCTAATTACCACCATCATTTTTGTTATTTGTTCTATTTAATACATTGTATTGCAATGGCTTATTGTACAATTGTTGTATTGAGACATTTTAGTTTTTGTTAAAATCTTTAAATGTAAATTATTAATGTGTTGTCGTTCATATTTCCACTCTTCTGTGGGTTAATGGAAATAAAGATTTATTTATTTATAATTAGGCCCTCCTGCGGAAATATATGATATATGGTATTTGAGACCTCCAAAAGAATTTATGAATTTCTTCTGATTCCTGAGATTCAGGAGATGGATAGAATTTATACGCCTAAGGAATTCATTCATTAAACGAGGTGCTTCAACATCACGTCAGAGGACGTAAAAAAAAAAAAAAAAAAGTACAAGCTGTAATATATCAAGGCATGGTCAAGGGCTGTATTATCTTAATCTTCTCTGTACCTTGTGTAAAATGTGTAAAACGGAGCCAAACACTGTGTAACAGTGTTTCGAATTGTTATTCGTACAACAATCGGTTACACTGAGTTCATCACACTAGACAGAAATAAGCAAAATAATACTTTTGTCTGGGGATTAATTGAAGGCCGCCTCTACCTTGGGAGTGTACGTCACGCTTCGAGCACTCTAAGGTAGCAATTTCCTCATGACACTTTGTCTGCAATAGAACAAAGCCGAGGGGGAAAATTGAAAGATAAACATCTGTAACCAGATGCTTGCTTCCGAGTTGGCACTGGGTGAAATGACCTTTTGCCGCTATGGAGGGTATGAAAGGACTGAACGACCGTAGGTTAAAGTTTTTTTGTTTTGTTTTTTCTGTTTTTTTTTCCCCACCCTCCCAAAAATGCATTTTGTACAGAGAGAACTCCAGTCCAAACGGATTAGAACCTGGAGCTGGACTTAAAACTACACCTTATCCTACGCTTACTTACTAGAGGGGGGATGTAGGTTAAAGTTACATAGCCCGCCTATTGTAAAACTTTGTCTGCGGGAGCAGTAAAACCCAAACCATCCAAAAATGGTAAATTTTATTTTTTCATTTGTTTTTTTAATGTGAAAAAATAACTTACCCGTTGGAAATTCCGGATAATTTCCTCAGAAACATGTATTTTACCATGACGCACATGTGCTAAAGAAATTACTGCAAAAATTCACAGAAAGGTCAGAGCCCTGAATAATTCCAGGGTAAGGGACTCGAAACACTCCCTGAGACGACGCACTGTCAGGCCAAACGACATTTCGTGTTTCAAAAAAGGCTACATCCTCTATATCTTAACCAGTTTCAATGTATTTTTTTTTTAATGAAAGCTAATAAAATTTAGAACAACTTTGTTAACACACAATTTTATTTTTTGTTTCCCTTGTTTATTAAATTACGTGGAAAGACGTTTATAACCATCCAATGTTTATAACCTTCCAACGCTTATAACCTTCTAGCTACCTATCTTATAAAGAATTTTAAAATATGAATGCTACTGCTTCTCTTGTCGTAGAGTGACAGTTAAAAATTAACTGTTACGCTAAGATTTAATTTTTCGGGACTGATATACTTCCAGAAGATTGATTGGCCTCTTTACTCCTCCTTCATACTTCCAACATTCAACCCGATCGAAGGTTTCTATGCTTATTAGGTGGTATTTCTTAAATTAATCACTCATTTTCACTTCATTACGAGGTCATTATCGACGAGCTGTGGCTAAATCGGATCTGATCGGGTCGGGACCAATGTAAGCTATCACGTCGGCCGTTGTCGGTCATAATAAATCGGATTGGATCGGATCGGATCGGGAGAAAGACGGGGGGTGAGGTGCAGCGTAAGAAGTTGGCAGTTGACCATGGTCACCTAAAATATAGCATGGCCTTCCTCCAACCACTACCTTTCGTTGCTGAAGGAGGCTGCCAAAGACCATGCCGATACGTTCGAAAGATTGATTTTTCTGAACATCTGGCCTTTCATCTTAGCCGACTTGCTATCATTCCATGGCTTCTTATCACCCAACGGCCAACTATCTTTATCTCATTAAGGATTTTGTGGTTCCATTCCCCGAGCAGTGAAGGTGTTAAATATCTACTAATCTCTGCTCTCGGCTGTCCTGTCCTCAAGTTTTAACGGTTTGAGTCGTTCACCTAATGAGACATTGCTTGTTGGCTGGACCACCCAAGGGTTAAAAATCACCGCATTGCTGTCGAGCATCAATCATTCACTCGTATACCTAAGTCTGATTCCTCGTCTACTCCTAACAATTAAATTTCTATCATTATTAAATTTCATGTGTCTAATGAGCCATTAGAAGAATATAAAAATGTCACTACATTTCACCTTGTATATTGTAAGGAATTATGAATCGTATATACTTTTTTATTATTATAAGGGTCAACCCTTGACATAAAAACTATTGTATTAAAAGCAATAAATATATTATATCATATCATATCATATATATATATATATATATATATATATATATATATATATATATATATGTATATATATATTAATACAAAATAATTTTAATACATCGGTCTGGCTTTAGATAAGAATAGTACAAACGTTCTTTCACTTTAATCTATTTTTACCTGTTGTGAGCTATTTTGTATATAATTTCCAATGATCGTAATGAAAAACTCAGGTCACATATAAGCAGAAATATTAGTATCTAATTTAATTGCATAGAATAGAATTAATTAATTAACAATTATTGTGTAGATTCTAAGTTGTTGTAGGTTGTTGGTAACAGCTTTATTCGGTCACCATATATTTCAAGTACAGATGGAATGGTTGGGATTCGGCTAAATAAACCTCAATATGATTTTTTTTAAAAAAATCTATATTTCGGACGTTTCGGCTACTCATTGGTAGCCTTCGTCAGCTAAAATGACAAAAAAAGAAATTAATACAGAAACAAGCAAGAAAAATTTATAATTGTGATAGTTAACAGAACTATAGATACAGTTTAACTTATAACAGAACATATCGTCTTAAAATTCTTAGAATGAGTAGAATGAAAAAGAAAATAGGTACAGTAATTGATTTTAATAGTAATTAGTAACATTAATTGATTTTACAAAGAAATAAGAGAACTATATACCAATGACAAATATAGTAGCTAATAGTAACATTAATTAATTTTACAAAGAAATAAGATACTACATACCAATGGAAATGGTACTCTACCATTTACACCTGGACTGACTGATAAACTTACAAAGACAATTAAAAAATCCTACCCTTCCATAAACTTTGGTTTGAAAACTACCAACAAACTCAAAACCCTCTACACCAAACTCAAAGATCCCATCCCTTTTGAACATACCAACCGATGTGTTTACCAAGTCCCTTGCCAAACCCCTTCCTGTAATGGTGTATACATAGGAGAAACCATAAATGACATTCACTCACGTCTTACACAACATAAACGAACCATCACTAATAAAGAAATAGATAAATCTGCACTTGCAAAACACGCCATTACACAAAAACACACTTTTAACTTCGACGACACGAAAATTCTTTCTACACAACGTAACAAAAAAAGACTACAGATCTCGGAATGTGTACACATAAACTTAAACAAAAACAATATAAATTACAAAACTGACCAACAAGGCATTTCTCCTATGTACGCTAATATTTTCCAAATACTCGCCCGACCACCCACCTAGATTTTTACCTTGCCCCTTGGGTATCCTTCCATTAACACCTTTTTCTCCTTTCCTGTCATAAAATTTCATAAACATCTGTTTGATCCTTACCGACCTTTCTCCCACCACCTGCTGTTTTCAGTTACATATACCCCAGTAGATTCCTTTTTCCTTAGACACTTTCACAATGGTTACTTAATTGCCAACCTTGGTCTTCCTCTGCCGCTCGGCATTTCCATTGGTATGTAGTATCTTATTTCTTTGTAAAATTAATTAATGTTACTATTAGCTACTATATTTGTCATTGGTATATAGTTCTCTTATTTCTTTGTAAAATCAATTAATGTTACTAATTACTATTAAAATCAATTACTGTACCTATTTTCTTTTTCATTCTACTCATTCTAAGAATTTTAAGACGATATGTTCTGTTATAAGTTAAACTGTATCTATAGTTCTGTTAACTATCACAATTATAAATTTTTCTCGCTTGTTTCTGTATTAATTTCTTTTTTTGTCATTTTAGCTGACGAAGGCTACCAATGAGTAGCCGAAACGTCCGAAATATAGATTTTTTAAAAAAAAATCATATTGAGGTTTATTTAGCCGAATCCCAACCATTCCATCTGTACTTATCACCTCGACGGCTAACTATCTAATCATCATCATATATTTCAAGTTACATAGGGTGGGGAATGTCACACGCTAGGTTATTTAATTTTTTTTACCGGAAACGTTTCGGATATAAGCCATTTTTAATCCGTCAATATGTGTGCACAATCATGCAGATATATGAGGACTCAATAAAGCTGTTACCCCTACCCTGTCTCCCTACCCTTAATCAGATATGATATTCGGAAATCCTGAAGACACAGTTTTTCATTAAAAAACAACAAGAGCTTTGAAAATCACAAAAGATTGAGTCATGTTCCGATAGAGCGCTCATTTCTGAATCACCTAACTACAAATTAGGTGCAGAATCAACCCCTGAAGTTATGAAAACTGAATGCGGGACACCCCGTATATATATATATATATATATATATATATATATATATATATATATACATAGCAAAAATTACCCAAAATATATTTCTCACTTTTTCCTATTTCTTTAAATCGCAGGGGTCGATAAACACACGATTAGTGTTCTACAATTAGATGCAGGCATGAATGAAGCAAACAGGAATGAAATGGATGCTAATGAAATCAATTGATTTTTTTTTTATAAACAATCTAAATAACGCTAAATTAATTAAATTAAATTTACTGTCTATTTAATCAATGAGTGTTCTCGATTTCTATGCCAGGTGCGCCTTAGGGAAATGCATAGTAGAGTTGTTGGTAGGGGCACTACGAATATCAGGGGAGTTCTTATGTTAGCTTGCGTGTGTTGGGATAGGAAGGAAGGTACACTTAGGAACTATTTACTCCTCAGGGGGTTGCCCTAATACCAATAATAAACCAAAAGTCTAATTATGCTTTTTCATGAGCGTGGAAGCTTTATATATATATATATATATTACTTTTTTTGTGGGAGGAAAATCCTTCATGGACACCTGGCGAGGATAACCAGGTAGTGTCGGACTCCAACCGACTAAAAACCTCCCTCCCTTATTCTTCGGGACCATGATGGAAACCGCTTGCGCATTACTTCATCATGATAGCTGTCTAATTTGTTTGTTTATTTCCTTCTTTTTCGTCTCCACGATTGTCCTGATCACGCTGTAGGAATAGTTCCATGCTTCCTCTGAAGTTAAGTCCCTCATCATATTGTCCATATCGAAAGTCTTGTGGGTAACTTTAGTATAGTCGTGCCTGATACTTATCAACTTCGGGCATACAAAAAGCACATGCTCGACATCATCGACCTCTCCACAGTAGATGCATAATGTTCTTTTCCGACCATGTAAATACTTTCTAAAGCATTCATGGCCGGATAAAGCTTGAGTAAGGAAATAATCAATCTCTCCGGATGGCCTTTCGATCCAGTTTCTTATATCTGGTATTAACCTGTACGTCCATCTTCCTTTGGTCCCACTTGCCCATCTTTCTTGCCAGCTAGCAAGGAGATCGCCTCGTGCACATTGTCTTTGAGTCCCGCTATAAATTTTGGCCCGCTCCTTAATGAGTAGATCTGTAGGCGGAACACCCGTTACGACCACTGTCCTGTACGCGCTTGCTATTCTTAAGCTGGCCAGTCTCTGCAAGCTAGCCAGTTTTCTGCTTAGGCCTTTGCTTTCAATTACCTTTTGCCATACAGGTGCAGCATACAGTATCTGCGAGTGAATAACGCTTGATATTACCTTCCTTTTAGAAGGCCTAGGCCCACCAATATTTGGCATAATACAAGACAGTGCGGATATTGTCTTACCAACTTTCTGCGTCAGGTGTTTTACGTGCTCGGCGAATGCTAGTTTGGAGTCAAGCCATACTCCCAGGTATTTAATAGACTTGGCAGGTACTATCTCTACATTGTCGACGAGAAAGCTTATTATATATATATATATATATATATATATATATATATATATATATATATATATATATATATATATATATATATATATATCGAGGAATGTGTGGAAATACTCTGCGTTAATTCGAGGTTCCAAAGAATGGAGACCTATTATTTCATTATTCCACACAAAATCTGCGGCATACTCACTCCTAAATTTTTGGGGTAGGTGAGGATTAAAGGAGGTGGAGGTGGAACTGGAAGGGTGAGTGGAGGGGGTAGAATATAAAACATATACCTACTTTTAATGATTTTTATATAGGCATTATGAAAGAATGCCCTTTCATAATTTCATTTTTTTTTTTTTTTTTTTTTTTTTCGTTTTTCTCGGAAACGTCGTAAAAACGAGATATATGCCAAAGAACTTTTTTTCTTTCTTTTTTCACCCTGCATAGATTTCTGAATTTTGGCCGTTTTTTTTGTACACCCTGTATTTTTTGTTTATATTTTTTTAAACTTCATTCTTCTAGGTACCATTACCATTTAAATCCAGTTCAACCGTTGTTAGAAAGAGACCGGCGAGCTAGAAGGGATTTTTCTAAATGGGTGGTCAATATGGTGGAAGATGTAGGGGGAACTCGGGGCGGAACGGGATACGTAATGTTTATCGATATAAATAATGTTTATCGATTTTTTAAAAAATAGGGTAATCACACAAAACCCATAATAAAGGCGTCAAACATTTATTTATATTGTTACTAAACACATGTAAAGTGGTTAATAGTTAATTGTAAGTAAAAACCTTTTTTTTTTTACAATTTTCAAGAAAAGTCTACATATTTCCCGTTCTGCCACGCATAAGGGAAAGATTGGGATAGGGATTTTCATACACAAATTCATAAGTTAAAAAAAATTTAAAAATGATAATTTTTGTTGGATTTTGAAATAAACACAGAAAATACACTATATTACTTGTCGTCCTGGCAATATTTACAAACTAACATTTCCTCAACGTCTTCTCTGTCTACTCCAGCCCATGAGTTGTGAGCGGGAAACGGTTGTGAAATCGTGGTAAGTGGAAGGTGACCATTCGAAAGCTTATTAAATTCCCTACAAAAAAAGTTTAGATGTTTTCGATGGGGCGATGTCAGTCGGAGAAATAAGTGCCGAAAACTTCGATATTGTTAGCTTTGTTCTTTTCAACGGGGTTTTATCACTGTTTACCTAACGTTTTAATTGTTTATTGCATTTAATAGTAAAATTGGTATTTTAATAACATCCCATTTCTGCCTTTCCGTCTTACTAACGTACGTTCGAACCATCAGGAATGAAAACAAAATTACGATCTAAAATACGAGATGCTATCCCGTTCCGCCCCGAGAGTACGATTTGGCAGAAAACAGCGAACATCACTTCTCTCAAAACAGCCAGTCAGAACTAATCAAAATTCCTATCAGACCTTCTCTACCGTCTGTAGGCATAGTTAAATACTTATCCACTAAAGTGCCGCCCAGGAAAGTGCCTTATCCCTTTCTACCCGCTATCCCGTTCCGCCCCGAGTTCCCCTACTTCAGTTTCTATGACACATTTTATGGACTAATGAAGCTACAATTAGTAGGTTTGTATTTAAATAGTTATTTCGAGGCACATACTTATTAGCCAAATAAACCTAAATAAAGATATTCATTTACCACGGACGGAATTTTTAATTTTCACAAAAGTCACACTAGGGCTCACATTAATCCCAGGAGGACATCAGTATCCAATTTGTGGTAAAACTCTTGTTTTCGATTTATTAATATCCGAGTCACCGTATATCTATTAAAATATATATTTAATAAATAAAATGAATAAAGTATTTTTTCATTTCATTTCAAACCGATTTAAACGAAATTTGGTAGGTTGTTTTACTGTATAGGTTCGATATCTAGGATTATACCTTGACAGCCGACTGACATGGAACCCTCACACGAGACTGAAAAGACAAGAACTGAACAAAAGATACGGACTACTCAGACGGCTACTTGGACCCTCATCTAAATTATCAATACAGAACAAATTAACGATATACAAAACAATCATTCGACCAATATGGACATACGGACTTGAACTCTGGGGATCTGCAAAACCATCCAACATCAACAGAATACAGGCATTCCAGTCAAAAGTACTCCGTAAAATTGTAAATGCCCCTATCTACGTCTCAAACAAAACCCTTCACAATGACCTTAACATTCCATTTGTCCTTGACCTTGCTAAAACCCGTTTCCAAATGTTCCACTCCAAATTGTCCTACCATCCTAATCCTGAAGGTCTATCTTTATCGTCCCAATCCCAACCAGACAATCCTCCCAGGCGGCTCAAGAGACAGTGGCCACGAGACAATTTACTCACCTAACCGTATCATGATCATTGAAATAGATATTTTGACAGCCACGGAAGTGCCAACAATGGTTGGCTCCTTCCAAATTTGTATGGTTTTTATTTATTTATTTTTTTTTTTTTACTTTACCGTTTTGTTCAATTTATTACATTATGTATCTGTATCAACAAACTTGATAATTGTACATATAATAATTTGTACAGATTTCAAATAAAAAAGTTAATAAAAAATAAAAAAATAAAAAAATGTTTTACTGTATAATCGGGTATATATATATATATATATATATATATATATATATATATATATATATATATATGTATGTATATATATATATATATATATATATATATATATATATATATACATATATGCGCGCTAATGAGTGTTTATTTATGTTGAGTAGTACACAGTTTACATCATTGCCGTTTTGACATTTTGTAATTACTGTCAGGTTGCCGGTGCATATAGGATCTTCAAGAATTAATTAATGAATTACCTGTGTATATGTAAAAAGGAAAATATAATTGTATAATTATGTTAATAATTGGAATTCATTAAGCGCACCTAACATAGGTTAGTGGAGTTAAGGACCATTGATTGTTTTTTCATTTTTACCATTATTTTAAATCTTTTACACAACTATTTTATGTGTTTAATGTTAAATTTAGATAGTTTATAACTTTTAAATATTTACCATTAAACCTAAATCTATAACAATGGCTAATACACAATATTATTTACAATAGTACACTCACTTAAACACACAATACATTCAATAATTAATTTATTTTACTATACATACTTATTTATTAAATTAAAGGGTTAATGAGGGAGTATATATCGGGGTTTTTTTAAAAATGTTATCAATCTGTTTACAGATGGCTCATTTCTATTCAACAGGTTATTTAGGTTACCAGCCAGTTGGTGTCGCTGCCTGGCATCTTGGAGCGAGGTGCAGTTGAGGCATCGACTTTCAAAACAGAATGCACCCAAATCGTAAAACTTTTCGGGGGACACAAAAAAACGTCTAATCTAGGATAATTCGTTTAGGAAATTAATATTTACGAGCTCACATTAATCTTCATCCCTTAGTTATGAAAATTGAGAAGATATGGTCGACCGTTCAGAAGTAGGAAGCGTTGATCGTCGGGGTTTCGGTCAATGTTATCGGCAAATGTATTTTTATTACCGCCAACGTTTCGGCTTGATATACAAGCCTTCTCCATAGCCCTGAAGAAGGCTTTTATATCAAGCCGAAACGTTGGCGGTAATAAAAATACATTTTAACAATAAAGTGTGGCTTTATTAAATAAGAACATTGACCGAAACCCCGACGATCAACGCTTTCTCCTTAGTTTTGATAAGATTTAATTCCCCAAAAAAGAAAGTTTTTGCTGTGTGAAAAAAAATTTAGAAAAGAAATAATTTTGATGAGAAAACGGATTTAACCCATTTTGAAGGGATCGCTTCAGTTTAGTCAGGTGTTTGACTAATTCCCTATTGGGATATCACTACATCATCATGTCTTTTTGAGAGGCTCATTGTTCGCACGTTCGACCATACGGCACACTAGGGAGATAGTGTGGTCAGTACTATGCTCCGGCCGCCTGATTTTCCCCTAGGCTGCTTCGACTGCTAGAGTCATTAGCACCCAAGATACCCATTGCTAAATTATTAAAGGCTGGGTTGGCCTAGGGACGGTCAGGGAGACCGACTTCAACCCATGAACGTAGACACTAGAAGAAAAAATCGTTAGTGCTTGCTCGGGATTTGAACTACCACTGAGCTAACCTCGCCCCCATATATATATATATATATATATATATATATATATATATATATATATATATATATATATATATATATATATATAAATTTGAACAACTGTTGTTTTCGTGATCTAAGGGTTTTTAAACATGAAATATTCTAGTCGGCACTTCTGGTATGCGTCATGAAGTCAACCTCATAAGCGGGTTTCCTCCCTGTGGAGGGAGGGAAGAATCACGCTTAAACTACAAGGTTAACATTGTTCGTTATTGTGAATTTTAGCCATGACACTATGGATATTTGACAATCTGGGGCGTAAACGTTTCTAGTCACATCCGGATTGCGTCGGCAGTTTCAAAACTCATACTATAAAATTTTTAAAGTAATAAACCTATACATTTATTGACTTATAGGTAATATACACGTTATATAGTTATAGTCGATATATACACGTTATATAGTTATAGTCGATATATACACGTTATATAGTTACAGTCGATATATACACGTTATATAGTTATAGTTGATATATACACTTTATATAGTTTTGAACGTTTTTGAGATATTGTACGATATTCTATAAAGGTATATGCATTCTTCGCACTTTCTTCCCTACATATATGTGTGTGTAAGTCTGTGCGCGCGCGTGTGTGTGTGTGATTGTGTGTGTCAGAGTAGGGCATTATTCAATAAATATTTTATTCAATAATCATTTAAATAAATTTTTATTGAATAAGAATTTATTCATTGATTAGATTATTCAACAAATAATTTATTTTTTATTCAATAAATAAAAGGGTTGGCTCATTATTGAATATTTTTCAATTTATTCATCTATTCAGTTATTCATTGAATGATTTGTTATTATTTAATAAATAATTAATTATTTTTCATTCTTAATTCATTATTTTTATACATTTAAAATAATCTGGTACATGGAACAACAAACTCAGATTCTTTCAAAAATCAGCAAAAAATATCACTTAAATAAATAATTTTCATTAAAATCAAGAAAATTATTGAATAATGAATAAAAATAAAAAGTTACGTTATTCATTGAATCGCTGAATAATGATTGAAAAATTATTAATTATTCAGAATGAAATATCAAATGTATTAATTTTTCTGAATGATTATTGCCCAACACGCCTTACCCATACCCTAAAAGTTCGCCTTATAGAGGTGAAAAGCTGACACGGCTCAAAAAAAAAAAAAAAAAAAAAAAAAAAAAAAAGAAGTCCTAGAAGTCTCCTCCCAGGTAACCTATTTTTAGTACAACTTATTTACACAATTTTCCAATATTTTGGCCTGAATTCCACTTATTGAGGGATAATTTACCCGTAATGAATGACCCGGGACCACAGACTCTTTTAGACTTATTTAAAAAAATGAAACTATTTGAAGATCCGTTTAACGAGAGTCGACTGTATTAGTTTACTTAGCTAAGGAATGTATTAATATTAATTACAAAATAATTAATGTAAAAACGAAACAAGGACTCGTGATATGAATAAAAATGCATGTTTGCTTTAGGGCGTTAGATATGGATCTCGAGGAGTATAAGAATATAATGAAATGTAGATTATTAGGGAATGCATTGTTCTGGAGTAATTAGAGGTTCAGAGTGAGTCTCAAGTGTAAATAAATCTTTTCCATAATTTCGCATGGGAGGATCCCCGCACGCAAGCCCGACCAGGATCTCTCAGCGGCTCTTCACGTCCTCCTCATATGCAATAAGCCAGTTCCTACAAAAAAAAAACACATTTTCTATGGCTGTGCGAGCGGATTCTACGCACAGAATCTCAAATGGGAAAAGCATATATATATATATATATATATATATATATATATATATATATATATATATATATATATATATATATAAATCAGATGTCTATCTGCTTGTTCCTTATACAAATAAACGTGGCACACAGGTAGGTCTTGATCCAGGAAGTGTCATAGGCTAGGTAAAAGTCGTGTAGGACTCGCAGTTCGGAGGTCACTTGTTGAAAACTGTGAACCCGAACAGTTAGAGATTTTTTTTGTTGCACGCCGCAAAGTGAGGCCTAACGACATTTCGTATTTCTAAAAAAGAACGAAATCAACACCAGTACAGTAATCTAGATATTCATAGGGCATCTTCGAATTCCAAGATGCCGTTGAAACAAAACATTGTTTCTATTTATACGTTTCCTGTTTTATTGACTAATATATTTGACTACTATAAGCAATCACAAAAATAACGAGCAGTGGAAAACACTGTAGGAAACACAAAAAAAGATTCGTTCAAGTAAACGAAATTACCTATGTTTTAAGCACTTATTTCTCCAAATATGACCATCCCATCGCAAATGTCTTCAAACCATTTTTTGTAGAGAATTTAGTAACCTTTCGAATGGTAATCTTCTGCTTCCCAAGATTCTGAACCGTTTACGTGATATTAATGAAAATATACGAAGTTCCCAAAACTTTTCATGACTAAAAATGAAATATTTTATTTTAATCCTTTCTTTACTCCAAACGTAACCAAATTTTCAACATATTAGTTTTGTTAAAATTCAAACATGCAGAAAATGTTTCAACTGAATCCCATGATTCTAAGTACCAAAATCAAAGACAAAAAGAACAGTTCGAATAAGCGAAATCAATTACTTTAAAGTTTTAAGCACTTATTTCTCCGATCGACATCGCCTAATCAAAACATTCATCAGAACCTTTTTTGTAGAGCACTTAGTAAGCTTTCTAATGGTGTTCTTCCGTTTACCAAGATTCTCAACCTTTTTCGAGATATTAAGGAAAGTATACAAAGTTACCAATACGTTTTATGTCTGTTAATAAAATATTTTATTCTAACCCTTCCTTAACTCCAAACGTAACCAAAAGTTTAACATGTTAGTTTTGATGAAATTCAAACATGCGAAAAATGTTTCAACTGAATCCCATGATTCTAAGTACCCAAACCAAAAACGGTATTCAAAAACTATTTTTCCAATTTTCTCGAAAACGGTTAAAGCTATCGCCTTGAAAATGGTTTCATTCGTTTTCCTAGCCCAAGAAGCCTATAAAACGAGTACTTACAAGCTTATAAACTCAAAAACGTAAGCGTTACGATTTTTTTTTGCGCGAATTTCGCCCTAAACACTATCTTCCAGTGGGCGGATTCTACTGGTTAACGAACTTGACCTTTCAAATTGGACGACGGATTTTTGTACCAAATTTCATCACAATCGGACCATTAGGGAAGCCAGAAATGAGCGAACAGACAAATATATATATATATATATATATATATATATATATATATATACATACACATATATATATATATATATATATATATATATATATACATACACACATATATATATATATATATATATATATATATATATATATATATACAAATTTGAACCACCGTTATTTTCGGTTTCTAGGGGTTCTGAAACGCGAAATTTTCTAGTCGGCACTTCCGGATTGTTTCATTGTATCAACCCTATAAGCGGGGTTCCTCCCTATGGGGGAGGGAGGAACCGCGCTAAAAGGCTACAGCCTACAAATCTTAACCGATTTCAATGATTTTTTTTTTTTTTAAATGAAACCTAATAAAATTTAGAACAACTTTGTTTAGCCAGATTTTTGTTTTTTGTTTCCCCTGTTCATTACATTACGTGTAAATAATTCACGAATTTTTACAATTTAACATATAATAATATTTTATTTTTCATCTATCTTAATATCAGCACTGACATCGTTGAAATTAAACATACAAATCCTGATTAGACCTAAAAAAAAAATGAGACTGACACATCTTCAAAACGTAAATTTATCTCAATTCAACAATAAGATTAATTGACATAATATGATTTTTGAATGATTTGAAAATAGAGTTTGATTTTTTCCATGTCTAATCAGGATTTGAATGTTTAATTTCAACGATATCACTGCTGATATTAAGTTCGATGAAACATTCATTTTAAAAAAATTGCATTGAAATCGGTTAAGATTTAGAGGGTGTAGCCTTTTTTGAAACACCAAATGACGTTTGGGCTCACTGTTCGCTGGGTAACAGCTTGTTACGTATATACCACGCTTTCCCACCATTTTCGAGATTTCCAAGACAAAAATCCAAAACTGCTGACGTATGTTTATAAAATATAGTATTTTTCATGAGATGGTAGAACTTGTCAAGATTCGGTTATGGTATCTTAAAAAGTCCCACTCGCAGGAACTGCGTCATCATAGCGCGATTCCGTTCTTAACCCTAGTGTCATTTGGAATGATTGAAATAGAAACAGTTATTATTTTGGTTCGACCTTTCGTGAAATCCCTTTATGAACCGTTACTAAGGGCCAGCGTACCCTTTTACCTGGAATCCCACCCTACAGCTTGGTTGGCCAACCCCACTACTAGAAATAGTTCTTTCACAGTATCAAATATCAAAATGTTTCTAATTTTTTTGACTCCTTCTACTATAATACTAATTCTATAAATAAATGCATTTGAAAAAAAAAACAATTAAAAAGGGAGCTAAAAAAACTATGAAAAGCCGTTAAAAAGAACGAAACAAACACATTTGAAGTTTAAAGCACTTATTTTTTCGATTGACAATGCCTAATCAAAAATTTCTTCAGAATCTTTTTTGTAGAAAATTTAATCAACCTTTAAATGGCGACCTTCCGCTTACCAAGATTCTCAACCGTTTTCGAGATATTAAAGAAAACATGCGAAGTTCCCAAAATTTTTCATGTTTCTTAATAAAATATTTTTTTCTAATCCTTCCTTAACTCCAAATGTAACCAAAATTTAAAAATATATGTTTATATGAATTTAATACATGCAGAAAATGTTTCAACTGAATCCCATGATTCTAAGTACCCGAACCAAAAACTCTTTTCGACAACTTTGTTTCCAATTGTCTCGGAAACGGTTGAAGCTATCGCCTAAAAATGGGTTCATTCGTTTTTATAGACCAACAAACCTATAAAACAAGTACTTGCAAGCATATGAAATAAGCGAAACGATTTTTTTCGCCCGAATTTCGCTCCAAAAACCATGTTCCGGTGGACGGATTCTGCTGTTTAAAGAACTTGACCTTTCAAATTAGACGAAAGATTTTTGTACCAAATTTCATCAAAAACAGACCATTCGTCTGGGAAATAGAGAGCGAACAGACATATATATATATACACACAAATTTGAACCACCGTTATTTTTGTTCTCTAGGGGTTCTGAAACGTAACATTTTCTAGTCGGGAGTTCCGGATTGCGTCATGACGTCAGCCCTATAAGCGGTGTTCCTCCCTATGGAGGGGAGGAACCGCGCTAAAAACTACATTTTTTATAAGAAAATGAGTTTTATTATTTGCCGAAGTTTGCCTTCCTTCCATTATCACCTCACTTTTATCGCACCTCTCTCCAGGCCCGTGTCCTTTACCAAAGACACGGGTTGTTTTGGGAAAGTCAAAACACCCGCTCTTATTGTCAAACTTACCACGATCCGAAACATACAGAAATGATTACACATCCGTGAGGCACATTCTAGACGAAGTTGTTCAAAATTTTATTCTATTTCATTTACAAGATACTGCCATCCTATCAATCTCTCCTGAACCTTCAGTTGCATCCCAACACCTGCAGGAACATCTCACTGCAATAGAACATTGGAGCGAAAAGTGGAGAATAAAAGTTAACCCAGAGAAATGCAAACAGGTTACATTCACTCTCAATCGGAGATCATGTCCTTCTGTCTACCTCAAAAACACTCCACTTCCAGTATCTAACGAGGTTCGATATCTAGGATTATACCTTGACAGCCGACTGACACGGAACCCTCACACGAGACTGAAAAGACAAGAACTGAACAAAAGATACGGACTACTTAGACGACTTCTTGGACCCTCGTCCAAGTTAACGACACAGAACAAACTTACGATATACAAAACCATCATTCGACCCATATGGACAACTCTGGGGTACTGCAAAAACATCAAACATCAACAGAATACAGGCATTCCAGTCAAAAGTCCTCCGTAAAATTGTAAATACCCCTTTCTACGTATCCAACAAAACCTTACACAACGACCTTAACATTCCATTTGTCCTTGATCTTGCAAAAACCCGATTCCAAATGTTCCACTCCAAATTGTCCTACCATCCTAATCCTGAAGGTTTATCCTTATCTTCCCAATCCCATCCAGACAATCCTCCCAGGCGGCTTAAAAGACAGTGGCCCCGAGATAAACTGACATAGCCGATCCTATTTTGATCATTAAAACGTTTGTTTACCCACCTCAGGAAGTACCAACAATGGTTGGCTTCTTCCAAATTCTTCATTATTTTTATTTTGTTTTAATTTTACCGTTTTAATCAACTTTTATATATTATCTGTGTCAACAAACTTGACGATTGTACTATTGATTTATGTACAGATTTCAAATAAACAAATTTAAAAAAAATAAAAAATTTCATTTACAAAAAAATGTAAAGAAATCTGTTAAGATTTAGAGGCGTTAGTCTATTTTGAAATAGGATAGGTCGTTTGGCCCCACTCTGCGCCGCACGAGGAAGAAACTCCAAAATGCAACGTTCATTTCTGAAATTAATTTTCACGGCTTTTTATCATTGATTAGTCAAAGAATGGAACCCTATTCGCTTGTTCCTAACAAAAAAATGTTTAAAGCTGAAATTGTCGTTTTTCTTCAGTAAGCGCAGAAGCCTTAGAATTAGTGATTTAATAAACTCATCTTATTCCAACAGATCCCGACACCCTCCTGGCGACGTATGCAGATGATACAGCCATCCTTTCACCCCACATAAATCCAGACACAGCTTCCCACAACCTACAGACCCACTTAACCGAAATTGAACAGTGGTGCAAAAAGTGGCGCATCAAGATAAACGTCGAAAAATGTCACCAAATAACCTTCACCCTTCGACGTAAAACCTACTGCCTCCTTTAACGACAATCTTTTACCCATAACCAACGCCATCCGATACCTTGGGTTTTATCTTGACTCACGATTAACTTGGAACGCACACATTAAACATAAACGACAAGAACTCAATCGACGATTCGGAAAACTATACAGACTACTAAATCGAACATCACACTTAACCGTACATAACAAACTAACTATCAACAACTCACTAATAAAACCTATATGGACTTACGGAGTAGAACTCTGGGGGACAGCCAAGCATTCCAACATCCACCGAATCCAAACATTCCAATCCAAAATCCTACGTACCATAGTTAATGCTCCTTATTATGTTTCGAATCGCACCCTCCATAATGACCTAAATATTCCTTTTGTCCAAGATATAATCCCTATCCGCTTCTCATCTTTCCATAGTAAATTGATCAATCATCCTAATCCTATAGCACAATCCTCATCCAGCACCAATCATCCTTCCTCTCCACCCAGACGTCTTCATAGGAAGTGGCCCCGGGATCTACTAAGGCAGTGAAGTGTCGTGGAGTGATCAAAAATCAGTGTGATTGTAATAATGATAAGTGAGAGTGATATCGATGGATATTTTCTCTCCTCATGACATCACAGGCCACGCCTCATTCGCCTCCAATCCCCCCTGCTAGTCGCAAGGTGTGGTTGGATGGCGCAAGGTTAACTCCAGGTCATCTTAGAATCCTTCCTAACAAGGAAGGTATTCGGTTGACAACTGGTGGCACCTGAGGCTTGGTCAAGCTACCTATACCTAATGTCAAATTACACAATACATATATTGTAGATTGTAATATTTCTGTAAATAAAATATATATATAAAAAAATATTAAAAAAAAATAAACTCATGTATTATCATTATTATATTTTGTTACTCTTTCGCCTTTATTAAAATATTTTTATTTTTTTTTTATTTTTATAATAAAATGCCTCAATTCATGTTTATAAATAAATTTATTTATTAGGGCGATTGCGAAATGCACTTTTTCATTAATAATCGAATAAGGGGTCTCCCGTGGTCTAGTGGCTAGCGCGCTAGATTCATAAGCGGGAGATGGTGGGTTCGATCCCCACCGGCGACAGGAATTTTCTCATCTCAGGGCTCGCTGATGAAATTCCTGGCTGCACCCTGGAGGCCGGCGCTAATGGCCAAGATTTGTCGATGCGCCGTAAAAAAAAATAAAAAAAAAATAATCGAATAATATCAATTGCAAGTCGCAAAATTCAGTTATAGATTATAGGGCGATTTCCAAAAGGCTTAATAAAATATTTAAAACAATGATAATAGATAAATGTTGATTAGGTTTTGTCGTCCAGCTACCAAATGTAATATCGTGGAGGGGATGGGAAAGGCACTCGAAACAAAAACAACAACGAAATAAATCTTGCTGAATTTGAACCAGATATTTTCGGGTCCTCCAAATACTTAGTACAGAGATGAGCTGTTTGACATATGTTTTACAATGTACTTTTTTTATTCTAAATCGAATGTTGCCGAATAATTCAATGGGATCAGCTGTTCGAAAGATTTTGATTTTTTCCAGTTTTTAGCCATTTGGCCCCACACAGTGCCTTGACACTAGGGATAAGAACATTATGGAAACACGCTAAGATCCCACCGATCCAACGAGTCGGCCGTTTTTATGTTTATTCATACGCGAGGAATCGGCTGGTGGCACTTTAATGGTAACATCTTGACTGGAATTCGAGAAAACATGAAAAAAATCTAATTTGGGTGCACAAAACCGACAGAATGCCACATTCATTTTAATTACAGATATATCGATATCCTCATTATGCACTTGAATAGGCACTTGAAAGCGTCTGTAATAATATACCGACAATAAACAGTCGTCGTTAGACTTTGACGGCCCAAAAATGGGTAATACTTTTTACTCCCCCCCCCCCCCAAAAAAAAAAGTGTAAGGGACATTTTCATCCTTGAGATAGGACGAAAATGATACAGGATGTATGCAGATCGTGTAAGTGAGGCTTAGTTTTTCATAGCCGCAATTCGTTACATAAAAAGTTGTGGAGCATAACGAGGTGTCTCCTGTTGTTGTTGTTTTCTGTTTTTTCTTTTTTGCTTTTGATTGGGTCAAATTAAAGCCTGGTTCTTAGCTACTGAACCCGTCATATTAGGAGTGGTAATAAGACTGAACCATCTTACAGATTAACTAGAGTCATTACTATTGGAACATGGTACCATTACGCCAAAGGAGGCAACCTGCTTCACTTCTTATCACCTGCCAGCTAGGAGGACCTGTTCCAATCTCGTTTCATTTATTAATAACATCAAGGCGGTTCCATCTAGCCTTTTGGCTACAGCAAATACAAGGGTCGTTACAAGACGGACGTTTATTTTTAAGAGTCAAATTTAGACGTCATCTCTTCCTCAAGAGCCACGTGGTTGTTGGAATTTGAGACGTTAAGAGCTTAAATTTACCGCTGAAATTTGGAAGGAAATAAGACATCTCGGCATGTAATGTTTTACGTTCGGTAATAATGTGATTAATGTAGAATTATAATAAATTGATAATAATATACAGGGTGTCACAGTTTTAAACCAACAGACTTCTTATATAGACGGGGAATCGAAAAACGAAGTCAAAATTGTCCTGTGGCGATTTTCTCGTTTTCGCAAAAAAACGTGTTTTTTTTTGTTGAGAAATCCCGATTTATCGCTTAAACGAAGCGTCGTAGGAAAGAACACCATACTTGTTGTAGCTTATTAAATTATCTTTAAGATGAGACCAAGTTAGCTCTTATATCTTAGCGTCTTTTTTTTTTTTTTTTTTTTTTTTTTTTTTTTTTTTTTTTTTTTTTTTTTTTTTTTTTTTTTACGGCGCGTCTACTTCTAGGTCATTAGCGCCGACATCCAGGGTGCAGCGAGGAATTTTCCCAGCGAGCCTTGAGATGAGAAAATTCCTGCCGGAGGTGGGAATCGAACCCACCATCTCCCGCTTATGAATCCAGCGCGCTAGCCACTAGACTACGGGAGACCCCTTTGCTTAGCGTCTTAGCTTGAATATTTTGAGATAATCGAGTTTGAATGGGGTCCATCCCCATCGGATGGACATTTTGTTCCATAGAGAGTTAGCCATTTTTTGATCCGACGAACCATCTGCGCGTTGAACGCAAAAATTGGGGGAAAAAAATCTCGGTTCACTTTTATTTTATTTATTTATTTTTTTTTAACAAATTCTCACTTATTCGTTAACGGAAGGATTTTGTAAAAAAAAAGAAAAAAAAAAAAAAAAAAAAATCTACCTGATATTTTAAATTGAAAAGAAATAAATAAAAGAATAAAAAAAAATCAGATCCATTCAACAAATGGAACTTCTGTGTTTTGCGGCTATACCAGTGTTTGAGACATTTGTGTTTTGCTAGGAAAGGATGTTATGATCAAGTCAAAAAATATTGATAACACAACCCTTAGATGATAAAATCTCTTGACCCAGAATGGATGTGAAGAGGTGCCACTGGATATACCAGTATTAGAAACATTGGTTTCATGCTACGTAAGGATGATATGATACATCCGAAGAATATAGATAAGAGAGTCCTTAGATGATAAGATCTCTAGTCTGGGGACTAGATGGAAGAGTTGCCGACTCATCTCCATTCAACAGAAGGAACTTCTGTGTTTGCCGGATGCTTTATCGTAGAGCTCAAAAACATGGTAAAGGAAGGCAAGTATCCACTAGATATACCAGTATTAGAAACATTGGTTTCATGATACGTAAGGATGATATGATACATCCGAAGAACATAGATAAGAGAGTCCTTACACGATCTCTAGTCCCAGACAAGATGGAAGTGGTTCCGACTCAGTTCCATTCAAGGGAACTTTTGCGTTTGCCGGATGCTTTATCTTGTTACTCAAAAACATGGTTGAGGAATACGTGAATCCACTAGATATGACAGTATTAGATACATATGTTTCATGCTAGGAAAGGATGATATCATTGAGCCGAAGAAGATAGATAAGAGACTCCTTAGACGATAAGATCTCCAGTCTTTGGACTAGATGGAAGAGGTGCCGACTCAGCTCCATTCAACAAAGGGAACATCTCCCGACAAAGCTGAAGGGATGGAGATTAATCAATTACTTCTCATTAGATTCTTCTTAGTCTAACCGTTGTCAATAGATCCTTCACCTCTCCATCCATTCACCTTTAGCGGCCTGTGCCTTTTGTTTACATGGCGGATCCTGTGCTCTTTGTACTCACAACCCGACCTCCATTCACATCATTACTCCTAGTAGCTCGCACTCTAGGGCATGGCTACGATTGTTTTCATCAATAGAGCCGAAATAACTCGTCTTTCATCGGCGCCCTTTCATATTTACCGAACCTTTTGTAGCAAACAAATAAACATATTCACTTCCTTGCTGATTATTGTACAAGTATTATTACTGGTAGAAGGTCAAATAAGTTGTCCACGAGTGGAGCATGTATTACATTTTTTTCCAATTTTAGTACACCGTTTATTAAAATACAAATAATAAAGTATCAGGTCATCACATAAGTAATGTTGCTTTATGCCGGTGGACTGTAGACTTGGTCGATTCAAGTTTTCCTCCTTGCTCTTCGACTGTTACAACAGGACTTTCTTCTACAATAGCACTGTTCTGCACGAAAATCCTCCTTCAAACCAAAACATGCTTTCTTACAGTTTTCAAATGTGCTGAACACGAATTTGAAGTCAGATTCTGTCTATCACGCACAGTTTCTTGAGAAATTCTAGTTTTTTATCCAAAAATGTGAGTTTTTTGTAAATTTGACGATTTTTTTTGGCATCAAAATATAGTGAAAAAAATTCAAAAGCCCGATGATTTTGAGCGCAATGAAGTATATTTGAACGAAAAAAAATTTGATGGGAATATTACAAGTGGTTGAAGAAATATGGCTAAAAGTGGTTTTTTTTCAGTTTTTGATCTTGAGGCAGGGATTCGGTTGATTATATATTTGGTTGAAGCAAAGTTAAATACTACTGAGAAAAAGGCTTGGATTGCTTTTCGAGAGGTATGTGCTAAGTTTTTGGGAAACGAAAAATCTAGAGACTACCGAAAAATAGGCCAAGAACTGCTTACTTCATATAAAACATTGGGATGCAATATGTCCTTAAAAATACATTTCCTGCATAGTCGCCTAGACTTTTTCGCCCCAAATTTGGGTGCAGTTTCGGACGAACATGGAGAACGATTCCACCAAGACATATCCAGAATGGAAAAAAGATATACTGGCAAATGGAATGAGAAGATGCTGGCGGATTACAGCTGGACACTGCAGCGGGAGACAGAGGAGGAAGAGTACAAAAGAAAAAAAAATACTCATTGACGATGTGTGTATATTTTTTGAGTTGTGTCATATCTAGTATTATACCTGATAGTATGCAGGATTCAATTAATTATATTTTACCGCTGAAAAAGAAAAAAAATCTGTTATAATAAAGACAATAATTTTCAAATACAATTTTTCATTTTTTCCAAGTTTCTCCTCTTTTCTCTCAAAATCAGAGGGTGATAGAATTTTTCTGAGTTCAGATTCGGACTCAGCACACCTGAAAACATGAGAAACAGGCAAAATTGTTCAAGGGAGGGGAGAAAAGTTTTTTTTTTTGCAGAACAGTGTAGCCTGCCGGAGTTCGTCATTAAGCTCTGTTGGTCGACCTCTACGAGGCTCGTCTTCTAGCTTGCGCTTTCCCGCTCGAAATCGTTCAAGCCACCGCTGCATTTTTCACTCACTAATGGCATTTTTTCCGTGTACTTCTAAAAATTTTCGATAAATTGATGCAGAATTTTCACCTCTATAGAACTAACAAAGCATAACATGGAGTAAGTGATGTCTCGGCCATGTACCAGACCTGCTTTAGAAAAGACAAATCAAACATAGACCAGATTTACACCCTACGAATACTAGTGGAGAAAGGAGTGGAATACAGGCTGCCAACACACCACCTCTTTGTAGATTTTAAGAATGCCTATGACAGCATTAAAAGGCCCCAGCTTTTTCAAGCGCTAATAGAACTGGGCATACCGCAAAAGTTAACCTGGTTAGCAAGAATGACCATGTACGAGGCCCACAATCTTGTCAGAGTTATGGGAGGCAGCTCTAGAGAATTTCGCTCGGACAGGGGTCTCCGGCAGGGTGATGGTCCTGCCTGTTTGCTGTTTATATTAGCGCTGGAAAAGGTGGTTAGGTATGCAGGCATACAGAGAACCGCCACTATAGTGAACCGAGGAATACAGCTTCTAGCGTTTGCGGATCACATAGACATAGTGGCTAGATCCAGGAATGCTATGAAGGAAGCATTTATTGCTTTGCAGGGTGCAGCATAATACCTGGGACTGGAGGTCAATGAAAGCAAGACCAAGTACATGGAGGTGGCCGGAGAAGGTCGCCGAGAAGAAGGTGCATCCATAACCATAGGATCATTCACCTTTGAATGTGTCCAGGAGTTCACTTACCTGGGAACATTAGTGGCGTCGAACAACAACATGGCCTGTGAGATAAGCCGGAGAATTCATGCTGCAAACAGGTGCTACTTCGGACTCACGAAGCTTATAAGAAGCCAGCTACTAACCAGAACCTCCAAAGTCAGACTCTACAAAACACTGATCCGCCCAGTTCTGACCTACGCCTCTGAAGCCTGGACCATGAGCAAATCCGACGAAAGGAATTTGCTAATATTCGAAAGAAAAATCTTACGCCGGATTTATGGACCACTTAGGGAAGGGGAAGTCTGGAGGCGGCGTAAGAATCAGGAGTTATACGACCTATTCGGAGATTCGGACGTAGTTCGGTATATTAAAATTGGGAGACTTCGCAGGGCTGGACATGTTGCTCGGATGACAGAAGAAGGGATTCCCAGGAAAGCTCTGGAAGGCCACTAGGACCGCACCAGATGAAGAGGAAGACCAAGGCTTAGATGGGCTGATGCAGTAGCTGCTGACTCGAGGAGTCTTCTTAATACCCCTAACTGGAAGGCGGCGGCACGTGATCGAGCTAGTTGGCGGAAGCTCTTGGAGGAGGCCAAGACCCAACTCGGGTTGTAGTGCCATTAAAGTAAGTATGTAAGTGATGTCTTGGCAGATCCATTTCAAATGAAATTTCAGCACAGAATAAATAAGTTTCACCTACCAAAACATGATAAATAGAAGTCGAAAAAAAGTAAACAAAATAAATTGAAAGGGAGGGAACATAAAGAGACAGAATATTAAAAACTGGCATTACTTAAGGGATGACCTAATACATTGGTTATCTATGATAATAGAGGAGGTTATTTACGAATTAAGTGTAAATTATTATGATTTATTTAAATCATAATAATGTATAGTTCAATTAATAAAAAATCTTCGTAAAATTAAATAAATATTTAAAAAGATTAACAATAAAATAAAATAATACAAAACATAGTTATTTACATTAATGTAACAAGGACTTTAAGAAAGCACCAATCATTATTCACACTTCTTAGATAATAGCTCTTGTTGTCCTTAAATTAGATAATTGATCACGAGGCCATGATCTCTTTAGCCTCCTAGGCGGGTTTTAGCGGGTGGGATTGGGAGCTCTGTACTTGGGATGGGCAGGCAGTTCAGAGTAAAAGGTTAGGAATCGGGATTTTGCCAGTCCATGGATGAAAGGTATGTTGAGGTTACGTTGAAGGGTTTTATTTTAAATGTTCTCGCCTGTCGCTAATGAACGGTCCATATTTCCAAACAGCACCACTAGATTCCATCATTGGGTCGAGAGCATAAGCCTGTTTCCTCCCACACAATTTGATAAAACCCGCCAAAAGGTTGGAATATACCTGGGGAGTTCGAAACTGAAAGGCGCATACTGAAAGATTTTATTTTCTATTGTCATCGTTTAAAGGTGAGAATCGGTCACACCGTCTCTAGGCATCAAGATCTCTAGGCCTCAATGGGTACGTTAAATAGAAAGCCTTAAGAATAAGAGAACCTTCTGGCCGATCTTTATGGGTCTATTTTTATTCATTTTATTTGGCAATGTGACGTAGAAATTCAGGAGAAAGTTAAGCCGTGAAATATCCAAAGGAATCCAGCCCATTCGATTTAAGTCCGCCAAACGACTTTCAAACTATTGTGTGGCCGGAGCCCTTCAGGTTCCCCGGCTGCAGGCGTAGTGGCCTGTATGAGAAGCCTTACTAATTGACGCTTGGTGAAAGCTAGAGAAATAGGTAACCCATAAGTATATAGGGATGCGCCCGCAAGCGACATCCAAGAGAGGCGAATCCGCTTGCGGGGGCATCCGCATCATTGTGCCGGTTGGAGGCCAAACTACTGTAGCAATTAGCACATTGTTATTTTGTAAAATTTTCTTATTTAATGTAAATATATGATGAATATTAATATTTGTTTGACATATAAAGACAGGTACAGTTGATAAAATGAAAATTTCGAAATCGCTCTGACTAAAGCAATTATCATTGTAGATTGGGCAAGCTATTTACTACCGCTTGGAGCTCCGTTAGGCCGTGCACAATCACGGCCAATGATTTGTAGGCGCTCAATCTTTAATCTACCAAAACTGAATATTTAACAGTGTGTTACATAAGAAGCAATTAGTTGATAATATTAAAAGTGTTCCGAATGCAGATTCTTCTACTGCTTGTACAAACAAGTGCTCCACGGTCAGAGCGCATAAATCAAGAGGCCCGGAATACTGGTGGACATTATCAGATGATCTAACATTTTCCCATTTCACTATGCAAATTTCCTTCATCAGCATTCTTAGGAATTATCTGTCACCCCGTTTCCCGCTTTTTAATACAAGCTGCATCATCGATGTCTAAATTATTATCTTTACTTTGAAACAATAATTCCTTGGACGCGGCCTTAGTGCGAGCTCGAGATGCTGACATGTCACAACGGAGGATGATCTCGTGTATAAGTTATGAATCCTGAACAAAGACACCGACTGCATTGAGTGCAAATCTTCGACCCCACCTGTCTTACATATTCCTTCTGACAGTGTAATTTACATTTTAATAAGAGATCCTTTATATCATGTCTCTCCGCTCCTGTCAACTACTTCACAGCTGCATAACGTCACTAAAGTTGCTTTTGAAATTGCGAAGAAACGAAAGTAGAGATGCATATCACAAGAAACTAAGTTATGTTGACTGTTCTTATTATCGTCTTTCCCTAACATCCGTAACCGATCCCTCCGATTAAGATGTCAACAACAAAAAATTTAAATTGCAGTGCCTTTCCTCCATCTGTGGAGGCTGACGGAATAATGTGAGAGGCGTGTCTCAATCCAACATAAGTATATATTGTACATTATTTTGCTTAAGGTTTCTGCGCTTGGGAAATTTTTGTTAACAACGAATATTTGTTGCCACACCAGTAAAAATTATAGACAGCACATAGTCTAAAACTTCCACCAACCCCGCTAAGTCAATACTAAAAGATTTAATATGGTGGGAAGATATACCAGCTGATTATAAATCGATTCTTTAATGAAATTATGTTCATTTCCAGAAGACGTATAGTGGCTAACTTTAAAATCGATAGGCGCCAACACTTTGTAAATTTTATCTTATTTTCAATATTTTATTTTTAATAAATAAATAAGAAAAAATTAACAATGTGATGTCACCAAGGGTTGGTGGAAGGTTGAACCCTCACGGGCTGTCTATAATGCTTACTGATGTGACCCAGAAATATTTTTAGTTATAAGCTCCTGAAGACGCACCACGATGGCATGTAACATGTAGAGCAGTGAATAGCGGATCTGGAGAAGAAATAACCGTGTTTTTATTATTGACCTTTCGCAACACATTCTTAATTAGGAAATTTATAGTTAACTTAGTATATGGCGCCACCGAAATGTGCCTTTCTATTTTGGCGATTGTCGGTACTATTTGGTTTCAATAAGTGTCGAGTCAATGGAAATATTTCGACACAGGTAATCGTATTGCTACGAGGGACGTTCTTGTCTTGTTTCGGTCTGTCTCTCCTTAACGGCGTGTAGGGCAACACATCCGTACGGGTTGAATATTTTCGCATCCTCTCTGATTGGCCTTCTTTGTTTATCTTCATTACATAAGACTCTGGTTTGGTGTCCATTTGTCCGTTATGCCTTCCAAACATTGAAGTTATGCTTTAAAAGTGGAGCGAAATGCACTGGCATTCCAACATCATGCCATCCTAGCTATTCTGAGGCCTAGTTTGGGACAAATCTATATCCAAGGACGTTCCAAAATCATACCATCCAAGCTATGCTGAAGCCTAGTTTAGGAAAAATATATATCCAAGGACGTTCCAACATCATGCCATCCAAGGTATGCTGAGGCCTAGTTTAGGAAAAATCTATATCCAAGGACGTTCCAACATCATGCCATCCAAGCTACGCTGAGGCCTAGTTTAGGAAAAATTTATGTCCAAGGACGTTCCAACATCCTGCCATCCAAGGTATGCTGAGGCCTAGTTTAGGAAAAATCTATATCCAAGGACGTTCCAACATCGTGCCATCCAAGGTATGCTGAAGCCTAGTTTAGGAAAAAACTATATCCAAGGATGTTCCAACATCATGCCATCCAAGCTATGCTGAGGCCTAGTTTAGGAAAGATCTATATCCAAGGACGTTCCAACATCATGCCATCCAAGGTATGCTGAGGCCTAGTTTAGGAAAAATCTATATCCAAGAACGTTCCAACATCGTGCCATCCTAGGTATGCTGAGGCCTAGTTTAGGAAAAATCTATATCCATGGACGTTCCAACATCATGCCATCCAAGCTATGCTGAGGCCTAGTTTAGGAAAAATCTATATCCAAGGAAGTTCCAACATCATGCCACCCAAGCTCTGCTAATACCAACTTGAGGAGCAGATCTATATATCTTGATATTCCAATACTATACCTTCCAAGCAAAGCTAATATCTACTTTAGGAGACCTATATCTCTTGACATTCCAATACCATGCCTTCCAAGCTATACGGAGCCCACTTTATCCACTCCAACATCACACCATCCTAGCAATGAAGTCATGTAATGAAGTAGACCTTAATATCCAAACTGTGCTGAGGCCTAGTTTAGGACAAATGTATATCCAAGGACGTTCCAACACCATGCCATCCAAGCTATACTAATGCCTACTTTAAAAGGAGACCTATGTCTCTTGTCATTCCAAAATCATGTCTTCCAAGCTATGTAAACAGTAGATTTACCAGACCTGATACTGGTATAAATGTCCATAACAAAATACATATTTATTAATAATATATATAAAGTAACATTAGGTTCATTAAATCTATTCTCTACTGATAGCTACAAAAGTCATAACATCATTTAGGAAAGCAAATGTTATATGTAGTCGTAATTTTGAATTGAAATTGCACGACCAGCCATAATGACTGGTCTGGTAAATCTAGTGCTAAGACCACTTTAGGAGCTACTCTATATCCACTGACACCCTTATATCGCCCCATCCAAGCTATTCTGAGGCCTGCTTTACTGGTCTATCTATTTCCACTGATATATTGAGAAATAATTTAGGTGCAGGCCTATACCCACTGACATTCCGACATCACACCTTACGAGCTATGAAGTCATGCTTTAAAAGTAAACTTAAATACACTGACATTTCAACTTAATGCCCTCCAAGCTGTGCTGAAGTCTAGTTTAGGTCATATCTATATTCAAATTCCCCCAAGAGAGTATTATCGGTCCCCTCCTTTTCCTTCTTTACACTGCGGATATTCCCACACACCCCCAAACCCTACTAACCAAATATGCAGATGACACAGCAATCCTGTCAACTTCCCCTGACCCTTCAGTAGCATCCCAAAACCTGCAGGAACATCTTTCCGCCATACGACATTGGAGTGAAAGGTGGAGAATAAAAATCAACGCAGAAAAATGCAAACAAGTGACATTCACTCTCAACCGGAGATCATGCTCTCCTGTTTACCTCAAAAAAAAAACTCCTCTCCCGGAATCAAACGAGGTTCGATATCTAGGATTATACCTTGACAGCCGACTGACATGGAACCCTCACACGAGACTGAAAAGACAGGAACTGAACAAAAGATACGGACTACTTAGACGACTCCTGGGACCCTCATCTAAATTATCGATACAGGTCAAACTAACGATATACAAAACCATCATTCCACCAATATGGACATACGGACTTGAACTCTGGGGATCTGCAAAACCATCTAACATCAAGAGAATACAGGCATTCCAGTCCAAAGTTCTTTGTAAAATTGTAAATGCCCCTTTCTATGTCTCTAACAAAACCCTTCACAATGATCATATAGGGCTCATTATAATATTTACTTGCACAGCTCTGGAAGTGCCAACAATGGTTGGCTTCTTTCAAATTGTTTATTTATTTTATTTTACTTTTCTCGTTATTGCCAATTTGTTTGTAGCATATCTGTATCATCAGACTTGATAATTGTACCTTTAAATTTGTACAGATTTCAAATAAATAAGAAAATAAAAATAAAATAGAAAAAAAAAATATTCAAAGACGTTCCAACACCATGCAATCCAAGCTATTCTAATACATACTTTTGGGGCAGACCTATATCTCTGGACATTCTAATATCGTTTTTTCCAAGCTAGACTGAGACTTCTTTAGGAGCTAGTCTATATCCACTGACACCCCAACATCTCGCCTTCCAAGCAATGCTGAAGACTGCTTTACGAACCGACCTATTTGCAATGCGATACAAACGCCATACCTTCCGAGCAATGCTGAGATACATACTTTAAAGCTATGTTGAAATCCTATCATCATAAGCTCCAAGCTTTGTTTAGGCCCTATATCCAAGGATATTACAACCGCACACCTTCTGAACTTGAGCCTCCTTTGGACGAAGACTTGAGAAGTTCTGTGCCTCCCACGGTGGGTGGTAGGGTGTTGGACAGGACTGGTCGATAGTTCCCACGAAGCTGCCTGCTCCCCGTGCCTAGCTCTGCTTGCCAAACTACTCTATTTGCCCATTAAAACAAACACCTTTGCACGCCATCTCCTCGTCATCCACAGCAACTCTCTTCAAAACTCCCTTCACTCCCCTCGATGCGTATCAAATGTCTGAGGCAATGCAAACTGTCATTTTCCTATTAATGTTGCTGGGATATTTGTTAGGGATTTTGGGGGGGGGGGGGGGGGGAATTATGGAAAAAAAAACATCTGACTGCGTCATCATAGCGTATTTTTATTCTCTAAGGTTCTGTTAATTTTGTAAGCAATTCTAAAAAATGGCAGCAAGTCAAATGTTAAAATAAAACACTTTTACATACTTGTAATGTTTATTACAACTGTCTTAAGGGGCACTAAGACGGCAAACGAACAGCCCAATTACTGGACGGCGAAGGGCCATGTCCAAACTGAGATCATCTTATTTAATTACGCGTGAATAATTCACGAACATTTATAATTGAGCATAAAATAATATTTTATTTTTTATCTAACTATATGGGCGATTCTACAGAAAAGTAGCACTTTTGGTGAAAACTTTTTTCTTTTTTTTTTTCATTTTCTTCTTTTTTTATTTTTACCTTTATAATAAAGCATGTCTATCTTAATATTATCAAGGCATTGGTCAATTAGTTTTCATGGCCTAAGTGGCCAAAAAGAAACCATTTTGTTTCTGGGTTGCAGGGAAGTGAGAATAAGAGCAAAAAAACAATATTTTTTAGCAGTATATGTTTCTAACGGCCATTCCGAAGATACAGCATGGTATATTAAACTGGGGAAATGGCAAAAGCCGTGACAAAAACACTTCTTGGGAAAATATAATTAAACAATATTTTTCTTACTGACAGGGAAGTGAAAAAAAAATTTAATCCTCACTTCCCTGTTGAGAAAACGTGAAAAAAAAGCACATTTGTGTCAATTATTTTTATTTAATGAATTAACAGAACAAAAGCTAATACTACTAGGCCAAAGGTTTTATTATATATTGCCAATCTAAGTCTTGTTTTTGAAGATCAATTTCGTCGTGTGCCTCAGTGTTGTAATATAATTGACAGGGGAGTGAGAAACAGGGCAGGGATAATTTTGAGGTTTGGATCACCTGTAGCACACCCTGTTTACAATGAAAAAGTTTTAATGGCATCTAAATAAAGTGTTTTGGGGTACTTATCCAACAATGTTATCAAATCACAAGAATAAAAATCAACTGATTTTTTATGAAGAGCAGGGGAGTGATAAACAATTTTTACAACTCGTCATTTTACTTGAAAAAAACTTTCAAAGCAGATCCTCTCTTTCCAGAAATCAAAATAAAGCTGAAATCATTTGTTTTTGTGTACATTGAGATTCTAAATTAGCTTACTGAAAAATAAAAAAGCGTAAACGTGGCTTCACAAATGTTTTCATTGTGACAGGGGAGTGATAATATTTTGTGTGACAGACATTAGTGAAGCTTTTGTCATCCATTAGGATAATATTTTTTAGTTTTTTCTATTCCAGCTACATTCGTGAGGGCATAATGAAAAACGACGAGGGACGTTCTTGTCTTGTTTCGGTCTGTCTCTCCTTAACGGCGTGTAGGGCAACACCTCCGTACGGGTTGAATATTTTCGCATCCTCTCTGATTGGCCTTCTTTGTCATCCATTAGGATAATATTTTTTAGTTTTTTCTCTTCCAGCTACATTTGTGAGGGCATAATGAGAAAAAAATACTCTAACAAAAAACTTCCTGCAAGTTAATGTTGGCCTAAAAAAATGAACGAAAGTTACAAACCCGAGTAGTGTACAGGCCTGGGGAGTGAGAATTAGGGCTTTGCAAAGCTCCAGCTCCAGACCAAAGGTTGTTACAGATCGTCCAGTGCTAGGTATGATTCAAAATAGTTTTGTATCATCTTACTAAAAAGGAAAAATATTAATATTTTCAATACGGACTGAATAATTGACAAAAACCAAGAAGTGCTACTTTTCTGTAGAATTGCCCATATATCAGCACTGATATCCTTGAAATTAAACATTCAAAGCCAGATTAGACATGGAAAAAATCAAAACATATTTTCAAATCAATCAAAAATCATATTATTTCAATGAATCTCATTGTTGAATAAGGATAAATTTACGTTTTGAAGATGCCAGTATAACTTTTTCTAAGTCTAATCAGGATTTGAATGTTTAATTTCAATGATATCAGTGCTGATATTAAGTTAGATAAAAAATAAAATATTATTTTATGCTAAATTGTTAAGTTCGTGAATTATTTATACATTATTTAATGAATAGAGGAAACAAAAAACAGAAATATGGCCAGACAAAGTTGTTCTAAATTGTATTAGCTTCCATTTAAAAAAAAGTTCATTGAAATCGGTTAAGATTTAGAGGCTGTGGCCTTTTTTGAAACGCGAAATGTCGTTTGGCCCCATGTGCGCCGCCCTATTGCTTATGCCTATTGTGGCCAGTCCACCCTCATTCCTACTGCACTCCAGCTTAACATTAATCTGAGCGACGCTTCTTTGACAATTATCGCTCATCGCTCATTGCTCCTATCGTACCCGAGGCCATACTCAAAATACTAACCCGTTTTTCTCACAAATGTAAATAAATTGCTTTACGGACTCCGGTTTGCCAACCCCGTTAATTGGCTGCAATTATGAATTTCCCCTTTGACCGATTATATCCAATCTCCAGCGGGAAATGGGGAAAAGAAGGTCGTGTAAAATGGTGTTGGAGGAGAAGAAATTGGAAGCGATGATGCGGGTTAGGACAGAGACGTGCTTTAGAAGCTCGCCGTTAGATGAAGAACCCATCACCTCTCGAGTCCCCATTAGCTTCATGATAGGCCTCTAACCACCGCTTCTCCAATCATTCCAGATTCCATTTACAGTCTTCTCTCGGGAAAAGAATTGCCAATTCCTGAAGCGGTCTTGTCTTCGAGTCTACTCTCCTAGGAGTTGGCTCAACAAGGATTTCCATGGGAAGGGAGGATTCGGCAAGGCGGCTTGGCGGGTCGTATTCACTTTTTGTCTCAA
Source organism: Gonocerus acuteangulatus (assembly GCA_946811695.1). Classification (NCBI taxonomy): domain Eukaryota; kingdom Metazoa; phylum Arthropoda; class Insecta; order Hemiptera; family Coreidae; genus Gonocerus; species Gonocerus acuteangulatus. Next base: position 18,365,152 of record OX328132.1, read on the forward strand.
CCTCCCTTCCTCGCCTTATTTTAGACACGAAAATGTCATACAACGCACAGTGGGGCCAATCGACATTTCGTGTTTCAAAAAAGGCTACAGCCTCTAAATCCTAACCGATTTTAGCACAGTAAAGCCTCGTTTACCCGGTCCTCTTTAACCCGGACCGGTTTTGAAAACGAAATAACTTCTTTCAACATAATTATTATGTGCATCAGTGTAGTAACTGAAGACTTGTTTTACTGACGATTAATTTCTATTCTCAGTAAGTTTCCCTAGGTTAGTGTTGTTTTGCTGTTTCGTTTGCTCGTTGTCCGCGATTTAGACAAAACATACAAACATCTTGGTGACTATGGAGAAACGGATGGAAGCATTGACAAGAATTGATAAGGGAGAATCGGTAAAGAACATTGCTGCAGAGTTTGGAGTAGGAACGTTGACCTGGAACGTATCTGATTGGAAAAAGAACAGAAAATACATTGAAGACTTTTGTTTAAAGATCTCAAGCAAACATTGAGAAATTGATAGTGTATTTAAAAAGTCAAGCCGAAAAATTGCCAAATGAACTTCTAATGTTAAAGCGGATGCGAGATCGCGCCACTCGTAAGCGATACACTAAACTGAGACAGCCGAAGCTCTTTGCCTTATTTACTACAGACTAGTTTGTAGCTATATTGAGTATTGTACAAATACACAGGCTATTACAGTACATATAGTTTATGTGTTTTTAGGTAAAACTGTGTCAATAATAATTTCTAAGCTCCATTAAAGATTTTTTTTTTCGTTTCGTAATTCTCCGGATAACCCGAATTTTCGTTAATTCCCAGTTGATCCGGGTAAACGAGGTTTTACTGTAAATTTTTTTAAAAATGAAAGCTAGACAAAAAAAATTTAGAACGACTTTGTCAAGTTATATTTCCCCCCTTTTTAATACAGTGCTTGTAAATAATTCACGAACATTTACAATTGAACATAAAATAATATTTTATTTTTAATATAACTTAATATCAGCACTGATATCGTTGAAATTAAACAGTGAAATCCTGATTAGACTTGGAAAAAATCAAAATATATTTCCAAATCGTTCAAAAATCATATTATTTCAATTAATCTAATTGTTGAATTAAGATAAATTAAGATGTCTCAGTCTGATTATTTTTCAAGCCTAATCAGGATTTGAATGTTTAATTTCAAGGATATCAGTGCTGATAATAAGTTGGATGAAAAATAAAATATTAATTTCTGTTCAATTGTAAAAGTTCGTGAATTATTTACACCTAATTTTATAAACGAACGAAACAAAAATTCTGGCTAGACAATGTATTTCTAAATTTTATTAGCTTTTATTTAGAGGTGAGCCGTTTATTTTGAAAGTGACCTAACTCCATTTTTCAATTTTTTGCCGGTTACCGTGGTTACATGTACAACTTCATGTTATTTACCAGTGAGGCATTTCAGGTTTCTTATATTCAGAGGAAATACGATAAATTTTTTACACATAAGTTTTCAGAATTAATTAAATGACTGAGCCGTGTAGTTTGAAAGTGGCCCAACTCAATTTATAGTTACATCAAGATATTCACTATTGATAATCTCGGAAAGCAGTGATGAAGGTAATTTCAATTAACTAGTATTTACAAGTTAACCTCATTTTTGGGGCAATTGTGTTAGTTCATTAACCTGTACGTTTATACATTTTTAATTTCAGGACATTCGTTTTTACCAAATGATAGAGATTTTGGCGTGGTAGAAATGGCATTAAAAAAGTCCGTCACGCAGGAGCTGCATAACTAAGCACTTTCCTCAGAATTTGGGTAGTGTAGATTGCTTTCCAGAACAATTTGCTTAAAATATCCTACATAAATAAAATAAAAACATGAATAGTTCTCTTTTAAATTTGTAATGAGTAACTGATCAATTAATAATTTGCTTCCAGAGTTATGTTTACACATGGTACCTATTACACTACGTAATAAATAAAAAAAACCTCATATTATCGTATTTTGATCTAACGCAGGAACCGGATACAGTCCCTCTAGCGCTCCTTGCGGTGCCTTTGTGAACCTATGTCTGGCTGGCTTTTCTATTGAAATATATTACAAAGTAAACCCCCCTTTCCGATTGACCGATTCAGCTCATTTTTACAACACTTCTTTCTCCTGGGTTACCCACGACGTATACCGCGTTTCGTTACAATACAGCAGAAATTACGACCAGTATGAGTCTATTAGTAATTTGGGTCCGGAGTAAACCCCCCCCCCCTCCTAATGAACCGATTTAGTTCATGTTTACAACACATATTTACCTGTAGATTAGCACTATGAATACCGAGTTTCGTCGAAATACACCTAAAATCACGGCTGGTAGTGGCGAATTGGTATTGTCGGTCCGGAGTAAACCCCCCCTCCTTATGAACCGATTTAGTTTATTTTTACAACACATATTTACCTGTGGATTACCACTACGAATACCGAGTTTCGTCGAAATATACCAAAAATCACGGCTGGTAGTGGCGAATTGGTATTGTGGGTCCGGAGTAAACCCCCCCCCTAATGAACCGATTTAGTTTATTTTTACAACACATATTTACCTGTGGATTACCACTACGAATACCGAGTTTCGTCGAAATATACCAAAAATCACGGCTGGTAGTGGCGAATTGGTATTGTGGGTCCGGAGTAACCCCCCCCCCCTTCTAATGAACCGATTTAGTTCATTTTTATATCTCACTTTTCTCTCTATATTTCCACTACGAATACCAAGTTTCGTTGAAATATAACAAATATTACGGCTGACATAGTCAAATTAGTGTTTTGGGTTCGGGGTAAACCCCCCCCCTTCCGTTGGACCGACTTTGGTGGTTAACGAACTCGTTCAATCGTTTGCTAATTGAATGCTATATACCAAGTTTCGTGACGAAAAAACAAAAACTCTGGCCGCTATCGTGTTAACAGACATATATATATATATATATATATATATATGCATATATATATATATATATATATATATATATATATAGATATAGATATATATATAGATATATATATATATAGATATATATAAATTTTAACGGGGGTCATTTTCGGTGTCTACTAGGTAGGATTGATAAAGATTTGAAGAATTTTTTCAAAAATTCCGTCACGAGTCCAACCTCAATAGCTACTTTCCTTCGGAGGAAAGTGCTAAAAAATAATTTACTGTTCGTTCCCCAAGATTATTAAAAAGTGTCGGAAGGGTAATAATTTGATAGTAAATGAAATGAGACAGGAAGATTTTATATCAACAAAATTATTAAAAGACGCAATTTTTAAAAGGGTAAAGAATTCTGATGGAGAATCAGTAAACTGGTTAAGGATATGTTGGTTGCGTTTTGTCAGAAATCAATCATATAAAATTTTCTATAAGACATCAACGAATGAAAATGAAAATTTTAAAGTCCTGAATATATTACCACGTCGGGGTAGACCAAGAAGGTTCGAAAATATTGTATTGACACATTGTATAAAAATATTAGACAAATTACAACAGCAAAATTTAAGGACATAATTGACCTATTACGATACATACCACCAGAACATCATGATTTCTTCAAATCCCTTTCACACGCACAAAATGTAGCCGAATAGTAAATTGTTTTTTAATAAACTTATCATGATGATTAGATAGTTAGCCGTCGAGGTGATAAGTACAGATGGAATGGTTGGGATTCGGCTAAATAAACCTCAATATGATTTTGTTTTAAAAAAATCTATATTTCGGACGTTTCGGCTACTCATTGGTAGCCTTCGTCAGCTAAAATGACAAAAAAAAAGAAATTAATACAGAAACAATCAAGAAAAATTTCTAATTGTGATAGGTAACAGAACTATAGATACAGTTTAACTTATAACAGAACATATCGTCTTAAAATTCTTAGAATGAGTAGAATGAAAAAAGAAAATAGGTACAGTAATTGATTTGAAAATAGGTTCAGTAATTGATTTCTTTGTAAAATCAATTAATGTTACTAATTACTATTAAAATCAATTACTGTACCTATTTTCTTTTTTCATTCTACTCATTCTAAGAATTTTAAGACGATATGTTCTGTTATAAGTTAAACTGTATCTATAGTTCTGTTACCTATCACAATTAGAAATTTTTCTTGATTGTTTCTGTATTAATTTCTTTTTTTTGTCATTTTAGCTGACGAAGGCTACCAATGAGTAGCCGAAACGTCCGAAATATAGATTTTTTTAAAACAAAATCATATTGAGGTTTATTTAGCCGAATCCCAACCATTCCATCTGTACTTAATAAACTTATGTTTGTAATTTTCTATGTTCTGTAATTAAAAAATGTTTTCAATCGCATAAATTATGAAGACAGGTATAGTTGGGATTCGGCTAGGAGAAAAACGTCAGACTTTCAAAAAGAAATCTGTATTTTGGACGTTTCGACTGCAACAATGGCAGCCTTCTTCAGCTAAAAAATATATACAACTTATAAGTAAAGAAAATGTACAAGTAGTAAGTAAAAGACAGGCAGAAATGAGCGGAGTATATATATCAATACAATAAATTTTAACCAATCTTATTTTTAAAAACAATGAAAATACGGTAGTTGGAAAGAAAACAGCATGTAGAACTTGTTAGTAAAAACAGTACAAAAAAAATTAAACAGTAAAAACAACGCACATTTTTTATGTAGTGAAAAACAAAATCTATTTTATAAGTGAATACAATTTATAACAATTAATATATAGATACATACCACTAGAGAATGCCTAGGGGGGAGGGAGGAGAATGCCTAGGGGGGGTATGTATCTATATATTAATTGTTATAAATTGTATTCACTTATAAAATAGATTTTGTTTTTCACTACATAAAAAATGTGCGTTGTTTTTACTGTTTAATTTTTTTTGTACTGTTTTTACTAACAAGTTCTACATGCTGTTTTCTTTCCAACTACCGTATTTTCATTGTTTTTAAAAATAAGATTGGTTAAAATTTATTGTATTGATATATATACTCCGCTCATTTCTTCCTGTCTTTTACTTACTAGTTGTACATTTTCTTTACTTATAAGTTGTATATATTTTTTAGCTGAAGAAGGCTGCCATTGTTGCAGTCGAAACGTCCAAAATACAGATTTCTTTTTGAAAGTCTGACGTTTTTCTCCTAGCCGAATCCCAACTATACCTGTCTTCGTATCTCTACAGCGGCTAACTATCTCCATCTACGCATAAATTATGTTTCCGAAGTGTTTTCAAGATATGTAAAACAAATACCGTATTGTTTTTTGTTTTTTTTTTTCAATTTGAAAAATCATAAATTATGTTGAATGGACTTGGGCACATTCAAATATTATAATGAATCTGGCTGTTAATTTTGAAAGTGGCCCAACTCCATTCTCGATAAGAAAACGCAAGTTATTTACGTAATATTTGCCACTATTTTAACAGGAACTTTCAATTTATCATCCTTAGATACGCTTAAGCAGTATGACTCATTAGTATCTTATACGTATGTTTTTATTAGCGCGGTTCCTCCCTCCCCCATAGGGAGGAACCCCGCTTATAGGGTTGATTCAATGAAACAATCCGGAAGTGCCGACAAGAAAATTTCGCGTTTCAGAACCCCTAGAGACCGAAAATAACGGTGGTTCAAATTTGTATATATATATATATATATATATATATATATATATATGTATATATTTATATATATATATATATATATATATATATATATATATATATATATATTTTTCTGTTCGCTCTCTAGCTAGAAGACGAATGGTCCGATTTTGATGAAATTTGGTACAAAAATCCTTCGTCCAATTTGAAAGGTCAAGTTCGTTAACCAGCAAAATCCGCCTGCTGGAAGATGGCGTTTGGGGCGAAATTCGCGCAAAAAAAATCGTAACGCTTACGTTTTTGAGTTCATAAGCTGACCTAGACCTAGGTGTAGATGTGCCGTAAAAAGAAAAAAAAAAAAAAAAAAAAAAAAAAAAAAAAAAAACTGGAACCGCGCTAAGATGACGCAGTTCCTGCGAGTCGGACTTTAAATTCATTGAAACGCAAAACTTTCAATATCTCGATTTGAAGATAAATGGAGTTAGGCCACTTTCAAAATAAGCGGCTCAAATGTTTTAAGGCAATATTTATGTTCGAGGCCCTAACGAGCTTTATGCCATGAAGAATGCACATGAAAATCCAACCCCTTTCCTAACTGATGAAAAAACAATGAAATCGGCTGGCCTCGTTCGCAATCTTATTTTTCCGTGAGAGTTTCTTTTTCGAAATATTTTTCCGTTCTTGATAGTTTTAATAGTGGATAGAGTTCGGACACACAGCAATTACTAAGTGAGAACTGGGCCAAGCCATTACTCGCTATTATTTTAATAAGGCCCGCTAAAAACTAAAATGCCCCCAGTGTAATCATGAATAAAATTACGGAGTGGTTGTTTAACATCCTCCCAGAGAGGATGGGGATAAAGGAGGCGATAAGGAGGGGATGTTGGTTCGTTAGTTTGAGTCTTGCTGTGTTGAAGGACAAACCAGAAAATAGTTTCGAACAGAGAGGGGCATAATTTTATTTATAAATAAAAATACGAATTTATTCGTACTTCATATATTTATGAATTCGAATATGAATAAATTCGTACTTCATATATTTGTGAATACGAATATAAAAAAATTCGTATTCATAAGTGTGAATACGAATTTATTTTTATTCACATATATTAAATTTAAAAATACAAATAAAATTTTATTCGCAAATTTTCCTGCGAATACAAATAAATTCACAGAAAAAATTGTAAATAATCACAAAAAATGTAAATATTTACAAAAAATCAACACAAATTTATAATTTACAAAATGAATACAAATTTATTCACATTATGATTTGTGAATAAAAATGTATTCACAATAAAATTCGCAAATAAATTATGAATTTATTCGTATTAAGATGATATTACGAAAGTTATTGAAGGTAACTTTTTATGGAGGTACAGATAACAAACTATGTCCCTGCAGCATGGCTGATGGTTCCGTGGCGGAGTCGGGGTAAAAAAAATCTAGGCGCTAAGAACCTAGACGTTAAACGCATTAAAAAAAAAAAAAAAAAAAAAAAAAAAAAAAAAAAAAAAAAAAAAAAAAAAATCACCTGCAATAACTTTCGTAATATCTTAATACGAATTAATTCATAATTTATTTGCGAATTTTATTGTAAATAAATTTTCATTCACAAATTATAATGTGAAGAAATTTGTATTCGTATATTTTAATGTGATTGTTTTTATGTGATTATTTACAATTTTTTCTGTGAATTTATTTGTATTCGCAGGAAAATTTGCGGATAAAATTTTATTTGTATTTTTATATTTAATTTATGTGAATAAAAATAATTTCGCATTCACACTTATGAATACGAATTTATTTATATTCGTATTCACAAATATATGAAGTACGAATTTATTTATATTCGTTTTCACAAATATATGAAATACGAATAAATTCGTATTAGTATTTTTATTTATAAATAAAATTATGCCCATCTCTGGTTTCGTAGTGTGTTGGAATCCCACTTGTAGCAAGTAGCGTTTTATCGGAGCTCTCTAAAAAATTATCCACCGTGGATGTGTAGCCGAGTATGGCATTATTCAATAAATGTTTTCTTCAATAATCATCTCACAGTGAAACAAGATCTTAAACACCTCTACAGGAAACTGACAGTATCCTAAGCGTAGATTACTTCATTGAAGCACGAATTTTTCGGATTAATAACGCTTTATAAAAAGTCACATAATAAGCGTTTTAGCAGCAAATTTAATAACCTTTCTAATAGATTCTTTCAATTTACTAAGATTTCCGAGTCAAGTTCGAGATATAGAGAAGATAAATTCTTTATTTAAAATTTTATATTTTTTTAGCCAATGCCCGCTCTTGGCTGAGAAGCCATTTGGCGTCGAGCCTCCCAATAACGACCAACCGGTTCAAAGTCGCTGCAGCAGATTTTTTTCAAAGTCACTGCCCAAATGTTTTGGGCTGCTGTAAACACAGAGTACTTATCAATCTTTCGAAAATTCATTTCTGTTGGTTAAAAAGGTTTTTGTATTAATTTGGAATATGTATATATATATATATATATATATATATATATATATATATATATATATATATATATGGGGGCGAGGTTAGCTCAGTGGTAGAGCACTCGCCTAATGAACTGGAGGACCAGGTTCAAAACCCGAGCGCTCACTAAAGATTTTTTCTTCTAGTGCTGCCGTTCGAGGGTTGGATTTGGGGTCCCAGATCGTCCCTAGGCTCACCCAGCCTTTAATTAATTCAATTAATATTGGGTACCTTGGGTGCTAATGACTCTAGCAGTCGAAGCAGCCAAGGGGAAAATCAGGCGGCCGGAGCATAGTGTTGACCACACTATCTCCCTAGTGTGCCGTACGGTCAAGAATCAGATACCTCTACAGTATCTGCCCCTCTGGGCCCTTGTGGCCTGTTACGGGACTGATTTTTGATTTATATATATATATAAAATTCCAAGAGCATATATTTTATATAACCGAATCTTCACATTCTACGTTTCCAGTGCTCTACGTACATGGAGTACGTCCAGAAGAAACGTACAGTAATTCAGATAATCATTTCCAGCAATTAACAAGCTTTGAATATTTCCTTGAAAAAACATGGATGCAGCTCTGTTAATTGCAGCCTTAATACTTATACCGGCCAGGAATTAAGATTAAACAGTTGATATGCAAAGAATTAATAGCCGGCGATAGTGTAATTTAATATCGGCCTAATTTTCAAAAGATGAAAGGAAAGTGCCTTCTGAGAAACAGATGGATTAAAAAAAGAAATGAGGAAGATGATAGAAGTTGTTATTGAGAATTAAGAAGCATTCATTAGGCGAAGAGAAGGTATTAATTAGGAACCGCCCGGTGCATTGCTGACTCTTCGCGATGGAAAGCGAATCCTTACGGTAGAATAAGGAAGGCTAGCACAATGTTGTAGGGATTGCTGACTGTTGGCGATGGAAAGCGAATCCTTACGGTAGGATAAGGAAGGCCAGCACAACGTTGTAGGGATTGCTGACTGTTGGCGATGGAAAGCGAATCCTTACAGTAGAATAAGGAAGGCCAGCACAACGTTGTATGGATTGTTGACTGTTGGCAATGGAAAGCGAATCCTTACGGTAGAATAAGGAAGGCTAGCACAATGTTGTAGGGATTTCTGACTGTTGGCGATGGAAAGCGAATCCTTACGGTAGAATAAGGAAGACCAGCACAACGTTGTATGGATTGTTGACTGTTGGAAATGGAAAGCGAATCCTTACGGTAGAATAAGGAAGGCCAGCACGACGTTGTATGCATTGTTGAATGTTGGCGACGGAAAGCGAATCCTTACAGTAGAATAAGGAAGGCAAGCAAAACGTTCTATGGATTGTTGACTCTTGGCAATAGAAAGCGAATCCTTGGGGAAGAATCAGGAAAGCCAGCACACCATTCTATGGATTATTGACTGTTCGCGATGGAAAGGGCATTTTTCCGTTACCATAAGGACGGACAGGATTCCCATTCCTGGAGATAATTTTTACGACTTTTTATCCTTGAATTGTCAAAGACTGAAATCCAATTCGCTTGTTCCAATCAATAAATTTCTTAGAGCTGAAATCATCGTTTTTTCTTGCTGCTGTAAGATTATTCCTATCCCCTGTAACACTATTTTGAGCTTGTTAATGTTGTTATGCTGTAGTTGTTTTTGGCCTGTTTTCATTTGGAGATAACTGTTTGTTGTTGTGATAAGTAAATGAAGAAGCCTTTAAAGATCTATAGCTGCCCTTTCTCTATGAAATAGTGGTATATCCTAGTCCCGGGGACTAGGATTTCCTGTTCGAATTGTTCGTTTACGGGTTTGCGAGGATCCAATTTTTTGGCGTCTACTGTATATATACACCTAGTTTTGGGAATAATTTCCTCCAGTTCTACATTTTCCCAACATAGCAGTTCTCCAAAAGAAAAGCCACTCAACCCCTAGTCTCAAGGACCTAACCTCAAAAGCTACATCTCTCTTTAAGGTGCTGAAAGAAAATTGCGAACCTAATAAAGAGGGCCATGCACGAGTAGAATTTTCTCAAGGTTCGGCCTGAACAGTCCAATCCTTGCGGAAATCCCTAACGAGTATGGCGTTGCCCTTGAGGCCGCGCTGGGTGTGAGAGATCCAGAAATCCGGAATAATATTCAATTCTTTTCCGCCTTGAGGACAAGCGCGCCGATCTTTTCCAGTCCCTCCACCTGCGTGTTGACATTACGCCTTGAGGAAATCCTCTCAGTGTTTGGGAGAGGAAAGCCTTGAGGTTTTGCTTGAGGATTTCCTGTACGCGAATGGCAGCCTTTATGTAAATTTTAAATGATTAAAAATTCGAAAAAAATTCAGATCATCGAAAGTATACTCACACCATCACTCATGTTCATTATGGTAGATGCTAATGTCTCGCAATAATTATTTCCTATTAGAGTCTAGAAATTTCTGATTTTTCCCTACTCTAAATCGGAGTTAATATAACGGAGTAATTACTAATGACGCCTTTAATTGTTGTTCGGGTAAAAGGCATTTGAAATAAATTAGAACATTTGATGACGCTTTAAAATTGAGTCAGCAATCTAAATTATGCCACTTCCATATGCACGTCACTAAATCCTGGAGAAAGACTGCTCCAGTTCCAGTTGATGGAGTCCAATAATTCATCTGCTCTCATCAAAAGTACATCTTCTGTCTTGTGATTTGCATATTAAAAATAATGTTATTAACGACTCTTGAGATTTATGAGAAGTCAAGGAATGGATGGAATTCGTCTGACTTAGAAGTTTCTAGACGAATCCCAAACATTCCTTGCCTTATTACCTCAACGGCTAACTATCTTCAACTCATTATCATAACATTTATGGATCCTTAACTTGAAGCAGTCCCGGGATATTCCAAATCCCAAGACAAGAAGATGCAGGATTTTTCTTATCCATAGACTCCTCAAACATAGAATCCTTATGCTTAGAATCCATATGCGTAGAATACTTATCCATAGAATCCTCATTCATAGAATCCTTATCCATAGAACCCTTATGCATAGAATCCTTATGCGTAGAATACTTATCCATAGAATCCTTATGCATAGAATCCTTATGCATAGAATTCATATGCGTAGAATACTTATCCGTAGAATCCTCATTCATAGAATCCTTATGTATAGAATCCTTATGCATAGAATCCTTATGCTTAGAATCCATATGCGTAGAATACTTATCCATAGAATCCTTATTCATAGAATCCTTACCCATAGAACCCTTATGCATAGAATCCTTATGCGTAGAATACTTATCCATAGAATCCTTATGCATAGAATCCTTATGCATAGAATCCTTATGCGTAGAATACTTATCCATAGAATCCTCATTCATAGAATCCTTATCCATAGACTCCTTATGCATAGAATCCATATGCGTAGAATACTTATCCGTAGAATCCTCATACATAAATTCCTTATCCGTGGAATCCTTATGCATAGAATCCATATGCGTAGAATACTTATCCATAGAATCCTCATGCATAGAATCCTTATGCATAGAATGCTCATTCACTGAATCCTTATCCATAGAAAATTTTACGTTTCAGAACCCCTAGAGAACGAAAATAACGGTAATTTGTATGTGTATATATATATATATATATATATATATATATATATATATATATATATATATATATATGGCCTCCTATTACACCCCCCTTCCACCTACCGCCTCTATATCATTTCGTATCGTTCCTGTGAATTATATGTCTAAATATGCCTAAAACCTATGCATAATTGACAACCTGGTAGAAACTATTGAACCAGTTTTTCTAATAAACTATAAATCCTTTGAATTTTTTTGGGAGGGGGGGGGCCATGAGCATGGAAATCCGTAAGCAACAGTTAGAAAATCGTATGAAGTTTTTTTTTTTTTTTTGTGCAAATCCTTGTAATTCACGTCTTCGGAATCTCAACGGTCAACGATCTTGCTTCAACTTGTTCCGTATCGGAATATAATCAAATTCAGTGCGGTAAACGTTTCATACATAGCCTGGATAATTATTATGAAATCACGCCAAGATTACGCAGTACCTTTTGAAGTACATTTTTCCCGAAATCCTTTCTAAGCCGTATTACAAAACTTCTTAAGGTATAATAATAAAATTGTAGCATTGACAAAGCAATTTCAATAATGTCTTAAAGTGGCCGAGCATGTCCAAGAGCGTATTATGGCCGGACCATAAAGTTGTCAGCCCTGACAGATAAGTGCCTTGTCGGGATTAAACTTATTGCCAACCTCCTAATGCTCGTCTTCAAGCATTTAAGCTTTACCCTTCATTTTTCATTCTTTATGCGAGAACAAAGGTTCACTTGTTGGTAAATAGTTTATTCAAAATATTATGAATGTTATCTCCGGTTAAATTATTCCCTTAAAGGAGGGGCAATTCAGCATAGGAGAATGTGTTCAGCGCTCAACAAAACGATTCCCATTAGTCTAAACTAAATAAGAAAATACATAACAATTGTAGCTTTGGGCCAAAATTAAAGATCACAAATATGTAATGAATGAACTTTTCTTTTTTTTTTTTGCAATAAATACAATTTCTAATGCTGAGCACATTCTCCTAGGCTGAATTATCCCTTCCCTAAAAAGTACTATTTAAATAAATTCAAGTGCCTTTTTTTTTGAATTTCAGATGAGGAACACATGCAAATAAAAACGTATCTTTACAGAGAACTACTTGACGCATCTAAAACCCCGTTTGCACGGTTCTTCCTTGTATTGTTAGTACATATTAAAAATATAATATGCAAAATATGGGTAAAGAGGAAACCCGTACCTTCAGAGGCCTATTTGAGCCCTTAGAAGTGGTATTTTCTCATTTCCGAGGGCACCATTTTATATATCTCGACGAGAACTACAAGTTTGCCTCTTTAAACAATTTTGATATTTCAAACCGTTTAGTAGTTATTTCTCTTGTGGCCCGCTTATATATATGTGTGTGTGTGTGTGTGTGTGTGTGTTGTTTTGGTGTAATATACTTCCGCTTGATGATTTCTCCATACAATTAATATTTGATTTGAATACAAGGCCCGTCATGCTTCAATTCATCCTTGAGGCCCCTCAAATTGGGTCATCTTGCAAGTAAAACCACGATGAACCAGGAGACCACAACTCAAGCTAATTAACTTCAATATTGCCTTGCATGAACTGTTAAATACACACGATAAATGTGGTTAGGTACCAAGAAATAAACTTGATTTTCTTTGTTATTTTTTTTTTTTTTTCAAATTTTCTCTGACCTTATTACTCCTTGGTCAACCAATTCAAATCTACGTTATCAGAGCAGAATAAAACTCCTTTAGAATAGTTCAATTTCTTGTGGGCTGCAACCGATATCGTTTTAGAACTTGGGAATTCAAGAAAAAGCATTCCATTTTTAGTCAGCTGATTATTCCAGTTTTATACAGCTGAGTGTTCCAGTTTTATACAGCTTAGTATTCCAGTTTTATACAGCTTAGCATTACGGTTTTATACGGCTTAGTATTCCAGTTTTATACAGCTTAGTATTCCAGTTTTATACAGCTTCCTAACGTTTATATCTTTTTTAAAACTGCAAATCCACTTATTAAAAGGGCTAAGGTTAATGTTTTTATTTGTGGTTTCCATTTTCACAACACGATATCTCGGGACTGAACAGACACTCGGGACTGTGAGAGTTTTCACACTGATGAAACCGGGTGTCTTCTTCATTTTTTCATCGCTATCTTCAATCGCAACATTTTTAGTCATTTCTGAGGGAGCACATTGCTCGATTATTGAAAAAGGCGTATTCCCCAATGAAAGAAGAGTTTAAAAAGTGAAGAACCCTGAAAATTCTAATAGGCGATAGAAAAATGATCAGAAGACACCATGACCACAAACTTTGTTATCTGTCTCTATTTCATTTTCCTAAAGGTTGCCGATCCATGTAATAATCCTTACTAGACTTCCTAATAGAAATTTTACCTTCATTCACAAAAACGGAACAATCGCTAAACAACTTTTGATGCTATAACGGAATTCTATCTAAAATACCTCTTTCCAACAACTTTCTATTCCCTCCAAGCCGACCTCTGATTGGACCATGACTACCACTTGAATAGAGACAAATTGGGATATTGGTAGAGCTCTGGAATATTTTCTGTCAGCGGGTAGAAGAGGTTAAGTAGAAATGAAAGGGAGACGGCACAAATGAAAAGCGGCATGGGTAAGTAGGGAGGTTGTTAGGAATCGTTCAGATAGATAAATCTCATGGACCCTCTCATAAGCAGGTTCGCCGCCACTTCGCCTCGGGGGTCACCTCCCCACCTCACCATCCTCCGGATTCCGCCTTCGTCAAGGGGTGTTGTGCTTTTTGGTGACCGCGGTCTCAAACCTACCCTTCATTGGCACTTTCGGTCGCGGGAAGTGTAGTTTTAGCGAGCTTCCCTCCCTAAGTAGGAGTTCAAGCAGGAAACCCGCTTATCATGTATAGCTCATGACGGTGGTTCAAATTATGAATGGGGAGAGTCTACTGTATATATATATATATATATATATATATATATATATATATATATATATATACATATATACAGGGTGATCCCGAAGGAAATCGCCATACTTGGGGGGGGGGGGGGTGTAGTTGAATGCCACCAAGGAGAACATTTTACTTGCATTATTTCCCTAGATATAAGCGATTCCGTTTTTTTTTTTTTTTTTTTTTTTTTTTTTTTTTTTTTTTTTTTTTGCGTAAACGCTAGTTTTTGACCATTTCTGCGTTATTTGTCGTTCACACCATAGAGAAAATTTAATTCTGATGACATTTTCAAAATCTGCATCAATTTTCTATAAGATCTCATGTACCTTGTGAAAAGATTTCACAAACCAAACTTTTTTTTCCACTTGGTGAATATTATTTTCTAATTTTAAAAAGTTCTTTTTCGCTGTATTTCATGTGGTGTGTACATTATCTATACTATTTTATCTAAAGTGGTTTTTTCTTTGTGATTTTTGAAGTAGTAATTTTGTTTTAATTGCTGTATTTCATTATGTTAATCATTAACAGCCAAAATGTTTTGCCTATTAATTTTTATTTGTTTTAATTGATTGTACCACATCAAAAGCATCCTTCTTTGGCCTTCGATACTCACTAACAAATTAGCCATGGTAATGAAATAATGCAAGTTTTCTTTCATCTACCATAAAAAAAAAAAAAAAAATGTTAGTGCGGTACCGTTATTTCGTGATAAGTTATTTATTTGGATGGCTGCTTTGAATTGGGTTTGAGAAATGTTTGCTTATGGTACATAAGATCTTATAGGAAATTTAATACAGGTCTTGAAAATTTCATCAGAATTAAATTTTCCCAATGGCGCCACCTCCCGCTTATGAATCTAAGGCGCTAGCCACTAGACCCCGCCGGGATACTTTATATATATAAACTAATAATTCATGAAGAAATATTTACACATCAAATATTACAATTGTTCATATATGGGTGCATACGTGAATAAGTGTAAGCTCACTGTCTTCGTGTAGGGACTATGTGACTATGACCTCAAGTCTCATAGAATAATAGAATGAAGTTCATATAAATAAAAGTTTACCTCAAATAAAATAAACAGAAATATTGTTCTTATACATTTTATTATGTTGCTGGAATACTGAAAATCTAAATTTTATATTTTCATAAACTTGATGACAATTTTCACTGAAATAAATCATTTTTATTCAATAATGAATAAGAATACCTCAATAATGAATGAAATTGTATTCGTTACTCTGTATGGAATAACAGATTTATTCATTATTCATTATTCTGAAAGATTTTTGCCCAACATTGTTTCCAATTGACCTATCAAAGAACAGATTGGTTAAAATTCCTTAATCTAAAGCTACTTACGAAACCACATTCATAGATAAATGCTATAATTTCTGGCATCTAATGTTTATGTCAGCACTTATTGAAATAAATCAAAATTTAGGTTGTGGGATAATAAATAAATAAGTAATGAAGCGATAAAAACTACTTTATTATGTTTACAAAGTATATAAATATGTAATAATACTTCATGTATTATCAATGTCACATTAAAGTACTAAGCTTAACAATTACATATATACATTTTTGGAACTATATTGATGGAACTGATATTAATCGTCATAATTAGGATTAGACTATCAAATCTTATTAGAATAGGAAGAATGAAGCGATTTACATTAAATAAGGATTCTAATGTCTGCAACATCAATACGCAATTGGTCTTAGAACACAATTAGTCATTATTTAAATTTCCTTAAATATAAATGAATTATGGAAGCCCGGTGGCCGTTATTGTTGGGGCGTGATCACTTAGCTCTCCCTGGCAAGGGTTGTGGGTTAAATCCCAACTTAGCCCTCTCCTGGCTAGAAAAGGGAGGTAACCTGCACATAACCCGTCCGAAAATTCGTAGTTAATAATAATGGAGGTTAAAATTTAAATATATGAATTATGCGAATTGGATCTTTGCCCTACTTGAACATAATAACTTCGTTAAATTAAGCTCACCTATAACGCATTAAGGGCTGTCAGAAAAAGAGTCGCATTTTAGTAGGTATTCATGCTAGTAATGTCTCGCTATAACTCTGTATGTAAGTTTTACACTAATACCTCACCTATAAAGTATTAAGGGCTGTCAGAAAAAGAGTCGCCTTTTAGTAAGTATTCATGCTAGTAATGTCTCGCTATAACTCTGTATGTAAGTTTTACACTAATACCTCACCTATAAAGTATTAAGGGCTGTCAGAAAAAGAGTCGCCTTTTAGTAAGTATTCATGCTAGTAATGTCTCGCTATAACTCTGTATGTAGTTTTACACTAATACCTCACCTATAACGTATTAAGGGCTGTCAGAAAAAGAGTCGCCTTTTAGTAAGTATTCATGCTAGTAATGTCTCGCTATAACTCTGTATGTAGTCTTACAATAATACCTCACCTATAACGCATCAAGGACTGTCAGAAAAAGAGTCACCTTTTAGTAAGTATTCATGCTAGTAATGTCTCGCTATAACTCTGTATGTAGTTTTACAGTAATACCTCACCTATAACGCATCAAGGGCTGTCAGAAAAAGAGTCACCTTTTTTTAAGTATTCATGCTATTAATGTCTCGCTATAACTCTGTATGTAGTTTTACACTAATACCTCACCTATAACGCATCAAGGGCTGTCAGAAAAAGAGTCACCTTTTAGTAAGTATTCATGCTAGTAATGTCTCGCTATAACTCTGTATGTAGTTTTACACTAATACCTCACCTATAACGTATTAAGGGCTGTCAGAAAAAGAGTCGCCTTTTAGTAAGTATTCATGCTAGTAATGTCTCGCTATAACTCTGTATGTAGTCTTACAATAATACCTCACCTATAACGCATCAAGGGCTGTCAGAAAAAGAGTCACATTTTAGTAAGTTACATGCTAGTAATGTCTCGCTATAACTCTGTATGTAGTCTTACAATAATACCTCACCTA
The DNA here is from genome assembly GCA_946811695.1 of Gonocerus acuteangulatus. Classification (NCBI taxonomy): domain Eukaryota; kingdom Metazoa; phylum Arthropoda; class Insecta; order Hemiptera; family Coreidae; genus Gonocerus; species Gonocerus acuteangulatus. The sequence goes on from OX328132.1 coordinate 18,382,745, forward strand.
TAACGCATCAAGGGCTGTCAGAAAAAGAGTCACCTTTTAGTAAGTATTCATGCTAGTAATATCTCGCTATAACTCTGTATGTAGTTTTACACTAATACCTCACCTATAACGCATCAAGGGCTGTCAGAAAAAGAGTCGCCTTTTAGTAAGTATTCATGCTAGTAATGTCTCGCTATAACTCTGTATGTAGTTTTACAATAATACCTCACCTATAACGCATCAAGGGCTGTCAGAAAAAGAGTCACCTTTTAGTAAGTATTCATGCTAGTAATGTCTCGCTATAACTCTGTATGTAGTTTTACACTAATACCTCACCTATAACGTATTAAGGGCTGTCAGAAAAAGAGTCACCTTTTAGTAAGTATTCATGCAAATAATGTTTCGTTATAACTCTGTAAGTAGTTTTACAATAATAGCTCGCCTATAACGCATTAAGGGCTGTCAGAAAAAGAGTCGCCTTTTAAGAGTAAGTATTCATGTAAATCATCTTTCGCTATAACTCTGTAAGCAGTTTTGCAATAATACTACGCCTATAACACTATAAGTAGTGTTGCATTTTAAGGTTTCCTTTAAGATTGGAAGTACTTCCAGAATAGCAGCTCCTCGATAAGTCTATCTTTATTGTTGCAAAAATAACAGACCTATAAAGAGTTTAGTGCTGTCGTAAAAAGAGTTCACCTTTAGCCAATTAATAGTGAAGCAAATAAAGTTTCCCAGCAAGTAGTTTTGTATAAAGAGCTCGTCTGTAACTTTGTACGTAGGATTGTATTATAAGATTTCCTTTAACTTTGAAATTAGTGTCAGAAGCAAAACCGTCAATAACCCTTGACATAGCGCAGTGAGGTGTTTTTGCGAAGACCACATCCAGTTAATTCTCCAGTTACTTGCGAAGTATCTGTAGTGATTATAACAGTGATTCAGCGCACGTGCGTAAATCATTAGCTTTTCTTTTGGCGATTCCTATGGGCCATTCCATTGGTTGTTGCGCGTAGTAAAGTAACCTTTAACACTCAAGTCAGTCCAACTTGCAAAAATTAATATAATTCTACTAATTTTAGCGAGTTGGATTGACTAGGCTCTTTTTGAGCGACCGAAGCGAGCAGAAACGCATAGCACATATGCCCATAATACGAAATAAATATAACATATAAATATTTTATAGAACCACTGGACAAAAAAATCCGTGAGGAGGCCCCTAAACTTCACAATTACCATTGATTGTTATACTATCAAACTTTTCATTAATAAATATTGCTTGCTGAAATATATTCTGCTTATTTTCCTTTATGCTTTACAAACCTAAAAGTATTACTTACAAATACAGGTTATCTAAGGGTTAGTTAGAAACCATATTATGTAAATATAGTAGTCAAAAAATGTTACTTTTAGTCGCGATTGCAGTGATTTTAAATACTTTTCATTACTATATTAATTTTTGATTACTATATTTATATACTATGGTTTCGAACCTTAGATAACCTGTAAAGAAGTAATAGATAACCCGTAAGTACCGAAATCACCCCTGATACTTCAAAGTAACTGGATGTGGTCTTCGAACAAAGACCCGCGCAGTGTTTAATGATTTTGCCTATAACTCAATAAGTAATGCTTTATAATAAGAATGCCTTCAACATTAAAATAGTGTCAGAAGAAATGTTCCTCGATAACTATAAGTAGCGTTGCAAAAAAAAAGCTCTTCTATACGGCTTTAAGTGCTGTCGAAAAAAGATCTTTTAGTCAGTAAGTAATGAAGTGAAAGAAGAAAAGCTCCCTGATAAGTCTTTAAGTAGCGCTGTAAAGAAAAGCTGGCTCCCAGAGCTCATCCGAGGCTCGGTGGAGGCTCGAGTTATTGGGATGAGCTTTTTATGGATCGAGTTTTCACACTTGGCACAACTCCGAGACCTCGGGTACGATACGAGCGAAGAGCGATGAGTGATAAGCAAAAAGCTTCAGAGCAACATAGCTCACATTCATGTTAAGCTGGAGTGCAGTAGGAATGAGAGGGACTGGCTACAATAGGCGCCCATTGGGAATGATCCCTGGAGGACTTCGTCTATAGTGGAAAATATGAGAGCGGAGGTAGTCCTTGCTCGGCTCAGGATAGGCCACACAAGATTGACTCATTCTTATCTCATGTCGAGGAATGAAGCACCGGAGTGCCCATCTTGCGCCCACTGTGCGCCGCACAGTGGTGTCAGAGCGGAAACATCTGATAATCGAAAGCGCTGATTTCGATAATCTAGTTTCTGATTCTCACACTATATATGCGATAGGATCTAGGAACAGGATGATTTTTTTCAGGATTACTGGAGATCCTTAAGGGTTTTTTTCCGAGATTTAAATATCAAACCCGGAAGCTTTTAAAATGGTCGAATTTTAAAGGCTAGATTTAAACTCAAACTGTATAGCCTCGAAAATGGCAGCTTATAAACTTTAGAACCTAAATTTTTTAATTATTTTATTCAAGTTTTAATATGCAATTAAGTAGCACTTGTCAACAATAATAATTCTTGGGGAGGGATTAACTTCTACGGAAATGAATTCTGCTATAATTATAAAAGAGGGGAGGGGGCTTTCCGTGGCAGGGTGGGTAGCATACCCGATTCCTGCAAAAGGAGTAGCGGGTTCGATTCCCGCCTACAGCAAGTTGTTTTTTTTCATCTATGGACCCGTTGAAAAAATCCCCGCTCCTCCATGGATGTTGAAGAATGATGCACCCCTATAGCCCGGGGGTAACGTCCTAATTACAGACGCGCAGATTAAAAAAAAATAACAAAATATCTTTAACAAAAACGATACAATTTTATACAATTTAGCAAAAAATAAGGATATTTCATAATGCTTAATTGTGTTCTTGATAATTTCTAATATGAGAAACAAATTCCTTGAAAGTACCAAGTATAAAACCACAGCGAAATAAAATTTCTTTGCATTTCTCCCGTCAAAAGAAAAATAATTTATATTAAAAATACAAATTATATAAATTCAAACATCCTTTAAAAGAATTCAGGTGATAAAGTTAATTAAAATACTTTATTTAATTATTTTTTATTAAAGAAAAACTTCTAAGTTGGACTTGAAATGTGTGTATATCAAATCCATGTTGATGAAATACTTCTTACCTCATTATCGATTCTATATATTAATTTGCTATAGTTAAAGCAGGGTAATTGTTATGGCCATTGCTTAATATATATATATATATATATATATATATATACACGTTTCTTGTACGGGTTTTGTCTCTAGCGGTAGTTTTATACAAAATCAAAGGTATAGTTGAGTTTTGACTAAGATAACAACCAGACTTTCAGAAAAATCTACAGTTGTTCGCTTCGAAGTGGTCTTTGGCAGCCTGCATATGCTAAATAAATATGTTAAATTACCAAAGAGAATATCTAAATAGTAAAACAATATAGAACAATTATTATTTTATAGAGTTTATTACTATATTATTATAATATAGGGTGTTGTTAAAGGCAATATTCGAAAATTCACTTACAAAAAGTGTTAAAATCCCCTCCGAATTCAACGTTTGTTATTCGGAGGGGATTTTAACCCGTCCTAAAATTCGTAGTTAATAATAAATGGACGTTAAAATTGAATAATAATAAAAAAAGTATTATTGTCCTCTCCGAAAAAAAAAACGTTGAAAAAGAAGGCCCAAACAGATCCAGGCCCCTCCCAAAAATATTTAGCCTATGAAAGTTATATCTTAGTATTAGGCCAAGTTTTAGGCCCTGATTACCTCGTCAAGAACCTAATAATACCCTCTCATTTATTTGTGCATTTCCAACTTGGCTTGTTGTCGTTAAATTATGACCGTTTTAACATACATAGTGTTCAAACAAACCTGTCTTAATTCATCAAAGGGTTAATAATAATCCTGAATCGTTACCCTAAGGGCCTGAATCGTTAAATTCCAGCAATTGTATAATAACCCCGATCGCCATAGCGGCCATCATGTAACGAAAACTGGCCAAGTTGGAAATGCACAAATAAGTGAGAGGGTATTATTAGGTTCTTGACGAGGTAATCAGGGCCTAAAACTTGACCTAATCCTAAGATATAACTTTCATAGGCTAAATATTTTTGGGAGGGGCCTGGATCTGTTTGGGCCTTCTTTTTCAACATTTTTTTTTCGGAGAGGACAATAATACTTTTTTTATTATTATTAAATTTTAACGTCCATTTATTATTAACTACGAATTTTAGGACGGGTTATCTATAGGTTACCAACCTTTTCTAGCCAGGATAGGGCTGATGCCTTTTCTTTTGTCTAAAGAAAAGCCACCACCCCTAGTGGGAATCGAACCCACGACCCTTTGGCACGGAGTGTTAAGTGCTCACGCCTTAACGTTCACGGCCACCGGGCCTCCTAGTACTTTTTTAAGTGAATATCATAACTTTCATGGGCAAACTGTTTTTGGGATGGGCCTGCAACTTGACCTTTTTTTTCAACGTCAGTTTTTTGGGGGGCTACATATAACTAAAGCGTATACTAATTGGTTTGTTTTAGGAGGATCAAGCGGGAACGAGAACTATGTTTTACTATCCTATCACTTTTTAACGTGTCGGTATTACATTTTTTATAATTATACTAGCTGTTATCCGTGCCTTGGTACACCTACTTTCTGCATCTAGAAAAGCAAAAATAGATTCGAAACCAAACAAGTAATATTAAAATCTAATAACGCAAATCTGTAACTGTTCGGGTTCGGAATTTCGAACCCAAGACCTCCAAACTGTGAATCCTAGACGACTTTGACTTCCTAGGCTATCACACTCCCCGGATCAAGACCTAACTGTTTGCCAAGTTTAGTCAAATTCGGTTAAACGGTCTGGAGGGTCCTAGAACAATTTAAAAAAAAATTAAAAAATGTTTTACTGTTTAGTTATTTTTGTTTATTTGTTCTTAGCTAAAAACAGCTATCTAACCACATACCAAAACGTCCAATTATAAATTATTTCGAAATTCTGTTTGTTTTCTTAGCCGAATCCCAACTCCTTTGACATCGACTCACCTCGACAGCTAACTATTTGCGTATCATTATAGTTGTTTTTTAGTATGATATTTTGCAGGACTGGCGTCCATAATTTAAATAGTTGTTTTCTTTTTACATATTATAATAACTTTGTTATTAATGTATTTATACTTAACTAAACATATGGCACTCTCTCGCAATGTGCCTGTTGAGCATTACTTGTGTTCAATAAGCGTCAAGTAAAATAAATATATTCCAGGATTATCGAAGTAACGGATTTTTCTGTTTATCGTATGATACGCGTATATATATATATATATATATATATATATATATATTTATATATATATATATATATAGTCGTGGATTTATGGCCCAATTTTTGATACCACCTCTCACTCATGGAGGCTCAGAAAGAACGATGAGCTTTACAAACTGTATGAAAGCGAAAATGTAATATGTTTCATTAAAGCCCGGCGTATTGAATGGCTGGGACATGTTGAAAGAATGCCACAAGACTGAATGCCGAGCAAAATGTTGCATGGTAAGGTGATTGGAAGAAAGAGGAGGATCGGCCGACCACGAAGAAGATGGTTGGATGACGTAGAGGAGGACCTGAGTAGGCTGGATGTGACAGGATGGAGAGACAAAGGAACTGATAGAGCAACCTGGAGTCTCATTGTCAAGGAAGCCAAGGCCCACCCCAGGCTGTAGAGCTACATAAGAAGAAGAATATATATATATATATATATATAAATGCATTTCTTTAATTTAAATTTTACTCTTTTAATGTTCTTTTGTATTTAAAGCTAGACTAATAGATGTTAGAACAGCTGGCACATAGGTGCTTTGTTTTTTCAATTAATGAAAGAGATTTGTGAAAATTAATTTTTAAAAGTTATTTTAATGTTAATCATAGAAATAGGGTCCGACATTGTAGAGAATAACATTAAATGTCGTTTCTTGGATTCCGGGTTGGATTCCTTTGTTTTACTTTGATTATTATTTATTTGTAATTAATATTAGACTAATAAAGAAAATTTCGTTCACAGAACAAAACATTTGTTTATTTTGGAGTCAATTCCCCAGGATAAAGAAGTTTCTACTATATATTTGCCAAATACCACTCACTCACTGAATTTCATCACCCAGCCCAAACCGCTCGACAGAAAAATTTGAAATTTTGCATGTACCCTCCCTTTGGGATGTAAACACTTGCCAAGAAAGGATTTTTTGATATTCAAGTTTTTAAGTATTTTTAGAGGTGTTTGAATTTTTAGTTTTAAAGAGAGCATACTCGCCTAGGCAGAGGCGTTGCTAGGACGATAACAGAACAGCTGTTACCGTACTGTACCTATTTCATAGTATTGTTTTTAATTGCGGTTAATTTCAACTATGATGGCAATACTTTAATTACTAGAAATAAACTCTCCCTCATAGAATTTACGCTATGAGGGACAAAATCACCATTTTAATTGCGGTTCATTTCAACTTGTCCCCATAGAGTTTACGCTATACCTGGTGATGGTCCATCCAAGGTAATAATATCCCGAACCCTTGCACACCCTCCTCACCCATCAGCATCCCCAGTCAGAACGCTTCTTGGCAATGCTCGCAAATATAATGACATCTGAGAAACATAGATGTTTTAATTTTAACGTCATTTTATTATTGACAACGAAATTTACCCTGTATTGGTTACACTGCTGTTACTGATAACCTATAGATAACGGGTTATCTCTAGGCAATCTCGTCCGGAGCGTCCCAGTGTCAAGAAACATTATACTTTGATTACTTATCAATTGATGTATAACACATAGTATGACGGGATCCATGCTATAATAAACTACAAAATAATTATATAGTAGCGTTAATTTTAATGATACATTATTTAACTCAGTAAAAAAACTACTTATCTGCCGTGACGAAGCACGGGCATTCAGCTAGTTATATATATATATATATATATATATATATATATATATATATATAATTAGAGTATATGATAAGATGTAGAAATCGTTTTTGAGAGAAAGGTACTTTCAGGTAATTTGTTCCTTATACGCAGAATATATGTATATTTAATTTAAAAAAAGAAATCTATGTAGGAAATGAATGATTGAGAGCTGGACATATGGAGCCTAGTGTGGGTTGAGAGGAATCCTACTGAAGCACAGCTGCCCGAAGGGGTAGAACTGTTGAAGGAAGTGGGGACTCATGCTTGGAGCTTCACCTGCAACTGACAAATCATATATTAATAAGGTAAATTATGATTATATCAATAAATTACAACTAGATAAGAGTGATAAGATGTTAAATCTAACAATCTAGGAATAAAAATGCTATTTAAAAAAAAAACGGGAATTTTTGGCAAACGTTTTAATATAAATTCTTCATGATGATTAGATAGTTAGCCGTCGAGGTGATAAGTAAAGATGGAATGGTTGGGATTCGGCTAAATAAACCTGAATATGATTTTGTTTAAAAAATCTATATTTCGGACGTTTCGGCTACTCATTGGTAGCCTTCGTCAGCTAAAATGACAAAAAAAAAGAGATTAATACAGAAACAAAAAAAAGTTTATAATTGTGATAGGTAACAGAACTATAAATACAATTAACTTATAAAAGAGCATATCGTCTTAAATTCTTAGAATGAGTAGAATGAAAAAATAAATAGGTACAATAATTGATTTTAATAGTAATTAGTAACATTAATTAGTTTTACAAAGAAATAAGATACTACATACCAATGGAAATGCCGAGCGGCAGAGGAAGACCAAGGTTGGCAATTAAGTAACCATTGTGAAAGTGTCTAAGGAAAAAGGAATCTACTGGGGTATATGTAACTGAAAACAGCAGGTGGTGGGAGAAAGGTCGGTAAGGATCAAAAGGCATGTTTATGACATTTTATGACAGGAAAGGAGAAAAAGGTGTTAATGGAAGGATACCCAAGGGGCATGGGAAAAATCTAGGTGGGAGGTCGGGAGAGTTTTTGGAAAATATTAGCGTACATAGGAGAAATGCCTTGTTTGTCAGTTTTGTAGTTTATATTGTTTTTGTTTAAGTTTATGTGTACACATTCCGAGATCTGTAGTCTTTTTTTGTTTCGTTGTGTAGAAAGAATTTTCGTGTCGTTGAAGTTAAAAGTGTGTTTTTGCGTAATGGCGTGTTTAGCAAGTGCTGATTTATCTATTTCTTTATTAGTAATAGTTCGTTTATGCTGTGTAAGACGTGAGGGAATGTCATATATGGTTTCTCCTATGTATACACCATTACAGGAAGGGGGTTGGCAAGGGACTTGGTAAACACAACGGGTGGTTTGTTCAAAAGGGATGGGATCTTTGAGTTCCGCTAAATTCTGTCATTTAGCGGTGAAACGATTAATATTGTTCATGATAAATGTATCAATAATTTCCAAAAGTGTTTGGAGAGTAGATGTTGTCCTATTTTTGTTGGTAAATAGTATATATATCATTAAATTCCAACAATACGATGGAGATGTTGTTAGAGCTAAATATATCAACTTCAAACAATAAATTGCTGGGTCTCCCGTAGTCTAGTGGCTAGTGCCTTAGATTCATAAGCGGGGTCCGATTTTGGTTACATTAGTAAGTAATTTAATACATTATAGAAGTTGTTATACATCAGCACATTTTATAAATCTTGAATGTTATGATAATGAATTTTACAAATCGTAATGTAATACATTAATACAGCTTGTAAAAAAAAAAAAAAATATATACATGTTTATATCATCATATTGGTAATGTTAACACAAAAAGAATCTCCAATAAAAAGGCTAAAGACACAAAATCTAGGCGCACGGAAGAACCGATTTTTAACCACTCATCACTTTGAACCAGTTAAAGATAAACTGAGCTCCCACGTATTGTTTACTCAGGCCTGGTGAAAATGTTAGGAGTTTTTGATATTCCATATAATTGGGCGGGCATGATGAAGGCTAGCCTCTCAACACTTGGATGAGACGACATATGGGAAAGGCAGTCAATACAGACCAGTGAATCTAAAAGGAGCATCCTTGAAAAATCACAAAATTCTCTAACAAGTAAAGACATAAATAACATTTTAAATAGTTCTTTCAGCCAAATCTACAGACTCCTGTGTCCTTTTAATCTTTTCGGCCCTTGCTTGAACACAAAACTCAAAATAAAGTCTCTCCGATTGATAACTCAGATTCGACTAGCTGGACATCATCATACAAAATTATTTTATAACCACTATAAACATACTTTCATAGCATCTGAGCCATGCCCGTTATGTAAAGCTGATACCAATACAGTATTACATCTGTTACTCAACTGCCCAATCCTCCAGTGTCTTAGAGTAAAATACATCCCGATGGTTTGCAGAGGAGATGTACAAGACCAACTAATAAGTGTTCTTACTGCAGAAAATAAAGAACTAAATAATTTATTAACATTTATAGACAAAAGTTTGCAGCTCAGGAGATTATTGTCAAAATAGGTTTACCTTTAATTTTTGTAGTCATAAGAATTTTTTTTTCCTTTTTTGACCTGAAATTATTCATGTATGTATCATTTTTGTGTAGTTTTTTTTTTCTTTTGGTTATATTTTTTTACTTAGACTTTTTTTGATTCAAGTTCCTATTTCTTTCTTTGTCATTACATTTAGAAAATATTTAATTTAGTTGAGGAGTTAGACTAAAGAATTATTTAGAATACTTTATTGGTGTATATTAGTATTTCACCTTGTATATTGTAAGGAATTATGAATTGTATATACTTTTTTTATTATTATAAGGGTCAACCCTTGCTATAAATACTTTTGTATTAAAAGCAATAAATATATCTATCTATCTATCAGTTAAAGATAAACTTATGAAATTTTACACAGGTATTACACTAATAGAGGTGAGTAACAGTTGAGTAAAAAGTTTCATAACTGTAAATTGAATCGCTTATGAGATATAGGCGACTTACTCACTCATCAAAATTATTAGCCACCTCCCGATAAGCAACAGAATTTTGGAGGATGATAGACATTAGAGTGTTATTAAAGGCGAAAATCGAAAAATCATGAAAAGTTGTGTTTGGCTCCGCTCCCAGAGGAGGGGGGGGGGTTGTCCGTTTTGTACTTGTTGTTCCTTCGATAACCCATCATGCCTTTCGAAACCCATCATGTGGGGTGTCTAATAAATCCACTCCGTATGGAGAACCTATATTTGATGTTTTAAGAAATATTCCTATTATTTACCTATGCGCCTACATAGATAAGGCGACAGCGACATCAGTCTGACTTGAAATTGATAAGTTTCAGACAAGGACGCAAGGGAATTTCCAAATAATGATCATTAAACGGACAATGTTCTTTTGTACTGAGAAATCTGTACCACCATAAAAAAAAGTCCGTCACGCAGGAGCTGCATAACTAAGCACTTTCCTCAGAATTTGGGTAGTGTAGAGTGCTTTCCAGAACAATTTGCTTAAAATATCCTACATAAATAAAATAAAAACATGAATAGTTTTCTTTTAAATTTGTAATGAGTAACTGATCAATTATTAATTTGCTTCCAGAGTTATGTTTACACATGGTACCTATTACACTACGTAATAAATATAAAAAACCTCATATTATCGTATTTTGATCTAACGCAGGAACAGGATACAGTCACTCTAGTGGTAGAAAGTGCTCCTTGCGGCGGCTTTGTGAACCTACGTCTGGCGGGCTTTTCTATTGAAATATATTACAAATTAAACCCCCGCTTTCCGATTGACCGATTCAGCTCATTTTTACAACACTTCTTTCTCATGAGTTACCCACGACGTATACCGCGATTCGTTACAATACAGCAGAAATTACTACCGGTATGAGTATATTAGGAATTTGGGTCCGGAGTAAACCCCCCCCTTCTAATGAACCGATCTAGTTTATTTTTACAACACATATTTACCTGTAGATTACCAGTACGAATACCGAGTTTCCTCGAAATATACCAAAAATCACGGCTGGTAGTGGCGAATTGGTATTGTGGGTCCGGAGTAAACCCCCCCTCCTAATGAACCGATTTAGCTCATTTTTATATCTCACTTTTCTCTCTATATTACCACGACGAATACCAAGTTTCGTTGAAATATAACAAATATTACGGCTGACATAGTCAAATTAGTGTTTTGGGTTCGGGGTAAACCCCCCCCCCCTTCCGGTGGACCGACTTTGGTGGTTAACGAAGTCGTTCAATCGTTTGCTAATTGAATGCTATATACCAAGTTTCGTGACGAAAAAACAAAAACTCTGGCCGCTATCGTGTTAACAGACACATATATATATATATATATATATATATATATATATATATATATATAAATTTTAACGGGGGTCATTTTCGGTGTCTACTAGGTAGGATCGATAAAGATTTGAAGAAATTTTTTAAAAATTCCGTCATGAGTCCAACCTCAATAGCTACTTTCCTTCAGAGGAAAGTGCTAAAATCAGTCCCGTAACAGGCTACGAGGGCCCTGAGGGGCAGATATTGTTGTGGTATCTGATTCAAGACCATACGGCACACTTGGGAGATAGTGTGGTCAGCACTATGCTCCTGCCGCCTGATTTTTCCCTTGCTTCTTCGACTGCTAGGGCCATTAGCACCAAGGTACCCATTAATAAATAATTATAGGCCGGGTTGGCCTAGGGACGGTCAGAGAGGCCGAATTGTACCACCTTAAAATGTGCAAATATTTAATGATGATCTTGTGTGCTTCCAGTTAAAAACGGACGATGTGCTTTTGTTCTGAGATCTCTGCTTCCTTAGGAAATTGCCCTGATGCAAGCGAGTACCTTCAGCAAAGAGTGGAGCACGCCTCATTTACTCTACCCCCCCCCCCCCATTCCTTACAATGGATTCTAATTGCTACAGTGTAAATTATATTTAATGCGATAACTTTATGTAGGCCGGAAAAGCAATTATGATATAAAGCAAAGTGGGTCTCAGAACATATGCTAACCTTAATAGGCCTAGCCCCATCTTTTTTTCAATTTCTTCATAACTACCTTATTTCCTCGTTCATTAACTATACAAGTCTACATTGCCAAGAAATATCCTTGTTTTACTTCAAGGAGTGTAGATTCAGTACAAGGTTTAGCGCTTGAGAAGAAGTAAATAAAAAAAGTGTAAGGTACACCTCATTTTCAAATCTATCCTCACAAACATATTTCCCCTCCTTCATAAAAAACCACAAGACTATATTGTTTAGAAATACTTTTGTAGTTCTTCAGCGCGTTTAGATTTAATAAAACTTTTAGTGTTTCTGAAGAAGTAATCTAAAAAGTATGAGGTACACCTCATTTTCAAATGTATCCTCACAAACATATTTCCCCTCCTTCATAAAAAACCACAAGACTATATTGTTTAGAAATACTTTTGTATTTCTTCAGCGCGTGTAGATTTAATAAAACTTTTAGCGTTTCTGAAGATATAATCTAAAAAGTGTAAGGTACACCTCATTTTCAAATCTATCCTCACAAACATATTTCCCCTCCTTCATAAAAAACCACAAGGCTATATTGTTTAGAAATACTTTTGTATTTCTTCAGCGCGTGTAGATTTAATAAAACTTTTAGTGTTTCTGAAGAAATAATCTAAAAAGTATGAGGTACACCTCATTTTCAAATCTATCCTCACAAACAAATTTCCCCTCCTTCATAAAAAACCACAAGACTATATTGTTTAGAAATACTTTTGTATTTCTTCAGCGCGTGTAGATTTAATAAAACTTTTAGTGTTTCTGAAGAAATAATCTAAAAAGTATGAGGTACACCTCATTTTCAAATCTATCCTCACAAACATATTTCCCCTCCTTTATAAAAAAACACGAGACTATATTGCTTAGAAATACTTTTGTATTTCTTCAGCGCGTGTAGATTTAATAAAACTTTTAGCGTTTCTGAAGAAATAATTCTAAAAGTATGAGGTACACCTCATTTTCAAATCTATCCTCACAAACATATTTCCCCTCCTTCATAAAAAACCACAAGACTATATTGTTTAGAAATACTTTTGTATTTCTTCAGCGCGTGTAGATTTAATAAAACTTTTAGTGTTTCTGAAGAAATAATCTAAAAAGTATGAGGTACACCTCATTTTCAAATCTATCCTCACAAACATATTTCCCCTCCTTTATAAAAAAACACGAGACTATATTGCTTAGAAATACTTTTGTATTTGTTCAGCGCGTGTAGATTTAATAAAACTTTTAGCGTTTCTGAAGAAATTAATTAAAAAGTACGAGGTATAACTCATTTTCAAATCTATCCTCACAAACATATTTCCCCTCCTTCATAAAAAGTCCGACTCGCAGGAACTGCATCATCTTAGCGCGGTTCCGTTGTTATCCGAAGTGCGATTAGGAAAGGAATAGTAGCAGCTATCGTTAGGTTTTGATCTTTCGTTAAAAATATAAAATAAAATCTCAGAAAGAAGGAAGCTTAAAGCGCCACATATGGAAACTGGCAGTTTTCTAAGCGGATGGGACTCTCCCGTCATCGCGACGCTCACTCTAGGAAAACTCTATTACCAATATGATTCTTATTTTCTCAGCTTTAATGAAATACTCATTCCACCGTTAAATAAACTTAAAAAAACAAAAGTGAGGTAAACAGTGACAAAAACCCGTTTAAAATAACAAAACTAACACTTTCGTAGTTTTAACCACTTACTTCTCCGACTGACATTGCCCCATCGAAATTTCCTTCAGAATCTTTTTTTTTAGAGAATTTAGTAAGCTTTTGAATGGTTACATCGTACTTCCCACGATTTCTTAACTGTTTTGAAGATATTAAGGGGGGAAAGGGGGGTAAACGGGCGGGCTAAAGGGTTGCTGGAGCGGACGTGTGGATATGGGAGCCGTCCGACTTCTTTTGGGAGCTCTGCTAAGCTATAGTGCCCTATTCCACTGCTTAGCATCTCCTAGTATACCTGATTCCCGTCAACGCCTACTGCTTTTCCTCCCCGTGGTACCCCCTGGGCAACGTTCTTGTACATTACATGAACGGCGAAAAGCAGAGGCGGGGATTCGTGATGAGGCAGGGACACCTCCCCTGCTGAGTGGATCCTCTCCTTCGGGAGGAACTGTGCCGGTCTGTCGGCCTAGGTGGCAGCCCCACCAGCAGACTCGGTGACAAAGATTAGGGGTCTGCGTCACTCAAAAAAATGTACCTACAACTACAGTAAAAGATACAGCCGGATTGCCCCTAAAGGATAACCCAGAGGGAATGTCGCCCTCTGGGCGACATACGCATGGAAACGGACCAACCAAAGACTTCGGGAAAACCAACCCTCACTCCTATCAACGACAGTAAGGGAATTAGTGAACACAAAACTCCTGACTCTGAATCCAATAGAGCACTTCAGAGCCAGGAATCACATAAGGATGGCCTCAGTCAACGCCCCGCTTCTCGCTTTACTCTGGAGCCGTATATAACGCCTTCAAAGTCACCCGGGAAGAAGAGGGTAAAAAAAGGCAGAAAACGATTGCTAGAAGAATTAGCCCCAAGTACAAGTAAATTCTCAAAATTTATTGTGTTAAGTAGGACAGATGAACAAACCTTTTCTAAAGTTTCTCCGTTCCTCATCAATAAACTAATTGTTCAAGAATTTGGGACAGTCATGGGAATTAGTAAAATGCCAAACGGTTGCCTATTGATAGAGGCATCTAGTAAATCTCAAAGTGAAAAAGTAATTAAGGCTGCAACTCTGGGTGAGTTTAGTGTCAAAGCAGAATTGCATAAAACACTAAACTCATCCAGAGGCATGATCACATGCTTTGATTTTGAACATTGCACCGAAGCCGAAATTGTGGAGGGTATGAAAGAACAGGGTGTCATTGCTGCTCGCAGATTTTTTCGCAAGAAGAAATCGGTGAATGGAGCGGAAGATGTAGCCCAGTTCACTGGAAGCGTGATGCTCACGTTTGATCGACCTGACATCCCTTCTAGTGTCCAGGCTGCATTCTATAAGTTGAAAGTACGACCTTATGTTCCACCCCCTATGCGATGTTACAAATGCCAAAAATTTGGACATTCAGCGGTGAGATGTCGGTCAACGGTGGATATTTGTGTCTGCGGTTATGCTGTACACAGTCCAAATCCTTGCCCGGCAGAACCTAAATGTCCAAACTGTGATGGACCTCACAACGCCCGCTCAAAGGAGTGCTTAGAATATAAAATTGAATTAGAAATTCAAAAGTTACGAATGGAAATCAAAGACATGACGTTTAAGCAAGCCAGAGCATTAGTTAACAGTGCATCATATGCTAGTAGAGGCACTTACTCTAGTGCAGTACAAAATGAGACGACTAATAGGAAAAGCATACCTAAATCTGTCCCCGAACCTATTCCTGTCCCATCCAAACCTCACCCACCACCACCTACCTCACTCCCCACTCCTTCATCCATATTCCCCACTCCAACTTTCCCCTCTACTTCATCCACGTCGATGGATGAAAAAAAACTATTGGGGATATTATCCCCGCTAAAAATTGAAAAGAAACCTCCAGAACGTCCGCTATCACTCCCTTCAAGCCCCGGGGTTGATTGCTCCGATGACCAGGTGGATGATGATGGTGGAAAATATACCCTCGTGAATAATAAACGAAAAAAAGGTTGGCCCAAGGGAAAAAAGCGAGGGCCAAGGAAAGAAACTGTCAAGTCGGAATAAAACCTACATTGTCCTAAAATGCCTTTAAACAAATTCCTACAATGGAATATCCGAGGTTTTTCTGAACACAGCGACGAATTACGCTTCCTAGTGCACACGTACAATCCATTGGTCGTGGCTCTACAGGAAACAAAATTTCCTGAAGGTACTGCCCGGCCTTTGAGAGGGTATAAGTGTATTCATAGAGAACCTCGTGTTCTCCCGGGTGGGCGGAGTCACGGTGGAGTGGCTCTGTACACAATGGAGAACCTAGGAGCACAAACTATACATTTAAACACAGACCTCCAAGCTGTCGCTCTTCGACTGGATACGCCTATAATCGCTACACTTTGTTCGTTGTATCTCCCAGACGGAAGAGGATACTGCATGGGCGACCTCAAGCGCTTGATAGAACAGTTACCTCCCCCGATTATAATATTCGGAGACTTCAACACGCACCATGTTTCCTGGGGATCAAGAAGGTCTTCCCCTCAGGGTCGTCTTTTATATTCCATGATTGAGGAGATGGACCTTGTCTTTTTGAATGATGGGATGCCCACCCATTTCTGTGAATCCTCAGGAACCATGGACGCAATAGATCTGACTATCACAAGCGCTTCAGTGTTGAGGCATCTTTCATGGACAGTTCTGGGGGATCTTCACCGGTCTGATCATTTCCCTATATTGGTGAACCATGCTGGGAGATACAACGAATTCAGAAAACCTACGAAGTGGAATATTAAGCAGGCAAATTGGGATACATTTCGGGACTCATTTGCATTACCTCCTCCGGATGACTCAGTGCAAGGAATACTAGGAAATTTATTGAAAGCCATTAACGATGCAGCCGAAAAGGCGATCCCCCGTTCCTCACCCCATACGAGGAAAATCCCAGTACCCTGGTGGGATGAGGAATGTAGGGTCGTAAACAAAAACAAAAAAAGAGCTTTTAATCGTTTTAAACGGTATCCAACTGATACTAATTTAATAGCGTTTAAAAAAGCCAGGGCAATAGAACGTCGAACAAAACTCAAAAAGAAAAGAGAATCCTGGGCTGCGTATGTTAGCACAATAACTAGAGATGCGTCTGTGTCCGAAGTCTGGAGTAAAATAAGAGCGATTTCTGGAAGGACAATTAAAAGGCAATATCCTATTTTGCGAA
This sequence comes from Gonocerus acuteangulatus, assembly GCA_946811695.1. Lineage (NCBI taxonomy): Eukaryota > Metazoa > Arthropoda > Insecta > Hemiptera > Coreidae > Gonocerus > Gonocerus acuteangulatus. The sequence continues at coordinate 18,399,566 of OX328132.1, forward strand.
ATGTAGGTATGTACGTCACTGATCCGCAAGGAGTTGCTGACGTGTTTGCTGAATATTATTGCTCCGCATTTGGCCAGTCAACTTACCCGGAAGGCTTCCAGGTCATCAAAGCTAATGAAGAGATTCTTCCTCTAGACTTTGGACCAGCAGACGACATTACAAATGATTACAACGCCTCATTCACATTGGAAGAAATGAATAGAGCTCTTATGGCTGCATCAAAGAAAAAATCACCGGGAAATGATGGTATACCCTATGAAATACTACATTACCTCCCGGAGGCAGGAAAAAGAAATATACTTGATTTGTATAATTTGATCTGGTCCAATGGAGAATACCCCGCCAAATGGAAAGAATCTATTATCATCCCAATCTTGAAGCCCGGTAAAGACCCTATGGATCCAGGAAGCTACAGACCCATTTCACTTCTGTGTTGTTTGGGAAAGCTCCTGGAGGCTATGGTGAATTACCGGTTGCTTCATGAATTGGAGAAGAAAAATTTAATATCAAATTATCAAGCAGGATTTAGACGCGTATTCTCAACCCAAGATCAATTAACATTGTTGGAGCATAACATCCAAAACGCCTTTTGTTCCCGTCAGCACCTTACTGCCGTTTTTTTCGACATGAAGCAGGCTTACGACAGAGCGTGGAGATACGATATTCTCCGACGAATCCTTAATTGGGGATTTAAAGGCAGGTTGCCTTTATTCCTTAAGAGTTTCCTTGAAGAAAGAACATTTAGAGTCCGAATTGGAGATAAATTATCATCCACAAAGGTTCAGGAAACCGGAGTCCCCCAAGGATCCGTCCTCAGTGTAACCCTGTTTCTTGTCGCAATCAATGGCTTAGCTGACAATATAGGCGCTGAGATTGGTCGATCTCTGTATGCCGATGATCTTGCTCTTTTTGAGACTCATCCTGCTGAAGATTGCGAAGCCCTCAGATTACAACATGCAATGAATAATGTGAATGACGTTGCGACCAGGCGGGGATTCACGTTCTCTTCCGAAAAAACGGTAGCTATTCATTTTTGTAGGCTTCGGAGACCACACAACCGTCCAAATCTTGCCTTGGGCGGGTGTGAGGTCTCCTTTAAAGACAGTCATAAATTTCTAGGCCTTGTAATGGATGCACAGTTGAGGTGGAGAAATCATATCAACTATATTATAAAAAGATGTGAGTCGTCACTAAATGTCCTAAAAACGTTGTCAAGATTGCAATGGGGTGCCGAAAAATCAATCTTGTTACGGGTGTTTGACGCTCTCATAAGGTCAAGGGTTGATTATGGGTGTGCTATATACGGATCAGCCCGCAAATCGTGGCTCCGTCAGCTTGACAGGTTGTATAATGCGGGGCTACGAGTTGCGATTGGAGCTTTCCGCACAAGCCCATTGGACTCCATTTATGTAGAAGCTGGCCATCTTCCACCAGAACACAGGAGAAATCTAATGATGCTATCGTATGTATCATCTTTGCGGACTAAATGTAATCACTTCTTGCGAGAGGTTATTACAGATAGTTCAACATTAGATATGTACCATCAGAAGCGCTCTGTAACCAGACCCTTAGTTGTGAGAGCTGAAGAAACCCTGGACTCATATAGCGGGACCAGGGAGAAGCTAATGAAAACTCAGCCACCAGATATCAGTCCATGGGCCTTCCCAGATCTCCACATAGACCTTACATTGACTCGTCTGAAAAAACAGGACACGTCTACTTTAGTCTACAAATCTTTGTTTCTTGAGAGAATGCAAAAATATGAAGAGCACATTGCGATCTTCACTGACGGTTCTAAAACAAATAATGGAGCAGGGTGTGGCACATTCATAAATAGTGAGAAACATCTCTCACTACCTCTCCATCAACATACAAGTGCGTATCATGCCGAAATGTTAGCAATAAAAGTAGCTCTTGAGCATTACGGAAACCTCGAAAATGTAAATATAATTATATGTACTGACTCTTATAGCACTCTTACATCATTAAAAGATAAATTTCCCAGGGATTCGGTATTATTGGAAATCTATCACCTTTTATGTGATATGCAGAAGAGGGGAAATAACGTCACATTACTCTGGGTTCCAGGACATTCAAATATTGAGGGGAACGAGAGAGCAGATATCTTGGCAAAGCAGGCTGCTTCGATGAGTGCTGATCCAGCTTCCCCGCTACATATAGATGATTTTAAGCTGCTATTGAAAAAATTGGTGAAACAGAAATGGCAAGAGGAGTACAATAACAAAGACCTTTTTTTGAAAAACATTGAGGTTTCAGTAATGAATAAGAGTACGGCTGACAGAACCAATAGACGTGATGATGAAGTTATGACTCGACTTAGAATAGGCCACACCCGCCTGACACATGGCTATCATCTGGTGGGCCGACGCCGTCCTCAGTGTGAGCACTGCGATGGCCTACTGGATGTCCGGCACATTCTGGTCGACTGTCCGGCACTCCAAGATGCTAGGAGACGGCATCGACTACCCAACGACCTTAGTGATCTGTTAGATAGAAGTGAAGCGTCAGTGAAGAGAGTAACTGATTTTCTTAAGGATATTAAAATGTATAGTCTCATATAATTAAGGGACGCATGTTTCATATTTATTTATTATCTTTCGTTCCAATAATTGTATTGATTATAAATCAGCATGTATTGAGTGTTTGTATTTATGGTGTGATTGTATTTACTGTATGAATGTATTTATTGTATGAGTGTATTTTTAATCTGAGTGTGCGCAAGATTTTGTGTGATGTGTTAATGTAAATATTCAATGATTTTAGGTTTAAGTTTAGGTTTAGGTTTAGTTGTAAGGTTAGTTCCTATATATGTTTCAAATGGAACTGCCGTCTGTACATAAGCAGATATGTAAATATTTAAGCTTAGATTTAGGTTTAGGTGTAAGTTTAGTTCTTGAATATGTTAAAAACGGAACTAATATTAACACACATAAATATATGTGTCTGCTAAAATATAATACGCAACGACAGTAATAGATTGAATTCAATGTGTGCTCATGGCCTCAGCAGCTTATGCACAATAATTGATATATAAAATTAAGGGGGGAAAATGGTGCTAATACCTACCGATAGCTGCTATATTCCTTCACTAATCGCACTTGAGATAAGAACGGAACCGCGCTAAGATGAAGCAGTTCCTGCGGGTCGGACTTTTTTTTTGTCAGACAAATTAATGTATTATGTTTATATTATAATGTAAATATTATGTTTATAAGAAGAGCAAATCACTTTAATTGCGGTGTAAAATATTGTTGCTAGCTAAATCTAAGTATTATATAAGCTCATAAGGAAAAAATGGTGCTAATGACTCAGATTTCGATACACCATAAAAGAAAAAAAAAATTAAGGACAATATACGAAGATTCCAAACCATTTCATGTCTGTTAATAAAATATTTTATTCTAATCCCAAACGCTACACTTATACACAAATAAATTTTTTTTAAGTACCTATTTAATACGTATAAAATAATGTTATAATGAGCGATCCGCTGTGGCATATAACAAGTACTACCACCGTGTGGAGTGCAACTAGTGCAACCGGTATAAACCGGTACGTCAGTACCACTGTGGTATGTAAAGAGCGGCTGTTCTGATACTGGCAAAAGTTAGAAATCCTACATTCCTAAAGTTGTTTGGAGGCTTATCTTTATGACTCTAGAAAGAGACTTACAGATGACGAGGATACACTGGGCGATACCTGTACTGGGAAGCCCTCCACCCTAAGCCTCCTAGCTCTTCACCTTCGAATTGAAACAAAATATTGTTTCTATATATACGTATCCTGTTTTATTGACTAATACATTTGACTACTATAAGCAATCACAAAAATAACGAGCAGTGAAAAAAAAAACTGTAGGAAACACACAAAAAGATTCGTTCAAAGGAACGAAATTACCTATGTTTTAAGCACTTATTTCTCCAAATATAACCGTCCCATCGCAAATGTCTTCAATACATTTTTTGTAGAAAATTTAGTAACCTTTCGAATGGTAACCTTTCGCTTCACAAGATTTTCAACCGTTTTCGAGATAATAATGAAAGTATACGAAGTTCCCAAAATGTTCATTGTTTCTAGCAACAGAAAATTGGTCTCATTTTTCCTATCCTGTTTTACAAACAAATACATTTTCCTAGCATAGGAAATTACAAAAATAAAAAACCAAGGGAAATAGACAAAAATTACAAAAAGAACGACAAAAACCCGTTCATAAGAACAAAACAGACGTATTTGAAGTTTTAAGCACTTATTTCTCCCACTAATCAAAAATAGTTTTAGAATCATTTTTGTAGAGAATTTAGTAAGCTTTCAAATAGTTTCTATCCACTTACCACGATTTCCAAACCGTGTTCGAGATATTAATGAAAGTATACGAAGTTCCCAAAACTTTTCATGTCTGTTCATAAAATATTTTATTCTAACCCTTCCTTAACTCCAAACGTAACATAACTTTCAACATATTAGTTTTAATGAAAGTAGAACAGGCAGATAATGTTTCAACTGAATCCCGTGATTCTAAGTACCCAAACCAAAAACGGTATTCAAAAACTATTTTTCCAATTTTCTCGAAAACGGTTAAAGCTATCGCCTTGAAAATGGTTTCATTCGTTTTCCTAGCCCAAGAAGCCTATAAAAAGAGTACTTACAAGCTTATGAACTCAAAAACGTAAGCGTTACGATTTTTTCTGCGCGAATTTCGCCCCAAACGCCATCTTCCAGTGGGCGGATTTTGCTGGTTAACGAACTTGACCTTTCAAATTGGACGACTGATTTTTGTACCAAATTTCATCAAAATCGGACCGTCAGGGAAGCCAGAAATGAGCGAACAGACAAATATATATATATATATATATATATATATATATATATATATATATATATATATGTATACAAATTTGAACCACCGTTATTTTCGGTCTCTAGGGGTTCTGAAACGCGAAATTTTCTTGTCGGCACTTCCGGATTGTTTCATTGTATCAACCTTATAAGCGGGGTTCCTCCCTATGGGGGAGGGAGGAACCGCGCTAAAAACCACAAGGCTATATTGTTTAGAAATACTTTTGTATTTCTTCATCGCGTGTAGATTTAATAAAACTTTTAGCGTTTCTGAAGAAATAATCTAAAAAGTATGAGGTACACCTCATTTTCAAATCTATCCTCACAAACATATTTCCCCTCCTTCATAAAAAACCACAAGGCTATATTGTTTAGAAATACTTTTGTATTTCTTCAGCGCATGTAGATTTAATAAAACTTTTAGCGTTTCTGAAGAAATAATCTAAAAAGTATGAGGTACACCTCATTTTTAAATCTATCCTCACAAACATATTTCCCCTCCTTCATAAAAAACCACAAGGCTATATTGTTTAGAAATACTTTTGTATTTCTTCAGCGCATGTAGATTTAATAAAACTTTTAGCGTTTCTGAAGAAATAATCTAAAAAGTATGAGGTACACCTCATTTTCAAATCTATCCTCACAAACATATTTCCCCTCCTTCATAAAAAACCACGAGACTATATTGTTTAGAAATACTTTTGTATTTCTTCTGTGCGTGTAGATTTAATAAAACTTTTAGCGTTTCTGAAGAAATTAATTAAAAAGTACGAGGTATAACTCATTTTTAAATCTATCCTCACAAACATATTTCCCCTCCTTCATAAAAAACCACAAGGCTATATTGTTTAGAAATACTTTTGTATTTCTTCAGCGCATGTAGATTTAATAAAACTTTTAGCGTTTCTGAAGAAATAATCTAAAAAGTATGAGGTACACCTCATTTTCAAATCTATCCTCACAAACATATTTCCCCTCCTTCATAAAAAAACACGAGACTATATTGTTTAGAAATACTTTTGTATTTCTTCTGTGCGTGTAGATTTAATAAAACTTTTAGTGTTTCTGAAGAAATTAATTAAAAAGTACGAGGTATAACTCATTTTCAAATCTATCCTCACAAACTTATTTCTCCTCCTTTATTAAAACCACAAGGCTATATTGTTTAGAAATACTTTTGTATTTCTTCAGCGCGTGTAGATTTAATAAAACTTTTAGCGTTTCTGAAGAAATAATCTAAAAAGTATGAGGTACACCTCATTTTCAAATCTATCCTCACAAACATATTTCCCCTCCTTCATAAAAAACCACGAGACTATATTGTTTAGAAATACTTTTGTATTTCTTCTGTGCGTGTAGATTTAATAAAACTTTTAGTGTTTCTGAAGAAATTAATTAAAAAGTACGAGGTATAACTCATTTTCAAATCTATCCTCACAAACTTATTTCTCCTCCTTTATTAAAACCACAAGACAATAAGGCTGAGAAATATCCTTGCATTTCTTAAATATATTTTGCTTGAATTGTTTTTTTGTTGTTTTTTTTTAAATGCTCGAAAGGAATATTTATTTGTACTATTTCACTAGTAAAAAGAAAGTCCAAATCGCAGGACTGCTTCATCTAAGCGCTTTCCATATACTCCTTATTTGGGTAAGATTTGACGATAAGAATTGTAAATCTTTGTTAATTTTTTGTAAGGATGTTAATTATTATTAATCATTTAAAGATGAATTATTGATAAACTAATTTTACTGATACACAACTATTCCCATAAAAAACATTTCGATACTAATTGTTAAAAATTGCCTCTAAAAAGACACTACATTCAACTCCATACACACACATATATATAATAAATATATAAAATAGATACCGTCAGGGTTCGCTCAAAGTTATCCTGTAAACCAGTCCTCAAGATCATGTAAACCAACCTCAAGATATCCTCACAAAACCCTCGAAGTTACGTCCCCACAACCAGCATCAAAAACGCAGTATATAAACCACTCTACCAGATACCTTTCTACAATAAACGCATCCGGCATGCCTTGCAGACCTCGCTTCAATTACATCACTCCAGAACTTCAAGATATCCTCACGAAACCCTCGCAGACAATTCTCAAGAACCAACATTGAAAACTCACTCTACCAGATACGTTTCTACTACGAACACACCCGACATACCTTACAGACCTCGCTACATGTACATCACTCCAGAACTTCAAGATATCTTCACGAAACCCTCGCAGACAATTCTCAAGAACCAACACTGAAAACTCACTCTACCAGATACGTTTCTACTATGAACACTCCCGACATACCTTACAGACCTCGCTACACGTACATCACTCTAGAACCTCAAGATATCCTCACGAAACCCTCGCAGACAATTCTCAAGAACCAACACTGAAAACTCACTCTACCAGATACGTTTCTACAATGAACACACCCGTCATACCTTACAGACCTCGCAGACCTAACAAAACCCTCGCATACAAGTCAACTTCAAACAACGCCGAAATATCAGACCAAAACACTACTCCACCAGGATACAGATCAATAATCAACACAAAAATAACCTCGACCAAATCCCGACGATACCTTCGTCCCAATCACTACGGTCAACAATCACCTCAAATAAAATATTTCAGTATTAGAAAGGGAGAGGAGTTATTCCTATTACGCATTTTTACTATTATTAGAGAAAACTGAAAAAATAAATTATAAAAATTAATTATTCCATTTAAAATAATTAAAATTGAGAGAAATCGCCAAAAAATAGATAGGAATTCTAGGCGTAGTTTTATAGCTTACTTTGAGAGCCTTGCCCCACAATCTCTGGGAAATAAATCAAAAATTATTCTTTTATGTCCACGTCAGGTTATTTATCATGCCTATATATGTATACATATATATACTAGGTGACCCGGCAAACGTTGTTTTCCCATATAAATGATTTCTAGTGCTTATTTTGGTAGTCAAATACAAAAAAACTATCTTATTGTAAGTGTGTAGGGATGAGGTCTATGAATAAAAGGAGAATAGGTGCTCTGAATAATGACGACCTATAAAAATAACAAAACACAGAACATCCATTTTTTTTTAATTCATTGTACTTTATTATCTTAACTAATATATTTAAAATTATAAATCTATCACTAATTACACAGGCACACAAAAAAAAAATGAGGTATTTTCCAACGACAACATACATACATTCTTATGTATTTCGACACGCTGAATCTGAATCCGGAGTCCGTTTTGCTCCAGTACGTCAGGTTTCAGAGCATTTGAAGGTCCAATTTCTTATAAAGTCGTTAATGAAGAAACTCGAGTTTCCATGGTAATGAGGGTATCGTCGCAAAATCAAGGTCATTTCAAAGTCATGTTTATTTTGCAAAAAAAAAAAAAAAAAAAAAAAAAATGTTGACTGTAGATTCATTTTTTGCAAAGAAAAAATATTTGTACCTCCATAGTTCTATAATTCCTCAAAAATCCCAAATTCACTATCTAGGACTGATATTTGACAAACGACCAATATGGAAGCCACATATTACCCAGCAGAGGCAAGAACTCAGCCGACGGTACAGACTATTACTACACCTACTAGACAGACGATCACATCTAACACTAACAAACCAACACCTCATTTACATGACCATTTTTACACCAATATGGACTTACAAAATTCTCCGAAAAAGAACCGATGTTCCATTTTATGACTCCAATTTGACCCTCCATAATGACCTCAATCCATCCTATAGCCGAATCCCTCTACCGAAAATTCCATTCGAACCTACACGGCCATCCTAACTCCTTAATAAACCCTCTGTCCTCCCAGCAAATCCCTCTCAACCCCATTCGCCGAATTAAACGCGAGTAACTTAGAGACCAACTCCAGAAGGTGTATTTACTGTGTAATAAAAACCATGTCCGTCTAGTGGGTGCTAAAACTTACCTCCTCATGTACATTCAATGTATTTTATACATTGTTGTAAATTGAGATTAAATAAATAAAAAAATTGGGCAAAATCGTGGTAATGCTACCTTTCCGAAAGTGCATTGTCGTATAAAAACGACTCTTATCGAATTTTTGATAGTTCGATCTTATTCAGAGAAATCAGTGCTTAAAATTCGATTGTTTCGTTTTTTTTTTTGTTTTTGTTTTTTTTTGGGCCGCATAGTCTATTAAATCCGCTTATTCGCATATTTTAGAAATTGTAAGTTTTTCAGTAAAACAGGATATGTAAATGAAAAGCTTGTTTGTATTACACGTTGTTTGTAATAAAGTCGACCTTTAGACTAACAAGGGGAGTATACAGCGATGGGGTCACCGATTTGGACCAATTTTTTTCTGGTGATTCTACATCGAAAAATAGTCGACACGTGTCCGAGCGTTCCGTCCAATGCGCCTTAGGAGCCGAGAAATAAAATAAAATAGGTTGAAAGTGCTTTATTTTAGAGCGGTTCCTCCCTCCCCCATTGGGAGGAACCCCGCTTATAGGGTTGATACAATGAAACAATCCAGAAGTGCCGACTAGAAAATTTCGCGTTTCAGAACCCCTAGAGACCGAAAATAACGGTGGTTCAAATTTGTATATATATATATATATATATATATATATGTATATATTTATTTATATATATATATATATATATATATATATATATATATTTGTCTGTTCGCTCTCTAGATAGAAGACGAATGGTCCGATTTTGATGAAATTTGGTACAAAAATCCTTCGTCCAATTTTAAAGGTCAAGTTCGTTAACCAGCAAAATCCGCCTACTGGAAGATGGCGTTTGGGGCGAAATTCGCGCAAAAAAAATCGTAACGCTTACGTTTTTGAGTTCATAAGCTTCTAAGTACTCGTTTTATATGACTCCTGGGCTAGGAAAACGAATGAAACCATTTTCAAGGCGATAGCTTCAACCGTTTTCGAGAAAATTGGAAAAATATTTTTTGAATACCGTTTTTGGTTTGGGTACTTAGAATCATGGGATTCAGTTGAAACATTTTCTGCATGTTCTACTTTCATCAAAACTAATATGTTGAAATTTTGGTTACGTTTGGAGTTAAGGAAGGGTTAGAATAAAATATTTTATTAACAGACATAAAAAGTTTTAGTAACTTTGTTTACTTTCCGTAATATCTCGAAAAAGGTTGAGAATCTTGGTAAACGGAAGAATACCGTTAGAAAGCTTATTAAATGCTCTAAAAAAAAGATTCTAATGAAAGTTTTGATTAGGCGATGTCAATCGGAGAAATAAGAGCTTAAAACTTTAAAGTAATTGATTTCGCTTATTCGAACTGTTCTTTTTGTCTGTTTTTTATTCCTTGTTATTTTTTAATTGCTTATTGTTGGATAATGTATTTGAAAATAAAACAGGTTAAGAAAAATAAGAAAAACAATTTAATGTTAGAAATATAGATTTCCAAGCTTCCAAGACCTTGTCACTAGCGGGTCTGTTTCTAGTGTAGCGGACCCTTCCAGGTAAGATTGTAAATCATGACCTTTCAAGACTTTACTACTCACAGGAATGGCGTTAGTGACCTTAAGGGTTGACACGCCATTATAATAATTAATTTAAAAAAAAAAGACTGGTGGAACCAAAATAATAACTGCTTCTATTTTAATCTTTCCAAATTAGACTAGGGATATGAACGGAACCGCGCTAAGATGATGCAGTCCTGCGAGACGGACTTTTTTTTTATATAGAGTTCAGAAAATGATATCGACATGATTCTTTCACCAATTCATTCGTCCAATCCAATGCTTACGTTTTCAGGTAAAATAGTATTATACATTTTTTTACACCAAAAATAATAGCAGATTAAAAAAAAATCAGCACCTCAAGAAGCCCTAATATAGTGAATATCATTGAAAACAACATATAATGATTTTTCCCAGTCTGGAAGAGGCTAAATATTTGTAAGCGAAAAACTAATGTGAGGTTTTGGAATTCAATATCTCCCCTTGAGATAATCCGATTTTTACGTCATTGTAATCTTTCGAAAGAAGAAAGACTCCTTTTTCTAACCATATAAATGACTATTGTATTATCTCAAAATCGGGTAAATATTCTTTGAAATATGGCCGGATTCTTGAATCTTTAACAAATTTTTAAGGGTCCCCCTTAGCGAAATTTAAAATAATTTTTTTTTTTATTTTTTGTAATATTCCCGAAATGTTTATTTCCATATGACATTAGGGATATGATCGGAAACGCGCTAAGATGACGCAATTCCACGACTTACACGTCAAAGGTAGGACATTTAAAGACTTACAAACTGGAATCACACGAACATGTAAGATGAATGAGACGGGAGTGGCTCAAGGAGAATTGGTGACAAGGAATAACTTACATTTTATGATATTCTTTCAATGACTATTGCCTCACAGTTGTGGCATTCTATGACTTATAAGCAGGGATAGAAAATAATTGTTAACTTTTATATTAAAAAAATATTTTTTAAACTTTTACTTTAATTTTCATTTTGAAAAAGCAACAATTATAAAATATTTTTTTTTTGTTTTAGTTTTTTTTTAACTGTTATTTTTCACCATAAAAAATAAAAGTTTTAAAGTAATTGTTATTAAAATAGTTAATAGGAAAAAGTTGAAAGGAATAAATTAAAGCTAGTAATGTTTATTTTTTGTTTTGTATTAACAAATATATTTCAGTAAATAAACAATGAACGTTTCACTTATTTTGCAGAATTAATTCAATTTCTAGAATAAGTTTGTGGAATATCTATAATGTGATTATATCTAAAATCATTTAATATATCATGATGATTAGATAGTTAGCCGTCGAGGTGATAAGTAAAGATGGAATGGTTGGGATTCGGCTAAATAAACCTCAATATGATTTTGTTTTAAAAAATCTATATTTCGGACGTTTCGGCTACTCATTGGTAGCCTTCGTCAGCTAAAATGACAAAAAAAGAAATTAATACAAAAAACAAAAAAAAAATATATATAATTGTGATAGGTAACAGAACTATAGATACAATTAACTTATAAAAGAACATATCGTCTTAAATTCTTAGTATGAGTAGAATGAAAAAGTAAATAGGTACAATAATTGATTTTAATAGTAATTAGTAACATTAATTGATTTTACAAAGAAATAAGAAACTACATACCAATGACAAATATAGTACCTAATAGTAACATTAATAAATTTTACAAAGAAATAAGATACTACACACCAATGGAAATGCCGAGCGGCAGAGGAAGACCAAGGTTGGCAATTAAGTAACCATTGTCTTCCTCTGCCGCTCGGCATTTCCATTGGTGTGTAGTATCTTATTTCTTTGTAAAATTTATTAATGTTACTATTAGCTACTATATTTTTCATTGGTATGTAGTTTCTTATTTCTTTGTAAAATCAATTAATGTTACTAATTACTATTAAAATCAATTATTCTACCTATTTACTTTTTCATTCTACTCATACTAAGAATTTAAGACGATATGTTCTTTTATAAGTTAATTGTATCTACAGTTCTGTTACCTATCACAATTATATATTTTTTTTTTGTTTTTTGTTTTAATTTCTTTTTTTGTCATTTTAGCTGACGAAGGCTACCAATGAGTAGCCGAAACGTCCGAAATATAGATTTTTTAAAACAACATCGTTTATTTAGCCGAATTCCAACCATTCCATCTTTACTTATCATTTAATATATACTTTAAGGTAATTAAGGCTCTTTCAACACTTACTTGAATGGCTGGGCTGGGGGTTTAGGATAAGTGCTAGTTAATATAGGTATGGAAGTGGGTATTTTCTTTCTTCCCAGTATTCCAGGAATTTTAATCCAACAAAACCCTAAAATTCTTGACTAAATACTCAAAACTTTTATTTAACAATGAAAAAAAAATAAAAGTATTACTTTAACTTTTATTTTCTTATACCTAATTTTAGAAGTTCCTAAGTAAAGTTTATGCTTAAAACTTTTAAATAAAAGTTTCCTTTTTAACTGTTATTTTTTAACTTTTTCGATAAAAAAATATCTGTTTCGATCCCTGTTTATAAGTCCATTATAGGGATTCTTACGAAAAAGTGAGGCGAAAATGACTAAAGGAGGCTTGAAGGAATTCACAACAACGACATTCTTTCATTGTATGTCATTCTATGAATGACTTAAAAGTTATGTCAGATCTTTTAGTAAGGTATATGTCCAGCTTAGGGCTTTACACGAGAACGTGAAGTGCATGAGACGCAAGTGAGTAAAGGAGGCTTGAAGAAATTCACAACAACGACATTCTTTTATTATATGTCATTCTATTAATGACTTATAAGTCAATGTCAGATCTTTTAGTAAGGTATATGTCCAGCTTAGGGCTTTACACGAGAACGTGAAGTGCATGAGACGCAAGTGAGTAAAGGAGGCTTGAAGAAATTCACAACAACGACATTCTTTTATTATATGTCATTCTATTAATGACTTATAAGTCAATGTCAGATCTTTTAATTGAGTATATGTCCAGCTTAAGGCTTTATACGACAACGTGGAGTCAATGAGACGCAAGCGACTAAAGGAGGCTTGAAGTAAGTCCCAACAAGGATGATTACATTATATGCCATCCTATTAATAACTTATATCTTAAAGTTGGGGCTTTAAATAACTGAAGTTCATTTTTTTCACGAGAACGTTAGGTGAATGAGGCGTAAGTGGCTAAAGGAGAGTTGAAGGAAACATGCTTCTAAAGGCTGAAGCATTCATCAAATGATTAGCTGAAGATTTGCCATGGGAAAGCAAGACAGGTGTGAGGCTGATTATTGGTTTGAGGCTACATAGAATGAAGAATGTATGGGGCAGCAAGGCCTCAACCCATCCCTTCCTCAAGATCCACTCAATCCTTCGAAGCACTAAACATCCCGTACTCCAGGCAACTCGCCACGTATTCGTCTGGAGAAGTGGCCTTTATGTGGGGGAAAACAAATGTTTTGTCCCGCATAACTTGCCTGTATTGTATTAGAAATCTTGAATTTTCCTTTTAGAAGCAGGCAACCTTTTATATTTTACTCTCGTTAGTGTTTTCCATTAGAGTAGAAGACCTCTGCCGTCTTAAACTACATGAGGCAGTTCAAAAGTCTAAGTAGCTGAGACTTAGCAGCAGCAACAAGAGAGTACCTAATGCACCTCACGTTTGTGCTTTCCATTAGAGTAGAAGACTTCAGTCATCTTAAACTATTTCAGGCAGTTCAAAAGTCTAAGTAGCTGAGACTTAGCAGCAGTGACAAGAGAGTATCAAATTCACCTCACGTTTGTGCTTTCCATTAAAGTAGTAGACTTCTGTCGTCTTAAACTACATGAGGCAGTTCAAAAGTCTAAGTAGCTGGGACTTAGCAGCAGCTACAAGAGAGTACCTAATTCACCTTAGGCAAGGCTATGTCTTTTGAGGAACCCATCGCTGCAGAATCATAGAAAAGAACATTATAACAGCAGTTGGAATCATCAGTTTGGCCACTGACAAAACTCAACCTTGTCTTTTGTTCCCTTACCTATTCAAATCGTCGGGAAGTGTGGTGTACGTGGTAACCACGTGTTTTCAAAAATCTTCGATTAACACTCTTTGAAACCCCCAATTGTCTTGAAACCTTCCTCAAACTGATATGGGGATCCTCCTCAAGTGTGTTGGTAATAAGGCCCTGACAGCGCTAATGGCCCGATAAGCTGATCCACCGTAAAGAAAAAAATATAAACCTCTTAGTTCCTTTTTCTTTAACAAAAGCCGGTGTTTCTCTCTTGATAGAAAACCTTCTTCTACTTATACATAAATGTAAAATTATCCTTTTAGCGCGTTTTCTTCCTACATCCATAGGGAGGAAATCTGCGGCATTTAAAATAAACCAATTTTTGTATTGTTTATATTAATATCTGGTGCGTTTTAGCACTTTCCGATCTTCATCCATCCTACCTACTAGATACCGAAAATGACTGCAGCTAAAATGAATATATATATATATATATATATATATATATATATATATATATATATATATATATATATATATATTTGTATGTACACTCCCCCACCTTCTCAAAAATGGTCCGATTTTGATGAAATTTGGTACAAAAATCGTTCGTCTAATTTGAATGGGCAAGTTCGTTAACCAGCAGAATCAGTCCACCGGAACATAGTTTTTCAAACGAAATTCGCAAAAAAAAAAAAAAAAAAAAAAAAAAAAAAAAAAAATCGGAACGCTTACGTCTTCCTTAAATCTTCCAAATTTTATTTTATATATTTCACAATCAAATATCAAACCCCACGAATAACTGGTACTATTTCTTTACTAATAGAACTAGAGATATGAACGGAACCGCGCTAGGATGACGCAGTTCCTGCGAGTCGGACTTTTTTTCCTTTGGCAAATTCATTTAAGAAAGTCGAGTTGAAGTAATTGAACACGGAAAACATGAGACAAAGAACAAGGTTGAATATTTTCAGCATTTAATCTATATTTTAATGTGTAAACGCTTTAATAAAAACTAAAACATAAATGGTAAGAGTTCAATTTCCACGCTGAGAAAATGACATGGTTTCTTTGAAAATAGAAAAATGTCATAATTAAAGTTAGCTCAAGTGAGAAATTGAGGCCCAATATGTTTTAGTTATTCATTAGAACAGAATTAGCATAAAATAATTAAAAGAAGACATTAGCCGACAAAAGCTGTTTTTGCAGCTTTTAATTCCCTCTTCCCAGATTGCATTCCATTTTATAATGTATGAAAACTATAATAGAGAAATATCTCTTGTGAAAACAAGAGCCATTGAACCACTTAAAGGGGAAATAGATATTTTATTCAAAAACAAATCACCTCCGGGCGGGAGGGGGGTTCAATTAGGAATGGTTGCAATGCAAAAGGACAGTATGATGCAGGGGTGGCCAAGCTCGTTCACAGTCCAAGCGATTTACAAAATTTGAAATTTTTTGCAATTTTTTCATTGAAATTTATAAATAGAAGTCCAAAATATGTATACTGATTTTTTTATTTAAACCTTTATTGATAATCACAACAATATGATATACAGGGGTCTCCCGTGGTCTAGTGGCTAGCGCGCTAGATTCATAAGCGGGAGTTGGTGGGTTCGATCCCCACCGGCGACAGGAATTTTCTCATCCCACGGCTCGCTGGGAAATTTCCTGGCTGCACCCTGGACGTCGGCGCTAATGGCCACGATTTGTCGATGCGCCGTAATATATATATATATATATATATATATATATATATATATATATATATATATATATATATATATATATAATTTAGAGCATATCAGATGGCATGTTATAACAAATTGTCTCTAGGCCACCGCCGCTTCAGTCTTCTATAAGGTTTTTATGGATTACGGAAGGAGGATAGAGAGTTTATATTGAATTAAACATTAAATCGATTTTTACTTCTCTTGATAAAGGTTTTGTATAATTGGTGAAAGCACTTGTCATTGTCAGAATAAAATGATTCACGCAAGTAAATAATTCGACTTGTTCAGGATATTTTCAGTCTGGTACAAATTTCCAAAATTCAGTAATTGACGTCGACTTATATTTTAATAAATATATATATATATATATATATATATATATATATATTATTTATTCTTGCAAATGACCCAAAATATATATAAATACTCTCAAAGAGGGAGTACATGGTGACGAGAGTACTTGCTAGCAAGGTAGGACTGAAAACCTTTTTTATACAACATTTAATTTAGGCTAGTACCATTTTAATGCATTTAATGGAGCATTACTTAATTTTTTATATCTAGCTTCTAAAAATTGTTTCGTTTGGATGTACACAAAATAATGTTTTGTTGTAGAAGTGCCCCTGAAGAGGTGCGAAAATATGCACGAAACATGTCGGGCCTAGTAAATAATGTATTGTGAAGGAAGGATTACTGCTTTTAAGACCCCAAGTCTCCTAAAATTTGAGAGAATATATATATATATATATATATATATATATATATATATATATATGTGTGTGTGTGTGTGTGTGTGTATTCACAAATACCTATGTACATATATAAATATATAATCACCGTTATTTTCATTTTATTAAGTTGGGAAAGAGGAAATTTTCTAGTCGGCACTTCCAGATTTCGTCATCAGGTCGGCGCCGAAAGCGGGTTTCCTCCTTATAGAAAAAGAGAGAAAACGCGCTATAAAGACTGGCAACCTGTAGATAGCCCGGTGACAATAGCTCAGCAGTTTATAAGCCCTAACAAAAATAACATCTGCTAACAAACATATCACTACGAACATAATACACCGGTCCCCGTAGTCACCCCAGTTCAGCGTGACCAGTACGTGAAGTGGTGACAAGGTGCCAAACCATGTGCATTTGGCATTATTAGAGGGTTGTCTAGATAATTCCAGGCGCTAATTGCCCAACAGTTGATAAACCCTTTAAAAAAAACTTAAATAAAATTAACAGGATTTGTTTGATGAAATTGAGCTGAAATGAAGCCGCTCCTTGCGTAATTTTTTTATTAAATAATGTAATTAATAATCTGTTAAAATGATAAAATTCAACTAAACTAAAAATATAATGATGGTTTCCTTTTAACTAACCCCCCTTTTGCCAATGAATACGGCAAAGGGGGGGGGTCTTTTTTCAATGTAAGAAAGGGTGCCCAGCTACCGGCTGGCTTTGAAGGAAAACCTCCTGAATTCCCTCACTAATAGATTGTTAATAGCATGAAATCGGCCTCATAGGTGATCACTAAATTACTTGCTCAGGAACTACAGTCGTTTATCATTCGCTCATAGAACTCCTTAATTGTTCTTATTGGAAAGGGAGCTATTGTTGAGGTGCAACCGAGTCTAAAATAAAGATTTCACGGGCCTAAACAGGGGTCTCGCCGAAGGGGCTGCTTTTGTCGGCACCCTTCTCTCACACCTCAAAACCTCAAACAAGTAAAGATGGAATGGTTGGCATTCGGCTAAAGAAACCTGAATACGATTTTTGTTTTAAAAAAATCTATATTTAGGACGTTTCGGCTACTCATTGGTAGCCTTCGTCAGCTAAAATGACAAGAAAAACAGAAATTAATGCAAAAAAAAATTTTATAATTGAGATAAGTAACAGAACTATAAATACAATTAACTTATTATAAAAGAACAAATTGGTCTTAAATTCTTAGAAGGAGTTCTTAGAATGAGTAAAATGAAAATCAATAGAAACATAACAAAAAAAGAAGAAAAAAGGCTATTTTATTGAAGTTTATATAAGTAAATAGATGCTAATAATAATATTAATTAAAGAAATAAGATACTACATACCAGTGAAAATGCCGGGAGGCAGAGGAAGACCAAAGTTGACAGTTAAGTAACCATTGTGGAAGTGTCTAAGAAAAAAGGAATCTACTAGGGTATATGAAACTGAAAACAATCCAGGTGGTGGGAGGGGGTCGGTAGGGATTAAAGGCCTGTTTATGACATTTAGGAAACGTCCTAAATATAGATTTTGTTAACAAAAATCGTATTGAGGTTTCTTTAGCCGAATCCCAACCATTCCATCTTTACTTATCGCCTCGACGGCTAACTATGTAATCTTCATGATGAAAAACCTCAAATAGTTCGGGAAACTCAATAAAATATATTATTTTAACAAAGCTACAAGTATTTGACAAATATGTGCTTATAACTAATGACTAGGGAACGGATGTTATTGTATTTACATATTTTTTTCTGTTTCTTAAATCGAAATTTTTGATTGAATTCTGCACGTTTTAAGTGATTTTAAAGCATTTAAGCAGGTTTTTATTTTATATATTTTCTCTAAACTCCATATTTTGCTATAAATATATATTTTTGCTACATATTTTGATATTCTTTTTATTTTATAATTGGAAAAATAAAGAGTAAACCGAGAAAGAATGCTTTACCCATTGAGCCTAAATCACTGTCTTTTCTACGAAGACTAGGTATAGTTGGGATTCGGCTAGGAGAATCCCAACTATACCTTCTCCTAGCCGAATCCCAACTATACCTTCTCCTAGCCGAATCCCAACTATACCTTCTCCTTGCCGAATCCCAACTATACCTTCTCCTTGCCGAATCCCAACTATACCTTCTCCTAGCCGAATCCCAACTATACCTTCTCCTAGCCAAATCCCAACTATACCTTCTCCTTGCCGAATCCCAACTATACCTTCTCCTAGCCGAATCCCAACTATACCTTCTCCTAGCCGAATCCCAACTATACCTTCTCCTAGCCGAATCCCAACTATACCTTCTCCTTGCCGAATCCCAACTATACCTTCTCCTAGCCGAATCCCAACTATACCTTCTCCTAGCCGAATCCCAACTATACCTTCTCCTAGCCGAATCCCAACTATATCTTCTCCTAGCCGAATCCCAACTATACCTTCTCCTAGCCGAATCCCAACTATACCTTCTCCTAGCCGAATCCCAACTATACCTTCTCCTAGCCGAATCCCAACAATACCTTGTCTTCGTATCTCTTCAACGGCTAACTATCTCCATCTCCACTGTCTTTTCTAATTGCAAGAAGCAAAGGTGACTGGCAGCCATGCGTCCCCGGCGCTAACGGTCTTGGAGTAGTTGCGTTATAAAAAAATATTGTTTAACAATTGAATTATTTCTTTAATCTACTCTCTAAAACAAGTGAATACGCGAAAAAATCGTGTCGATATCATTTTCCAAACTCGAGACATAAAATAATGAATTTTCAGCCTATTTTATTTTATTTCTTAGCTCCTAAGGCGAATTGGACGGAACGCTGGGACACGTGTCAACTATTTTTCGATGCAAAAATAAATCACCAGACAAAAATGGGCCTGATCGGTGACCCCACCACTGTATACCTTATGAGATCTGATCGGCGCCATTTCACATTTGACAGTTTAAAAATGCATGTTGCAAACAATTTTCAAAAATAATGTCCATCTGTAGAAGTTTTCAACTTCTTTTTCCCCCTTTTAATATGAGTTCCTAATTTTTATTTTGTGTTTTTTTTTTTTTTTTTATATATGATATAGAGTTTTAGTCATTTTGCTCTATATATTTTCAACTTTTGTTCTTTCCATATACAATAACAGAGTTCTTATTAATTATTTCTGCTTTTATTTTCAATATTTTATAGTGTTTTTGTTAGTTTTTTACTAGGTAAATATTTTCAGTTTTTTATTTCATATTTTATTATAAATAGTTAAACATATATGTACATATTTTGAATTTTATTTTACGTGTACATCCGTTCCCTACTAATGGCATTTAAAATTGAAACTATGGGCATTTTGAATGCTTGAATCTTTTAAAAATAATTACGTTTATTACAATGTTTCTTATTTTTAATGAAAATGATTTACTTAAGTGATATTGTTTACTCAACATTACTGATATTTTTAAAAATAAGTAACTACTTTATTGTAAACATAAAACTGCCTGGATGATAATAATTTTTAAATAATGACGGAAATTCTTAATGGATCATAATAAATTCAATTCATGAGGTGGGGGGTTATATTGATGTAACCCCCCATCAATATAATATTAATATAATTAATATTATTAATATAATTAATATTAATGACATTTAAAATTGAAACTATGGACATTTTGAATGTTTATGAGTCACTATTGGTCCCGTAAGAGGACAAAAGGTCCTAGAGTGGGAGACAATTAGAGTAGGACATTATTCAATAAAATTTTTATTTAATAATCATTCAAATCAACTTTTATTGAATAAGAATTTATTCATTGATTAACTTATTCATCCTCTGATTTTTTATATTCTATGAATAACCGGGGTGGCTCATTATTAAATACATTTTTATTGAATACGATTTTATTCCGTTATTGATTGACCTTTTTTTTTTAATTACTCAATACTTAATTATTTTTTCGGTAAATGTGAAGGAGCGCGGTCTCCACACCGATCCTTTTGAAATGTTGCACTATAACGTATTTTGATGCACTAAACACGAATCCGTTAAAAAAAAAAAAGCTCGCTTTTCACTAGGAAAGAAGTTATGAAACACTCAAGTCCACTGTTGTGCGGGTTCTGAAAAGTAATGTAACCTACTATGTTTTTCAACATGCGCATGCGCGGGTATGGAAAAGTTCGTAATAAGGATGTCTAATTGAAATTTACCATCAATTATTTATCAATTTATCTCCAGTTAGTTATTCAAAAATATATTTTTTAAATAATAAACCATTCTTTAATTTTTTTTTTAAATTTTAAGAAGATATCAAAAATCTAGTCAATCCAACTCGCTAAAATTAATAGAATTCTATTAATTTTAGCGAGTTGGATTGGCTAGGGGTTTTGATATATTCCTGAGCGAGCGGAAACACATAGCACGTATGCCCAAAAGCGACAATTTATGACCAAGTCAGCTACCACAAGGTGAGTCTAAATTTCCATTACACTTCGTCATTAAGGACTATTGCGCATGCGCGTGTTTACAAATACGCTCTTACCCCGTCATTTATAACCTCCATAACAGTGAACTTTAGTGCTTAATAACTTCTTTCCTAGTGAAAAGCGAGCTTTTTTTTTTAACGGATTCGTGTTTAGTGCATCAAAATACGTTATAGTGCAACATTTCAAAAGGATCGGTGTGGAGACCGCCCTTCTTCACATTTACCATTTTTTCTTCTTCACATTCATTATTTCATTTCATTTAAAATAATGTGGTTCATGGATAAAAAAAGGAGGTAAATTTTCCTTGTTGGGCCAGTATCGATGAACTAAGTACGTTGTAGAAAAACATGTTTTGTAAAAATTTCCTTTATGTGAAATAAATAATAAATGTGAAAGTTTGTACTGTAAGAAGAATTAAGGGTGACTTACATCAATATAACCCCCCCCCCACCTCATGAATTGAATTTATTATGATCCATTAAGAATTTCCGTCATTATTTAAAAATTATTATGTTTACAATAAAGTAGTTACTTGTTTTTAAAAATATCAGTAATGTTGAGTAAACGATATCACTTAAGTAAATCATTTTCATTAAAAATAAGAAACATTGTAATAAACGTAATTATTTTTAAGAGATTGTTTTAAGTAATTGTTTTAAGTAATTTATCAGAAAAATTCAATCGAAAAAATCAATTTTATTTAATAAAAATGTTCATCCAAATAAATCATTTTTATTCAATAAAAATTTTCATTCAATAAATCTTTGTTATTCAGTAATGAATAAAAATGAAAAGTTAATTTAATGTCTGATAATGAATGAAAAATTATTTATTATTTAGAATAAAATATCAATTTTTTTCATTATTTATTATTCTGAACGATTTTTGCCCAGGACTGGTGACAATGTAGAAGTATCTTAAGAGACATACGTAGAGAAATACGTACTTGATCTAGGTTAGAATAATGTTCCCAGAATTTTTTTCGCTTGATTTTCACAATTAAGCTATTTTTTTCAAACATTTGGGAGTGTTTGGGGGGAAACGGACTTCCCATTCGATAATACATATAGAAATATGGATCTTTCCTAAAGTACTGAGAAATTGCCTTTTAGCGCGTTTTTTACCTCCTTCCAAAGGGAGGAAACTAGAAATTTGTTGCCAAAATACCGGGCAGGACAAATTTGTTAATCAGAAGAATTCGCTCACCGGAACTGAATTTCCGCGAAAAAAGTTTACAGTTCAGGTAATGGCTGTAGCCGTTTTAGACAGAAGTGGATAATTTTCATATTTGTCTCAAAAATTACGGAGTGAGTTGAACATTATTTAATAGGGTTGACATTCATCTAAAGTAAGATATAGAAGGTTTGGGATAGAGACAATATTAGGGAAAAAAAATCTTTTGGGCAAAAGCTGTTTTGTGATTTTTTTCTGTTTTCATTAGGATCATGAAGCCCTGGTAAGTAGAAGACAACCATTGGAATGTTTACTTAATGTTCTACAAAAACGGATCTCAAGCCTTTTTTCGATTGGAGGATCCAAGTCGGAGCAGTGGGTGTTAAATATTTTGGACGTGTTAATAATCATATATTTGATCGTTTATTGTCTTTGATCTGTTTTTTTCTTTGTTGTGATTTTTTTTTAATTGCGCATCGGCATCTGGGCCATTAGCGCCGACGCCCAAGGTGCCGCGAGGGATTTTCTCTACGAGCCGTGAGATGAAAAAATTCCTGCCCCCTGTGGAAATCGAACCTGAGATGGATGGATTGGGTGTTTAAGGGCAGAAAACATCTAGCTCCTCACCGCCCTGAAGTGAAATGTTAGAGAGTCGTGTATATGTCGTGAAAGGGTTAGTAATTTTGTGTTTAGGACAGTGCATGACAATGAACTGTTATTTTGATAACTTGTATTCGATTTTCTTTCTTAACTAATATCATTGCTTACTACTAACTTACTAGGTAATAGAACTATTTGTACTAAAAGTAATACTAATATACACTATAGCACTATCAATACAAATAATAGACTACATAACAAATAATAGACTACATAACCATATTAATATTTACTTATTTATTTTTCCCCCTCTTGTACAGTTTTTTATTTATTTATTTTTTATATTTTTTATTTATTTATTTATTTTTTTCCTTTATGTATAATTTTATTTGTTATCTTTTTTAATATATATATATATATATATATATATATATATATATATATATATTTTTTTTATGTATATATTTTTTTTTCCTCTTTTTGTAATTTTTTATATATCAATTTTTTTTTACTAATACACTAACTAACTAATACAAACTAAGTAACTAATAAAAACTAAACATAACTAATACAACTATTTGTACTAAAAATAATGCTAATGTAAGCAATATTAATACTAAAACTATACTACATAACAAAATTTATAATAATGCCAATTCTAAATTAAACTAGCACACGTATATACACGTACGCCCACGTTCATACAATCATACACCCACATATATACATACATACATACGTACACGCACATGTGTATATACCCGTGCACGTACACATACATATATTTATTTATTATTTAAATGAATACAACAGTTAAAAGCATTTAACTAAGCCTTTATGAAATAGTTGTCGATGTCATTTAGTAAGAATAAATCAAAATTGAGCTGCCTCAATTGTTATCAGTTGAAAATGACAAATATACACTTACCAGGAAGTAATGGAAGAGGAATTTGCTTCTGTTCTGGGGAGTCGGACGCACCGCCCAGTGTATCATTCCATTCCGATGGCTCTTTACAATGGCTGGTCAAGTCCCAAGGTGTCCCTGGAATACAGGAATTAAAAATGAGAACAGCAAATGCCGGCTGGAACTGCGTAAAGTAAGCAAATTTTTTAGCAAGATAACGACTACTACTAAATTTAAAATTTGAAATTTTAGCACTTCTAAATTAATTCTATCAATTCTCCTGACTCCAAAGGGCCCCTGACGCTACATCGGAGAATTTCTCCATACACAAGACTGACTTGGCGACACCACATTCACAATGCAGTAGTTATTTATTACCTACTTTTTTTTTTTTTTTTTTTTTTTTTTTTTTTTTTTTTTTTTTGCGGCCCACAGTGGTGCTGCACTGTGTGGCCAAACGACTTTTCGTGCTTCCAAAAAGGCCCAAAAAAGGCCTCCAAACTGATTTCAATGGATTTTTTTAAATGAAAGCTAATTAAATTTAGAACAACTTTGCCAGATTTTTGTTTTTTGTTTCCCCTGTTTATTAAATTGCGTGTAAATAATTCAGGAACTTTTACAAATGAACATAAAATAATATTATATTTTTCATCTAACTTAATATCAGCCGTGATTAAACATTCAAACCATGATTAGACTAGGAACAAATCAAAATCTATTTTCAAATCATTCAAAAATTATATTATTTCAATTATATGGGGTAACTGGCTGCACAAGCCGAGTTCATATTGGTTTACACATTGCTTATCATCCATTCACACTTTCCTTGTATACTTTATTTTCAATTCTATCAATTCCTTCTCTTCTACCACTATAGCCTTCTGTCGTCTTCATCTTCTTTCTTTTCTATTACTCATTTCGAACTCCTTAAATCTTCAGCCTATAAATTAACCCTATTTCCGAATGGATGAATAGCATGCTGTGTACCTAGCAACCCAAAAAAATTTAATTGGGCAGCCCATTTTATTTATTTTAAATAAAGTTTTCTCTCATTTTTTAATTAAGATAAATTTACGTTTTGAAGATGTTTGTTTGATGTTTTCCAAGTGATATTAAGTTAGAGGGACAAGGAAAACATTAGTGAAAGACAGAAGCCCAAGTTTCATTGAGTAGGATGTAATGAGAGAATGAACTGGAGAGGAGCTGGAATTGCTTCATCCCCACGCTTTGGTAGAGTCAAGGTATGTAGGACTGGTAGTAGATGAGAAGGCCCAGACTCCTTGGCACCCGCTTCTTGGTAGCCTGACTTACTAGCCCGCTCTTTGGGGCATTACTTACACCTTATTTTCTTATTAGTCATCCTCAGATTATTACTTGTTGGTGCCCAAAGGAAAGATAGTTGGTCGGACAGGCTTCGTGTGAACTGCACGCAGAGTAACTGAGATTTTAGCCTGCTGCGTGGTCTCTTCGGCCTAGTTTACACTAGTGGAGTACTTCTCATTAGTACGTGCTCTGTGACTATTATATAAAGCGGCAAGTGTATGTGAATAGAATGATCTTCTATATACCAAAAGACAAGTAAGCTCCACAATCACGATACTATTACGCAGTTGTCCCTCGCCACATCGTGCAAATAGCACAAGTGTTTAATGACAACCAAGTTGGCTACGTTCATTTTATTTCTGTTTGATGTATCTCGGGGGTACCTTTCTGTTATACAGCGACTTGTCGGATCTCTGTCTCTTAAAACCTTTGTACTTCATTTGATCTTCGGTTACTAGCTCCTTAAATAGTAGGACAGAATTGCCAATAGTGTCTCTGATTAGCCCACAAGCGCTTTTTCCCGTTCTTGGAGTTTTTCTATAATTGGTGATAAAACAACGAGATAAAACGTTTTTTAACGTAGCGGAGATGCTCCATTCCTGAATGGGTTTATTTACACACCAAGGTGTAAATGACCACTCGTCACTTATCTCGAAAAAACTAGGTCTTAAGGACACAGGTAATGTGTTTTGGTAATTCTTTAGAACTCTTCAAATGTTGTAGATGATCGGGGTTCGGTCATTTGTTTGAATAAAAGTACATTTTATAAATGAAATGAGTCGTATTTATTGCTAACGTTTCAGCTTGTGTCTTCCATCTTCAGGGCTAAGGAGAGGAGAGGGAACAGCTCCGTATTTTTGGAGAATACATTTCCAAGAACTCATCTTTTCTCTCTATTTACCTCACGTATCAATTGGTTGTTTTCGAATAAATTTAAGAGTAAAATGACAACGGTCATAGCCACGTTGAATGCACAAATTCCCGTAGATCACCAAAGTTAACCAACGTCGGGCGTGGATAGAACCTGAATGGGTGACCCACCACGTGCTGTTGGAATTATAAATTGTTGGCAACCTGTAGATAGCCCTTCATTAATAGCCCATTAGTTTATACGCCGATAGACACACACAAAAAAAGTAGCTCTTAAGGATCGAAGCTTGTAAATAAGGAAACTTTTCTCTTTGCTCGGTTCCTCGTCCACCGACAATGTACTCTGGTGATCACAAGTTTTTAGGTCTTTATGCCCCCCTGTAAATGAAATGGGGTAACGGCATTTGAAAATTTTGTGTTGCCTGCTTGCGTTCTTCTTAGAGATACCCTCAACGGGTAATATGCATATTTCGTAGTCATTAAAGTTTTAAAGATTACATTTTTACTGACTGGTTCATAAAACACATATCAGGCTACCAGAGTCTTTCTCCAATGTAAGGTTTATACCCTCTACAGGTAGGGTATTTTGGGGGTGGATATTACTTATAGGGCAAGGTAGGTAGGTCTGGTAGTATCAGAGACGGCCCAGACTACCTGGAACCGATAAGTAGGGACACTCCCCGAAACATTGCCTCCCTGAATTTCGGAGCCATCAGGAGCATAGCACAAGTTGGTGGGATTTTGTAAAGGGTAGTACTTGTTGTGTAAGGTGTGTAGGCCTGATAGTAGGCGAGACACAACAGACTGCCAGGCACCGAACAGTAGGAACACTAACTTACCTCCCTGAAGATCGGTGCCCTCAGGCGCATACTATCAACAGTTGGTGGGTTTTTGTAAAGGGTAGTACTCGTTGTGTAAGGTGTGTAGGTCTGATAGTAGGCGAGACACCGCAGACTGCTTGGCTACGATCACTAGGAACACTAATTTGCCCGTCCGGAGATCGGTGCCTCCAGGAGCATACTATCAACAGTTGGTAGGTATTTGTAAAGGGTAGTACTTGTTGTGTAAGGTGTGTAGGTTTGATAGTAGGCGAGACACCGCAGACTGCTTGGCTGCGATCACTAGGAACACTAATATGCCCCGCCGGAGATCGGTTCCTCCAGGAGCATACTATCAACAGTTGGTGGGTTTTTGTAAAGGTTGTGTAAGGTGTGTAAGTCTGATAGTAGGCGAGACGCTGCAGACTGCCTGGCACGATCAGTCGGGACATAAAATTGCCCGCCTGAAGTTCGAAGCGCTCAGGATCATACTATCAACAGCTTGTAGGATTTTGTAAAGGGTAAGACTTGCGGAGTATGAGTTATAAGATAGTAGGCGCGAGCAGCAGACTGCTTGGCTCCGATCAGTCGGGACATAAACTTGCTTCTCTTTCGGTGCTCTCAGAAGCATCCCAGCAACGTTTAATGAGTTTTTGTAAAGGGTAGTACTTGTTGATTAAGGTGTGTAGGTCTGATAGTAGGCGAGACGGAGCAGACTGCCTGGCACCGAAAAGTAGGGACATAAACTTGCCTCCCTAAAGTTCGGTGCCCTCAGAAGCATACCATCAACGGTTAATGAGTTTTTGTAAAGGGTAGTACTTGTGGGTTGAGGTGTGTAGGTCTGATAGTAGGCGAGACGCAGCAGACTGCCTGGCACCTTTCAGTGGAGGAACTGTCTTGCCTCCCTGAAACTCGGTTCCCTAATACCATTAACAGTCAGTGTGGTTTGTTAATGAGTACAATTTGTCGGATGAAGTCTATATGTCTGGCAGTATCCGCGATGGCCCCAGCTAGTAGTCAATCTCAGTTGCCTTCCTAAAGTCTAGGGGCCTTTGAAACCAACAAAATGGAATGCTTTTTGTAGTAATTACTGGCTGGTGAATAAATGACTGCTTATAGGTGAAACAGCCCAGACTACAAGTTAAAACGCCGGAGGGAACCTGCGCTGCCTTCCTGCAGCTGGTTGCCTTCGGAACCATTTGGGCAGATTTTTAGTAGTTTTTTAGTAAAGGGCTAGGAATAAGTACGATGGCTCTGATTGCCTGGCACACCGTAGAGAAAGTGGGCTGCTTCCATCCAAGTGCCTTCATAACAGTTCCATTCACAGGTAATTTATTTTATAGTCATGGTCAAAAGTTTAGCTGCTGGTCACATCGAAAATTTAAGAAGCTTGGTTGAATTAGAAAAAAAAAATGGATGCTATGACAGAGTACTCTGCCTAACTACGGTAGTACGACTGCTAGACGAATTAGGTTATTATGGAAATATGCCCTCAACAATTAAATTATATTATTTATTTATTTAAGATGCTTATTAAAGGGAGGTATGCCCGGTGGCCGTAATGGTTAAGGCTTGGGCTCTTAACACTCCGTGCCAAAGGTCGTGAGTTCGATCCCCACTATGGGGTGGTGGCTTTTCTTTAGAAAGAAGGAAAGGCATCAGCCCTATGCTGGCTAGAGAATGGTGGTAACGTACAGAGAACCCGTCCCAAAATTCTCAGTTAATAAAAATAAACGTTAAAATTTAAATAATTAATTATTAAAGGGAAGAGTTTTTGCATTATACGAGCATAAGGCCAAAATTTAAAACTTTCGAACAAGTTATATACATTAATGAAGCTTCTTTACCGTTTTCACATCCGCTAATGATATTTTAATTCAACAAAACTGTTTAATAACTAATTTCACAGCCAAATCGCAGCAAAGAGAACCTACTACTTCAAGGGGCTCGTTAAGTCTTAACAGTTCCATAGCTAATTACTTTTTTTCCCCCGTTTTTAACGGCGCATCAACTATTTGGCTATTAGCGCCGGGCTATCTACAGGTTACCACCCTTATCTACTGCCAACAGCACGTGGTCGGTCACCCATTCAGGTACTGACCACGCCCGACGTTGCTTAACTTCGGTGATCTACGGGAACCGGTGCATTCAACGAGGCTATGGCCGTTGGCATAGCTAATTAATGTGCATAAATTTAAATCGATATCATATAAGTAATTAGGCCGGTATAAATAAAAATACTTTTTAAAATTTAAATTTGTGGGACTATTGTTATATCATGTGGGACAGACCAGAGTCATCGGCGTTCATTATTGCTTCTCATCTTAGGATATGATAATGAAAAGCCCTTATTTAGAGGTTTTGGATAAGAACGGAAACGCGCTAAAAGTAAGCAGCCCCTTTGATTTGGGCTTATCTCAAGAACAGCTGGAAAATCGATCATCTGGAAATGTATTCAAAAGCCTATGATCCACTAACAATCAAGAAATATAATGGGACGACGCCCAAGAGTAATAATCATCATTGTGACATGACTAATGAGGTCAGATAAATTGCCTTAAATCTACAAAACGTTTAAGAGTAATGGGGCATTTACCTTTAATGGTGGAGAAAATGTTGGACGTAAAAGGCCTATGAAACAGATGCTAAACTGGTTTGAAGCAGACGCTCCAAACGAGAGATGAAAATAAAAGGAGTGTTTTGAAGTCGTGTTTAACCAAACCCTTTCAATTAAATACATTTGGTCCTTTTAGGCGATCCTTTACCCAGGAATCTCTTCCTTGGATACATGTTACATGATAAATAATTAGAAAACGTCCTGTTAAGCCTTTAGTAGGATATAATTACTAGAAAGCAGCCTGCCTCCATCTTTCCCCTTCAACGCCTTGTAAGAAGTACGGGGGAAAAATAAAGGAACTCTCTTACTTTCAGCTTGTTATCTCATCTTACAGGCTTTATCTATTAGACCATTTTTATTTTACACAAGCTGTTACCCGGCGTGCCACGCTACATCTACTTTCTGCATCTAATAAAGTAAAAAAAAAAATTAGAAACTAAATAAGTCAATTAACATCTAATGATACAAATCTGTAACTGTTCGGGTTACACAGTTTCGAACCCGTGACCTCCGAACTGTGAGTCCTAGACGATTTTAACCTACCGTATGACTCTCCCCAAATCCAGACCTACAAGTGTACCAAGTTTAATCAAAATCGGTCAAACGGTGTGGATTCGTATAAGGAACAAACATACAGACAGACAGCTGGTAGAAGTTTTTGATCTAGCCTATGACACCCATCGTATCGAAACCTACCTTTGTGCCAAGTTTGGTCAAAAACGGTCAAACGGTGTGGATTCGTATAAGGAGCAAACACACACAGACAGCTGGTAGACGTTTTTCACCTAGTCTACGAGACTCCACAGATCAAGCCCTACCAGCGTTCCAAGTTTGGTCAAAATCGGTCAAACGGTGTGGATTTGTGTAAGGAACAAGCAGTCAGACACGTGATTTTTATATATTTTCTAACAACATCTATAGACTGACAATAGTATCCATAAATTAAAAAAGTCCGACTCGCAGGAACTACGTCATCTTCTCGCGTTTCCGTCCATATCCCTAATCCATTAGTAAAGTAATAGAAGCAAGGAACGAAATAAAAATTAAATGTTTCCAAAAAAATATGACAAAAAAATTACCTCAGTATTTCTATGTTTAAAATTAATGAATAACTGTTATAAAATATTTTTTATAGAAGATTTTCTCGGTAAAAATTGTTGGGACAATTTAAATAATAATTGTTTGTGAAAACAAATTCCAGTTTAATTTTAATATTTAAAAATGAGAGTAAAAACATGGATATATTTTTAATATACTTTAAGGAATAATTCATTAATTTAGTAATTAAATTTTAATTAATCAATTATTACGAGTGCTACTATAAGTATCTAATACCCTCAGAACAAATAAAGAAATATTTGATTTTAAACCTTTTGTTTATTTAAAGATATTTGTTTATGTCAGTGAATCAAAGTTCGTCCAAATCTTGATCATCTTTGATAGAACATTAGTCTAAATAAACAATTATTTAATCCTTACATTAAATATTTACTTATGAATGAAACCGATCTCATACCTAGTTTCGCCTTTGCTCAAAATGCGTCCTAGAAAAAAATAAAATAAAATAAAAAACTGTAAAAAACAAGTAGGACGGATGTAGTACTGAAATATACACATATATATATATATATATATATATATATATATATATATATATATATATATACATATGCATACATATATATATATATATATATATATATATATATATATATATATATATATATATATATATATGTGTGTGTATATTTCAGTACTACATCCGTCCTACTTGTTTTTTACAGCCCTGATGAAGGCTTGAAGTTCAAGCCGAAACGTCGGCACAATAAAACCATTTTTATGATAAAATGTAGTTTTATTAAGTAGCAGTGACCGAACCCCGACAATCCCTACCTTGCATCATCAACGGTCAACGATCTCCTCTCAATAAAATAAAAAACGTTTTTCCTTGGAATGTTCAAGTTTGATTTCACTAAAAATAACGATTTAGATTTGGACAACCCTTCTCATCATTCTAAGTAACTAAAAAAGGTACCGATAAATATAAATGAATAAATTTTACTTGATTGCTGTATTATCTTAAGTCACGAAAGAGGGTTTCCCATTTTCGCTTTTAGATAGTTCTATTTCGTGGGATGTAGACCCTATTTTTCATGGCTTTTATAGAAAATAGTTAAAACAATAAAACATTTGTATTAAAACTTTTTCTAAAAAAAATTTTAATAATATTATTAAAAAAAAAATTATTTTTAAGTTTTTGAAAAAAAAATTGAAAACATTTTTTAAAAAATAATGAAATATATCAATTACGACGAAATTATTATTTCCCAAAAATAAAAATTAAAGGTAAAGTGAAACTCATTTCAAATGAAAATTAATAGCTATTTTCGGTCCCTGAATAGAACCATTTATTGATACGTTTGGATTTTTAGTGAGAAATACACAATGAAATCTCAAAGAAAAGTAACATAAGGTTTTAAGTGCCACAAAAGGAAACTGGTTGTATCCTAAGCATAAATTACTCAATCCTCTTTCTCAACGTTCGCTATTGGAAACACTATAACAATGTTCCCCGTTTTCTTGCTTTACTTTGGTAAATAATGCCTTCAAATACTCAATTTATTGGTAAATACAATTACGCCATCCTCTTTCTCAACGTTCGCTGTTGGAAACACTATAACAATGTTCCCCGTTTTCATGCTTTGCTTTGGTAAATAATGCCTTCAAATGCTCAATTTACTGGTAAATACAATTACTCCGTCCTCATTCTCAACGTTTGCTGTTGGAAACACTATAACAATGTTCCCCGTTTTCTTGCTTTGCTTTGGTAAATAATGCCTTCAAATACTCAATTTATTGGTAAATACAATTACTCCATCCTCTTTCTCAACGTTCGCTGTTGGAAACACTATAACAATGTTCCCCGTTTTCATGCTTTGCTTTGGTAAATAATGCCTTCAAATGCTCAATTTACTGGTAAATACAATTACTCCGTCCTCATTCTCAACGTTTGCTGTTGGAAACACTATAACAATGTTCCCCGTTTTCTTGCTTTGCTTTGGTAAATAATGCCTTCAAATACTCAATTTATTGGTAAATACAATTACTCCATCCTCTTTCTCAACGTTCGCTGTTGGAAACACTATAACAATGTTCCCCGTTTTCTTGCTTTGCTTTGGTAAATAATGCCTTCAAATATCAATTTACTGGTAAATACAATTACTCCATCCTCTTTCTCAACGTTCGCTGTTGGAAACACTATAACAATGTTCCCCGTTTTCTTGCCTTGCTTTGGTAAATAATGCCTTCAAATACTCAATTTACTGGTAAATACAATTACTCCATCCTCTTTCTCAACGTTCGCTGTTGGAAACACTATAACAATGTTCCCCGTTTTCTTGCCTTGCTTTGGTAAATGATGCCTTCAAATACTCAATTTACTGGTAAATACAATTACTCCATCCTCTTTCTCAACGTTCGCTATTGGAAACACTATAACAATGTTTCCCGTTTTCTTGCTTTACTTTGGTAAATAATGCCTTCAAATACTCAATTTACTGGTAAATACAATTTTTAAAAAAAGTCCGACTCGCAGGAACTGCATCATCTTAGCGCGGTCCCGTTCTTATCCCTAATGTCATTTAGAAAAGGTTGAAATATAAACAGTTATAATTTTGGTTAGATCATTCATGAAATAATTTATGACCCCAAATACGTAACGGTTGCAAGGGTTCATACCTCATACCTCCCTGGCCTTGTCAAGGTTCGCTCTAGAAACACAAAGTTAGAGTTTCTTATTTTCTTTTACCATAATACTAATTTTACAGATAAATGCAATTTGAAAAAAAAAATCAATTAAAAATTGATTTAAACAAAGAAAAACCCCGTTCAAAAGAACAAAACTAACACATTTGAAGTTTTAAGCACTTATTTCTCCAATTGACATCGACTAATCGAAAGTTGCTTCAGAATCTTTTCTGTAGAGTATTTAGTAAGCTTTCGAATGGTAATGCACTTACCACGATTTCCCAACTATTTTCGAGATATTAAGGAAAATATGCGAAGTTCCCAAAACTTTTCATGTCATGCGGGATTTCTAACTATGGAGGGAGGGAGGAACCGCACTCAAAACAACAAAAAAACAAAAATAATGTTAGGTAAAACAAGACAAAAACCCATCGAACAAGACAAAACTATCAATTTCAAAGTTTTAAGCACTTATTTCTCCGACTGACATCGCCCCATCGAACATTACATCAGAATCATTTTTGTAGAGAATTTAGTAAGCTTTAAAATATTATGAAAGTAACAGCCTCCTTACTTATTTATGTTTGCACTTATCACATATACTAGCTGAATGAAAGTTTCACTTCCTCACCTTGTTCGGTGGGTACTTTGGCTGTTGGCAAATACAAAGGTGTACTAGGGGAAGGTGGAGTCAGTGGTCGTCCTGGACCAGCTAGCATAGGCAGTGGATCGTTCCTTGGGGCTCCTGAAACAAAATAATTCATTTGAATTTTTTATATCACATTTATTGTTATGAAGAATCATTAATATTCCGTTGTGTTACAATTAAACACTGTTTTGTTTTAGAAAACCTCTTTACTTTTCCTTTATGTACCGCCGGAAGAGCTCCTATACAGCTTCTATTCCACACAGCTCCTCCTATACTGCTTCTATTCTACACAGCTCTAATCTACACAGCACCTCCTATACAGCCTCTATTCCTCATAGCTCCTCCTATGCTGCTTCTATTCTACACAGCTCTAATCTACACAGCCCCTCCTATACAGCCTCTATTCCACATAGCTCCTCCTATACTGCTTCTATTCTACACAGTTCCTCCTACACTGCTTCTATTCTACTCTGCTCCTCCTATACAGCCTCTATTCCACACAGCCCCTCCTAGAGTGCCTCTATTCCATGCAGGTCCTCCTGCACTGCTTCTATTCTACTCTGCTCCTCCTATACAGCCTGAATTCCACACAGCCCCTCCTATACTGCCTCTATTCGATACAGGTCCTCCTATACTGCTTCTATTCTACACAGCTCCTCCTATACTGCCTCTATTCCACGCAGCTCCTTCTATACTACTTCTATTCTACATTGTTCCTCCTACACTGCTTCTATTCTACACAGCTATTGCTATTTAGCCTCTATTCTACCCATCTACTCCTACAGTCTCTATTCTGCACAGCTATTCCTATACAGCCTCTATTCTACACAACTACTGCTCAACATCCTTTATTCTACACAGCTACTCTTATAAAGCTCTATTCTCCACATCTACTCCTAAATAAACCATTCTCGTATAAAGAAGCTTCCTCTCTCCAGCTCAGCCTTGAAAACCACCAATCATTGACTGGAAGCTAATAATAATACATATTGATACGGTGTCCCGATAGCCGTTGTGCACATAACTCTGGTGACGATTTTGAAATTAATTAATCAATAGAACGATACGATTTATGGTAAATAGAGTTGACGTACTCTCGCCGCCGAAATAATATTTGAAAAGAGTTCATTGATTAGTTTGATTTAGGTGTTGGAGCTGTCATGACCGGTAATAGAAAGTGTATAGAAAGCGGGGCGGGGACCCATACAAAAATCAATTTAAATTTTAATCGACTGTGAACAGAGAATGGATATTTAAGAACAATAAATATGGTCCTGCTTACATAATCAGTCAGCTCTCGTACAACCAGTTGTTTCATTTGTGACCGAATTCTTGTCAGATGGAAAGTTGCTCGTTTGTCGTAACCAGAACATATACCAATTTATTCAACTGTATATCAGTATATTTTATGACAAAAAGAGAATAATCCTGAATATAATTAAAACTCTTGTAATACTATGATTGTTGATTATTTTTAAAATATATGAGACATATGTATTAGCTCGGAGGCTTGCTAAAAAATTCGTCGTCAAGTTTCGTAAGTAATTTAAGTTTCGTCGTGCGCAAAAGCATGTAATTTAAAAACGTCCGACTCGTAAGAACTGCTTCATCTTAGTACTTATCCCAAGTGTATTTAGGAAAACATGAAAATCTAGTATATATTTTGTGAAAAATTGAACCACCTACTCCAATGACATCTTGATGAAGAGTGAGACTTTTTGGCGGCTCTTTGCACAGAAAAAATAAAATAGTTGTATTTATATTTTATAGTGACCCAATCTTCTTCAATCCAGTATTTTTCAGGCGTAAGGTCAATAAAAGCGAAAAATATAGGAAAACATTCACATCATAAAAAAAAACTGATATCAAATATTTAAATAGTATATTTTTTAATTTGCTAAACATAATTTAATTAATTTTTATCTGATGACAAAATCTAAAAAAAAAAAATGTATTTTATTATAATGGACATATCTTTTTCTGGACGATCGATTTTTGTAATCTATCAATTCTACACAGCTGATTGACGCTATAAGTAGTTAATAGTAATCTCACATTGGACGTTGCCATAGTACGGGAAGTTTTAGTTTATTGAGTTTTTTTTTTATGAGGCACCTGAGGTGTGAAACATGTAGAGCAAGAACAAATAAAATTAATTGACTTGAATTCCCTTTTATTGACCTTCCGCCTGAAAAATATTGGATTACAATATTTGAAATTAGATGGCCTCTTTGACTTCCGCTCGAAAAGCTCAATTTTTCGGCACATTTATTTTTTACTACAAACAATTAAAAAAACTGCAAGGAAAAAAACCAAAGTAACGAAAAGAACACTTTCGAAGTTTCAAGCACTTATTTCTTGAGTACACGCTAAAAAGCCACAAATACACATTAGCAGACAAAAAAGAATATTCTTAATTTTTAATAAATTAAAAATTCTTAGCATAAATATGCTTTAAGTGTCCGCTGACGTTCGCGTATGCGCAGTTGCGTTCGCGCAAGCACAGTGGCGTTCGGGCAAGCGCAGTGGTGTTCGCACATGCGCAGTGGCCGTGTACCAAAAAGAAGACTGTATGTTATAGAGTACATTACATAGGTTTATCGGATGGACCCAGCGTTACAAAAAAGTGTCACAAGAAGGTGTCCGCTGGCGTTCGCGCGTGCGCAGTGGCCATGTACGAAAAAGAACACTATGTGTTATACAGTAAATTACATAGGTTTGTCGGGTGGACCTAAAGCATATTTATGTTCCTGAATTTGAGCAGAAGGCTCAAAATAAAATATATTTTTTCTCTATTCACATATCAAAAAATCCGTTTCTTGGGATTTTCTTATATTTTTTTAAACACCTTGAAACCAGTAGGGAAATTGAGGTACATTTAGAGTATCCATTCGAAAACCTAATAAATTCTTTAAAAAATCGGTGCAATCTTTTATTTCCATTCGATGTAATCGGAGTTTTGTCTCTGTTTCTCTCCATCTCTAATTTTATTTTCGTAAAAGAAGGTAAGAACATGAGAAACGTATTTGCAATAGTGTTTTCCCAGAAGAAGAAGTTGAGAAGGCGGAGGCAGCAATTTCCGCTAAAAGGGTGGCGACCTGCAGATGAACCGGCACTAATAGCCCAGTTGTTTATATGCCGTAAAAAATAAATAAATTAAAAAAAATGAATTTATCTATTCCAAAAATATGTAAGTAAGGAGAAAGTATATACCATCCAGAGGGGATGAATTTTACAGACTTTCAATTCGTTCAAGGCTTATTAGAATGGAGGATAACACCCAAAAAGAAGAGGAAAAGACAATAACAAAAAAGTCATACCTACGACCCGAAGCATTTCTTATGTCACTTCAATTAGACTTCGTTAATAGACATAATTATCTTGTCACATTTAGTTTCTGACTTTTTATTGATAGGAATTCTTCTAGTTGTTCGGAGACAATTAGTAAATGTCTGAGCCAGCTGACAGAATTAGCATTAATATACATACTATTACTACACAAGGATAGACACCATTTCGTCGACACTCAAAAACACAAAGTAAAAGTCCGACTCGCAGGAACTGCATCATCTTAGCGCGGTTCCGTTCTTATCTCTAGACTCATTTAAAATTATTAAAATAGAAGCTGTTATTATTTTGGGTCCACATTTCTAGGAAGCATGAAGATTAGATAGTTAGCCGTCGAGGTGATAAGTAAAGATGGAATGGTTGGGATTCGGCTAAAGAAACCTCAATACGATTTTTGTTAAGAAATCTATATTTAGGACGTTTCGGCTACTCATTGGAAGCCTTCGCCAGCAATGAAAGTGCCGGGAGGCAGAGGAGGACCAAAGTTGACAGTTCCATCTTTACTTTCAAGAAAGGTCTTATTTACGATCTTACCTGGATGGGTCCCCGCCCTAGGAAGGACCCCGCTAGGCAGTTGAAAAGCTATATCTTGGAAATCCATATCTCTAAGATTAAATTGCTTTTCTTATTTTTCTTAACCTGATTTATTATCAAATACATTATCCAACTATAAGCAGTTAAAAAATAACAAGGAATAAAAACAGACAAAAAGAACAGTTCGAATAAGCGAAATCAATTACTTTAAAGTTTTAAGCACTTATTTCTCCTATTGACATCGTCTAATCAAAACTTTCATTAAATCCTTTTTTGTAGAGCATTTAGTAAGCTTTCTAATGGTATTCTTCCGTTTACCAAGATTCTCAATCTTTTTCGAGATATTAAGGAAAGTATACAAAGTTACCAAAACTTTTTATGTATGTTAATAAAATATTTTATTCTAACCCTTCCTTAACTCCAAACGTAACACAAATTTCAACATATTAGTTTTAATGAAAGTAGAACATGCAGAAAATGTTTCAACTGAATCCCATGATTCTAAGTACCCAAACCAAAAACGGTATTCAAAAACTATGTTTCCAATTTTCTCGAAAACGGTTAAAGCTATCGCCTTGAAAATGGTTTCATTCGTTTTCCTAGCCCAAGAAGCCTATAAAACGAGTGCTTACAAGCTTATGAACTCAAAAACGTAAGCGTTACGATTTTCTTTGCGTGCGAATTTCGCCCCAAACGCCATCTTCCAGGGGACGGATTTCGCTGGTTAACGAACTTGACCTTTCAAATTGGACGACGGATTTTTGTACCAAATTTCATCAAAATCGGACCATTCGTCTTCTACCTAGAGAGCGAACAGACAAATATATATATATACAAATTTGAACCACCATCATTTTCAGTCTCTAGGGGTTCTGAAACGCAAAATTTTCTAGTCTGCACTTCTGGATTGCGTCATGTGATCAACCTTATAAGCGGGGTTCCTCCCTATGGGGGAGGGAGGAACCGCGCTAAAAATACAATAGTGTGAGTCATCACAAGAACTGCAGCACGTAAGTATATTACATTATACAGGGAGTCCCAGTCTTAAACCGACAGACTTCGTATATCGATGGGGAATCGAAGAACTAAGTTAAAAAGTCCTTTGGTAATGTTTCGTTTTCGATAAAAACGAAAAAAAACGTGTTTTACTTTCTTTTTTTTTGGACAAATCCTTATAATCATGGACGTATATAAGGGGGGCTGTGGGGGCTGCGCCCCCCGAAAGTTTGATTTGATCGGTAAAAATTTCATAAAACTCTTAAAAATAAATTATATAAGATCATTTAGTTCATAAAAAATATTCTATTTTGGGTGTAATAGCGTTTTAGTTGGCTAAAGCTCTTCCAAGATCCAAATTGTTAGTATTCCATACACCGAAAATGATCTCAGCCTCCCCCAAAATTTTCCCAACCCCCTCCGAAATTATTTTCTATATACGCACATGTCCTCAATACAAAAGTTGTAGCATAAGAAAACAAATTTGTACGTGACATAATTTGTGTTGTGTGTATTCTGTATATTCATAGAAGTTAGATGTTCCAGAACAATGCCTGGTACCTTATTCTGTATATTCATAGAAGTTAGATGTTCCAGAACAATGCCTGGTACCTTATTGTTCTCACCAACACCGACGAACATTCTTGTCCTAATGACCAGTAATAATCACCGACGGGTTGAGTGGACGTTTAAATGTTGATTTATAAAAGGCGAGCCTTAATGGATGAATTAGGGGCTAAATGGGATGAAAGATTAATTCCATATGGTGGGGTATCGTTTTTTTATAGTATCAACTAGCGGCTGGCCGCAGGGCCTTCGCTTCACGAGTATAAATACAAATAGTAATATAAAAAATGATGAAAAACCTATGGAAATTACAACTGTTCCATATTCATTCTTGAATAGGTTTTACTTGTAATTTGTCCTCTACTGCGCAAAGTGGTTTGCGGTCCATTGCCCCTACGGTGGTGGCACGGTATTGAATTAGTGTTCGGTTTTAAAGCAGTTCAGTCCAGTCAACGAACAGTTATAGATGGAAATTTTTGGAACAAAATCTGTAACTACATAACTTTGTTTCGGCTAGTTAGGAGGTCGACATATCAAAAGTCCTCACCCGTAGCCTTTGTGCAGGGGGGAGGGGGGGGGGGTTTAAAAGGTCCCATTTTTCGGGTTTTCACTTATATATCGGAAACACTGCGTCCTAGCGACATGAACATTCTATAACAAATGAAAGCTTATTAAATTTTCTACAAGTTCTATTCTATAAAGTTTTTCGAGATATCTTTAGTTTTCGAAATATCCGCTCTTGAAAGTCTGTCATTTTGGGGAAAAACGCACATTTTTCTATTCTCGACCGGATATCTCTTCAACGATGAACCCAAAAAATAAAAGACGGTTATAGAGTTGTAGAGCATTCCATTCGCTTCAATAATATATATTACTTTACTATTTTATGTATTTTCTTTCAAACGTTATATAGGCACTCACATGGTTTTAGCAAAACCATTGCCAATATAATGGACAAGATCTTATATAATTGAGTGTGAATAAATGGTCAGTGGCCCAAAATTATATATTTTGTGCTATTTATACGTCCAGTACTACGTATATTTACATAATGGAGTATATTTTGGACAATACATTACTGAAAATGGTGAGAAATTGAATGGTTCATTCGTCGACAGTTGTTGCCAGATATCACGATGAAGGATTTGAAGGAAAATACATAAAATAGTAAAGTTGTGTATATTATTGAAGCGAACGGAATGTCCTACAACCCTATAGCCGGCATTTATTTTTTGGGTTCATCGTTGAAGAGATATCCGGTCGAGAATAGAAAAAAGTGCGTTTTTTCCCCGAATTAAAGACTTTCAAGAGCGGATATTTCGGAAACTAAAGATATCTCGAAAAACTTTATTGAATAGAACTTGTAGGAAATTTAATAAGCTTTCATTTGTTACAGAATGATCATGTCGCTAAAACACAGGGTTTCCCAGATATAAGTGAAAACCCGAAAAATGGGACCTTCTAAACCCCCCCTCCCCCCTGGCACAAAGGCTACGGACGAGGACTTTTGATATGTTGACCCCCTAACTAGCCGAAACAAAGTTATGAAACCAAAAATTGTGTTCCAAACATTTCGACCTATAACTCTTGTTTCCTGGACTATTAGTCACTAAATTTCTGATTGCGCGATTAACATTGAAATTATTTTTACGTTTGAAGGAAAATACATAAAATAGCAACGTAATATATATTATTGAAGGGAATACAATACTCTACAACCCTATGACCGTTATTTATTTTTTGGGTTCATCGTTGAAGAGTTATCCCGTCAAAACGGGGAAACAAAATGCGGCAAAAGTGTTTTCCCCTAAAATGACAGACTTTCAAGAGCAGATATTTAAAAAAACAAAAGATATCTCGAAAAACTTTATAGAATAGAACTTGTAGGAACTTTAATCAGCTCATCATTTATTTCTTATAGAATAGTCATCTCGCTAGGACGCAGGGTTTCCGAGATATAAGTGAAAACCCGAAAAATTGGACCTTCTAATCCCCCCCCTCCCCCCCCCCCGGCACAATGGCTACGGGCGAGGACTTTTGATATTTTCACCTTCTATCCAGCCTAAACTAAAGTTACGAAGTCAAAAATTGTGTTCCAAAAATTTCCACCTATAGCTGTTTTCAAGCATTCGTTGCCTGGACTGGTTAGTGAGTTTTTCATTTATTCTTATGTTGGTTAATATTGAAAGCAGACTCCTAACTATTTGCCTACATTGGACGTACGGAATATGCTCAAGCTTCAGTATTATATAAGTTAATTCGATTTTTCTTTTCTTCTAATGTTGGTTTATATTGTAAAAAAACTGCAAACTATTTACCTCTAGTAGAGGCCATGTAAGCTTCATTTAATTTTTTCCCCTCATTTTTTGTAATAATTATAGATCAAAAGAGACTGTTTGAGAAAAAATACTTAATAATTTTAAGAACCAACAACAAATGTGTACATAACTTATATTATGGTTTTCTTGAGGTTATTGTACAATAAATTCCACCGTTAGTAAAAATTCATCTTTTAAAATTAAATTTATTCAGAGGACTACATAATTTCCAATGGTTTTTTGGCCCTCGGAGCCCGCAAGCGAAATATTTTTTTTTTAGAGAAACTTCAGGAAAATTGAAAAAAAAAAAACACGTTTATCTCCTAATTCTTATTGTATTTGACAAATAGATTTGTTTCTCAGTTTTCTAAATTTTATGGACAGGGTTATGAATACAAGAAAGAAAAGAGGGACCCCAAAAGCCACACCATTATGCATCCTAGGGTTAAGGTAAGAATCGTAAACGCTATCAAGCCCACCAAAGTTAATTAGTATATTTTTTTTCTTTTAATAAATAATCTAAGGGGTTAGGTCCGCCAGTAAATATACTGTTGTCAAACCTGTTGGCGAAGACCGTCGTTACTGGTTAGTACTAACTTAACAGTGGCTTGATATTGACGTACTTACGTCGAAAGCGCTCGCCCACAGTACTCGCACAGATGCCAGTCAGAAAGGTCTTCACCAACAAGTTTGACATTTCTTTCAATGTTGGTTAATATTGGAAGTGGACTGCAGACCAATTTCATATGCACATATATGCAATAGCCTCAGTCTTCGGTATTGTACCACTTAATTAATTTTTATTTTCTTCCAATGTTGGTTAATGTTGGAAGGAGACTGTATGCTATTTACATATAGCACAGATATGGAATAGGCACAGCCTTTGGTATTTTATGAGTTAATTAGTTTTTCTTTTCTTCCAATGTTGGTTAATATTGGAAGCAGACTGTAGGCTATTTAAATATAGCACAGATACGGGATAGGCTCAGCCTTTGGTATTGTATAAGTTAATTAGTTTTTCTATTCTTCCAATGTTGGTTAATAGTGGAAGCAGACTGTAGGCTATTTACATATAGAACAAATATAGAATAGGCTCAGTCTTCGGTATTGTATGAGTTAATTAGTTTTTCTTTTCTTCCAATGTTGTTTAATATTGGAAGGAGGATGCAGATTATTTACATTTAACACAGATATGGAATATGCTCAGTCTTCGGTACTGTATCAGTTAATTAATTTTTCTTTTCTTTCAATGTTGGTTAATATTGGAAGTGGACTGCAGACCAATTTCATATGCACATATATGCAATAGCCTCAGTCTTCGGTATTGTACCACTTAATTAATTTTTATTTTCTTCCAATGTTGGTTAATGTTGGAAGCAGACTGTATGCTATTTACATATAGCACAGATATGGAATAGGCACAGCCTTTGGTATTTTATGAGTTAATTAGTTTTTCTTTTCTTCCAATGTTGGTTAATATTGGAAGCAGACTGTAGGCTATTTAAATATAGCACAGATACGGGATAGGCTCAGCCTTTGGTATTGTATAAGTTAATTAGTTTTTCTATTCTTCCAATGTTGGTTAATAGTGGAAGCAGACTGTAGGCTATTTACATATAGAACAAATATAGAATAGGCTCAGTCTTCGGTATTGTATGAGTTAATTAGTTTTTCTTTTCTTCCAATGTTGTTTAATATTGGAAGGAGGATGCAGATTATTTACATTTAACACAGATATGGAATATGCTCAGTCTTCGGTACTGTATCAGTTAATTAATTTTTCTTTTCTTCCAATGTTGGTTAATATTGAAAACAGACTATACAATATATACATATATGGAATAGACTCAGTCTTCGGTGTTGTATCAGTCTATTATTTTTTCTTTTCCTCCAATGTTCGTTAATATTGGAAGCAGACTATTGACTATTTGCCCATTGTGGGACATGAAATATGCTCAGGCTTTGGTATTATAAAAGTTAATTAGTATTTTATTTATTCTAATGAGGGTTGATATCTCTAAACCACTCCATACTATTTGCTTATAGTTGAGGCGTTGAATACGCACAGGCTTCGGTATTATAGCAGACAATTAGTTTTTATTTCTTCCAATTTTTTTAATATTGGAAACATAATCCATTCCATTTGCTCCAACAAGGAAGAGACGCAACAGTTTTTGTTTTAATGTGTTTGTGTGTTTGAGAAGCCTTTCAAAAGACTACTTGGAAACGCCTTAAAATGACAAAGTTCCTGCGAGTCGGACTACCTGTAAGGAGACTCCTCCGACAAAATTCCTTTATGGTTTGTGTGGCTGGATAAATGGCTGTGGAGTAGTGAACTTTACGGTGGAATCGGTTGAGCTTTCTGTGTAGAATTGTCCGACGGTCCCGGAGGGTTGCTACGTGAGTGAAGGGCATTCAGTGGATACTATTAAAGAGGTTTTCACGGACCATGGGATCGGGACAGAGATCTCCTCTCGGACAGCTACATCCTCCGGCAATTAGCAATGATTGCACTACATACCTCCACGAGGTCTGCCCTCCATACCTAATGAGTTTAGTGACAATTTTACCTTCGGGTAAAAAAAGAAAAAATAGGATTCCAGTTGCACCAGCAGGAAGTGGTGACTGCCTTCCGTCATTGGGGAGCAATGGAGGAACAACGGAAGCGTGCCAGTAATTCTATCCAGTAAATTCGGCAACAGTAACATCCAACTCGCAAGAACTGCGTCATCTTTCCCTAAAACCAAACTGTTATGCCTTTCTTTTGGAGGTCTAGTCTTGGAAACTGTTAACATCAATTCCCCATTTTGGATAAGCCATATTTATTGCAGTTTGTTTAATAATGCAATGAATTATAATATAATTGAATAAATTAATAATTCAAATACCTTTTTATATTAATATAAAATCTATGTAAAAATAGATAATTAGACAATATAAAT
Source organism: Gonocerus acuteangulatus (assembly GCA_946811695.1). NCBI lineage: Eukaryota > Metazoa > Arthropoda > Insecta > Hemiptera > Coreidae > Gonocerus > Gonocerus acuteangulatus. The sequence goes on from OX328132.1 coordinate 18,444,240, forward strand.
ACAAATTTAATAACAACTAAACGAATATTAATAACTTATAGTTATTTATAAATTAACACGTTGGCTTCGGTATGGGACATATATGTCCCGTACTGGCTTTCACTGAGATACGGCAGGCAAAATTGCCCCAACTCCCTTAACTTACGATGGCCCAAAAAGAAATTAAAAAAAAAAAAAATTATAGTCCAACAAATGCACAGAAATTAAACAAATTATTAGAAAGTATGGGACAATTTTGTCCCGTAACGTACACTATTGAACGAATTCGGCATACAGGACACCAGTGTCCCGTACCCAGCCTGATGAAAAGTTATAAAAGTGTATACGTATTGTGCAGGGTGTGAAGGGATCCGGGTTATTGCCTACATTGTTAGCGCGGTTCCTCCCTCCCTTCATAGGGAGGAACCCCGCTTATAAGGTTGATCTCATGACGCAATCCGGAAGTGCCGACTAGAAAATTTTGAGTTTCAGAACCCCTAGAGACAGAAAATGACGGTGGTTCAAATTTGTATGTATATATATTTGTCTGTTCGCTCTCTAGGTCCCAGACGAATGGTCCGATTTTGATGAAATTTGGTACAAAAATCTTTCGTCTAATTTGAAAGGTCAAGTTCGTTAACCAGCAGAATCCACCCACCGGAACATGGTTTTTGGAGCGAATGTCGCGCGAAAAAAATCGTTCCGCTTACTTCATATGCTTGCAAGTACTCGTTTTATAGGCTCCATAGCCTAGGAAACGAATGAAACCATTTTTAAGGCGATAGCTTTAACCATTTTCGAGAAAATTGAAAAAATAGTTCATGGTTTGGGTACATGGAATCATGGGATACAGTTGAAACATTTTCTGCATGTTTGAATATCATCAAAACTATTATGTTGAAATTTTGGTTACGTTTGGAGTCAAGGAAGGGTTAGAATAAAATATTTCATTAACAGACATTAAAAGCTTTGGGAACTTCGTATACTTTCCTTAATATCTCGAAAACGGTTGAGACTCCTGGTAGGCGATTTTAATCGGAGAAATAAGAGCTTAAACTTTAAAATAATTGATTTCGTTTATTCGAACGGTTCTTTTAGTCTTTTTTTATTATTATTATTTTTTAATTGATTTTATTTGTACAATTATTACTATAGTAGAAGAACACAAGAAAATGTGAAAAATGTTGATATTTTTCAATGGATTGAAACGTATGAAATAAGTATCTCTAGAAGAGGATTCTGGGGTCTCGCGGACCCGACCAGGTAAAGTCATAAAGCCCTTTGAACAAAGGCCGAACAAAATATTATCTGTTTCTATTCTAAGCTTTTCAAATGACAATAGGGATATGAACGGAACCGCGCTAAGATGATGCAGTTCCTGCGAGTCGGGCTTTTTTAATATTGACCATGAAGCCCAATCTCATAATTAATTCGGGATTTTAAAAAAAATATATATCTGAATTATAATTTTTGCATGATTTTATTGGCTGAAACTTCTCCAAACAAATTTTTTTATATTTATCTTGATTCTTACAATTTCTGTATATAATATTTGTAAAGTTTGTGAATATAACGTAGGTATGTATTTTGCATTATCAAGTACTCATTTGTTTGTTATCCAATCCTACTCCTGCTTCAAAATAGTTATCATATAACCTCCAGTAACAAAAATATTAAGAAATAACCTTCAGACATTTTTTTTTTGTTGAGTTCTTGACATGTATATATATGTACAGATGTTTACAGGACACATTTGTCCTGAACCGCTCAGCAGTCGTAATCCCTGTGGGACACGAGCCTACGACGAGCCACAATCGTACAGCTTCATCTAGCAACAGCCATTTCTTCCAAAATAAGACAGCGACTTTTTTTTTTTTTTTTTTTTTTTTTTTTTTTTTAATTTGTGTTTTTAGACATATGTCAACCACATGGGTCATGGATGTCTCAGTTAGAAGACTCGTTTGATCTTATATACGTCAATTGGCATATAATTTCAATATGACTATTGATATATGTTGATATGATAAGTTTATTGAGGAAAGAAAGTGATATTGACCAAAAGTGCTACTTGAAGATGGATTGAGAAGATCGATATAGATTGAAGATAGATAGGAGGAGATTGAAACATACATATATATATATACACACATATATATATATATATATATATATATATACACATATATATACATATATATATACACACATACATATATATATATATATATATATATACACACACACATACATACATACACACATACATACACACAAATATTTATAAATTAAATATGTCGGATTAACTTAGTTCTTTCTAAGACAGCGACTTTAATAAATAACAAAATTATGACAGAAATGACTAATTAAAAATGAATGCCAAAAATAAAATTATACATATTAAAGAAACAAAAAAATAGATGAAATAACAATATACGTATATAAAGTAACGTTAATAACAAATAAAACAATAATGTAACAAAAATATCACAGAAAAAAATGGGTCTCTTAAAAAAAATCAACATCAAAAATTACGAGAACTCAAAATTGTCTACAAACAATGTGTTGATAAGTGCTGCCACTTTTTTGAGACCTCCACTAAGTTATGCAGGTTTCATAACAAATGAAAAAGGCCAATCAGGTCTCCCAGTTTCATAATTTTATATTTAAATAATTTTAAACAATATTTCGGCTTATGCCATCATCAGGAAATATCTGGAAATATAATTTCAAAATCTTAGAATAACAATATTGGACGGATTGTCTCATAAACGTAAATAAATAAATAAATAAAACATACTTAGAGGAAACAACAGTATTATTCTATTAGTCGGTTAAGCCCGGTTAATTTTGTTGCTAGTAAGTACTGCTAATCGCCATTAACCGTTTTTAAGCACTTTCCTCCGAAGGAAAGTAGCTATTGAGGTTGCTCTCATGACGGAATTTTTGAAAAATTTCTTCAAACCTTTATCGATCCTACCTAGTAGACACCGAAAATGACCCCCGTTAAAATTTATATATATATATATATATATATATATATATATATATATGCATATATATATATATATATATATATATATATATATATATGCATATATATATATATATGCATATATATATAGATATATATGTGTCTGTTAACACGATAGCGGCCAGAGTTTTTGTTTTTTCGTCACGAAACTTGGTAAATAGCATTCAATTAGCTAACGATTGAACGAGATCGTGAACCATCAAAATCGGTCCACCGGGAGGGGGGGTTTACCCCGGACCCAAAACACTAATTTGACTATGCCAGCCGTAGTTTTTGTTATATTTTAACGAAACTCGGTATTCGTTATTTTGATCTAAAGAAAGAAATACGTTGTAATAATAAGCTAAATCGGTTCATTAGGAAGGGGGGTTTACTCCGGACCCACATTACCAATTTACCACTACCAGCCGTAATTTTTGTTACATTTCAACGAATCTCGGTATTCGTGGTGGTAATCAACAGAGAAAAATGGGTTGTAAAAATAAACTAAATCGGGTTATTTGGAGGGGGGGTTTACTCCGGACCTAAAGTGCTAATATACTCATACCGGTCGTCATATCTGCTGTATTGTAACGAAACGCGGTATACGTCGTGGGTATCTCACGAGAAAGAAGTGTTTTAAAAGTGAAGTAAATCGGTCTATTGGAAAGGAGGGTTTACTTCAAACTCCGTTTCAATTAACCCGCCAGACGTAGGTTCCCAAAGCCGCCGCGAGGAGCGCTATCTCCCACTAAGGGAACTGTATCCTGTACCTGCGTCAGATCAAAAGAAGGGAAAAGAAGTTTTTGTGTATTTATTAAGTTGTACAGTATCATGTATTAACATAACTCTGGAAGCAAATTATTTACAAAATTAATAATTGAACAGTCCTCACAAGAAATGTAAATGAGCAGAACTATTCACGTTTTTATTTTATTTATATAAGTTATATACAGCAAATTATTCAGTAATGTTGTCTACACTAGAAAATTCTGAGGAAAGTACTTAGTTATGCAGCTCCTGCGTGACGGACTTTTCTTTTAATAAGCTGAGGGAAAAATGTTAAAAATAACGAAATGTTCTCGACTTATAAGATAAAAAATACTTAACGTGTCGTAAATATTGCCTCCATAAATACACCACCATTTCAAAAGCATAAAACGACAATGCATTTAAAGTGATAAGAAGCTAAACGACTCATTTACATAAGCCATTTTATCATCCTGAAATGATTAACGAGACAAAGAAATTATTCTGTTTGTAAAACGACTCGTGGTTATAAAAGTTTTATGCATTTACATAGCACTATCTAATCTAAATACTTATTCTTTCTGCAATGTCAAGATGCGCACATTTTAAATATTCCTTTTAAAACATTATTTCATACAGCTGTGTCTATTTTTTAATATTTCTCAACGGAAATGGAGGTAATTAAAATCCTGAGATTGAAACATTTTCACACGCAATTCCTTCGCCCAATCAAATTCTACCCCTACATGTACACGTTCGGGCCCAGCGTCGTGGCATATACGTCAGAGAGATGTGTTCTGCGGGTCCAGCGTCGTGGCATGTGCGTCAGAGAGATGTGTTCTGCGGGTCCAGCGTCGTGGCATATACGTCAGAGAAATGCGTTCTGCGGGTCCAGCGTCGTGGCATGTGCGTCAGCAGTTAGCTTGCCTTTCTTTCTATCCCCACCACTTCGGTCCTTGTCCTACACTCTTCGTATTTTTGGTTTGGGACATCATTACGTTATTCCCGGTTAGGTCTGTTATCGAATGCGCGAATTCCTTCAACGGGCCCGCTTCCTTGGCGTAATTGATATTTTACTAAATTGTAATTAATCCACTAATTGTACATCATTTTAAGAGTTTCTTCACTTATTTATTTGTTTTATATGTTTGCCGAAATAACCATACGAAAGGAAGACTTGGGTCCTGATGGGAATTTTGTTCGAAGCCATCGTTCCTGAAAGTGATACTGTGGCTACTTGAACACTTGACAGAATAGCAGTTTAAAAGGAAATACAGTGACAGGCCAGATGATAAATAAACAAAATTATAAAAATATTCTTCTTTATAAAAAAATAAATAATGCGACTCTGACGATAATAATAAATATATAGGGGTCTCCCGTGGTCTAGCGCCTTGGACTCATAAGCGGGAAATGGTGGTTTCGATTCCCATCCGGCGGCAGGAATTTTTTCATCCGACGGCTCGCTGGGAAAATTCCTCGCTGCACCCTGGATGTTGGCGCTGATGGCCTAGATGTTGATGCGCCGTAAAAAAAAAAAAAAAAAATAATAAATATAACTCAAATTAAAAGTCTCCGGGTCCAATTCACCACACAAACACCACAATGCACCGATTTCGGGGAACACAAAAGTATGCTTCAAATCAACACGAGGTACTGCACAACAGCTGATGACCTAGCAATACAATACCCGCGCACGTAGTCAATCTTTAATTTACTAATTAGTGAGTTGCAGGCCGTGGTTCGAAAATATTAGATTTGCTGCGAGCTTGGCGGGGAGTTTTGACAGTTAGTGCAGTGGAAGGTTATTGTGCGTCAGGTTAAGTGCGGCTGCTACATATTTATATCTCATAAGGTGGCAAAAATTCCTCATATCACAAAACTTCTTTATTTTGTACATAGCCTTTCAACACATGTGTCCCGTGCGTTCGGGATACACAGTCCCCTGAAAAAAAAGTCAGAATATATATATATATATATATATATATATATATATATATATATATATATATAACGGTTTATCAACCGTTTTCGAACTATATCGACAATATGGCATTGGATATGGGTTTATTAGATTCATGAAGTTCAATTACTTAAAAATTTCGACTCATCTTGGCGTGGTACAGGCTTTGATCTTTCGTTAAAAAAAAATGTCAAAGGGAAGGAAGTATATATATATATATATATATATATATGTATATATAGGGGAAGGTGTTGTACCTCTGACCATATTGTACCTTTGACCACCGAGGCTGTGGCGGCATGTAGCAACATTTTATAAATTTTGGTGTAATTTGTGTTTAGCTCCTTCCCTAGAGGGCTGGTGTAACCTACATTGGATTATTCAAGTCAAAGACGATTCTTGCAAAAAATACTTATCCATTTCTATAATAAAAATGTAAGTTATTTATTAATGACGATTTGCCCCATAATATTTTTTGTATTATTAGATGGAAATCATTTGACAAAGTAGCTATTACAATAAGAAACATGGTGTAGTCTTTGAAATTGATTTATCTTAACCCTAAATTTTTTAGCATACTTTTTAATTTTCACTACCAGGGTGTTGTACCTCGGACCATGACTAGGTGTTGTTCCAGGTAAAAGGTACAACACACCTGAGTATTTTTTTTATAATTCAACTTTTATGTTCTTCTGCTACAAATTTAAAAAAAAATAATTAATATTACTATTACATATTTAATCGTAGAGATCTGTGGTATTAAATGTCCAATGTTTAAGATCCAATATTTGAAAAAACAAACTTCAAGTGACAAGTTTACGAAAGAAGATGAAAATTTGTATGATATTGATGTTTAAGACATTGTGGCTAAACTTCCAAACCCTAATATTGCTAGTGGATCTGCTTGACAGTTAAAACGTTTATCGGTTGGATTGGATTTTTCAGCATATTAAGCATAACATAATATCAATAATAGTTTTTTTTATTATGTTTACATCCTTCTCCTGTATTTATTAAACTTACAATTAATTACAATAATACTGAATACAATTTTTTTTCTGGACTGCTGTATTGTTTTTACGTGGTCAGAGGTACAACACCCCGTGGTCAAAGGTACAACGACACGTTGTACGTTTGACCACTGTGCGATTATTTTTTAAAAAATTAATAAAAAATATTAAATGTAAAGCTAGAACCTTGAAAAAATTAAATATGATAACCAATAGAATACTAATTACAATGAAATAAAAAAAAGGAATTTACCCTTAATATTCCAGCTAAAAAAAAATCAATTTTGCAAAGTGGTCAAAGGTTCAACACCTTCCCCTATATATATATATATATATATATATATATATATATATATATATATATATATATATATATATCCCAGAAGGTGAAACAAAATTCAGTCTTCCTACAAATTTTCTTTATTTTGCACTAGGCCTTTCACCACAAATGTGCCATCATCAGGTACTAACAACAAATAGAACCATGCATTAATATTACAGATACATATTAATGATCATTAATGATGGCACATTTGTGTTGAAAGGCCTAGTGCAAAATAAAGAAAATTTGTGGGAAGACTGAACTTTGTTTCACCTTCTGGAAGTAAGCAACCCCACTACCGGAAAACATAAATATTTATATATATATATATATACACACACACGGTGGTCCCCTAAGGAAATCGCCATACTTGAGGGGTGTGTACTCCGACTGAAATGTAGTTGAGTGCCACCAAGGAATAATTTTTACTTGCAAAAAAAAAAAAAAAAAAAAAAAAAAAAAAAAAAAAAAAAAAAAAAAAAAAAAAAAAAAAAAAAAAAAACACGTAAACACCTATATCTAGGGAAACAATGCAAGTAAATATATTTCCTTGGTGGCATTCAACTACACTTTAGTCGGAGTACACACCCCTCAAGTATGGCGATTTCCATCGGGACCACCCTGTATATATATTCATATTGCATTCTTAACATACATTTAGGGAGCTGGAAAGTGCTTGGCGTCATAAGCTGGTTCTGTCCTTTAAAGAAAGGGAAAAAGTGTTATTAGAAAGAAAGGTAATGAGAAGATAAACGTGTCGGTAAAGGCGCGTTTATTCTGTTTACGATTCAACTCTTCTTGGTGTTATAATTGATTTTTTGCTCGAGCAGAGGCTTGGTAGGTTGGTGAGCTCCAGGTGTGTAATATCCACCTGCTCCAAGCTCCCCAGCTCACCGACAACCTAATTCATCCTACACCCAGTCCTAAACCTACACTGTAAAGGTGTTCCTCTCTTAATTCCAGACACTTTTTGTTTATATCAGTATGTTATTGTGAAATTTTATTTAAGACTCGCAACAGCTAGTAACAACCCGGTGTGCCATGCTACACCTACTTTCTGCATCTAGAAAAGCAAAAATAAATGAGATACCAAATAAGTAATATTAAAATCTAATAACCCAAATCTGGAACTGTTTGGGTTCACAGTTTCGAACCCGTGACCTCCAAACTGTGGGACCTAGACGATTTTAACCTAGCCTAGTGCACTCCCCGCATCAAGACCTACCTGTGTGACAAGTTTGGTCAAAATCGGTCAAATGGTGTGGATTTGTATAAGGAACAAACATACAGACAGACAGCTGGTAGACGTTTTTGACCTATCCTACGAAACTCCCCGGATCAAGACCTACTTGTGTGCCAAGTTTGGTCAAAATCGGTCAAACGGAGTGGATTTGCATAAGGAACAAACATATAGACAAACAGCTAATATTTATCCTAGAAACACAAGTTTACTGGAATACTGGGAGAAAGAAAATATACACCCCCAGCCCAGCCACTCAAGTAAGTGTTGAAAGAGCCTTTTCAACCCTAAAGTATATATTAAATCATTATAGATATAATCTAAGTTCCACAAACTTACAGGATATATTATTACTGATATTGAATTAATTCTTCAAAACATGTGAAATGTTCTTTGTTTAAAAATTTATTTTTGTTTATTTACTGAATATACTTGTTGATACAATACAAAAAAATAAACATTAGTAGCTTTAGGAATAAACATTTATTCTTTTAAACCTTTTCGTATTAATTATGTTTAATAACAATTACTTTAAAACTTTAATTTTCTAAATTAAAAAATAACAGTAAAAAAAAGTTTAAACTCAAAAAGTTATTTTCGAACTTTTAAAATGAAAATAAAAGTAAATGTTTAAAAAATACTTGTTTAAAATAAAAGTTAACAATTATTTTCGACCCCTGCTTTGAACAATGATTCCTGATTATTATTTCATAATTTTTTCACCACACAAGGTTTTTTTTTTTAATTTAATCCCAGGCAACTACAGCCATAGTTTAGTTAGAATTTGTGTGTATTTTAAAACCCAAATAACTTTATAATCTTATTCGGCTTTTCTCCCAAATATTCACTAAGAATATTCACCAAATATTCACTCTGAATATTCACCAAATATTCACTCAGAATACTCACCAAATATTCCCTGGTGATGTCAAGTAGAGAAATATGTTTCACAGAAATAATGACACAAAACGCTTATCCTTCGCGCTCTCCTCGGCTCCTTTCCTTTACATTAGATAGGAATGAGAAAATATTGTCTTGCAAATGTTTGTTTTTTTGGAAAAAATGGTTGCTACCTAGATCCAAAACTAATGATGTTCGAGTCCCATTAAAATTTCTCAATAATTTATTATCCTCATTACACAAATAAACAATTAATCCTTTTACATTCGTGACTCTTTGAACATTTACATATTGTTTTGTATAAATAAAAAATGATGTCACGTAATTCAGTCATTAATTTTTCCTCTGCAGTCTGCATATAAATATGCAAATGCCATCGGTCACTTATATTAAAATCTTAAATATAAATCAAATATACAACGCAATAATGACCAATGAAAAATAACAAATTCCGACTCGCAGTGTGATTCCATTTAATCATTATACATGATGTGTTTTGAAACGTTTAGGAAAGAAACTCTTAAAAATGTTGCTCAAACATGCTGTTTTCTTCTGGAGTATTTTAATATTTTAACACGTTGACTTTAGCACTTTTTTATGAAGTGTACGTTGTGTGTTTTTTCGGTCAGAATCCTGTGCAGGAATCGGTGTCCTAGGTATTAACGCAGCAAACAAAGAGTTTTCTAATAATCCGGAATTGAGCGCAAGAAAATGCGTCCGAGGTACTAACGTAGCAAACGAGTTTCCTAATAATCTGCAACTGAGCACAAGACAAATGCTTCTAAGTTACTAATGCAGCAAACAACGAATTTCCTAATAATCCGGAGTTGGGCGTAAGAAAATGCTTCCAAGGTACTAACGTAGCAAACAACGAGTTTCCTTATAATCCGGAGTTGGGCGTAAGACAATGCTTCCTAGGTAATAACGTAGCAAACAACAAGTTTTCTAATAATCTGCAATTGAGCACAAGACAAATGCTTCTAAGTTACTAATGCAGCAAACAACGAATTTCCTAATAATCCGGAGTTGGGCGTAAGAAAATGCTTCCAAGGTACTAACGTAGCAAACAACGAGTTTCCTTATAATCCGGAGTTGGGCGTAAGACAATGCTTCCTAGGTAATAACGTAGCAAACAACAAGTTTTCTAATAATCTGGAGTTGAGCAAAAGAATTGGCACCCTAGATACTAACGTTGCAAACTATGAGTGATAATCCTGATTTGAGCACAAGAACTGGCGTAGTATGTACTAACGTAGCAAACAAGTTCGCTAATAATGCGGATTTGAGGACAAGAACCGGCGTACTATGTACTAAAGTAGCAAACAACAAGTTCCCTAATAATCCAGATTTGAGCACAAGAACCGGCGTCTTATGTACTAACGTAGCAAACAAAAAGTTCCCTAATAATCCTGATTTCAGCACAAGAACTGGCGTCCAATGTTCTAATGTATCAAACAACAAGTTCCCTAATAATCCGGATTTGAGCACAAGAGCTGGCGTCCTATGTACTAACGTAGCAAACAGCAAGATCGCTAATAATCTGGAGTTGAGCATAAGAACTGGCGTCCTTTGTACTAACGTAGCAAACAGCAAGTTCGCTAATAATCTGGAGTTCTGCACAAGAACTGGCCTCCCATATACTAACGTAGCAAAGTTCCCTAATAATCCTGAGTTGAGCGCACAAACAGCGAGTAAACTTGTAATGGCCCGTCAATGTGTTAAGGTTGAACAAATTGAAATACCTCCTGGAACGTGATCTCAAATGAAACCACGATTTTTTGCTATAAAAGGTTCAATGTTTCTATCAATAAATGTCTATTTGTCATGAATTGGGGAATTACCTAAAATCTCAACTTCCATCCTACATATATAAGCCTTTGAATAGCCGAAAATATTGTCTGCAGAAGGCCCCTTGAGGCTCTCACAAGTTTTTATCAGAACAGCAAGCTCTATTTGTTTAATTTATTTTTCAAACTAGCCAGCTGCTTATTAAAAAATTCATACAGTAAAAACAACTTCAACAAAAGATTCGCTAGTTTACTTTTTAGTTAATTTAACAGTTCTTTGATACTAATGATCATTGTAATCGGTGCACAACAGACAGCAGTTAAACTCGGAACTTTGAACTTTAGACTTAATAATAATTATAACATTCCAATCCAAAATCCTACGTACCACAGTTAATGCTCCTTATTATGTTTCGAATCGCACCCTCCATAATGACCTAAATATTCCTTTTGTCCAAGATATAATCCCTATCCGCTTCTCGTCTTTCCATAGTAAATTTATCAATCATCCTAATCCTATAGCCCAATCCTTGTCCAGCACCAATCATCCTTCCTCTCCACCCAGACGTCTTCATAGGAAGTGGCCCCGGGATCTACTAAGGCAGTGAAGTATCGTGGAGTGATCAAAAATCAGTGTGATTGTAATAATGATAACTGAGAGTGATATCGATGGATATTTTCTCTCCTCATGACATCACAGGTCACGCCTCATTCGCCTCCAATCCCCCCTGCTAGTCGCAAGGTTAACCCATAGGTTAACTCCAGGTCATCCTAGAATCCTTCCTAACAAGGAAGGTATTTGGTCGACAACTGGTGGCACCTAAGGCGTGGTCAAGCTACCTATACCTAATGTCAAATTACATGATACATATATTGTAGATTGTAATATTTCTGTAAATAAAAAATATATATAAAAAAAATAATTATACAAATAAATGAAATATGATGGTGGTAGAAATATCAATATAAAAAAAAACTGCCGGAATTTCTGCCAAGAAAAGTTTCTCCAATTGCTCTCGTATTGTGGTCAGCACCTCGGTTTCGTGGCCAGGACGCTGATTTCCATAATTACAGTTGGAAAGCGATAGGGGACGGATGTTCAGGTAATATAAAATTCAAAATATGTACATATACATTTAACTATTTATAATGAAATATGTTATAAAAAATTTAAAACATTTAGTAAACAAATACCTAAAACCCTATAAAATATTTAAAAAAGCATAAATAAGTAGAACTCATGCATTTTTTAATTGTCAAACGTAAAATGAGTATGGTCTGATTTGAGTATATTTTTGAAACTACTGAATGACCTTTCAACATCTACTGAAGTCTCTGATGTGTATTTGAAGGCTACAATCTCTACGGGATTCAACCCAACTGTTAAACATCTACTTGCTGTTTTGCCACTGTGGGTGTACCCAATAATCTGGATACCTTTCCGCCAAGGGGTTTTTTCCTAGGCAGTATTTTAAATTTATTCCCGGTATATCCTTCAAAAACCTTGATTTTCTTTATTACTCCCTGTATGATTGCATTACTATCCGTTAACATGATTTTTGTACCAAGTCATGACATATTAGAGAGAGACCAATCTGAAAGGTTTCCACTTTGGGAGACAGAATTCTTCAAAACAAATAATAGGCAATGATTAAAAAAAAAAAAAATTTTTTTAAGTATTATTATTTTCGGTTGAGGAAGAAATTATGTCTTAGTCGTTACCGCCTCAGTACTCTATTTATTTTATTTACTACATTTAAACTTAAGGGGTAATACTACCTTGTAAATTTTTGTTATGGGCTAACATTCTTCCCTAACTAATCAAAAATGATATCCAAGAGTGTTTATGTGAAGAAAAATGTTTTAAATGGGCAAAAAATAAGATTTAAGAAAAACGCGATGCTGATTTGAAGATAATTTTTTGAGCGAGCATCGATTGGTCCCTTTTTAATTCTTAAATTTTTTGTTGGTCCTCCATTAAAACCCATTTTTTTATCTTTATTTAAAAAAAAATATGAAAAAAAATAAGTTGGAAAGACATGAACATTTCAGAACATTAAAATTTAAAATCGTTTTCTCAAAACTATGTTTTTCAAATCGGGCGATTCTCTGGCGTCATCAATTTTTGCCCGATCAACTTCAAATTTTAACTGCAGCTTCCTCATGATAATTGCTAGAAAAATGCGTAAACATTTTTCGATTCATTGAATTATAACGATTTTATGTCCGATTTTCGAAGGATTTTTAATAGAAACTGAATAATTGTTCACAATTTTCAAAAAATCAATATTTCTTAAAAATCCTACGTACTTTACTAGATTTAACCTTCATCTTTCGAAATAATTTTAGTTTCTCGTTCTAGATTAAAAATCGCCGCCTGCAGACTATCACCCGTGAGTAAAGAGGGCCGGGGGGGGGGGCTATCACCCGTTTGTCAGACACAGCGCTGCCATGATTTCTTTTCAAAGAATTGAAACGTATTTTTTTTGGATACTTTAGCATCCCATATAAAACGTTTTATACAAAGAATTGAAAAATATTGATTTATTTGTTATTTATAATTTCAAGAAAATGACTTTGATTTTGATCGCAGAAGGTAGAATTCCCCTTAAAATCAATTGTAGTTCATCACATCCGTCTTCTCAACCGTAAAGGTGGTAATTCGACATGTGATTCCAGTCCTTCAGGATTGATTTGCTGATTTGTAGTAGGACTTCTTGTTTGATTTTGAATTTTGCGGCAAATTTATGGATAAACTCCGTAATGGCGCAGCGAGCTCCAATAACTTCTAAGTCCAATAACTTCCAACTTGTGAGCGCTATATATGATATGGCATCCAATCTTCATAAATTCTTTTCTTCTCCATATTGTCTCCCTTTGGTTGGCCCCCGTCTAATTCAATTATACAGCCAACTTCGTTCCTTGGAAATAGAAAAGACACAGTTACCTAATGGGTAAAGTATTATTTTCTTTCTCGGTTTTCCCCATATTTTTTCAATTACAAAATATATTATTTATTTGTGAGCACAATTAAAAAGTAAAATATTAAAATCTGTAGCAAAAATATGTACTCATGGCAGAATATGTAAAAATTAGGAGTTTTGACAAAATGTGTAAAATAGATATGCTTTGAAATTACCTAAAACGTGCAGAAATACATCAACACTTACGATTTACGAATCTGAAAATAATATGTAAATACAATAATATCCATGCCATCGTCATCTCTCTACAACGAATATTAGCAAATACTTCACAGTTTCTTATCGATCTTTCACCAGAACCTCCTCCTCTTCCTGCCACTCGTGGTTATAAATTCTGAATGAAGTTAAGAAAATGAGATGAGTTTAATGATTACAGGATAGGAGAAGGAATGATTCGCCAAGAATGCTCCTCTGCTAACTAGCCCCCAACTCTTGGACGGGAAGGGAGCCTAGATTAATATTCATATTACTAATTAGCTCTGCTCAGATTCATCATTAGTTCTACTTAAAAGGTAGTCAAGAAGAAAATGATCAGTCGCTGAAGATGGAAGGGAATTCAGTGGGGAATTATTTGTTTAATTTCATATTAAAGGAACGGTTACTGAAATGAAAGGGCAATTTCTTCTGGATTATCTCTCCAGCGGTGTCTATGCTGTCTATTTCTCCCTTACTCATGCACAGCTCATCGCTCCAGCGGGCTCTATGTTGTCTATTTCTCCCTTCCTTGTGTACAGCTTGTCTATCCAGCGGTGTCTATGCTGTCTACTTCTCCCTTACTCATGTACAGCTCATCTCTCCAGCGGTCTCTATGTTGTCTATTTCTCCCTTCCTTGTGTTCAGCTTGTCTATCCAGCGGTGTCTATGCTGTCTACTTCTCCCTTACTCATTTACAGCTCATCTCTCCAGCGGTCTCTATGTTGTATATTTCTCCCTTCCTTGTGTTTAGCTTGTCTATCCAGCGGTGTCTATGCGATCTATTTCTTCCTTTCTCAAGTACGGCTTATCCCTCCAGCGATGTCTATGTGATCACTTTTGCGATGACTTTCAGGGGTACCCCAAACTTCATTAATCAGAAAAATGTATCTATTAAGAAACGACTTAATGTTAGGTTATGTTTATGCGTTTGTGTGTTTTCCTTACTATAGTAATCTTAGGCAAAGGGATTTTATTTGTACCAATTGCATTTTAGCACTTTTCTAAGATACGTAACTATTGAGGCTGCACTCATGAAAGAATTTTTGAAAAATACCTTCAAATATTCATCATTGAATTTTCTCAAATATACTTTTTACTCATTATTTGGGCCATTTCAACAGGAATTGCCAAGCCGTTCACTGATATAATCGGAATTGGTGAATTATTTTGTTGTGAAAAAAGTAGTTCTTTTCTTACTCAAATTGTTCCCAAAATGCCAAGAAAACACTTGATCAGACCATCAGAGTAAAGGGAGGTTGAGTTGGAGGTTATTCTAATGTATTTTTGAAGACTAATAGAGCTCAAACATATAAAATATGTTTATCGATAATGAAAATTAGTTCACTCTCACCCAATATTAAAGGGCTTAGAACGTTCCCAAACCTTTTTAGCACTTTCCTCCGAAGGAAAGCAACTATTGAGGTTGCACTCATGACGGAATTTTTGAAAAATTTCTTCAAATCTTTATCGATCCTACCTAGTAGACACCGAAAATAACCCCTGTTAAAATTTATGTATATATATATATATATATATATATATATATATATATATATATATATGCATATATATATAGATATATATATGTGTCTGTTAACACGATAGCGGCCAGAGTTTTTGTTTTTTCGTCACGAAACTTGGTAAATAGCATTCGATTAGCAAACGATTGAACGAGTTCGTGAACCATCAAAACCGGTCCACCGGAAGGGGGGGTTTACCCCGGACCCAAAACACTAATTTGACCATGCCAGCCGTAATTTTTTTATATTTCAACGAAACTCGGTATTCGTTATGTTGATCTAAAGAGAGAAATACGTTGTAAAAATAAACTAAATCGGTTCATTAGGAGGGGGGTGTACTCCGGACTCACATTACCAATTTGCCACAACCAGCCGTAATTTTTGTTACATTTCAAGGAAACTCGGTATTCGTGGAGGTAATCAACAGAGAAAATGGGTAGTAAAAATAAACTAAATCTGGTTATTTGGAGGGGGGATTTACTCCGGACCTAAAGTACTAATATACTCATACCGGTCGTAATTTCTGCTGTATTGTAACGAAACGCGGTATACGTCGTGGGTATCTCATAAGAAGGAAGTGTTGTAAAAATGAAGTAAATCGGTCTATTGGAAAGGAGGGTTTACTTTAAACTCTGTTTCATTCCCAAAGCCGCCGCGAGGAGCGCTAACTTCCACTAGGGGGAGTGTATCCTGTTCCTGCGTCAGATCAAAAAACAGGAAATGAAGTTTTTGTGTATTTATTAAGTAGTACAGTATCATGTATTTACATAAATCTAGAAGAAAATTATTTACAAAATTAATAATTGAACAGTTCTCATATGAAATGTAAATGAGCAGAACTATTCACATTTTTATTTTATTTATATAGGTTATTTACAGCAAATTATTCAGTAATGTAGTCTACACTACAAAAATTCTGAGGGAAGTGCTTAGTTATGCAGTTCCTGTGTGACGGACTTTTTATTTTCAGTATTTTAAATATGGGATTTTAGTATACATCCATAGAGGGTAAATATGTACTGGTTTGGGTTATAGAAAAAGGTGTAAGGGTTTGAAACTGAATCTATTGTCCTTTGCGATACCGAAAAATCAGTGTCCTTACTATCTATTTTTTGGCATTGAGCTGATTCATCTATTTACAATATTTTAATTTTTATTTTATTTCTTAGATCTCTACAAAGGTTCTCCTTTTTTTTTTAGACCTTAAAATGCATATTGGAATTTTTAAGGCCAAAAAAAGGCGGCTGTCCTAGTAGGACGGCACCCCAGGGATTGCGCCTGATGCAGGGTTAATAAAAACATAACGCGCAAATGTCCCTTTTGAAAGAATTAATTTTTGGTCTGAATAGCCCACTTCGGTTACAAAACGGAAGTTTCTTTACTTCTGTATAAGGGCAAAAACAAAACGGAAGTAGATATTACGATCCATCTTTAGAACATACTACATTTATCTATAAGGCCAATATGAGGTTTTGAGGTTATAGGGGACGGACGGCTGGTTTTGGACTCACGGCATACTACTACTATACGTCAACATTTCTTTCAGAGCTTTCAGATTGCGCGATGGGGTCTACGTCATAAGCGGGCGTCATAGAAAGGCGAAACCTCATTGCCTTGTCGTATGTTAAGGTAACAACTGTTTGACTTGTACAAAGCGATAACACGATAGCGATGTACTAAAGCATTCGATAAAGATATTCAAGCAGTAATTAAGAAATTATCTCAATCTAAAACACATGTAAATTAAATTCAGCGGAATAATGTTTTACATTGCAAATTATTTAATATGCAAAATGAGATTTAGATTCAGGCCTCTGACGTATACTATTAAACGTTATACATACATTGAAGGTGGGAAAAACATTTCATATAAAAAACACTCATCAAAACCTAGATATAGGTTGCCCTTCACCATATAAATTCTGTTAGCACTTACTTTATATTCATAAGAAAATTCTGGACGTTTGCAAAAACAGAATTTCAGAATCAATAGTAATTAAGAGACAATTTTGAGAAAATTAACTTGAAAGATAAAGGGCGAACCTGAAAAATTGACTTTTTTCCCCTGAATCAGAAAGATGTCATCGCCTTGTTCTTCTGTTACGCATTTAAAACTCTCACAGTTTCAAGTTAAAGTGAATAGCACCGTCATATATTAGAAATTCTATGTCCGATTTTCCAAGAGGAGCAAGGAGAATTAAATTAGAACTTAGTTCTCAAAAATTACCAAAAACAATGTTTATGTTTTTGTGATTTTCTAGAACTAAGTTCTAGAGTATAACTATTGTTCACTTACCTGTCTATTACAAACATAATTTTTTTTCAGCCAGGAATTTTCTCAGCGAGCCCTGAGATGAGAAAATTCCTGTCGCCGGTGGGGATCGAACCCACCATCTCCCGCTTATGAATCTAAGGCGCTAGCCACTAGACCACGAACATAATTGTTCTCATAATTTAACAACAACATGTTCTCATAAGTGATTTGTATGTATAGATCTATCATTTGTCTTTATTGGTTAAAGTTTTTTTCTGTTTATTAATTCTGCATTTTCTTACTTTTGTCTTTTTAGCTGACGAAGGCTACCAAAGAGTACCCTAAACGTCCTTAATCCATATGTTTTTTAAAAAAATCGTATTGATCTTTTCTTGAATGTATGTCATACATCCAACCATGGTTACATAAGTGTCCTCGAGGTCTTCCTCCCTTCCCCCTAGGCATTCTCTAGTGCTGAAGAAGGCTGCCAATGTGCAGCCGAAACGTCCAAATACAGATTTCTTCCTGAAAGTCTGACGTTTTTTTCTCCTAGCCGAATCCCAACTATACCTTGTCTGCGTAAGATCACTTAGATCAGAAAAAATATTTGGTACTTACGTACTAGTTGCACCGATTTTGAGAAGTGGGTCAGGGATCCGGATCATGAATTGAGAACTCAAAAGAAGCGTTTCTATTGGTTCATTCCTATGGGCAATTCCATTGGCTGTTCTTTCTTCCGTTCTAGTCATCGTTTTGTGTTCACTTACTGTCAGATTTGTGATTATTACCAGTTATATTTATTGTTTCTTATTTCAGTTCTTAGTGTTGTTTGTGTTTTAGTGTTCTTTGTGCTGTTCTTTCGACCAGGAAAATGAGTATATGTGATTTAGCAACAATTGAAAAAGTACTCTTATGAAGCAAAATGGGCCGATAAGTTAAATTGCATATCGGCCCATTTTCCACCAAAAACCAGTGTTTTTACCAACCAGTTGGAACCAAAAAAAAAAAAAATAAATCTATATTACCAACGAGTTGGATTAATTAGAGTTTCAATATAACATTGAGCGAGCGTAGCGAGCGGAAACGCATAGCAATTATCATAAGTGCTAACTCTAGTCAATCCAACTCGTTGATAATATTAATAAATGGTCTTTAAGCCACAACTTCGATTAAGTTCTCGTTTCATAATCCGGATTCCTGAACGAGACCCACTTCTCGAGATCGGTTTTTTTTTTTTTTCTAACAGCGTTTCAACTGCCTTACTAGCCCCTCCCCCCGATATTATTTTCTATATACGCCCATGTATTTTGGTGTAACATAAACGAATATTTTTGAAAACTCATTCTAAATGTTACGACATCGCGCTGAGATGATGCAGTTCCTCCAAGTCGGACTTGTCACTCCAACACCGCTGTTAGGAAAGAGAGGAGAAGTTATTAATTCCTGTAAGGATGATAGGAGTGATAAGAAGAGTCTGCTATCAGTCTATCCCATTGAAGGAGAGATTATGACACGCGGGCTAGAGAGTAGAAGGTTTTCGGAACGGCTAGTAGCGGTGGATGCCAGGGTAAACGGCTCTTGTTTTCTTCCCGGCCCTGTAATTATGGGTAACTCAAACACATTTGCGGTGCTGAGAGCGGCTTTGTCGGCTGGCGCGGTGGGCGTGCCTTCTTCGATAGAAATCAACCCGTTCCCCTTCCTCCAATCCATCCAGCAAGCATTATTCTAATATCTTTTTACGTCTAATATTAAAGAGTTTGGTCCAATTAGCATAGCGTGCTTTTGTCGGACGCATGTTGCCGCCACCTTAGTCATGTGTACCTCTTCCAATGTTTCGGATCAAGTGCAAATCCCTGATAAAGACAAAGGGAAGAGAACTTACGAAACACAAATCAGTCTGATATAATGATTTTAAACTTTGTCCAACTAAAAAGCAATTCCAATTAGGATAAATTTCTTTTAACGCCAAACGTTAAAGAAACCCGGTTATGTGGTTAAACTCATGGCGCAATCTGGAAGTGCCGGCTAAAAACATTTACGTTTTAGGACCCATAGATCACGAAAATAATGGAGGTTAAATTTTGTGTTTAAATTTCGTGACGTTAAAAGAATAATCTAAAATTATTTATTAATAATTTTAATTAATAATAAGATTAATTATTTATCAATAATTTTAATTAATAATACGAATAAATCTAAAATTATTTATTAAATATCTGCCACATAACAGTAAATTACGGTTCCTAATAATTAACATATAATTTATATTTACAAATTTAATAAAATACACAAATACATTCTATTGTTTTAATATCCCACTCCTCCTGTTCCATGAATCCCTACCATAGCCTGCAATATTCTCCCAGTTGCGCCCATTTAAAAAAAAAACACAAACTTCCCCAAATGAGGGATAATCTTTACCCAACCACTACAACCTAATTTCCTTAAGCTGCCTACATGAACCTATGAAGTGGTATATATCTTCTTGAGCTAGGCAATTGCAAAGAGGACAATAGGTAGTAGGAGTAGAGTTATATATATATATATATATATATATATATATATATATATATATATACATTCATTTCTGGTGTCTACTATGGGTAAGATGAATAAAGATTTGAAGAGCAAGGATTTTGTCTAAGTCTGCATTCCGATAGTAAGTTTTATAGTCACGTTTGTGTTGCAATATTGGCAGATAGGTGTGTCTTGTTTCGTCATAAGGTGTGAGTAGCTAATTAATGTCCTATTCCTAGTCTATTATTATTATTGTGTTATTATTTCCTATTCATTGTTTTTGTTTTTTATGTACTTTTTCTTTCTTTTTTTATTTTTTTTTTATTTTAATTTTTATTTATTTGCTTATTTGTTTTTTATTTCTTTTGTAATTCAACTCAATTTCTGTATATAATCATTATTTATATCTGAGAGCAAACTTAACTAATGTACTCTCCAAATGTACAGATGTTAAATAAACGTATTACTTAAAAAAAAAAAAAAAAAAAAAAAAAAAAAAAAAAAAATCTTAGTCTGAAAGAATAATATAATGTCTTCCCTTCTTGTGCCTGTCTTGATCGTTAGTTGTTATTTCCCTTAGATAGTACTCTGTTGTTTCATACCAAGATCGCTGCAATTTTTGAAGAGATATCGCAAGGTCGAAAAGGAGACTTTTCAGATAAGTTATTTGTCAAGCCCGAAAAATTTAGTTTAGACTATTAAGTCCACGCTCAAAAGTCGGCGCTTTTTCTTTATCTCACATTATTAATTCCGTTTTGAAAACCACGCAAAAAAATAATGGCACACGTGTGTTTGCTTCGCTTAGTCTTAAGCGACAAACTGTCAAGTAGTGCATATATATACAGGGTGTCCTAGTATTAAACCGACAGACTTCGTATATCGATGAGGAATCGAAAAACTAAGTCAAAAAGGCTATTGCTATAATCCAATCCTTATTTTCTGTAATGAATAAAAACTCAGGATTAAGCATAATTAACAAACGACTTATTTATTACTTATATATTAGGCCTACGTTACTGTATGCATGTCCTATTTGGTCTATGAGATGTGAAATCAACAAGTGAAATTACTTGTGACTGGAAATAAATGCTTGAGATTCATTGGTTCTTTTCCCCGATGGACTCCTATCATGCATATGCATGAAGTTCTTGACATTCCTACAATAAGTCAGTAAATAATTAAAGTGACATAGCACTTCTTTGAAGCATGTCAAGACAGAAAATATAAGCATATTGCTGATATAGTTAATTATAATTATAATATCCTAGATATGGTCTCCCGTGGTCTAGTGGCTAGCGCCTTAGATTCATAAGTGGGAGATGGTGGGTTCGATTCGCACCGGCGCACAGTGTAACGTCCAATGGACAAAAATCTACATTTTTGTTTTCTTATATTTAATTTTTAATCCTCTAGCTAAGCTTAGAAACTATTCAAGGAACTAAAATCGTATAAAACTAATAAATCTTAGTTTTATTTTGATCAACAAACACATTAGCAGTATTATAAACAAGTAAAAGTCTTTAAAACCTGTTACATACCAACAATCAGTTTGAGCCTCTCTCGTTGAAGATAGGACAGTGTTTTTATTGGGTGATCCGATGGAAATTACATCAAAACTATTCCTTTTTTATCTGATATAATTGATTATGGATAATTACTCCCTTATTATTTATCCTGAACTATTATTCATTGATATTTGACATTATTCTTAAGTAAAAAATTTTGATAGACCATAGCAAAAAAACTTCACCTGAACACATCTCAAGTTTTTTAGAGCTTAAAGTTTACCTCAAGTATAATGTACTGAGGGCAATTTAGTTTGCCGAAACTTGCCGATTCCAAAGATTTTTATTTTTAGATCCATCACATAATACAATTTATTTTTTCTTCCAAATTTGAAAAAATGAGGATAAATCCAAGAAAACGGTATTAATCCTTGGGCAAATGATTCAATTTAATCTGCAGGATGCTCCTAAAGAAATATTAAGCAATATTAAAAAAGAACGTGTTCACCGCAGAGAAAAACACTCTTATATAAATACTGGTTAAAACAATACATCAACTTAGAAGAAATTGTTATTAATTTTTATCAAGAAAAAAGATATTCACGCCCTGATGGCCCTTCCGGCTTCCTTAGAGGCAGACATAAAAAAGAGTTTACAGCGTTGTGTGAGAGATGGAAAAAGCGCCGGGTTCTTTGATATCTGGCCCAGAGCTTTCTTTACGGAGAAAAAATATAAAAAGACAAAGCAAAATCAGTCCAGACATTAATGAATGTATAATAGAGGATGACATTAATAATCAAATAGATATTGGTTTCGATATAAGTTCACATTCTCTAGAATCCAAAAACGATTCAGATTCGGAATTAAGAAATTATTTAATAATTTCATAGAAAATGGTAAAATATTATTATTCTATGGCAATATTACTATAAGTATAATTTACTACTATACTATTACTACATTATATGCTACAGTTATAATATATTTTATAATATTGTTATTAATAATATTATTACCTGCTATATTATTTCTATTAATATTGCAAATTTTACAATTAATATTATTATAGCCGTATAGTATGCATTATTATACTATTGTTACCTTGTTTTGAGTTGATTTCAATTAATAAAAATGTTTATTTGAAAATAACTAGTGGTAAATGATTATTGCCCATAATCCTCACTACTTAGTTACACTGTGCGGCGGCAGGAATTTTCTCATCCCACGGCTCGCTGGGAAAAATCCTCGCTGCACCCTGGATGACGGCGATAATGGCCTAGACGTCGGAGCGCCGTTAAAAAAAAAATAGACTAAATTATAATCGCTACAAATGTAAAAGACTTAAGCATTTTAAGTTTCTGTGTATAGAGTTTTTTTGTGTGTGTATCTTTCCCGTATAATATTTTAGTTATAAAAAATTAAATATATATAGGTAATTTTGATTAGTAATGAATGCCGTAGCTTGGATACTTTGATTGTAAAATTTGTTTTATTTGTTAATATTTTTGGACATTACATTTTTTTTAACTTAATAATAATAATAATAATATTTATTTGTAATTGAACATTGTCCTTACAAATATGATCGGGGTAAATATATACAATTCATGAAAATTAAATTTCTTCCAAATTTGAAAAAATGTGGATAAATCCAAGAAAACGGCATCAATCCTCGGGTAAATGATTCAATTTGATCTGCAGGATGCTCCTAAAGAAATATTAAGCAATATTAGAAAGACTTCCAGTTAAATATTATATTAAATGTAAAAAATGTGGGAACGTATTCACCGCAGAGAAAAAACTCTTATATAAATACTGGTTGAAACAATATATCAACTTAAAAGAAATTGTTATTCATTTTTATCAAGAAAAAAGATATTCTCGTTCTGATGGCCCTTCTGGCTTCCTTAGAGGCAGACATAAAAGAGTTTATTACTACATTATATTTTACAGTTATAATATATTTTATAATATTGTTATTAATAATATTATTACCTGCTATATTATTTCTATTAATATTACAAATATAACAATTAATATTATAATAGCCGCATAGTATGCATTATTATACTATTGTTACCTTGTTTTGAGTTGATTTCAATTAATAAAAATGTTTATTGGAAACTAACTAGTGTTTAATGATTTTTGTCCATAATCTCGACTACTTCGTTACACTGTGCGCCGGTGGGAATCTAGCGCGCTAGCCACTAGACCACGGGAGACCCCAGGAGGTGATATTAGACACCAAATGGAACACAAATGGTCCTTTGGGCTGAGAGTCAATTCCCTACAGGGAACGAGGAAATTTAAATTTTGTGTTGTTTTTTTTTTTAGGTTAACCACGTTTTTCGTTGACAATTTTTTTCTATTGATGAGCACTCGCTCTCCAATTATAAGCCATTGGAATCATAAATATACATTGAGTATTACAAAGTTTTGTTCACTTAAACATACGTAGCTATATGAACTTAAACATACATAGTTATGTACACTTATTCATTGATATAATCTTACATATGCATCTAATTATAAACTAGAAATTGAAGTAATTTAAAGAAAACAAGTATAAGAAACAAATAACCTAAGTCTGACACATAAAACATTGAAAAACGTTGGAGTAATTGCATAATACTAACACTATGACAGTGAATAAAAAAGTTAAAAAACTTCAAGCGAGAACAATAAAATAAAATAAATAATTTAAATTGTTGTGTATATGTTGATGTTTTTAAAATGTTAATTATTGCTTCAATATGTTGGCTGTCATCTGTTAGAAGTTCGGTCAGGTCCAACTAATTGTTCTAAACGTTTTTCGTTGAATAGAAAGCAATAAATAAAGAACTCTTTAAGACAGCGGCTTCCAAACTTTTTGCACCTGCGCCCCCCTTTTTTATATAAAAACTTTTCGCGCACCCCTCAGTTTTCATGGCTATCTAATTTCATAAGTACATGCTAATTTACTCATGATTACTTACATAATATGTTTAATGGGCTGCAAATTAATATACCTAATATTCATAAAATATTTATTAAGAGAAAAAAAATCTTACAAAAATATAACAACTAGAATACAGATTATAATTAATAAAGCATAATTTTATTTTATTAATCAATTAATTATTAAAACAAAAATCAATTAGATCAATAAGATTTCGCTATCAACGATTTTGAATTTAAAACGTAAATTGATAGAAGAAAAAGAGATTGACGATTTTTACATGTGTCTCATTCGGATTTGTTTCCACTATTGCAGTTAAGTACTTCATTGCACTTTTCAAATCTACCTCAAGATTAAAAGTGTGCCCAGAGGTGGTGCTTCGTTCTTTGTAGCAATCTATTCCGGTTCAGCGAGATCTTTTGTGGGCAGTGTTCAAAAATTTAGCGGGGCCTGAATACACAGTCATATGCAACACGGTGTTGTTCGATGGGAAACCAAACAGTGACAACAACAACAAGGGAGAATGAAGTACAACCATAAACATAAATGCCGACATCTGTTTTCTTCGAAATCGTTCAATCCCGGGACGCAGAGGACGACGGCTCTTCTCTTGGACTTCCTTGAATGATTATATGTAGGAACCAAGAAACAGGCACCTTTCCCGTTTCCGTGTCCTCTCCTCGCCGGCGCTTTTCTCCTCACAACAACGCAGCTGTCTGTGAAAACTCCTGCGCCCCCCTTGCAATAGTCTCGCCCCCCCCCCAGGGGGGGCGCGCCCCACAGTTTGGAAACCGCTGGTTTAAGATATGTAATTCCCGATTGCTGCGTCGTAAACTAGACAAAATTTATAACAAAACAAGTAGAATTCATTTGTCTTTGTCTTTTTCATTAGACTATTCCTTAACTTCTTATCATTTTTAGAATTGTTATATTGTAAAATTTATAATCACTTTTCCAATTTTTAATAATGTGAATATTTTTTTTATCTTATTTTTACTTTGTCGCTTACGAATCGGCCATTCACGGCTGACACACTTACACCTCATGACGAGACAGGACAGACCGAAATGTGAACATTGTAACTCAACACTGACCATTAAACACCTACTGACAGAATGTATACTTAGACAGAACTATGACTTACCGTACAATATGACAGAACTACTAGGCGATAGGAGCCAATATATAGGACAAATATTTAACTACCTCCAGAAGACTAACCTACTTGACAAATTATAAAATGACCTCTATGACTAAATTAGCAACAACACATCAACTTAGAAAAAAAAAAATAAGAGAGAAAAGAGAAGATGTTATGTATTCCATTAAAATAAAAATTATACTTACATTCACTACCAACATACGGCCAAATACTAAAACCTTATTGACAGACACACAAACCATTATTACAAAGCCAATACTAATACATTACACTCTAAACAAGTTTACATAAAACAAATTTAACATTCTTGTATTATTTTATACATGTTCATGTAATATTTTTTAAAAGTTGAATCGCCTAGCCGCTACAACTTATTAAATAGTAAATAAATAAAAATTATTTCATTTTATAAAGTTCTTCTCTATATCATGTATCATATGTGTGAAGGCGGTTGTGTTGTTAGTCTCGTATATATTTTTAGTGTATTTCCTATTATTTATCCACTTTTATAATTTTTTAGTACATTGTGAGTATTTGTAATTTAAATTTGTTAGATGGAAAATGTTTTCCCCAAATCCTTATATTTTCCCCAAATTATTATATTTTCAGTAATAGTGGGAGATATATCGAAGAGTGCCCTTTTTAAGGCAATATCAGTAACTGGGGTCTCCCGTGGTCTAGTGGCTAGCGCGCTAGATTCATAAGCGGGAGATGGTGGGTTCGATCCCCACCGGCCAGAATTTTCTCATCTCAGGGCTCGCTGAGAAAATTCCTGGCTGCACCCTGGACGTCGGCGCTAATGGCCAAGATTTATGTCGATGCGCCGTAAAAAAAAAAAAAAAAAAAAAAAAAAAAAAAAAAAAAAAAAAAAAAAAAAATATCAGTAACTGTTTACAGAAAAAGTGGTTAAAACTAGTTTACCGAACCGGTTTGAATGCTCAGAAAGAATGGATTCAGTAGAAAATTGTTCCAGATGTTTGACACTTATCCAAATTACATTTAAATTTTGGGTACCTTTGGAGTTAAGAAAGTAATATAAAAATAAAAAAATAAGAAGATCGGGTAAAGACCAAAATATATATCCATAACTTTTATATACCGGGTGTTTCAGGGTTAAGTGGCCTAACTAAAAATTTGAACTAACCTCAAAACAACAAAAACATTTCCTCTGAAAGTATATCCGCAAACGCTTTGTTTAGGAGATATTCACACCTATAGATTTTCATTCTTATGCATTATTTACGTTATATGAAAAGTTTTTAAGAGGCTTACGTAGAGTACTCATCATTATGACCATTTTGACGACCGCTTTATGACCAGTAGTTTTTCACAATTTTTGTGGTATTTGTCGTTCACGCCATAGGGAAAATTTAATTTTCATGACATTTTCAAGTTCTGCATCAAATTTCCTATAAGATCTCAGGTACCTTGTGCAAAACTTTTTCGAACCAAACTCACAGCACCTACCCAAACAAATAACTTATTACGAAATAAAGGGTTTTTATTTTTAATCTTCCACTGTTAGGTGCCTGGGACTCTCAGAAAAGTTGCATTATTTCATTACCATGGCTAATTTTTTAGTTAGTGTCGAAGGCCAAAAAAAGGATGCTTTGCATGGGTAAATTGGGGTGAATTTAAAAATAATAATCAAAACATTTTGGCTATGGGTTTTCTGTTTGGGTGGCTGCTGTGAATTTGGTTTGAGACATTTTTGCACAAGGTACATAACATCTTTTAGGAAATACGAGGCAGAATTTGAAAATCATTAGAATTAAATTTTCCTATGGCGTGAGCGACAAATAGCCATTTTTTGACAAAAATGGTCAAAAACGGGCGTTTAGACAAAGAATACGGGCACGCCTATATCTAGGAAAATTATGCAAATAAAAATTTCGTCTTGGTGGCATTCAAGTACACTTCAGTCGGAGTACACTCTCCTCAAGTATGGCGATTTCCTTCGAGACCACCCTGCATATATATTTTATTGTGCATGTACGAGTATCCGTTCGACATATTTAAATAGGTTTGTAATTTGTAATAAAGTATTCACCTGTAGATGTTAGGGAAGGCATTGGCTATAAACAAGGCGGAACCCTCGACAACGGGTAGTTGACATTGACGACGAAGGAAGTACAGCTCGTATACCATCTCAAGTAACGGTGCAGTACTTCATTCAATATACAATTACTTAACCCTTTCAGTGCTGAATAATGTCGAACTTCAGTGTACCTTGGAACGGGGGGATGTTAAGCTTTTCATCGCCATTTTATGATTCCGTACTTTGGATTTAAGGTACCCAGAAATGGAGGGGCGGCGGACAGGCAACCTTTAATGTTATGAACCCTAACAGAAGAACGTAACGATGCCTATACACGGTGAGGAATATCTCAAGATTTGGACTGCGCAGTCCAATTCTTGAGATATATTTCTCTATGTACTGGACATCCGTACGTTCTTCTATTAGAGTTCATAACATTAAAGGTTGCCTGTCCGCCGCCCCCTCCCTTTCTCTTTCCTTGAGGCAAGAGTTGAACTGTACATTTCATCGAAGTAGAATGATCATTTCAATAGATTAACTGTACAGCCCAATGAGTCCGGGACTGTACAGGCCAGGCCTGATGTATGTGGACAGGAGGATATTTGATTCATATACAGTTGGTCTTGTAGAACTGGACTGTTCAGTCCCTGCCTTGAGGTTTATCAACTTGAGGTCCTGTATATGGACTAGATCCATTCAGTCCAAACCCTGAGGCCAAACTGTCTCTGCCTTGAGTTTTGAACTGAACGTGGATGGCCACCTTTAGTATATTCCAAGAACTAATGAATAAGGTTTTAGCGCGTTTCCTCTCTCCCTCAATAGGAAGGAAAACCACTTATGACATCGACCCAATGACGCAATCCGGAAGTGCCTACTGGAGAATTTCACGTTTCAGAACCCATATATCACGAAAATAATGTTGGTTCAAATTCTATTTCACTACTTGGTGGCCGAGGAGCTGTATTCTCTTTCTTGATTTGTCTACTGTAGTAATTGTAAAATACCTTGTACCTGTAATTTTTACGGACAGAGGATGCAAAATAAATTTTAAAGTCATGATGTAAAAATAACTCTCTCAACCACTCTTATTGAGGTAATTTCTGAAATCCCTGATCCCTTCGAAACTTATTAATTTTTCACTTTTTTCGTTGCATGTGGCGCAGTTCATTAAAAAAAGTAGTACTTATTATTCCATTTCTGTATACTTTATTTTATAAATTGCACTACAGGTTTCATGGCCTCTATGCCACCTTCAATTAGAGCCCTGCATTTTTAATGACCAACGCCATCAAGCAACAAGTGAATGTACTTGAGGATAAAACATGTTATATGTTTTGTAGATGTTGAAGCACTAACAGACTAAGATATACTCACTAACATTACAAAGAGTGAGACTCAATGAGTGTGAGAGAGAGTCTTGTAAAAGAGTGAGAGAGAAACAGAGTCGTGCGAGGGAGAGGGAGATCGAGGGAGAAGGAGAGGGAGAGAGATTCAGGGAAAGAATGAGAGAGGGAGATAGAGAATGAGAGAGAGTGAGAGAGAGTTACAGAGTCGTGTGTGTGTGAGATTGAGAGAGAGAGAGAGAGAGAGAGAGAAAGAGAGCGAGAGTCGTGTGCGAGAGTGAAACAGAGAAACAATGAGAGAGAGAGTTACAGAGTCGTGTGTGAGAGAGAGAGAGAGAGAGAGAGAGAGAGAGAGAGAGAGAGAGTGAGAGAGAGAGAGAGAGAGTTACAGAGTCGTGTGCGATAGTGAAACAGAGAAACAATGAGAGAGAGAGAGTTACAGAGTCGTGTGCGAGAGTGAAACAAAGAAACAATGAGAGAGAGAGAGTTACAGAGTCGTGTGTGTATGTGTGAGAGAGAGAGAGAGAGAGAGTTACAGAGTCGTGTGTGTGTGAGAGAGTGAGAGAGAGAAGAATGAAGGGGTGATTAAGAGAGAGAAATGGAGTGCTAGAGAAAGAGAGAGATAGTGAGTTGTATTGAGTGAGAGTGTGTAGTGTATAGGGTTTATGGGTAAGCTGAGTGCTGTGGATTGCTAATACTCTTTCTCCACAAATACACCAGTATAATTGCCTCACTCCTTACTCTTACTAACAACCCACACTCTATATATTTTACTCCAAGAAGTGAAAAATCCATTCTCACGTAATACTCTCAGTACATCCTGCTGTTGCTGAGGGAAATTATGAGCTTTCTCTTTACACACGTCCTTAATTATTTATGATTTTGAGGTTTTAGTAAATTTGGAGCCTTCATTTTCTCATGTTGACTTCTTTTTTGCCCGTGTGGATAAATTAGAACTATGTGAAGATATTTCTTTAACGTACATTTTGACCCAGTTCAATTCCAAAAATTATCTTGTGGCCAACCTCAATTGCTTGTTCACTACTTTATTCTAATATTCGATTTGCCCTACATGTTTCGTAGATTACCTATTTCTCTTCAGGAGATCTACATATGCACAAATTCACTGAATGCAAACAATTACGATTAACCATTCTTTGTTTTATCCTGTTATAGCGCTTTTCCAGCCTCGTATTCCCTCCCTCATGACGTTTCTATATACCAGGTATGCTAAACCGGTCGGTCGCGATCGACAAACAATTTCTTTATTTTTTACGGCGCATCGACATCCAGGGTGCAGCGAGGAATTTATCCCACGAGCCGTGAGATGAGAAAATCCCTGCCGCCGGTGGGAATGGAACCCACTATCTCCCGCAAATGAATCTAAGGCGTTAGCCATAAGACCACGAGGAGACCAATTTTCCTTCATATCTCGAAAAGAGTTATCAGTTAAAGAGTAATTTCCGCTTCTGTGTAAGTTAGCTACTGTCCTTAATCCCTAAATTTTAACGTATTTGAGTCGACTTCTTCTTGTTTTGTAATCTATATACTATCTAGGAAAATACTGCAAGGTCCAGTTAGGAGTTTGTTCTCATGAAGTTTTCGAATATTTTCCAGCTAGATCAGTTAAAAGTATCACTGTGTGTCTGTTTCCCTGACGCCTAATATCGCTTTTATTCGAGATGTTGACAATTTTCGCTAGATATTAAAAAAAAAGAGAAGAAAATAAAGAAGTTTATTTCTATTCGAAGCTTTCCAAATGACCTAAGGGATATGAACGGAACAGCGCTAAGATGATGCAGTTTTTGCGAGTCAGATTTTTTTTTTTTTTTTTCATAGCTGCCTTATAACTCCCTACTTAACCACAACTACGTCATAAGCGTGTTTCTTCATATGGAGGGAGGGAGAAAACACACTAATAATAAAGCTATGCACCTCTGGGGGTGTCTGTCTCATAATCTCTGGCAGTATATCAAAGCTAGTTAAGGTTAGGCAAACATTACGACCATAATGTGAAGAAATTTAATGTGAGCATTCAGAAGGCGTAGACAGACAGTAGAGAATAAAAGCAAGAGTTCATAAGGATGCAATTGGAGTCCGGTAAGTCGGAACAAATCTCAGAGGAGCCGTGGCCAACTAGCCCTCCCCCTCCTATATATATCCATTCCTTATTACTAGTCGTTATTTATCTTATTTATTAATAAGATTCTTATCATTTAAACCTTATAAAATTAATTCTATAATTTACAGTTCTATTCTAAAAAAAATTTGACTCGCAGGAGCTGCATCATCTTAGCGCTGTTCCGTTCATACCCCTTGTTTCACTTGAAAAGCTTAGAATAGAAATAAACTTCTTTATTTTCTTATTTTCGTGGTAGGCGGAAGGTCAATTAATAAAAACTTCACCATACAGTATCACCAACTTTACTCCATCCCTACATGTTTCACACCTCTTTTGGTGCCTCTTCAGGGGAAAAATTACATATATAAAACTTACAGCCTCAATCTGAGGAGGATAACCTTCCACCAGTACGGCCACGTCTAGAATTATCATGGTCTGAAAGAATCCAAAATGGCGAAATATAATCAGCTGATCCATAATCGATTTGTCAAACATTTAAAATTAATTTTTGACAAATCGATTATGGATCAGCTGATTATATTTCGCCATTTTGGATTCTTTCAAACCATGATCATTCTAGACGTGGCCGTACTGGTGGAAGGTTATCCTCCTCAGATTGAGGCTGTAAGTTTTATATATGTAATTTTTCCCCTGAAGAGGCACCAAAAAAGGTGTGAAACATGTAGGGACGGAGTAAAGTTGGTGATACTGTATGGTGAAGTTTTTATTAATTGACCTTCCGCCTACCATGAAAATAAGAAGATTGGAAAAAAAGGTCAGGTGAAGAATAATTTTTTATTTTCTTCTTTGTTTTTTTTTTAATATCTAGGGAAAATTGTCAACATCTCGAATAAAAGCGATATTAGGCGTCTGGGCTGGCGCTAATGGCCACGATTTGTCGATGCGCCGTAGAAAAAAAAAATTAGGCGTCTGGGAAACAGACACACTGTGGTATTTTTAACAACAAATCCCTAACTGGACCTTGCAGTATTTTCCTAGATAGGATATAGATTACAAAACAAGAATAAGTCGACTCAAATACGTTAAAATTTATAAAATTAATTCTATAATTTAAAATCATGTATTCTAATATTATATGTGTATGTATATATGTGTGTAAATAATAAAAACAAACTTATTAAGCATAATGTAATGTAAATATGTAAATATATAGACAATACGCTGATATAATGTAATTTAGTAATAAATATATATATATATATGTATGTATGTGTTGTATGTGTATATGTGTATGTGTGTGTGTGTATATATATATATATATATATATATATATATATATATATATATATATATAATGTAAATATATAAGGCATTGTAATGTATGCATGTAATGTTTGTAATATCTATATAAAATGTAAGGTGTACATCGCCATACAGCGGAACACCAACAAATAAAATAATTTACAGTGAAATAAAAAGTGCAACTGAGAAACTGCGTCATAATCGCGCGTTTCCTTTCTTATCCCTTGTAAAATTTATTTTTTCATGATCATTCGTGAAAAATGTAAAAAGGAAGTAAAAAGTAAATCTTAAATAGAAGGAAGATCTTAGGCGCCACACCAGGGTTGGATTGGGTTGGGTGTTTAAGGAGAGAAAACGTCTAGGTCATCAGCGTCCTGTGAAATGTTAGAGAGTCGTGTAAAGTGTTTGAAAGGGTTTGCAATGTTAGAGAGTCGTGTAAAGTGTTTGAAAGGGTTTGCGATGTTAGAGAGTCGTGTAAAGTGTTTGAAAGGGTTTGCAATGTTAGAGAGTCGTGTAAAGTGTTTGAAAGGGTTTGCAATGTTAGAGAGTCGTGTAAAGTGTTTGAAAGGGTTTGCAATGTTAGAGAGTCGTGTAAAGTGTTTGAAAGGGTTTGCAATGTTAGAGAGTCGTGTAAAGTGTTTGAAAGGGTTTGCAATGTTAGAGAGTCGTGTAAAGTGTTTGAAAGGGTTTGCCATTTTGTGTTAAGGACAGTGTTGTGTTTTCTATATAGCATTTAAGACAATGTATTTTTTATTATTATATAGGTATTCTTTTTTTTCTTTTTTTTTTTCTACTAATCTGATACTAACACTCACTCACTCACTGTTGGGCGCTACAGTCCTTGTAGGACCTGGGACTCTGCCACCATCCTGCTCCATTAATACACTAATATATAACACTAATAGATGTTTTATTTGCGGTTAAATTTTAGTTGTTGATTTAGTTTTTATCCAAATATTTTATTGATAAATATATATTTATCAAAGCTTGTGATATGGACACATTATTTTAATTATATAAATTCTATGTTGGAATTTCTGTTATCTTTTTGTTTCATTCAAGTTAACTCTTAAGTTTTAGACTTTTTTCATCTAAGTATTGTTATGCCCTCACGCTTCTGATACGCATGTAGGATATAGGATGTAGGTCTTTAATCTTTAATTATTGATTTATTGTGATAATTTTGTTACTTTAGTTTTCATATTGTTGGTTTTATTTAAATATTGATTCTATATTCTTAATTTAGCAGTAGCTAATAAATGTGTCAGGAGAAGGTTCGTGCCTGTATAAAATAAAAATAAAAATTGGATACATTTAATATATATATATATATATATATATATATATATATATATATATATATATATATCCTGACACGAAAGCTACTTAAGCGAAGCGTACTCCAACCCAAGGGCATGGAATACATATTCGTGTGGTTTACATGGTAGGGCGCTGACGACCGCGAGGTTTTTGCCCCCATTTTTATATATATATATATATATATATATATATATATATATATATATATATATATGTATATATATATATATATATATAATTTATTTAAATTTTTGTTACATTTAGAGTTAAATAAGAATATTTTCTTAAATATCACGAAAACCTTAGGAAAATCGTGGTAAGTGGATGGTAGCTATTCTAAAGCTTACTAATTACTATAAAAAAAAAAGTTCTGAACCAATTTTCGATGGGACGATCTCATTCTGAGAAATCGGTGTTTTAAAATTTGAGAGTGTCAGTTTCGTTCTTTCGAAGCATATATCTCTTTGAGATATACACACACACTTTTACATTTTTTATTATATTCCAACTTCATTTATTAGTGAATAAGAGAACTCTGATTCCTTTAAATGCTTGGTTATTCAATAAAATTATGCAAACAAAATTGAATAATGGGAAATGGAATCTTGAATAAGGAATATTTCATGTCTCGTCGTTTTTATAAAGATGTATGACTTTGTGTTCTCAGCTAGCTAGAAGAGGACTGGATGGGGGACACCAAGGACTTGGAAGAATTTCTCGTTCTCCACGGAGTTTTTCCGGCTTACGTGCTCCACTCAGGACAATAGGACAAAGCAGCTCCAGGCTCGGCTCCCCACTCCTCATTCCAGCGGAAAATCTATATACATTTCTCAGCCATACCCGAAAAAAGTCCGACTCGCTCGAACTAGCGTCACCTTAGCGCGTTCGTATCCCTAGTGTCATATAGAAAGTCTGTATATATGGATTAATACTTTGTGAAAAAATTGATTACCTACT
Source organism: Gonocerus acuteangulatus (assembly GCA_946811695.1). Classification (NCBI taxonomy): domain Eukaryota; kingdom Metazoa; phylum Arthropoda; class Insecta; order Hemiptera; family Coreidae; genus Gonocerus; species Gonocerus acuteangulatus. Next base: position 18,479,319 of record OX328132.1, read on the forward strand.
CTTATGAAATCCTGAAAAAACGTAAGATTTCAGGTGCCACAATACTCAGAAACATACATTAGTGGAAATTACTTACTTCTTCTCTTCAACTTCCGCTGTAAAACTAGTTCAACAAAATCTTTTACAGCCAGTATCTTGTTTTACTGACATGTTCATATTACTTTTAGCTTTAAGCACCATCAAAATTTATCTTTTTTGTAGGGAATTTAGGTTACCTACAACTTACCAAAATTGCTCAAACGTTTTCGAGATATTAACGAAGACCCCGAAACTGTCCGTGAATAAAATATTTTTATTCTAATATATTTCCTTAACTAAAAACGGAATCAAAATTTAAATATATTATTGTGGATGATTGAAAAACGTCTGAACAAAAGTCAACTAAATCCGTTGTTACTGAGTAAGTCTTGTCGTTTCTGTCAGTTTTGTTAGTCTAGAGAACGTTGAAAAGATTATGGGAAGGAGGTTTCTTAGTCCGTTTAATGTTCTTAGAGTTATGGATAGTTGGTTTGTTAGTCGATCTAATGTCGATGGGGTATTAAGGCAGGTTTGTTAGTCTATAGAACCTTGAAAAGATTATGGAAAGCAGCTTTCTTAGTCCAGTTAATCTTAACAGAGTTATTGGTAGTAGGTTTGTTACTCGATCTAATGTCGATGGGGTATTGAAGGCAGTTTTGTTAGTCTATAGAACGTTGAAAAGATTATGGAAAGCAGCTTTCTTAGTCCAGTTAATCTTAACAGAGTTATTGGTAGTAGGTTTGTTACTCGATCTAATGTCGATGGGGTATGGAAAGCAGCTTTCTTAGTCCAGTTAATCTTAACTCAAGTTGTAATTTCGGGTTATTATACGTCGATTTGCTTTGTGAAAAGTGGCGATGTTTGAGACTTAACCCTTCGAGTACCAGTGTATGAAGTCTCAGGACGAAATATCCCACAGAAGACTCGGAAATAGTAAGTAAAGAAAACTTACTTTTCACTCAATTAGTCCCTTGCCCTAGCTAGGCTAGTGGTAGGGGGCTGCGTGAATTGGCCAGTCGTCCCCTCCTTGCTGCCCCTTCAGCTGGCCAAATACTCAGGCCATCAACAAGTTTTCAGCTCCTACTGCCAGCTCTCTCTCTGGTCTAGTGGATGAGTGAAGGACTCTCGATCCAGAGGTCTGCGGTTCGAATCTCGCCCCCGAGACTTAATTTTTTTTATTATTTAATTTAATTTTTTTAATTTAATTTTTTTTTATTATTATCTTTTTCCTTGGAGTTCTAATCAATCACATCCATCATGGGAGGAAAAAGAAAGTCAAACAATAGAAGGCACCACTCTCAGGAGAATTCACCCATAAATTCACCACAAAAGAAAAAAACTTTCATCAAGCGATCCATGTCACAAACATCCCTTGCGTCATCAACATCTTCTCGTGCAACCTTCGTAGATTCCCCATCCCTCTCAAAAGAAGTTCCATTTTTAAAGCCTAGAAACCCCAAAAAATTAAATATGGAAACACGTACCCAAGTGGAAACCTCAAGTTCAACATTAATTCCGAAACCACCACCTATTGTCGTGAGAAACATAACGGACTTCAAAACATTCTGCCAAAAAATCTCTAATTTAATAGGCAAAGACTCTTTCACCTGTCGAGCACGATTCCAGGACACATTAATAAATATTCACACCAGTGACTCCTTCCGCAAAGTAGTAAAATACCTCGGGGACATGGAGAGCGACTTCCACTGTTACCAGCTTAAAGAAGACAAGTCCTACAGAGTTGTTCTACGTCACCTCCACCACACCACTCCTCCAGAAGATATTAAGTCGGAACTTAAAGAACTCGGATACAAGGTTAAAAATGTACACAATGCAAAACACCCAGCTACGAAGCAACCTATGCCATTTATTCTTTGTCGATCTGGCTAAAGAGCCGAAGAGTAAAGAAATCTTCAAGGAAAGGTATCTCCTTCATACGAGAATCTCAGTTGAAGAGCCAAGGCAAAGAAGAGATATCCCGCAGTGCCGCAAATGCCTTGAATTCAAACACACAGCAAACTATTGTGAGCACACACCTAAATGCGTGAAATGCGCAGGAGAGCATGACACTAAGGACTGCAACCACCCCAAGGAACTTCCACCCAAATGTTCCAACTGCGGCGGTAATCACCCTGCAAACTACCGCGGCTGTGAAGTTTACAAGGCCGTGAAGACTCTCCAAAATCGATTCGCAGCACACCGGCAGGCAGCTCAACCTGATACTCTTCCTCAGCCCTCCAATAGTGGCAAACCCACCACAAGCGGACAGCACTCTGCAAGATATCTCCCTCCAACCAGGTTCATCTCGTCTGGAGTCACCTTCTCTGACCTTCTCCAACCGTCCACATCTCAACAAAATGTTCCACAACCCCAAAACCTACAATCCTATCCTCAACCCACAGTTTCTATCCCCAACCCTCAACCCCTCATGCAGCGTCAGCGTCCTTCTAGTCAATCACCGCTTACTTTTCAGGTCACTCAGCATCGACTTCCTACCCAACCTAAAGAACCTCCTCTACAATCTACCCCTTGCGACATCCCGTATAACTCACCTGAACCATGCAAATCCTTCGATCCCACCAATCTATTCAACTCCTTCTTCACAAGACTAGAAAACTTAATCAATCCTCTCATTAAGCTCCTATCCTCCTTTATCGAGCAATGCATCCCAGTACTTCTTAAAAAATGATCCCTCCCAGTACTTCTCCTATCCTTATCCTCCTCTGGAATTCCAACGGGCTGTTACCCCGAAGACAAGAACTAGAACTGTTACTTACAGACCGTAACATAGACATTGCACTTATAACAGAGACACACCTACGAACTCAACATTACTTTAACATTGCAGGATACAAAACTTACCGTACAGATCACCCCGACGACAGAGGCCGTGGTGGTACACTGGTCTTGGTTAAGAACAACATAACCCATCACTCTCATTCCTATCAGTCTACTGCTTCTTTTCAATTAACCTCCATATCCATTCCTTTACCAAGATTTCATCTCGTCATCTCCTCTATTTATTGCTCTCCAAACCAACGGATGTATCACCCTGATTTTACTAACTTATTCCAGTCCCTTGGCACTCACTTTATCGCTGGGGGAGACTTTAATGCCAAGCATCTCCTCTGGGGAAGTCGCCTTACTAACTCGAGAGGCCGAGTTCTACACGACGTACTGCACAACGGTGAGTATTCCTACATTTCCCAACTTCATCCAACCCACTGGCCTTCCGATCCCAACAAAACTCCGGATATCCTAGATTTTTTCGTTACTTCTGGCTTGAACGGTATCTTCACGTCGGTATCTCCTCTCTTAGACCTCTCTTCTGATCACTCCCCTCTCCTTCTGTCACTCAGTACATCTCCTATCCCTATTCAAACTAAGCCATCTCTCACCACCGGACCCGTAGACTGGGCTATGTTCCAGTCTAACCTAGACAGTATTCTGGACCTCAACGTAAAGTTAAAGACAGCGCAAGATGTTGACGATGCTGTGGACCTCTTCACTAAATCAGTCCAGGAATGCGCTAAACTTGCCAGCAAACCAACTCCTGTGTAATCCTTATCCCCAAACCAACCAAACCAGCTACCGAAACATCATCCTACCGCCCAATCAGTTTGTTACCCATCCTCTCTAAAATCCTTGAAAAACTTTTGTACAAACGTATCCTTCCCATAGTTGAATCCTCTGGTATCATTCCAACTCATCAGTTTGGCTTCCGATCACTCCACTCTACGACACAACAAGCTTTCCGAGTTGTAGACACAATTTCCTCAACGCTTGAGCGTAAGGAATTCTGTTCAGGAGTCTTTCTTGACGTAGCCCAGGCCTTTGACCGAGTCTGGCATCCGGGCCTCCTTTATAAGCTCAAGCGTTTTCTCCCCATCACCTACTACTTAATCCTAAAATCCTTTCTTTCATCCCGCTTGTTTCATGTCCAGTACAATGCCTCAAATTCTACATCCCGCCCCGTGTCTGCTGGAGTACCCCAAGGCAGCATCCTAGCCCCTCTCCTCTACTCCATCTTCACCGCTGATATCCCCACTAATCCCAGTACCATTACCACAACTTTTGCAGATGATACTGCAGTGCTTTCATGTTCTGCCAACCCGCAGCAAGCCTCAGAAGCGCTCCAAAATCATCTATTGGAAATCGAGATGTGGCTAAAGAAGTGGCGAATTAAAGTTAACGCCGAAAAATGTAAGCACGTCACATTCACACTGCGGCGCAGTGAGTGCCCATCTGTTACCCTAAACGAATCCCTCATTCCCAAATCCGATGTTGTTCGATACCTAGGCTTCCACCTCGACAAGAGACTTACTTGGAACACACACACAAAAACAAAACGACAAGAACTAAACAGACGCTACGGCCTACTTAGACGACTAATAGGTCCCAAATCAAAACTCAGTACTGAAAACAAACTAACAATCTACAAAACGATTATTAAACCGATTTGGACATACGGCATTGAACTATGGGGTACAGCAAAACCTTCCAACATGAACCGAATCCAAACCTTCCAGTCCAAAGTCCTTCGCCGGATCCTTAATGCTCCCTTCTACGTCAACAATAATATCATCCACCGAGACCTCGAAATTCCCTTTGTCACCGAATTAGCTAAAACCCGCTTCTCCACTTTTCATTCCAAGCTATCCTTTCATCCCAATCCCCTTGCCCAATCCCTTTCCACAGATGCGATCCCTTCCAATCCCCCGAGACGCCTGAAAAGAAAGTGGCCTAGGGACCAACTGTAACACTTAAAAACATTATTCATTCCTTAGGGAGTGACAGCAATGGCTGCCTTCTCCCCTCTGTTCTTCCTTGTGTATAGCGATGTATGAGATATTTATTTACTTATTGTATTTATGTATACAGATTGTAAATATTCAATAAAAAAAAAAAAAAAAAAAAAAAAAAAAAAAAAAAAAAAGTTAATCTAATGTCGATGGGGTATTGAAGGCAGTTTTGTTAGTCTATAGAACGTTGAAAAGATTATGGAAAGCAGCTTTCTTAGTCCAGTTAATCTTAACAGAGTTATTGGTAGTAGGTTTGTTACTCGATCTAATGTCGATGGGGTATGGAAAGCAGCTTTCTTAGTCCAGTTAATCTTAACAGAGTTATTGGTAGTAGGTTTGTTACTCGATCTAATGTCGATGGGGTATGGAAAGCAGCTTTCTTAGTCCAGTTAATCTTAACAGAGTTATTGGTAGTAGGTTTGTTACTCGATCTAATGTCGATGGGGTATTGAAGGCAGTTTTGTTAGTCTATAGAACGTTGAAAAGATTATGGAAAGCAGCTTTCTTAGTCCAGTTAATCTTAACAGAGTTATTGGTAGTAGGTTTGTTACTCGATCTAATGTCGATGGGGTATGGAAAGCAGCTTTCTTAGTCCAGTTAATCTTAACAGAGTTATTGGTAGTAGGTTTGTTACTCGATCTAATGTCGATGGGGTATTGAAGGCAGGTTTGTTAGTCTGTTTTATATTAATAGTGCTATAGATAGTAGGTTTGTCACTCGATCTAATGTCGATGGGGTATTGAAGGCAGGTTTGTTAGTCTATAGAACGTTGAAAAGATTATGGAAAGCAGCTTTCTTAGTCCAGTTAATCTTAACAGAGTTATTGGTAGTAGGTTTGTTACTCGATCTAATGTCGATGGGGTATGGAAAGCAGCTTTCTTAGTCCAGTTAATCTTAACAGAGTTATTGGTAGTAGGTTTGTTACTCGATCTAATGTCGATGGGGTATTGATGGCAGGTTTGTTAGTCTGTTTTATATTAATAGTGCTATAGATAGTAGGTTTGTTACTCGATCTAATGACGATGGGGTATTGAAGGTAGGTTTGTTAGTCTATTGAATGTCGATAAGGTTATGGAAAGGAGGTTTCATAGTCCATTTAATGCTATTAGAGTTATGGATAGTAGGTTTGTTAGTCGATTTAAGGTCGAAGGGGTTATAGAAGGCAGGTTTGTTAGTCTGTTTTATATTAATAGTGCTATAGATAGTAGGTTTGTTACTCGATCTAATGTCGATGAGGTATTGAAGGCAGGTTTGTTAGTCTGTTTTATATTAATAGTGCTATAGATAGTAGGTTTGTTACTCGATCTATTGTTGAGGGGGTATTGAAGGTAGGTTTGTTAGTCTATTGAATGTCGATAAGGTTATGGAAAGGAGGTTCCTTAGTCTGTTTAATGTTATTAGAGTTATGGATAGTAGGTTTTTTAGCCGATTTAATGTCGAAGGGGTTATAGAAGGCAGGTTGGTTAGTCTGTTTTATATTAATAGTGCTATAGATAGTAGGCTTGTTACTCGATCTATTGTCGATGGGGTATTGAAGATAGGTTTGTTAATCTATTGAATGTCGATAAGGTTATGGAAAGGAGGTTTCTTAGTCCATTTAATGTTATTGGAGTTATGGATAGTAGGTTAGTTAGTCGATTTAAGGTCGATGAGGTATTGAAGGCAGGTTTGTTAGTCTGTTTTATATTAATAGTGCTATAGATAGTAGGTTTGTTACTCGATCTAATGTCGATGGGGTATTGAAGGTAGGTTTGTTAGTCTATTGAATGTCAATAAGGTAATGGAAAGGAGGTTTCTTAGTCCATTTAATGTTATTAGAGTTATGGATAGTAGGTTTGTTAGTCGATTTAAGGTCGAAGGGGTTATAGAAGGCAGGTTTGTTAGTTCATTTAATGTTGATGAGATTATGAAAAGCAGGTCTGTTCAATTTAATGTTAATAGTTATGGAATGTAGGTTTGTTGCTCAATTTACGGTCGATGAGTGTATGAAAGGAAGCTTTGTAAATGCATTTAATGTTAATAGAGTTCTAGATAGTAGGTTTTTTAGCCTTTTTAAAGTCGATGAGGTTATAGAGAGCAGGTTTGTTTCAGCATTTAATGTTGAATTGATGGAACTCTAATATGAGAACCTCTCAAGACACAAGATATGAATCAGGAAAATGAAAATTCAGCGATAAGGATTAAAGTACATTATCCGATAAACTCCAGTGGGGTATGGGCCCCAAAGAACAGCGTCTTCTTCATCACTCGGTTTAATGATGATCTGTCGGTAGCGGAGTAAGTATTTATCTACAGAAAATGTCATGTCTTTTGTATGTAGACGATATTGTGTGTACTCACTAACTTACCCAAGATGTTATCATTACTAGACTTTCTGTATTTAATTTTTTTACGGCGCAGCGAGGAATTTTTCGAATGACCCACAGTGTAACGAAGTAGTGAGGATTATGGACAAAAATCATTAACCACTAGTTATTTTGAAATAAACATTTTTATTAATTGAAATCAACTCAAAACAAGGTAACAATAGTATTATAATGCATACTATACGGCTATAATAATATTAATTGTAATATTTGTAATATTAATACAAATAATATAGCAGGTAATAATATTATTAATAACAATATTATAAAATATATTATAACTGTAACATATAATGTAGTAATAGTATAGTAGTAAATTATAAAGTACTATTGCCATAGAATAATAATATTTTACCATTTTCTATGAAATTATTAAATAATTTCTTAATTCCGAATCTGAATCGTTTTTGGGTTCTAGAGAATGTGAACTTATATCGAAACCAATATCTATTTGATTATTAATGTCATCCTCTATTATACATTCATTAATGTCTGGACTGATTTTGTTTTGCCTTTTTATATTTTTTCTCCGTAAAGAAAGCTCTGGGCCAGATATCAAAGAACCCGGCGCTTTTTGGATTTCTCACACAACGCTGTAAACTCTTTTTTATGTCTGCCTCTAAGGAAGCCGGAAGGGCCATCAGGGCGTGAATATCTTTTTTCTTGATAAAAATTAATAACAATTTCTTCTAAGTTGATGTATTGTTTTAACCAGTATTTATATAAGAGTTTTTTTCTCTGCGGTGAACACGTCCCCACATTGTTTACACATATATTATAGGACTAAACTGGCAGTCTTTTTAATATTGCTTAATATTTCTTTAGGAGCATCCTGCAGATTAAATTGAATCATTTGCCCAAGGATTAATACCGTTTTCTTGGATTTATTATCAGTTTTTCAAATTTGGAAGAAAAAATAAATTGTATTATGTGATGGATCTAAAAATAAAAATCTTTGGAATCGGCAAGTTTCGGCACTAAATTGCCCTCAGTACATTATACTTGAGGTAAAATTTAAGCTCTAAAAAACTTGAGATGTGTTCAGATGAAGTTTTTTTGCTATGGTCCATCAAAATTTTGTACTTAAGAATAATGTCAAAGATCAATGAAGAATAATTCAGGATAAATAATAAGGGATTAATTGTCTATAATCAATTATATCAGATAAAAAAGGAATAGTTTTGATGTAATTTCCATCGGATCACCCAATAAAAACACTGTCCTATCTTCAACGAGAGAGGCTCAAACTGATTGTTGGTATGAAACAGGTTTTAAAGACTTTTCCTTGTTTATAATACTGCTAATGTGTTTGTTGATCAAAATAAAACTAATATTTATTAGTTTTATACGACTTTAGTTCCTTGAATAGTTTCTAAACTTAGCTAGAGGATTAAAAATTAAATATAAGAAAACAAAAATTTAGGTTTTTGTCCATTGGACGTTACACTGTGCGACCGTGGGATTCCTGCCACCGGTGGGGATCGAACCCACCTTCTCCCGCTTATGAATTCAAGGCGCTAGCCACTAGACCATAGGAGACCCCTGTTTATTTTATTATATTTTTGTTTATGACGCTTCAAAAATTGGAGAAATAAGTGCTTAAAACTTGTGTTGTTCTTTTAAACGGGTTTTATGTACCTCACTTTTTATTTATTGTTTTATTCCATTTAACAGTAAAATGAGTATTTTAGTAAAAGAAAGTATGAAAATGAGAAACAGTGTTATAGTATTTCCAAAAGCGAACGGTAGCAAAGAGGAAGGAGTAATTTCCGCTCAGGATAATTTTTTTTTTTTTTTTTTTTTTTTTTTTTTTTTTTTTTTTTTTTTTTTTTTTTTACGGTCCATCTACATCTAGGTCATTAGCGCCGACATCCAGGACTTAGCGAGTAATTTTACCAGCGAGCCGTGGGATGATAAAATTCCTGCCGGAGGTTGGGAATCGAACCCACCATCTCCCGCTTATGAATCCAAGCCGCTAGCCATTAGACCACGGGAGACCCCCGCTCAGGATAATATCCTTGTTTCCAATTGTGGCGCGTAGCATCTCAAATATCTTTGAGATTTCATTTTATATTTTTCACGAAAGATCAAAATTGGTATATAAATGCTTCTATTACTTTATTAACCCTTAGCTTAGGACGGGTATTGCGGGCTGACCGACCCTGTAGTACGGCGATCTCTCTACCTGGCCGGGCCCTAGTTACGAAGCTATTCTCGCCCTCCTATCGACGTCAGTAAAAACGTTCATATAATTTCCTCCCTTAACATTTCGAATCGTAGGAAAACTTTTATTATTCATTTACGTTTTCTTTTAGCACTAAATATTTAGGTTGAATTTTATAATTAGATGCTCCAATAAATATTTTTTATAGTCTATACTTTGTAGTACGAAAAATATTATTTTTTTATGATATAGGTATTAATCAAAGAAACTAAATAAATAAATAGCCTGTTTTTTATTAAAACAAGAAAAATACATCATCCTTTTCGATTGGAATCGAGTTGGATCTAACACTGGCGATGTTAATTTTTACGATCCCGACCCATGTATCCATAATCCGTAGCTCTCTCTCGACACAAATAGTTAATTTTTCCGGCGACCAGTTGTAAAAGAAATAGCTAAAGCTTCTCTAAATCCTTGCTTAATAGCCTCTAGGTCAAACTCCTGGAAAAGTAAGCCATAGGGAGATAGTAAGCGAGAGAGAAGAGTCGGATTGCTGTACAAGTCCTTCGTTCCAGGGGCACGGCAGCTCTCGACTGCTGTACAAGTGCTTCGTTCCAGGGGCACGGCAGCTCTCGACTGCTGTACAAGTGCTTCGTTCCAGGGGCACGGCAGCTCTCGACTGCTGTACAAGTGCTTCGTTCCAGGGGCACGGCAAACTTCGACTTCTACAGAAGTCTTTAGTAAGGAAAGGGTTAATGTCACTAGAGGTGTGAACGGAGCCTCTCTAAGATGAACGCAGTTCCTGAGAGTCGGACTTTTTTAAATGTTTTTTTATAACAATAGCACAGTGGGGCCAAACGACATTTCGTGTTTCAAAAAAGGCTACAGACTCTAAATCCTAACCGATTTCAATGCATGTTTTTTAAAATGAAAGCTAATAAATTTTAGAGCAACTTCGTCTAGCCAGATTTTTGTTTCCCCCATTTATTAAATTACCTGTAAATAATTCACGACCTTTCACAATTTATCATAAAATAATATTTCATCTAACTTAATGTCAGTAAAAATTAAACATTCAAATCGTGATTAGACATGGAAAAAATCAAAATCTTCAAATCAAAATCATTGTTGAATTTTTTTTTTTTTTTTTTTTTTTTTTTTACGGCGCATCAACATATTATCAAGATAAATTTACGTTTTGATGATGTCAGTCTGATTTTTCCAAGTCTAATCAGGTTTTGAATGTTAGATGAAAAATAAAATATTATTTTGTGTCCAATTGCAAAAGTTTGTGAATTATTTAAACATGATTTAATAAACAGGGGCGGGGACAAGAATCTGGCTACACAAATTTGTTCTAAATTTTATTAGCTTTTATTTTAAAAAAACATACATTGAAATTGGTTAAGATTTAGAGGCTGTTGCCTTTTTTGAAACACGAAATGTCGTTTGGCCCTACTGTGCGTCGGCAAATATAAAACGCATTTTCATACAAAAATTTAATTTCATTAATTTATTAACGTTCTGCCAGCTTCATTAGTAATACAAATAATCAAAAAAAACTCTTAAGTGCGTATAATCTGATGGATTCGAACCGTCTACTACAAATGATCTGTTCAAAAAAGGCCGGTAACCTATGCTCTAATGGCTATGGATGTTGTGGATGAGTAAACAACTCTCGGCTTAATGTTGGCCCAATAATTACACAGGAGGGGTTCTACAAATAACATAAAATACTAACCACAGAGCCTCGACTGAACAAATATACGGTCGGGAATAAAAAGAGAAAACTTTAATACAACCTTTAATCACATAGTAAGAGGAAGGCTCCAAGGACTCCCTCTCTCCAACATCCAATTCCTCCAATGGAGTAGCTCTAGGCATTGGATGGATATAACATAGGCAGAAGCTTTCTACGCACTCCTACCGACTCCAGTATAACTAAATTGACTGACAAAATCTGTGCTATTAGGTCAGTCAATAAATTCGCATAGAAGCAGGCAGGGTCTCCTATTGGTCTAGATTCGCATGCGGGAGATGGTGGTTTCGAGTCACATCGGTGGCAGGAATTTTCTCATCTGACGGCTTGTTGAGAAAATTCCTCGCTACACCATGGATGTCGGCACTGACAGTGCGGTCTAAAAAAAAAAAAAAAAAAAAAAACATGCATATAACTGCAATAAGATTTCCAACCTGGACTACTGGCTGGCTACTGTTGCCTGAAAATTACTATCTACAGAGTAGGGCATTATTCAATAAATTTTTATTGAATAAGAATTTATTCATTGAATAAATTATTCACCCACTGATTTATTTTTTATTCAATGAATAACTGCGTTGACTCATTATTCAATATTTTTATTGAATGAGAATTTATTCTACTATTCAGGTATTCGTTGACTAATTTTTTGTTGTTTAATGAATGATTATTTATTTTTCATTGTTCATTCATTCTGTTTATACATTTAAAATAATGTGTTTCGTGGAACAACAAACTCAGATTCTTTAAGTTCAGTAAACAATATCACTTAAATTAACAATTTTCATTAAAAGTAAGAAAAAGTTAATTGAACTAACAAGGGGAGTATACAGCGATGGGGGCACTGATCTTGACCAATTTGTTTCTGGTTATTCTACATCGAAAAATAGTCGACACGTGTCCGAGCGTTCCGTCCAATGCGCCTTAGGAGCCGAGAAATAAAATAAAATAGGTTAAAAGTGCTTTATTTTTTATATCGAGTTTAGAAAATGATATCGACATGATTCGTTCACCAATTTATTTTTTTTTATAGAGATGATTAAAAGAAAAATATAATCGTTAAACAATAATTTATATTTCGTCATAAATATTCAAAAATATGCTTACGTTTTCAAGTAAACTAGTATTATACATTTATTTACACCAAAAATGAGGGGCGAGGTTAGCTCAGTGGTAGAGCACTGGACTAATAAGCTGGAGGCCTGAGTTCAAATCCCGAGCAAGCACTAAAGATTTTTTCTTCTAGTGTCTTCGTTCACCGGTTGAATTCGGCCACCCTGACCGTCCCTAGGCCAACCCAGCCTTTAATTAATTTAATAATGGGTACCTTGGTTTGTGCTAATGACTCTAGCAGTCGAAGCAGCCAAGGGGAAAAATCAGGCGGCCGGAGCATAGTACTGACCACACTATCTCCCTAGTGTGCCGTATGGTCATGAATCAGATACCTCTATAGTATCTGCCCCTCATGGCGCTCGAGGCCTGTTACGGGCCTGATTTTTTTTTGTTTACGCCAAAAATAATAGCAGATTTAAGATCAGGACCCCAAGAAACCCTAATATGGTGAATATCATTGAAAACAAAAAATAATGATTTTTCCCAGTCTGGAAAAGACTAAAAATTTGTAAGCGAAAAAGTAATGTGAAGTTTTGAAATTCAATATCTCCTCTTGAGATGATCCGATTTCTACGTCTTTGAAATCTTTCAAAAGAAGAAAGACTCCCTTTTCTAACCATATAAATGACTATTGTATTATCTCAAAAGGTACTTACAAAAAACGGTTCTCAAAATAAAAATAAAATGTAAACTTTTTTGCATATAACTTCTTGGCCTTTATCGACCATCCAAGTTTGGTTTGAATCGGGTAAATATTCTTTGAAATATGGCCGGATTGTTGAATCTTTAAGAAAATTTTAAACTTAAAATACATTTTTTTTTTTTTTGTAATATTCCCAAAATTTGAATTTAGGGGCTTTTCATTGTGCTAAAAAGGAATCTGACATCTGTACAAAAACAATATATTTGAACTGCGCGAAAAATACATCTAAAAAATGTTTTTTGTTTTTTGTTCTTGTGGAAAAAAAAATCATATTTGTTTTCGTGTTGCGAATCTGCCAAAACTGCAGCGATAAAAATTAATAGCGTACATGGTGAAAATACTATAGGTGTAAGGACTGTTGGTGACAGCAGGATTTATGATGAACTCCATTTAGTGAGTCCAGTTAGTTTTCACAACGAAGTTGTTAAAAATCTTGAGGAGTCAGGGACACGAATGACAATGGATCAGATGGCAGAAAGGATGGATTCATCTCATGGACTAAAAACCGCTCGCGAATCATGAATCTCAACAAAGTGTTGTTTTATCGTGGTAATAGACCATTTAGGGCTCGAAGAACGCTACAAAAAATTATTGAATTCATTTGTGAGCTTTTGTAGCATCTTAATTACTCCTTCAAACTGTCCCAAAATATTTTCACTTATTTCGTGCCTTACAAAATATTTTACAAGGGAAAAAGTTATATTCTAAACAGGATGTACTAAAAAAACTTTCATATTTGTTTGCGTTACAACCAGAGCCTTCAAAATTATATTCTTACCTGTAAAATGGCAAGAAATTATAGATAGTGGACAAAAAATTATCATTGATTAAAATTATGTTTTATTTATGCTGTTTAAAATGAATAAGATATTATTAAACAATTTTTCATCAGTTTTCCAATGATTTGAAATTTTGGGCTTGTCAACTGGTCAATTTTGGGATTTGGTCACCTGGTCCCGTGGCTCAATCGATCACCTTCTCCTCTATATTCATCCGGAGCAATGTCTAATTTGTAGAGGGTAATTTTAAACTCCTTGTAATAAACTTCTGTGCCGGTGTAAGAGGACTTGAGGAGCATATTAGAAAGCATGAATCCGGAGCAACAATCCCAACCAGTATCATTGAACCGGAAATGCTAGCTTACTTTTGAAACCAATTAAAGCTATTTACAGTCGAGCAGTTTCCTCAGCAAAAATATCAGAAGAAGACATTTTCTTTCTCAGCCGATTTTCTCTGCTTCCTCATTGCCTTGAGGAATTATGTCGACCAGGGAAAGAAGGACTGCTGCTCCTCATAGCTGAAGTGCTAAGTTTAGGAGCGACTCTAAAGCAATAAACTCGGAAGAACTGCGTCATCGTAGCTCATTTCCATGAAGTTCTTATGACATTTGGGAAGCTGGAATAGATATAGTGAATATCTTGTGAAAATTGTAAGCACCTACTCCAATCGCATTTCTTTAAGCTGGTAGACTTTATGCGATATTACGCACTAAAAAACTTACAGCAACGGGAATCACCCACACAGCGTCTTCCCCCCCCCACCTCTGCTCGAAAAGCTCTATTACAAACAACAACAAAATGTTTCAAATTTTACGTATTTTTATTTTATGCGACAAAAACAACAAGCAATAAAAAACCGCAAAGGACCGATCAAAGCAATACTTCTCCTACTGAGATCGCCTCATCGAAAATTGCCTGAGAAACGTTTTTGAATTGACTTCGGTAAGCTATCAAACCCAACTGTTTTTTAAAAATACTTCAGAAAATTTCCAAACCCGCTGACATTTCCTTAAGCCAAAACCAAAATTTAAATGCTCTAGTTTAGATGAATGTCAAACATTTAAACAATTTTTAACTGAATCATTCCGTTCAGGGAACGAAAAGAGAAGATTAGTTAGTAAAACTAGTTTTATCTAATTTTGGCAAAAACAGTCACAGATAAGATCGTACAAAGGGCTTATTTTGATTCCTAACGCAATAAAACTTGCAGGCCCATTAACGCAAAAACTCAGTTAAAGTATTCTGCTGAGTAATGAACTTTCGACCAAAAGTTCAACATTTCATGGAGATGTAACTTAAATGGAAGCATTTAAATTCGTTGACCAATAAAATGAGTTCATCACTGTAATTAAGAGTCACAAATGGTTAGAGGTGCGTGTTCGAGTCTCCCTTGTGCTGGGTTGAAGTTTTACGAGTTTCCAGTAAAAGTGGTAAGAAGTTTAGTATCTGGAGCTAAAGACCTTAGCAGTCGAAGCACCTATAAAAAAAAAAAAAAAAAAAAAAAAAAAAAAAAAAAAAAAAAAAAAAAGTTTTGTATCGAAACATTCAGATTTTTCGATTTTTTGATTAAGACACAGTTTATGAATTTATTGATGAAAAATCCAAATTTTCAATAATAAGTTATTAGTAAATTAGGTGCATTAGTAATTAGTTTTAAACTTATAATAATCATTAATTCATATTAATAAAACTAATTTATATAGATTAGAAACATAAAAAGTCCGACTCGCAGGAGCTGCGTCATCTTAGCGCGGTTACGTACATCTCGAAGAAATGGAATAGATTAGCATCACAAATCACAGGAAACTGACTGAACACTTTTTAAGTTTTAAGCGCTTATATCACTGATTGACGTTGCCCCATCGAATATTGCTTCAGAGACTTTTTTGTAGAAAATTTAGTAAGCATTCGAATGGTCACATTCCACTTACCACGATTTCCCAACCGTTAACGAGATATTTACGAAAAATGTATGAAGATCCGAAAACTTTTCATGTCTATTAAAAAAATAATTTTTTTCGCATACTTCCTTAACTCCAAATATAACCAAAATTTAAACATCTTAATTGGGATTAATTTCCAAGGTGTAGAAAATATTTCAATTGAATCCCGTGATTCTAAGTACCCACAAACAAATAATGACTTACAAAAACATTGATTCCACTTTTCTCAGAAACGGTTAAAGATATCGCCTTAAAAATGGTTTTATTTGTTTTCCTATATTAAGAAACCTATAAAACAAGTACCTGCAACCATATGAACTCAAAAACGTAAGCGTTACGATTTTTTTTGCGCGAATTTCGTCCCAAACACTATCTTCCTGTGGGCGGATTCAGCTGGTTAACGAACTTGACCTTTCAAATTAGACGACAGGTTTTTGTACCGAATTTCATCAAAATCGGACCATTTTTGAGCTTGCTAGAGAGCGAACAGACAAGCATATATATAAATATATACATATATATATATATATATATATATATATATATATATATATATATATATATATATACATATACAAATTTGAACCACCTATATTTTCGGGATCTATGGGGTCTGAAACGAGAAAGTTTCTAGTCGGCACTTCCGGATTGCGTCGTGAGGTCAACCTCATAAGCGGGTTCTCCCTAACGAGGTAGGGAGTAACCGCGCTAAAAATAAATCGTTAAACGAATAGTTATTATGAATATGCTATATACATTATAAAAGAAAAAGTATTCAAATTTGTTGACACGAGTTGCTTGCTAACAAGGCTCTTATAAAAAGTACAAACGGAATGAAAGAAGGGAACATTTTAAAAAGTCTAACCTAAGGAAAACTAACAACGTTTAATTTAAAATAGCAATAAGCCATGAAAACAGCAATTATCACTAACAATAAGGAAATAAGCATTGTAATGGAAAATCATTCTCATAACTAACACGTGGAAAACCAACATACTTATACCAATTTTTCTTCTTTGGCAGATGTCAATTACTACAAATAAAAATGAACACATTTGTGAAATTATTAAATAAGCTCTACATATTTCGCATAGGTGCCTATTCAAAGGCCTAAAAGTAAATATAGCCCAATAGAAGGTATGTGATCCTCTCGCTACAAGGACCACGTCAAATCTCAAGTTCATTAACATGGCGTCAAAAACCTCTGTCCATATTAGCTTACCTGCCCGAGGACGTCACGCGGAAATGGAACGGAAATGCAATCCCAAAGTAACGTACTCTCTTCTGCTCCACTTTCTGTTCACATCCGGGTCACTTCCTGCCCCTTTCCTGTTCACATCCGGGTCACTCCTGCCCCTTTCCTGTTCACATCCGGGTCACTTCCTGCCCCTTTCCTGTTCACATCCGGGTCACTTCCTGCCCCTTTCCTGTTCAAATCCGGGTCACTTCCTGCCCCTTTCCTGTTCACCTCTTGTTAACACTTCCGTATCGCTTCCTTTACAGCAATATTAGTATAACTACCCGAGGACGACATGCGTGAGTGGAACGCAAATGCGACCCCAGAGTAGCTTACTCACTTTCGGTCCAGTTCCTGCTCACTTCCGGGTCACTTCCTACTCTAATCCAGTTCATCACCGGTCCTTATTACTGAAATAAGCTATATACAGTATTATTAAGTAAGGATAATCGACGCTCAACATCATGAGCCATTAGCGCCTTTACGACTAAATTATTGTAACTTTTATTTTAATTAAAGATTTTGTTTTGTTTTTTAATTTGGATCGTTTTGAATACATATATGTAAATTTTTTTTTCTTTCTTTTTTTTGTTAAATAAATAAAATATATCTTTATTTTTTAAAAGAATTTTTTTGTTTTTTTTTTGCAAAGAAACTTGGTATATGGCGTTCTCTTAGCAAACGTTTGAATGGTCTTGGAAAACTTCTTCAAGAAGCATCTAAGGATAAGAAACACGTAGAGCTATTTTAACACATTATCGTGTTTATTTTAACACAACCAATAAAATCAGCAATCTAACAACAACAATGAGTAAATAAGTAATAAAAATAAAAAGCCTAAACATAGCTAACACGTGGAAAATCAACATTGTTTTATGTTAAATAAAAAAAGTGTATTATGTAAATAATTTTCTGCTTTATTATCATATCGTGTTCCATTAAGAAGCATGAACCTCTATATGAATGCTATTATTTAAACCAATATTATAATGGGTCTAGATACTGGGGCAGGGTTTGCGTGTCAGCTCCGTTTTAGGCCCTCTGGTGGTGTTGTTTAGGAGAAGGCAAGGACGCTCTCTACCAACACCAAACAACACTCTACCTCTCTTTAAAAACGCTACAACTCCGCCATTTTGGATTTATAAATCTATTAACAACAAGAATTTACAAATATTAAAAAAAAATACATCAATTATGGAAGCAAGTCTGAGGAAGAAGGATGCTGAAGTCGAAAGCCAGTAACAAAAATATATTATATATATATATATATATATATATATATATATATATATATATATATATGGGGTGTATCGCAAGTTAATGACAATACTCCAGGGGGTGAAACTAGAAAAAAAATGTATTTCAACACCACCAACCACACATTTCTATCTCACTCCGTTCCAGACATATGCCGTTCTAAAGTTTCTATAGAAAACCCCGTTTTTTGTGTAGTACCACTCCTATTTTCTCTGCGTTTAAACATATTACTCAACGTTTTTTAAATCAACATTAAATTGGCTTTACATCCAAACTTCACAAATATCTCATTTATACTGCAATAAAAGCTTCTGGTTAGGAACAACTTTTCGAAAATCACTACTCTTCCAAAAAAATCAAGCAGACTGCCGAACCTCACAAAACTTACAAAATTTAATCAGGTTTCCTTAGGTATTCTTAGAACTGAGACTATTTCTCAATTTCATTATGTAATTGGAATTCTAGAGTGAAACAATATCAAATAAATAAAATTAATATTATGTTTATTTTCTTGTTATTATCAGAAATAATTAAAAAGTATTCTCTATTAAATTCATATTTAATTATTATAGTAAGTCTTACATAAACGTAATATAAAAATACATCGAAAAATATAAACGTTCTTACAACTGGCACCCTTACAGGACACACTGACGACACCTGGTCACATAGCTGATGCTGTCCTTCTTATCATGTTCAGCTCTCATTTCCACAAATGATTCGCGAATCCTTGCGACCAGGTGGCTTATGTCCTAAATGTTTACTTTGTACATTTGATCAACCTCAAGCCTAGAAATCATGCGACGTCAGATCATGATTTTCTGCCGGCCAATTCACAGGACCGAATCTCCCAATCCATTTTCCAGCATAATCGAGAATCCTTATTCCAGCAAAGGTTTGCCTGAGGTATTTGATGAGCACCTCAGGCGAACCTTTGCTGGAATATGGATTCTCGAACATTATGCTGGAAGATGGATTGGGAGATTCGGTCCTGTGAATTGGCCGGCAGAAAATCATGATCTGACGTCGCATGATTTCTAGGCTTGAGGTTGATCAATATTCCAGCAAAGGTTCGCCTGAGGTGCTCATCAAATGAAAGGGTGACTTTAATTGACCCAGTTCCTGCGAATCGGACTTTTATGATGTCTCGTAGACAGGATAAAAATTTGAAGAAATTTTTTATGAGTGCATCATCAATGCCTACATCTTTTCACAAAATTACTATACGCCGGGTTGATCCTTTCAATTCGTTACAAAAATATCAAGTTAATTTCTCAACTCTTGCATATTTAGACACTAGTATTAGTAGACCAATCTGATTGGTATTAGACCACATTGCGCGACAGCATTCTCCTAAATCATATGTGGGCAACAACCGGATCCGGCCCTCTTTAAATTTTCATCCGGCCCACGAGACATTTTGAAAACCTCCCAAAAAAAAATATTGCACTACTTACTCACACTCACTCCAAATGAGGAAGATCGAGTGAGATGGGACTTGTCGCTTGCTCCTGCGGAATCAAGTGAGAAAGCAACCCAAGTGCCCCATTGATTTCGTGTCACTATTTAACTTTTGTAGTTAATAATTCCAAATTTCAAGATTTAATTATAATGTTGTACCTATTTTTTTTCATTTCGTTTTATTATTTTAATAAATTGTATTACAAAAACATTGTCGTATTTACACAACAGGCAGATCTTGACTCGGGGAGTATCGTAAGCTGAATCAAAAACGTCTACTGGCTGTTTGTCTGTATGATTGTTTTTTTTTAGTAGCTCTGCTACATGTTTAGATCGAACGCTCATTTCTGCGTCACTTAACTGCCATATTGATAACCATGTGTAGAATACACTCCTAAAGATATTTCATCACAATTTGGGACACCCTGTATAAAAATGTATAGAGTTAATAACAAAGAAATTCACTTTTATAATAATAAGGTATCTACTTATAGATAAGTAGTATGAAATATAATGTAATTTACGAAGACAAGGTATAGTTGGGATTCGGCTTGGAGAAAAACGTCAGACTTTCAGGAAGAAATCTGTATTTGGACGTTTCGGCTGCACATTGGCAGCCTTCTTCAGCACTAGAGAATGCCTAGGGGGGGGGGGAGGAAGGAAGACCTACATTCAACCATGGTTACCTAAGTTGTCCTCGAGGTCTTCCTCCCTCCCCCCTAGGCATTCTCTAGTGCTGAAGAAGGCTGCCAATGTGCAGCCGAAACGTCCAAATACAGATTTCTTCCTGAACGTCTGACGTTTTTCTCCTAGCCGAATCCCAACTATACCTTGTCTTCGTATCCCTGCAACGGCTAACTATCTCCATCTTCATAATGTAATTTATATACAGCGATAGCCCCACGCCCCCCACTCATAGAACCCACAATTCAAACAGCGAACAATGAAGATGTCTATTTGTTGGCAATTCGACTACGTTAAACAAGGCGATTATCCTATAAAAAGTCAAACAAAATATTAAAAAATCTTTTCAAGACGAGTGTTTGTATAAACGATACAAATACCGACAAAAAAAAATGTGAATAGGGTTTGGAGAAGGGGCTTAATTTCAAACAGTGTGCCTGCGATTAGAGCTCATAATAGAAGGAACCAGGAGAAATGTATTTATTTTTTGTCTGCCCTCGGGGGTTTAAACTATTAACTATAAGAGTCGGCACCTTTGTTGAACACTTCTGCCCGACCCGCCAACTACCTGCACCCAACAAAAACCAAACATCTCACGTCACATCCAACACCTTCCTATATCTCGCACACATACCTCGAGGCAACAAACACACATCTCCTTAACACGCACATGAGTACTTGCAATCAGGATGGGATTAACACTCTAGGTACTTGTATTAAATATCGAAATTACTCATGGTCACATAGTAAAGGATCTATGGGGACAAAAGTTATAATTCATACGTAGGAGATATAATATTTACTGAAAGCGTGCCTTTTATATTATATTTTTTATCTTTTATTGGGTCTGTTTGCGAAGAACACATCCAGTAACTTTAAAGTATCTGTCGTGATTTTAAACAGTGATTTTGGTACTTATGGATAAGCTCATGGGCGTATATAAGACCCCCCCCCCCGAAAATTCTGTTGACCGGTAAAATGTGTCATAAAACCTTCAAAAATAAATTAAATAAGATTACATAGTTCATAAAAAAATATTTTATTTTAAGAGTAATAGCGTTATAGTTGGTTAAAAATATTCCAAGTTCTAAATTGTAAGTATTCCATACCCCGAAAATTGTTCCAGCCCTCCCCCCACTCCCGAAATTTTCCTAGCCCCTTCCGAAATAAGTTTCTATATACGCCTATGATTAGCTTACAGGTCCTTTGCAGGTTATCTATTACTTCTTTACAGGTTATCTAAGGTTAGAAACCGTATTATAAATCAATGTCATCAAAAGTTAATATACTAATGAAAAGTATTTATAAAATATGGTTTCTAACTAACCGTTAGGTAACTTGGTTTCTAACTAACCGTTAGGTAACTTTTGTTTGTAAGTAATACTTTAAGGCTTGTAAAGTATAAATGAAAATAAGCAGAATATATTTCCGCAAGCAATATTTATAAATAAAACGGTTAATATTATAAAAATCAACGGTAATTGTGAAGTTTACGGGCTTCACTGATTTTTTTGTCCGGTGGTTCTATAACATTTTTATATTTATTTTGCATTATGGGCATACATGCTACGCTCACTCTTGAAGACATCAAAACTCTAGTGAATCCAACTCGCTAAAATTAATAGAAAGGAATAGCCAATAGAAAAGCTAATGAGTTATACGCGTGCGCTGAATCACTGTTATAATCCCTACAGATACTTCACAAGTAACTGGATGTGGTCTCCGCAAACAGGCCCGTTTTATTTAATAAACTGTTTATTCAAACACTGTACAATACTGATAATTAATATTATTTATAATCACTCGTAATGCATTTTAAAATTTTGGGTTGGTTGGATTGGGCTTCAGGGTAAACAACTTATTAGGGTTATTATTGCCCGATCTCACTCATGTCAAACTAAGGGTGCGTTTACACTAGGATAGTTATTGCAGGATATTTATATCAGAGAGAAATTCTGACTAATGTAAACCATGTAGAATTTATGTCAGACATAAATTTTACATGGTTTACACTAGTCAGAATTTCTCTCGGATATAAACACCCTGCAATAACAATCCTAGTGTAAACCCATCCTAACAATCGTGTTTGTTTTTGTTTTGTTTTTTCTCTCGGAAAACATATACCTATGTCTTTACCAATATAGAAACATTTTTTATTCACATGATTGCATTTTATTTCTTAAGATACACACACTCACACACACACATATACATATATATAGGGTGTCCCGTAAATGTTTAGTCATATTATGGGAGGTGATAGAGGCCCTTTAAGGGAACAAAAAATGTTATGTGACGATTTTCCGAATTCTCACACATAAGGGAGAAAACGTTATTTTATTGTTTTTTCGAGAGAAACGTGGTTTGTAGAAAGAATAATCGTTGTAGCTCCGTCCCAGGTGGTTGTACTAGAAAGGAAGTGAAACCAATCGAAAGCTGAGTAAATTTACTATAAAACTAGTTGGGAGCAAACATAAATATGAATGAATTTAAGTAATTTTCGTGGAAGTAATTTTTTTTATCGGGTTAAGTAAATAATTACTTAATATTTAAGTAAATAATTATAAAAATAACTATTTCATTTGAGCTTTTTGAATAAACTGAGGGAAAAAAAATAATTTTCTTTTCACAGATCCATATTTTTTTATAAACTTTTGCTCCTAAATCGTTCACTTACTTCAATAACACAGGGTTGTGATACATGAATGGAAAGCTGGTTAAATGAAGAAGTTTTTCTGTAACCCGGAAATCTCAGATCCTGCCCATTGAAGAGCAACGCTGGTAAGAAATATCAAGAAAAAGTCCGGAAATTTAGAATAGCTTTCTTTTGGTAATATAGACATACTTAAATTCATTCATTTTTATGTTTGCTCCCAACTAGTTTTATAGTAAATTTACTCAGCTTTCGATTGGTTTCACCTGGGGCGGGGCTACAACGATTATTCTTCTACAAACCACGTTTCTCTCGAAAAAACAATATTTTTTTTTTTTTTTTTTATTATTATTATTGATTATTACAACAATATGAGTTAACATATTTCCAGTAATATTGCTGGTTCAGTTATAATGACATTGTGAGGCTTGATGTGGGAATATGAACAATTACAAAACCCACAATAGTAATGCATTAAAGAAAAAATAAATAAATAAATAAAAAGATAATATAAAATAATAATGAATCAACTGTAAAGAACTTTAAATGAAAATATAAGACACTTTGTGCACTGCAGATGTTAATGCAAATTGTCTCTAGCCCACCTCCGCTTCAGCCTTCTATGGGGATTTTGTGGATTTTGGAGCGAGGATAGAGAATTTATCAAAGGATTTGGATGGCCTGGGAGATTGGAATGGAACTTCTGATAGACTGATTTGGCCAGGGATTGGATAAAGGGGATATTGAAGTCATTATGGAGTGTTAGGTTCGAGACATAGTAAGGAGCATTGGATATTTTTCGAAGGATTTTGGATTGTATTGTTTGTATTCTGTAGGAATTGGAAGGTTTAGTGGAACCCCATAGTTCTAGTCCATAAGTCCATATTGGTCGGAGTATGGTGTTGTATATAAGTCGTTTGTTAGTCAATGATAGTTTTGAGCGTTTGTCCAATAAGCGTGATAAAAGTCTAAAACGTCTGTTTAGTTCCTGTCTTTTCTGAGTTATGTGTGGCTTCCAAGTTAAGCGTTTGTCTAGTATCAGGCCTAAGTATTTTACTTGCGATTTCTGCGGGATTATAATGTTTTGGAGGGTTATTGGCGGGCAGCTTGACTTACGAAGTGTGAAAGTTGCATGGCTAGATTTTTCTGCATTTACTTTGATTCTCCATTTATTTAGCCATGGTTGAAGTAGGCACAGGTGTTCTTGGAGGGAATTAGAAGCAAGAATTGGATTTTGGTTGACAGTAAGGATAGCAGTGTCATCAGCATACATGTGGATGGATGTTTCAGGATGAGATGGGATATCAGCCGTATAAGCCAGGAATAGTACGGAACTGAGAATTCCACCTTGTGGGACACCTGCAAGTTGGGGGAAGATTGGAGATAATGAGGTACCATAGGATGTCTGGAAAAAACGGTCGGAGAGGTAGGATTTCATTATAAGGTAATAAGTTGAAGGTAGGATTTCTTTGAGTTTAAACAGCAAGCCCTGGTGCCACACTCGATCGAAAGCCTGAGCTACGTCAAGGAAAACCCCAGAGCAATACTGCTTATTCTCGAAGGATGAGGATATGCTGTCTACGATACGGTGGCATTGGTGAATAGTGGAGTGGGAATGGCGAAACCCAAACTGGGAGGATGGGATAATGGGATCCAGGATTGGATAAAGACGTTTGAGAAGGAGTTTTTCAAGGATTTTGCCCATTATTGGAAGGAGTGAGATGGGACGATAGGATGAAGGTTGATGAATAGGTTTACCAGGCTTTGGGATCATCAGGATAACTGAAAATTTCCACAGGATGGGGAAATATGTCGTTCTTAATACGGCATTATATATGTAAGTTAGGAAGAGGATGGCTTTTTTCGGGAGTTTATTAAGAATTTTGGAAGTGATGAGGTCATATCCAGGGGCTTTTTTTGGAGGAAGATGTTGGATAGCATTCAGGATTTCTTTAGGATTAAAGGCTTTTGGTGGGAGTGATAGTTGAAGAGGAGTGTCCAGTTGACTGGAGACAAGGAGTGTATGGTCAGGATCATTGATATCATGGTGAGGAGTAAAGACTTGGGTGAGGTGTAGGCCAAAGGAATGGGATATTTCTTCGTCAGTTTTGGCCCAGGAACCATCTTCTCGGCGAAGGGGATGACGGGAAGATTTATAGGAGAGGATTTTCCTCGTAGCTTGCCAAAGTGTTTTGTCAGATGTAGTAAGTTTTTTTGTGTAAGATTCAAATTTCAAAGAAAAAACAATAAAATTACGTTTTCTCCCTTATGTGTGAGAATTCGGAAAATCGTCACATAATATTTTTTGTTCCCCTAAAGGGCCTCTATCACCTCCCATAATATGACTAGACATTTAAGGGACACCCTGTGTATATATATATATATATATATATATATATATATATATATATACAGGGTGATTCAGGTCTATGTAGCCAAATTCCAGGAGGTAATTGTAGACATAATTTCCAACAACAAATTTCATTTCAAGTATGGTCCGATTCCGAAATGAAAAGGAGCTATGTCCAATTTTCTGTTTTCTTAACGTAGTCATGTTTTTTAATGAATAAGAAAGGATTTCTCAAAAATTATTCCAGATAATTAAATTCTAATTATGCTATCATAAAATAGACAAAATTTCCTTTAAAAAGACAGTAATTTAATTCACTAAAATCATTATTAAAAGTTACTTTCTGGATGTCCAATAACGCACTTATGTTTTTATCAATGAATCAGAGTTTTTTTGCGATTTTGTTCCTCAGCCCCCTAACGGAGTACAGATTCAATACTTGCACGAAAACTTCTACATTTAATAAGCATTAAATCCATGTAAATAAAGTGGAGGTTTATCCAGGAATAAAATGAAAACTTGGCTCCCTTTTGTCAAAAAAATGTGGAATGTAGTTTTGTTACTTTCAAATAACTTGAAGATGGAGATAGTTAGCCGTTGCAGAGATACGAAGACAAGGTATAGTTGGGATTCGGCTAGGAGAAAAACCTTGTCTTCGTTTCAAATACCTTGTGTGAAAAAATTAAAAATTATTCATTTTTTAGTGTCCAAAACGTGGGTATCCATTGTCCAGTCCAGAAGGAATAAAAAATAACTTAAATAAATAATTGGAAAAGTTTTTCATTTGGGAGATCTGTTACATTTTTTGTTTAACAAATTTTCATTGATTTATCTTTTACATGATGTTGTTGGCACTAAAATATTAAAATATTTGCTTATATATTTGAAAATCTGCTAAATTTGCAATTGGACCTTTATGAACTTGGGCAGTGGATCCATCCACTGTCTAACAGCACTGGTGCTTTGTGCAGGACAGCAATCCATCAGGAACCATGAATCTATGTTCTAGCGGAACGTCTTCCAATGCAATAGGTCGGTCGTATTTAAATCGTGTGAAGGTTTAAAAATATGTTGAATCAAACCTGTCAGGAATCAGGATTGGCTGAAGAAGATATTCGTCCTGAATTCTGCTCCACACGTTAACTTGGAGCTGTTACTGATTGTGTGATCTTCAGAGTGCATATGGATTGACATGAAACCAAGTATGCGAATTGGGACTTAAATATTCCATCATTGTGATTGTGGCTTTGTCTTCCAAAAAAATGTTACGGCCGAACTGAGAATTAACATTTTTCCTCCCGCAATATTTTGCACAATTTTTAGTTTTATTTCAAATTTTATTTGAAAAAATTTCAAATTATGTGTAGATTCTGGATTACAATTATTCAACTACCCTGCAATCTTTTCGAATTCTTCGCTTAAAATTTCTAGTCAAAACTGGGTGCCAAATACATCATTTAAAACATAAATCAATGAAAAACATGAAATGTAACAGATCATTCAAATGAAAATCTTTTCCAATCGTTTCATTCAGTTATATTTATTGCTTCCGGGATGGACAATGGATACCCATAGTTTGGCCATTATAAAATGAATAATTTTTAATTTCTTCATACAAGGTATTTGAAAGTAACAAAACTACATTCCACATTTTTTTGACGAAAGGGAGCCAATCGTTCAATTTATTGCCTAATAAACCTCCACTTCATTTTCATAGATTTAATGCTTACTAAATGTAGAAGTTTTCCTGTAAGTATTGAATCTGTAGTCCTTTAGGGAGCTGAGGAAAAAAATCGCGAAAATACTCTGATTCATTGATAAAAACAGAAGTGCGTTATTTGACGTCCAGAAAGTATCTTTTAATAATGGTTTTAGTGAATTAAATTAATGTATTTTTAAAGGAAGTTTTGTCTATTTTATGATGGTGTAATTAGAATTTAATTATTTTGAAAAGTTTTTGAGAAAACCGTTCTTATTCATTAAAAATCGTGGCTACGTTAAAAAAACAGAAAATTGGGCATAGCTCCTTTTCCTTTCGGAATTGGACCATACTTGCAATGAACTTTTTTGTTAGAAATTATGTTTACAATCACCTCCTAGAGTTTGGCTACTCAGACCTGAATCACCCTGTATATACACACACCGGATTTGGGTACCGGTCGTAATTTCTGCTGTATTAGGGGGGTTTTACTCCCTACTATGTTACAATAGATTTAGCCCGCCAGAAGTAGGTCCACAAAGCTGCCGCTAGGAGCGCTTTCTATCACTAGGGGGACTGTATACTCTTCCTGCGTCAGTTCAAAAGACAAAAATATGGAGGTTTTTTGTATTTATTAAGTCGTGTAGTACCATGTATAAACATAACTCTGGAAGCAAATTAATAATTGAACAGTTGCTCATTACAAAAGTAATATAGAATTATTTGTGTTTTTGGTTTAATTTATATCCTTTTAAGCTAATTATTCAGTAATGCAGTCTACACTTCGGACTTTTTAAGATAAGTTTTTCAAAAATATTCCTAAGCGAAAAAGAAGGCCGGATTACCATCCGCTTCTGGAACATCAACTTGTAAAAAATACGCGGCGCTAATGACCTAGGTGTAGATGCGCCGTAAAAAAAAAAAAAAAAAAAAAAAAAAAAAAAAAAAAAAAAAAAAAAAAAAAAAAAATACACTTCTCAGCATAATGCAACTAAGTATTCGATCCCGTTACGGAATGTAAAACGGTTGACAATGCTCTCCCAAGCAAAACAGCAGGCTGGCTCTTGATCCTTTAGAATTCGAAGTCGAACAAACAAAAAATCTCTTGTTATATTAATGGGAGGGAAGTAAAGAACATTAACCGGAACCTTCATGAAATCCTACAGTACTCCTGTAATTCTTCACCGCTGGAGATGTCCTCACAACGTCCCGGGACAATTATCTCAAGGAAAAAGTAACTTTTTCCTATAAATTGGCAGAATTAGAAAGTGAAATCCGTTTTACTCTTCTCAATTTTCTTCTTAAGGTAATTTGTACATAGATTGCAGGGTACAAAAACGTGTCCACTTCTGCGACTCTCAGGAAAAACTTTTTACACCCACAGAGAACACATTCAGGCAGAGAGATAGGCTCTTAAAAAAGTCTGGCTCGCAGGATCATGCGTTTCTGTTCATATACCTAGTGTCTTGCAAAAGATGTTTAGTCTTATTGTTTTTTGACATATGTAAACATGTGTAAAAAAGTAAAATAAAATCTCAAAAAGAAGCAAAAACCTGGGCGCCACAACAGGGACCTAAGCGAAAATTTAAGCATCTATTTAAGCACAAATTACTCTGAATGAGACAGCTCAATCAAAAATCGCATAAGAGCCGAATTTGTAGTAAATGTCATAACGTATACTAAGACTACCCCACCGGTTTCGAGATATATATCAGTATTTCTGAAAATACAAAGACAAATCTATTTTATTTTGCCCCTTCCCCCGACAGCGGTTACATATAGCCTTGTTAATTCTATAATTAGATTCCTCATGTCCAATCACCAAGTATATATTGAAGCCTATTAACGCAAAAACATAAGCATTACAATTATTTTCGGGCTACGTTTGCCAAAAAAAATCATGTTCCGGTGGACGGATTCGGCTGGTGGAACTTGATGACCTTTCAAATTAAATAAAATTTTTTTGTAACGAATTTCATTAAAATCGGTCCTCTCGGCTAGAGAGCGAAATGACAAATATATATATATATATATATATATATATATATATATATATATATATATATATATATACACTCAGCGTCAAAATGTTAGACACACCCTTGAAATTTCGAAAACTGAATATAATTTTCTTCAAATTGTGGTTCAATCTTATTTTATAAGTTATTTCAAATGTATATAATAGTAAAAAAATGTAATTTATTGTTTACCTCTGTGCTATATCAAGAGTTAAATAAATGACTGATAATGTCTTTATTTTGGTGCGTCAAAATGTTAGACACACTTGTTGTTATTCACAATCCTGTAATTTTCAAATGGTTGATAAGGCATTTTTAGACCTTAAACCTTGAAAAGCATTAAGATTTGACATTTTCCATTTCTCCTGTGGTCAATTTCAATGACAACAGTTGTGCATTTTCCAGTTAAAGAATAAGAAAAAAAAGAGGCAAAAAAAAGTGGTTGTCTCGAGAAGAGTGCCGTTCAATTTCTTGGCTACAAAAGGTTGAGATGGGTTGTAGGGAGATTCCAAGTCACATAAAACTAAGTTTCTCGAATCTAGCCCAGTTAATTTCGTTCGGAGAGCCTTACGGTGCCCATTGCGCAACTGGAAGACAACCAACTCTATCAACTAGGCAGAAACAATTCTAAGAATCGCATCCAACTCATGCAAAACAGCCGAATCAATTGCATAGGAAGCCGGTGTTCAGTCTAGGAATGTGCATAGGAAGCCGGTGTTCAGTCTAGGAATGTGAATAGGAAGCCGGTGTTCAGTCTAGGAATGTGCATGGGAAGCCGGTGTTCAGTCTAGGAATGTGCATAGGAAGCCGGTGTTCAGTCTAGGAATGTGCATATGAAGCCGGTGTTCAGTCTAGGAATGTGCATAGGAAGCCGGTGGTCAGTCTAGGAATGTGCATAGGAAGCCGGTGTTCAGTCTAGGAATGTGCATAGGAAGCCGGTGTTCAGTCTAGGAATGTGCATGGATTACTGGAAAGGTGAAAAAGCATAGTAGAGGACAAGAAGTAACGCGAAAACCTCTTTCATCATAAAATGGCTATTGCAGAAAGCGTGTTCTTAAGGACCGATTAATGGAGGAAAGCTATTTTTTCTGACGAGAAAAGATTTGATTTGAATGGACTTGATGGTTTTCCATTTCATTTTCATGATTTAAGAAAAGTAGAACTTATATTACCCCGGCGGCAATTGAGCTGAGGAAATGTTATGGTTTGGGCAAATGAAGAAGAGAAGAGTTGAATGAGACCTAATGAGTTAGGTTCATGAAGAAAGGCTACTTGGTATTTTTGTCGAAGAGAATATATTCACATGAGTATTAAAACTTATTAGAAGAACAAAAAAAACACTTTTAATGACATGGCACAAGGTTTATCTGCAATCCTCCAATCCATTCGGCAAAAATTATTAAGGAATGGAACATCTGAAAAAATATAGACAAACTAGATTGGCCGGCTATTTTTCCAGACCTTAATATTATTAAAAATGCATGGGGAATTCTTACAAGAAGAGTATATAGGGAGTCAAGACAATATTCCACAATCGATGAGCTAAAAAGTGAAAATCTAGCTTCCTGGGACGACAAACCTCAAGAAACATTAAAAAATTATTTTATTCAATTCCAAATTGAATTTTTGAACTAATAAAAGGTGATGGAAAAGCCACAGAATTTTAAATGCCTCTTTTATTATTATTTTTTTTCAGTGTGTCTATCATTTTGACGCACCTAGAATCCGTTTTTAAGCATTTTAATTTTATATATATTTTGTAACGGGTTATAATACTAAATGGCATTGCCAGATAAAGTTTAAGAGAAGTTAAAAATACTTGAATTCGTATTTGTTTGTTGATATATTCAAATGAAAAGTCAAAAATAATATTTTGCATGGTGTTTCTAACATTTTGACGCTGAGTGTATATATATATATATATATATATATATATATATATATATATATAGAGGAAGAGATGGTGTGGTCAGTACTCCGGACACCTGATTCTCCCCTTTGCGGGTACACATTAATAAATTAATTAAAGGCTGGGTGGGACTAGGGATGGTCTGGGGCCCTAAATCCAACTCACTATCTCAAGTAATTCTTGACATTGTGGATTACTTACTTTTACCTGTTCTTTGTGTTTCTTTTCTTCTGTTTTTTTTAATAAATTTTTTTTATAAATGACATTTTGCTATAAAATTAATTTTTCAAGCAAACAAGATAAAATGGAATAAGAACGTTATGCGCTAAGATGACGCAGTTCCTGCGAGTTAAAGTTAACATAAAGTCCGTTAACATAAAAAAAAAAAAAAAAACTGGGGTATATATTTATTTAAAGTTGCACCATGAATAAAGGATTCAAGAAACGGTGGCCGCTCGTTAGGAGTGTGTCCAATTCGTATCCTTGAAATGATTACAGACCCTCACTTCCTCTCCTCCTTGTAGGATTGGCGGAGTAGCGAGGAGAGATGTGACGCACGCATCCGCCGCAATTGCGTCTAAAGTAAACGGTTGTAAACAGCGTCGCTCGTAAATAGCCGTACTGCAAAGAGTCGTCAGTAGACTCTCGCCTCCTCTGTTGGCTGTAGGAAATGGCGGAGTAGCGAGAAGAGATGTGACGCACGCCTCCGCTACAATTGCGTCCAAAGTAAAAGGTTGTAAACAGCATTAGGCTGCGCCTACATTTGACCTATATTTCTTCCGATCCGATCCGATTTCGTTTGACCTACATTGGTCTCGACCCGATCCGATCTAATCAAAGCTCGTCAGTAAGGACCTCGTAGTGAAGTGAAAATGAGTGATTAATTTAAGAAATACCACCCAATAAGCATAGAAGCCTACGATTAGATTAAATGTTGGAGGTATAAAGGAGGAATTGACAGCCAATCAATCTTCTGGAAGTATATCTGTACCGAAAAATGAAATCGTTAATTTTTGACTGTTACACTACAGACAAGCATTAGTATTCATATTTTAAAATTATTCATAAGAAAGGTAGCTTGAAGGTTATAAGCATTGGAAGGTTATAAACATTGGATGGTTATAAACATCTTTCCACGTAATTTAATAAACAAGGGAAACAAAAATGTTGACAAAGTTGTTTTAAATTTTATTATCTTTCATTTATTTAAAAAAATGCATTGAAATCGGTTAAGATTTAGAGGCTGTAGACATTTTTTAAAAATCCTATGTCGTTTGGCGCCATTTTGCGTCGGTCCTCCGAAAGAAACAAACAAGTTTGAACTTCCGAGAATCGATGGCCATCGGATCGGGTCGGGTGGGGACCAATGTAGGCACCTCCATTGAGATGCATGTGTTTGTTTTTCTTCCGACAGTTGGTGGCTATTAGATCGGATCGGCACCAAGTCGTCAGTAGGCTAGGGCGCATCTTTTTCTGATTGGATGTTCGAGGCAAGCTAATTTTTATTGGGAATATCTTCAGAATACCTTATATAACAATAATTGAGGTATACGTAAGTCAAAAATTTAATGGAACATTTTAGTTTTTCAGATGTAAAAAATCATTCCGTTTTAAATCATTCTGTTTTTTGTTTTGTTTTTTAATTCTTTCGGTCTTTCTTTTTTCTTTTCTTTTTTTCAAGAAAGTATTCATCAGTCTCGGTCATGAATACTTTCTCGGTCAAAAGATTCTTAA
Organism: Gonocerus acuteangulatus; assembly: GCA_946811695.1. Classification (NCBI taxonomy): domain Eukaryota; kingdom Metazoa; phylum Arthropoda; class Insecta; order Hemiptera; family Coreidae; genus Gonocerus; species Gonocerus acuteangulatus. The sequence continues at coordinate 18,511,968 of OX328132.1, forward strand.
TAACATTATCTATAATATTACATTATACAAAACTTATACACATCTGAGAAAAATAGCAAAACATATATATATATATATATATATATATATATATATATATATATATATATACAGTGATTCACAAAACTGTTGCAATGATAGATTACAAAATTTGAATACCACGCTGTTAGAAATGTGAGTAGGGTAATGAAAGAAATATATATGGTTTTAACACATACTTAATAATTAGAAATGAATATAATAATAATTTTGATGAAGTATAAAAATAAATTCTTAAAAACATCGAAAATTTTCCTGATTACTACACTTTTGTGACTGAATAACGAAAAAAACCTTATAATTTAGTACTTTCTATGGCTTCCTTCGGCTTTAATTATGATCTGAATTCTATTTGGAATACTTTTCACTAGATTGTTTGAAAATAATTACGGGATATTGTTCTATACCGATTCGTTTCGAGCACATAATTCTTCACTCGATTATGATGAATTTTCGCACTTTGCCAAATTTAGTTTTTTATGGAACGAAAAGTAATCAATAATATGTATATTAGGAGACCGAGGGGCCAATCTAACAAGGTAATTGACTGATTTTCAAACCATTCAACTTATTTTTGCAATGTGCTTTGGATCATTATTCTGTTGAAATATAATATCTTTATACAGAATCTAAAACATGGCAGTTGAGATGACTGTAAAATACTTAAATATTCCTTAAGGTTAATTTTCCTTCCAATTTTGGCAATCCGTCCAGCATTTTGGTCCTTTATGCACCCCAGACCATTTGACTGCCACCAGCAAATTTTCAAGTAGGCTGAAATTTCTTGTTAGTAATGGAAGACCTAGGTTTTTCTCCCAAAGCCAACATTGTCTATCAGTCCCAAAACGGTTAATTTTTGTTTTGTCTGACCTCACAACTCTTTTCCAGTCATTAGTTGTCCAATTTTCATGATTACTACAAAATTGCAGTTTTTGTTCCCTGTGTTTTCTTGATGCAATGGCTTCTTGAGGTTTACCCTTGTCACATATCCCTGACTTAGTAGCTTTCTTGGAATAGTTTCAGCACTAAAGTGAAGCCCTATGTCCGTTTTAAGTCTGTGTTGGCCTTGTACAGGAGTGTCGATCTCGCCCATCCTAATGAGTCGAACCTGCTGTTTCTTGCTAAAATATTTCTTGGTTGATCTCCAACATGTTCCAAACAATGAAGAGGCTTTTTTATAACATATCTACTTACTGTAAAAAAATTCAAACCAACTCGAGCAGTTATTTTTCTCATCGAAGGGCTTTCACTCACCAAAAGCTTAATACTGTTGTTTATGTCAGAGAAAACTGAGTTCATCCTCATTTTTTTAATTTATCTGGCTCAAATATTATTTTTTATGTATGTTCTGCTTGGTAGTAACAATTTTAAATTGTTAACTTGACACATTAAAACTTGAACTTCACTCTAAAACATCCGCCACAAAACTGTTGCAATGAACCAAAAACGGAAATCCTACCCCTGAGAGTGCTAACATTGACTAATCCCCTCAAGATCCTTTTAGAATTATACCTCCTAGTCCCAATTAAATTATTTTGGCCCGGAGTAGTAAATCTTATAGTGGTTTAATTTTGTTTTCTATAATATAACTTAACTTACATATCATTGCAACGGTTTTGTGAGTCACTGTATATATATATATATATATATAATATCATTTTTTTGACGAGTTAAAAAATGCATTAAGGTCTTTCATATTCGAGGTAAAAATTGTGATTATATAAAAAAAATATCCTTATCAATTTAAGTTTAATCATTTTGACAGTTTTTGCATAATAATTTTACCAATTGAAGTTTTAACGAAAAAAAATAGCATTTTTCTAATAGTTGCAAAATCCAAAAGAAATTATTTAAATATTTAAAATATATTGTAGGACGGTCTCAAGATTTTTTTAAATGCATTAACTATGTTTGGCTTAAAAATAAATTAAATATCTCCGAGAATTTTTTAACCAAATTGAAATCGGTGAGCGTCATTGGAAAGTGCTTAAAATAAAAAAGATGCTTAATATTGCTCTTCAGGAATTCAATTCTCTTCAGGAGAAAGCGTCTTTTTGAGCACTTTCCAGTGCCACAATCAGATTCTAATTTGGGTAAAAATTCGTGGAGCTATTCGATTTGTTAATAAGATTAAAACATCCCGAAGCCGTCCTAATTGGCCGATTTTCATTCTGTACAATGTTTTTGAAAGCTTAAACGCCTTAGTTAAAAAAAAAAAAAAAAAAAAAAAAAAAAAAAAAAAAAAAAAAAAAAAAAATTCAATATGTAAAGCATGTCGTCTGGATGTCGGAATAATTTGAAAGATGTTTATTTTTTCGCTGATACTTCAATTGCAAAATTATTAATCAAAAAACTAGCAAGCTTAATAAAACGAGAGGGTCTCACCGTGTTTCCATATGAAATCTGCACTGGCGTCTTCCTTGACTTTGATGTCATTATTTTATTTCTAGTTCCTAGAAATAATTTTTCGTCAATTATCAAACCTCTAATTGTACTCGTTTTGAGGGAATACGGGTTGAACCCCCTAACTTCAAAGTCTTTTTTCTATGAAACTATAATAGATATTCAAATGAAACTAATGTGAATTGAAGCTTTTGATTAGGTGTACCTTACGTATTTTTTTCATAATTTTCGGACCACTTATATGATAAGAAAAAAAATTGTGAAGATTTGAAGGCCGGTTTTCCCTAACTACCCCTCCAAGCACACCTACCAAAAAATCACGTAAAATCAGTAATTTCTCAACTATTATCCGTAAAAGTTTCATAGATGTGAGGAAGATGCATCATACATGAAACTACAAAAAATCCTATATCGTTTAGCTGTCGATATAGGATTTTTTGTAGTTGCACTAAAAACCAGATGTCTCGAAAATATCTCAAGTTACTCTTAGGACTTTTTTTGTTATTTAAATATGAACCTTCAGATTGCTCAGTGCATTATCTGTATTATACAGATCGAAAAACTATTGTCATATTGCAAGCCACTAAAATAATAAATACTAAAAATCTTCATTTTCTACAAAAGATAATTAATCTTAAACGCTATTTTCCCTAATAGTTTTGGTAAGATTTGTAACATGAGTTGAAACTGGAACAAATGTTACTGTCACTGTTGTGATTTGGATAGGAATATCGTTTTTATTGCCGTCTAATAGAACAGCGAGGTAATTTATGTTGAGTACTTATAAGAAAATGGCAGTATTCAGTAACCCTTATTCCCTCAAAACGAGTAGTAGGTTTGATAATTGACGAAAAATTATTTCTAGGAACTAGAAATAAAATAATGACATCAAAGTCAAGGAAGAGGTCAGTGCAGATTTCATACGGAATTACGGTGAGACCCTTTATTAAGCAGTTTTGGCACTAATGGCCTAGCTGTCGCTGCGCCGTAATAAAAAAAAAAAAAAAAAAAAAAAAAAAAAAAAAAAAAAAAAAAGTAAGCAGTTTTATTATATAATTTACATTCCCCCACTAGAATATGAAGGATCTAAATGCATATTAAGTCGCAAAAAAAAAATGATTTTGCTCAGCGGGAATCAATTTTAACATTTCTGTATAATTCAGTTGAATCTTCCTAATCCGGCGTCATCGGGACCGGGGTACAGTCGGATTAGAGAAAACGCCGGATTAGAGAATTCTGTTAGAAGCAGTCACTTATGTATTTGAAAAACCTTATTATTCGAGGATATAATAATATGTACCATTTTTAATAACGCATATTTAAAATGGTACATATTATAAAAATTACTTTTAAAACGTGCACTCCATTCGCGATGAATGTTCAAACTAGGCTTGCTAAAAATAAGGCGTTCCAGCCGCAGGAGCCTTAGTGAGAAACATTTATTTTCTTCGTAGAAAAACAAGTTCCTGCCTCTAAAACAAAACATATATGCCTTGTTTGACTTCCATTCAATGAAATACCACGAAACAAATGTTTGACAAGGAAGGAAAGGTTTTCTAGGACCCTTCGAGCAGGTCTAGCTCCGGCGAGTTCCGAGATCCGTCTCTCATTCCTCTCGGAGACCGCCGGAGTAGAGAGGGCGACGGATAACAGAATGCTGGATAAGGGACAATCTATTCATGTCACATTACAGAAAATATTATTACGAATTTTCTGACTCCTTTCAAAGGTCTCTGACATGAATACGTTCGGAGTTATGAGCGAAAGAAGAAATCTATATATATAAAAATCACGTGTCTGTCTGTTTATTTATTTGTTTTTTTGTTCCTAATACAAATCTACACCGTTTGACCGATATTGACCAAACTTAGCACACAGGTAGGTCTTGATACGAGAAATCTCCTAGGCTAGGTCAAAATAGTCAAATTTCAAAATTTGGTCAAAAGTTTTGTTCAAGAAAAATTGGCTACACTAAACCATTCAGATTGTGACGGCCATTTTGAATCGACTACTACTGTCGATGAAGTGCTGTTGTGCTGGCCTCTGCCGGTATCATTATGAACTAAAACAAATTCACATCGTTTGACCGATTTTCGTAACTGGGTATAGACAACTAGGTATCAAGTAGATCTTGATACGGGGAGAGTCATAGACAGAAAGGAGGTGTAGCATGGCACACAGGGTAACAGCTAGTATAATATATATATATATATATATATATATATATATATATATATATATATATATATATAAAACAAAAAAAAATTACATTTTTTTAAAGAAAGTCTGGGATATTTTCGATTTCCGCAGACCTCAATTTTTGTTATATAAAATCTTCAGAAGATATTCCCGCCAAAATTAGCTTGCCCCCTCTTAACCTTTTTAGCTATTTTTCTTAAAGATGCGCCTTGGTCCACAGTACAACTACGGTATTTGCTCCTTTATGAAATAATAGTATTTGTAATTCCCGCATCGGCGCGACGGGGAGTAATTATCCAGAGAGCGCACGCCGACCCAATAACCTTTAGAATGGAGCAATGTAAGTAAATAAATTACCCTTTCGTTTTTAATTTATTTTCCCCTTTTTTCCATAGGAACCGCAAAAAGTCCTATTTAATAAAAAAGATTTGGCCTGTAAATACGAAATGAATGTAGAGAGGTATTTCAAGATCTCTGTTTTCGTGAAAGGATATCCATCAACGAACAATTCTATTAGGAAAAATATTGCATCAGGAATGCCTCAACCGTAAAATGGTTTTCCTTCGGCAATTAAATTCAACTTCAGTAGGTATTCGTTCTCTTAGTCATTTTTATAATAAATGTAAATATTTTAAATTATTTTTACCACGGTAAACTTCCTTTAATCCGGCACGTTCGGGACTTGAAGCATACCGGATTATCGGATGCAAGTAGAAAAACTTGTACATATTTATGAATGAATGAATGAATGAATGAAAAAAAAAACTTTATTCTGGGACTTCGTCCCATAAGAATAAAAATAAGTACAAAATAAACAATAAAGAAATTTAACCTAAAAATATAAATATGAATAAAGAAAAACAAAAGTATAAAAGAACAAAACAAAAAAAGCAACTAATACAAATATTATATGTGAAGCCTTAAATAATAAAATGAAATATAAGTAAATATGTACATTCATTGGAATGGGGCAATGATGATACAATGTTCACAGGGGGATGGGAATAAAATTAAAGAGTTTAAATAAACAAATAAATATTAAAAAGTTTAATAAATATTAAAGGAATGGGGACTATAAAAATATATAAACTAGGAAAATGCATAAACACGAGAAAAAAACAGCAATATAATTTACAAAGGTAATCAGGTCTTCCTGGTGGTGAAATTTTAAGAAGCGTCTTCCTGGGAGGATAGGAGAAAAGCAAAGAGGCGGGATTTAAAGACAGGTAAGGAAGGAGAGTGTCGAATGGAAAGAGGGATAGAGTTCCAGAAGGAGGAGGCTCGGGAGATGAAGGAACGGTCGAAGAAGGCTGTTTTATGAGTGGGAGGATAGAGATCGGAGGGACGGGAGCGGGTACCACGGGAATGGACAGCAGATTTAAACTGCAGGAGGTTGTAAATATAGGAAGGAGATTTGGAAGAAATGGTTTGGTAAAGGAAGGAACCTAGGAAATATTGTCGTCGAATTGATGGAAATAGCCATCATTTCCATTTTGGTAAATGGAAATATTATTTAATGTAAAATGAAAAAAATAAAATTGCCGTTATAATTATTCTGCCTCAATCGAAAGCTATTAACTGAGCTGGCAACAAATCGGGTCGGGGGGGGGGGGGGGGTATCAGTCTTTCTAGGACCCTGTCGGGCACCCATGTGATCGTTGGGGTGGGGACTCCGCGGAATTGATGCATAAGAACTGAAGAGACGCACTTTTCATGTTTTGCCTTGACATCCCTGCCGTGCCGGATTATCTAGGATGCCGGATTAGAGGAAGTTTACTGTATTTTAATACTGCTTTGTAACATTTTTTGTCCTATTTTATTTTTTATGGACATAAATAATAAGTCCTTAACTAATCAAAAATTATGTCTAAGAGCGTTTATGTAGCGTTAAAAATGCTTCAACTTAAGTCCCGATACATTTCAAAATTAATGACCATTTTTTTATCTTCATTACAATAAATTAAGAAAAAAAATGAACATTTCAGTACATTTAACTTTAAAGTCAATTTTCTGAAAACTATGTTCAAATTTTAACTGCAGCCTCCTAATAATAATTTCTAGTAAATTACCTACTTAGCCTTTATATATATATATATATATATATATATATATATATATATATAATTTATAAAATATATAAAATTTGAGCCATCGTTATTTTCACCTCGTAAGCGGGTTGCCTCTCATGGGAAGCGCGCTAAAATGGCGGAAAGAGAGGGAGGTGCGAGGTTAGCTAAAGTATTAAGATGCAATTAGTTCTGATAGCGATTATATGATATGATTAGTGATAAGAAATCAAAGACTACTTTTGATTCTGCTAAGAAAACAGTCAGATCGGGACGTTTCAGCATGCTTTTTATCAGCCTTCTTTAGCAATCAATGCCTAGAAGATAGAAGTATCTTTGTATCTTTAGGCTGCACCTACGTTGGTCCCAACCCGACCCGATCCAATCCGATCCGATGGCTACCGAAACTTGTTTGTTTCTAGACCGATTTCGGACCAACGAAGAAACATGGCGCCAAACAACATTTTTGTTTCAAAAAGGTCTGCAGCCTCTACATCCCAACCGATTTCAACGCATTTTTTTTTTTTTTTTTTTTAATGAAAGCTAATAAAATTTAGATCAACTTTGTCAATTCACATTTTTGTTTTTTGTTTATTAAATTACGTAGAAAGATGTTTATAAACATCCCAGGTCCATCCAAAATATGAATATTAATGCTTCTCTTATCGTAGTGTAACAGTTAAAAGTTTGTTTTTTTGGGGGGGGGGGGGGGGGGGGGACTGATATACTTCCAGAAGATTGATTGGCCTCTCCACTTCTCCTTCATACCTCCTTCATTGTCAGTTAATCATTACTGACGAGCTGTGACAATCGGATCGGATCGGGTCGGGACCAATGTAAGCACTCACGTCGGTCAATGTCGGTCAACGAAATCGGATTGGATCGGATCGGGAGAAATATGGGTCAAATGTTGGTGTAGCCTTAGGCATTTATTCTCGAAGACGGGACAATGAACATGCTTCAACGTCCTAATAATAGCTTTTTCCGAAAATCTGCCTGTTTTGTAAGTGGAAATCCAAATATTCCTTGATGTATTCATGAGACGTAGGTACTGGGAATGAATGGTACTCGTGGATGGTGGACTAGGAATCACTAGTGTATATGCAAAATAATTTCGGGGGGGGGGCTGGGAGCACCTAGGCATTTGGGGTGCAGGGAAAATTTTAAACATTTTAGTGTAAAATGGTGGGTTTTAAGGTCTTCTTGACACCTAGTAGACCAGGGTAAATGTAAAAGACATTTTTCGTTGTTATAGGCCTTTTTTACATGAAATGTTCTCTACAAAATAAAATTTCGGGGGAGGGCTGCAGCCCCCTTATATACGCCCATGATAGGAATGGAAAAAGGGCCAGTGATTTGCTTACTATCCTTCTTGATTAAAGGTTATTGTTATCGGGAGGTTATTTGATTGTTACTCCTTCCACGAGCACTCCATTGTCTGCATTCATTCATCTATCTCTATCCTCCAAATCCTCTTTCTTTGTTCTACTAATGCCTCTTTTTTAGCGGCACATCTACAATGAATTCTTTGTTTGTCAAACCGACTACGGCCCTAATCTACTCTCTGAGACTATTGGAAATGAATATCAGTAAAGAACAACATGCCCTATATTGTCAAGGGTAAGCATGTTATCCACAAATAATAGAAAAATACAGAAATAATTAATTATCCGTTTTATGACCATCGTTTCCTTTTAGGAACATCGATTCCAAAATTTTTAATCATCTTTCCACTTTACCGTACATAATACCAACTAGATGAATGCCTGTGCTTCGTCACGGCAGATAAGTAGTTTTTTTTATTGCGTTAAATGATGTATCATCAAAATTAACCGTACTACATAATTTTTTGCAGTTTATTATAGCATGGCTCCTGTCATACTATATGCTATACATCAATTGATAAGTAATCAAAGTATAATGTTTCTTGACACTGGGGCGCTCCGGACCAGTGTCAAGAAAGAGACAACCTAGAGGTAACCATGGGCGTATATAGAAAATAATTTCGGAGGGGGCTGGGAACATTTCGGGGGGGGGGGGCTGAAACCACTTCCGGTGTATGGAATACTAACAATTTAGATCATGGAAGAGTTTTAGCCAACTTAAACGCTATTACACGCAAAATAAAATATGTTTTATGAACTAAATGATCTTATTTAATTTATTTTTAAGGGTTTTATGAAATTTTTACCGATCAAATCAAAATTTCGGGGGGCTGCAGCCCCCTCAGCCCCCCCCCTTATATACGCCCATGGAGGTAACCCGTTATCTGTAGGTTACCAGTAACAGCTGTGTAACCAATACAGGTTAAATTTCGTTGTTCAAATTTAAAAAATTATGTTTCTCAGATGTCATTTTGAAACACCCATTATATTTGCGAGCATTACCAAGAAGTGTTCTGACTGGGATGCTGATTGGTGAGGAGGGTGTGCAAGGGTTCGGGATATTATTACCTCGGATGGAGCATCACCAGGTATAGCGTAAACTCTATGGGGCACAAGTTGAAATGAACCTCAATTAAAATGGTTATTTTGTTCCTCATAGCGTATACTCTATGAGGGACAAGTTGAAATGAACCTCAATTAAAATGGTTATTTTGTTCCTCATAGCGTATACTCTATGAGGGACAAGTTGAAATGAACCTCAATTAAAATGGTTATTTTGTTCCTCATAGCGTAAACTCTATGAGGGACAAGTTGAAATGAACCTCAATTAAAATGGTTATTTTGTTCCTCATAGCGTATACTCTATGAGGGACAGTTTATTTCTAGTAATTCAAGGACTGCCATCACAGTTGATATTTACCGCAATAATACTAGGAAATAGATACAGTACGGTAACAGCTGTTCTGTTGTCGTCCTAGGAACGCATGCTGCCTAGGAGAGCATGCTCTCTTTAAAATTAAAAATTAAACCCCTCTAAAAATACTTAAAAATTTTAATACCAAAAAAAACGTTTCTTAGCGAGTGTTTACATCGTAAAGGGAGTGTCCATGCAAAATTTCATATTTTTCTGTAAAGTGGTTTGGGCTGGGCGATGGTAGTCAGTGAGTGAGTGAGTGGTATTTGACAAATATATAGTAGATTTAATTAAAATTAAATATGGCATTGAATAATTCAAAAATATTTTTTTACGGGGAAATGAGATCTGAATTTATTCACGATGCTTGTTTTCGCCCTGTGACGTAAACTACTGGTAAAGCTAGTCCAAAATTCGTATTAACTATTAGAAATATATATTTAGCTATAAAAAATATTACATTTGTTGTAATAAGACTATTTGCTAAATTGTTATGTGTCGTGAAACAGACATGTTCCTATTTGGGAACAATGGCCTTATTTGCTTTGAGATCAGATGTACCGAGAATCTGACAAAACATTTTTCTCATTTCTACCTTTTAGGTGTGGTATTTACTGTGTTTTCATTCTCAGTTTCCATTCTACCTTTGAACTGGATAATAATGTATTCTTGTATTTCTGGTCGTTTATGTATGTTCTTCCGTAAAACCGTAAAATAATTTTAAGCGGGACGGACTTTTAAGACATATCTCCACCTAGGCCTTTAGCGCCTATCTATTGGTTGACGCTCACCTAAACATCCATGGTAAACAGCGTACCCATGGCCAAAAGAACTTAACCTCCTGGAAAGCGAGACTCATGAGGGCATGCATCTGCCTCATGAGAATCCAGGATATTAGCCACTAGAGACCCAGCAAATTTTTTTGATCTGTAGGTAATGAACGTCGACATTTTTCACATCAACTTCTGGATCTTAATAAACGGATTTCCTCCTTGCTGGGGAAAAAAGCCAAGTCGATTCATGTTATAAATGTGAACTACGATTCTGGCTAGGTATCATTAGGAAGATGATTATTGATTATGCTGTATTATATAAAGTGTTTTAGGTAAGGATGAGATGTCATGTCCAATCTATTGGAAACAGGCCTTCGGGATAGAGGATTTGAGAGGTTAAGAGCTCCCAAGTGGAAAGGTTATGTGACTAGGTAATATAACCTCTATCACTCTCCGGGGAAAAGGCGGGACTCATAACCAGAACTGGATACCGTGACCAGCCCGATCTCCTATCAATAAGTCTTCTCGTATTATCTCGTAATTTTTTCCTTCCCTTCTCTAGACCATCGCCATATACAAGTTGCGTGCAAATGGGCATGTAGAGTACTTCGTTATGATTCATATTTGGGCTGTAGTATTTCTCAGCGTCACCACACCATAAGAGGCTGAAAAATTGCAGGAACTGCGTGATCTCAGCACGTTTCCGTTGTTATCCCTCGTGTCACATTGCAAACTTGAAGTAGAAACCAGGGGGGAAATAGAAAAACTGAGTGAAAAACGAAATTTGCGCTTTCTCGCTCTCTAGCGGGCTCAAACATGGGCCGGTTTTAATGCAATTTGATACAAAAATACTTTGTGTGATTTAAAAAGGCTCGTTTGAAGTTCGTTATCCGTCCACCGGAACATGATTTTCCGAAATTCGCGCAGAAAAAAATCCCAACGCTTACGTTTTCGGGTTTCTAGGCTTCCACATACACGTTTTATAAGTAATTGGTTACGGTTGATCTAATGAAATCATCTCCAATGCCAAATAAAGATCCGTTGTCGAGGAAAGTAAAAAAAAAAACTGTTTGGGGGGATTTTCAGATATATTTTAATACATCTCGAAATCTATACTGTTCTGGATGTTACAGTTACTCACGCAGACTTTAGAGATGATACAGAGCCTGACGTAGGATTTACGGACGACACAGAGGATAACGTAGAATTTACAGGTTCCAAAGAGCATAACGTAAGATTTACAGAGTGCACAGAGCATACCATGGGATTTACGGATCTTACACTTACTTGCGTAGAATTTGAAGAGACGATAAGGAGCCTGACGTAAGATTTACAGAAAACACAAAGCATACCATGGTATTTACGGATTTTAAAGCTATTTACGTAGAATTTGTAGAGGTGATACCGAGCCTGACCAAGGATTTACAGATGAAACAGAGGATAACGTAAAATGTAAAGGTTCCACAGAGCCTAACGTAGGATTTACAGAGACCACATAGCATACTATGAGATTTACGGATATCACAGTTCCTTACGTAGAATTTACAGAGCCTAAGCTAGGATTTACAGAGACCACATAGCATACCATGTGATTTACGGATGTCACAGTTCCTTACGTTGAATTTACAGAGCCTACGCTAGGATTTACAAATTACATAGAGCATAACGTAGAATTTACACGATCCTCAGAGCCTAACGTAGGATTTACAGAGGGGATAGAGCATACCGTGGGACTTACGGTTGTCACAGTTCTTTACGTAGAAATTACAGATGAGACAGGCCATAACCTAGGATTTACAGATGACACAGAGCATAACGTAGAATTTACAGGTTACACAGAGCCTAACGTAGGATTTACAGATGGCACAGAGCATGTCAAGGAATGTAGTGTAGGAATATAGGGATTACACAGGGCCTAACGCAGACTATATATTTACAGAGCAGGCTAAGGGATTCACGGATGGCAACGAACAGACTATGGGATTTGCGGATGTTACAGTTCTTTACGTAGAATTTATAGACGATACAGGTCCTAACGTAGGATTTACAGATAAAACATAGCAGACTATGGGATTTGCGGATGTTACATTTCTTCACGCACAATTTATAGATGATACAGGTCCTAACGTAGGATTTACAGATGGCACAGAACAGACTATGGGATTTGCGGATGTTACAGTCTAACGTAGAATTTGTGGATGATACAGGTCCTAACGCAGGATTTACAGATGGCACAGAACGGACTATGGGCTGTGCGGATGTTACAGTTCTTTACCTAGAATTTATAGATGATACAGGTCCTAACGTAGGATTTGCAGATAAAACAGAGCAGACTATGGGATTTACGGATGACACAGATCCTAGACAGGAGATGAATGAACGAATGTAGATGCCTTAGAGAGGTGGAACTCTAACTGCAGGCTGCCTTCTAATCGATGAGAAGGAGCCTGCACAAGGCACCTGCGAGATAATAGTTCCAAACATAAATAAAACTGATAAGAGTCTATCCATTGCTACTTCCGCACAATTTCGGCTTGATGAAAGAAAATGAAGAGGTGTGAATTGAGAAGGAGCTCCCGCTGGCATCGGCCATTTCTATTCTAATCCTGGGAGCCCGGCAACTTCCTCCACTAAATAGCCCCCAGGGCTTTTCTAGATAAATTAAATAGATTAGATTGTGAACAGTGTAAATTTTATCCTGTGATTTACGCGGACTCAAGATTAACTGTTTTATTTATAACTCATTCGAGAAAGGAAGGGGTAGGCGACAGCTGACCCGCACGGAACACTTCCACGGGACACAACGTTTCTTGATGATTCAGCTGCGACAAAATAAAAAAAGTCTGCAGTAATTACTTTCGAGAAATAAAATACAACTAATGAATTTATGGAACGTATGTAACATCTCCACTCGTTAAAAATTACTCATTTATATTACATAAATAGAAAATCCATCTCATGGAAAACGACATATTTATATTGTAAAATAGTGATCCTCTGTTAGCAAAAATTTATTTTAAAAGTGGCGGAAGGTCATATTCATTTTATATTAATGGGGTAGTACTACATTGTAATTTTGTTTTAAATTTTTTTTTTTTTTTTTTATGGGATAGAATTCTTCCTTAACAAATCAAAAATGATATCCAAGAGTCTTTATGCGAATAAAAGTTTTTTAAATGGGCAAAACTTACGATTTTCCGAGTGAAGTCTCGATGCCGAGTGAATGCGATACTGATTTCAAGATAATTGTTTGAGCGAGCCTCGATTGGTCCAATTATTATTTGTTAAGTTTTTTTTTTTTATCATCCTTCAATACATTTCTAGAATAAAATCCATTTTTTTTATCTTTGTTACATGAAAGTATGAAAAAAAATTAAATAGAAAAAAAAAATGATCATTTCACAACATTAAACTTTGAAGTCGTTTTCTCAAAAATAATGATTTTCAAATCGGGCGATATTCTGGCATCTTCAATTTTTTTTCCCGATCAACTTCAGATTTTAACACCAGCTTGCCAATGATATTTGCTAGTAAAGTACGTAGGATTTTTTTTTTTTCGATTCATTGAATTATAACGATTTTATGAGCAACTTTAATCATTTCCATTTTGTATTCAGCATTAATGTATTGCTTCCTGTAATCATTAAATATCAATTTCACCAATAATAATTTTCTTTTTTTTTGTGATAATATCACAAAAATAAAAATGATATTAGATAATCTCAGTTCTTAGTATATCGTTGGCCTTGCTGAATTTTTTTTCTTTTTTTTGGGGGGGGGAATATCGATTAGTGAATATCGAAAGATTGTTGCTTAGTAGACTTTTTTTATTAATATCAACTTTTTAAAGAGTAATTGCTGTTAGAAAAAGACATTTGTGGACATTGAAAGTGCATTAGCCTAAAAGCAAATTTAATGTTGATTTCAAAACTGTAATGTAACATTGAAAAATTATGTGTACAAATAACATTTAGAGCGGTATAATATACCGTTTAAAATTTTATTTAGAAAACTTGCGGTTGCCAACACTTCACTTCCTTGAGTATTGTCATCTACTTGCGGTACATCCTGGCGCGAAACATGTAGAGCACTAAATATAATACATTATGAGAAGATGATGTGTTTAATATAATATGTATTTAGGATGATAACATATGATCACAATTTTACAATATAAGTATATAATTTTATCCTTAACTAAGGAAGACCTTCCACTGGTAGGGCTACGTCCAGACTAATATAATAAAACGAATATGGGCGTTATCAGTCAGCTGGTACTTATTTTACTGTTAAATATACCTAAAATGACAGGCGAATCGTCTTCGTTGTGGTTGCTCAAAAATAAATAAATAACTTAAAATGACTCCCCCGCCTTCTCAAGAAAAGCATTATTACCAACACGTTTCTCATTTTATACTTTGTTTTACTGAATTACTCATTTCCCTGTTTAATTCAACTTAAAACAAAAAACGACCAATTAAAAAGTTAGGTATACCCATTGAAAAGAATATACCTAACAAATTAATAAGCAGTATAACATAACATGAACCTGTTGATGCCAATTATAATTTTTAAATTAATCAGGAGCCTTTCTCTTCAATGAGCAGCATATCATTCAACTTAGGAGGTGATATTGAATTTAAAGTGATTTTAGATATTGTCGGACTAATTAAATTTTGCTGATGAGTCTTGCGGCCTGCTATTTGTTTGGGGCCATCGGCTAATACTTCATCGATAGAGTCTGACAGCTGAAGTTGTTCTTTTTAATGTTCGCCCATAGATGGGACGAATCCACAAAAGGCCGACATTTGTATAACTTCATTCCAAAAATCGATAAACCAAAAGGACTAACAACCCACTCATACACGGACAAGTAAATTCTTACCTCCACAGATTTAGAATTAGAGACTCAGCCGCATGTCCTTGTGGCGAATATACAGAACAGACATACACACACCTCTTTACGACTGCAGACTCACCGATGACTACAGATAGGAGCTGGAACGCGTGGTTACAGGAGCCGGAAACCAGTGGCCGACGAGTCCTGCACTGCTGTACAGGAACTTCAAGGGAGCTCTGATAACCTTCAGCAACCACATCACGGAAGACCGAAATCTTCAAGGATAGGAAGAATCACTTCCTTCATTTATTTATTTTATTTTTATTTATTTATTTATTTTTTAATTAACAATCTTATTTATTATTTTTTTTTCTACATATAATCTATTTTTCTACATATAATGTTCTTAGTTTAATTAATTTTGTAAATCATTTTAATACATTCATTAAGTTTAATTTTAATTTTCTAATTGTAATTTTGAATTAATAATTTTATTTATGTTTTATTTTTCTACATATAATCTACTTTCCTAAATATAATGTTCTAAATTTAATTAATTATTAAATCATTTAAGTAATTGTAAAACATTGTATACAAAAATGCATGCGATATGCAATGCATGGGGCATGTAGTAAATAAACCGCCACACCTCAGGGTTACTGAGGTTATGGGAAGAAAAAAAAAAAAAGAAAAAAAAAAAAAAAAAATGTTGTTCATAAGCCCTGCTCTTCGTCAAAAGATGCTTCACTGTGAGTTGCACATTTCACGACCCGCACACTGGAGATGCATTCTCTGACATGAGGAAGGAGTGTGTGACCTATTCTTAACCGTGTTAACACCACTTCTTTTCTTCTTGTCTCTTGGATTGATGTTTTCCAAGGCTTAACACTTCTTTTTTTTTTATTTAAATTTTAACGTCCATTTATTATTAACTACGAATTTTAGGACGGGTTATCTATAGGTTACCACCCTTTTCTAGCCAGGGTAGGGGTGATGCCTTTTCTTTTTTTCGAAAGAAAAGCCACCACCCCTAGTGGGAATCGAACCCACGACCTTTGGCACGGAGTATTAAGTGCTAACGCCTTAACCCTCACGGCCATCGGGTCTCCAAAACACTTCTTTTAATCTCGCGAAGTTTGTTATCTCTGACTCCTTCCCAGACTGCTTGCCATGCACCCCATGTAGCCCAGTCAAACGGCAGTCTCACCTGGAATGTTTTGGTGTCATTGTTTTGATTGGCTTATTCTATGTTTTCTGGGGTGCTGAACACGAATCTGAAATTGTCCACCAAACATTTGCTTGGCGAATATGAGAAATCATCAAAAATCACTAAAAATAATGTTTTTCAGTTGTTTTCAGCTTATAACTTCCAAAGCAAGCTATTTACGCAAAACGTGATTCTGTAGTAAAACAAAGAAGATAAAATTACCTACAATTTATGTTTCTAAACATTATTTCGTGCATCGCACGGTTTCAACACAAACGAGTGTTAAAATATGGGAGAAATCAGTAATTTTTGTAAAAAGCTTTTTTTCGTCATTTTCTTTTTTAAGGGTTTAAATGCTTCCTCAAGTAATCAAAAATGATATCCAGGAGTGTTAATGCGCCGGAACAGTTTACACAGTTTTAAAACGTGCCAAAAATTCGATTTTTCAACTAAAGTCCCGATACAATCCAAAATTAAAAACACTTTTTAGCACTTTCCTCCGAAGGAAAGTAGCTATTGAGGTTGGACTCATGACGGAATTTTTGAAAAATTTCTTCAAATCTTTATCGATCCTACCTAGTAGACACCGAAAATGACCCCCGTTAAAATTTATATATATATATATATATATATATATATATATATATAGACATATATATATATATATATATATATATATATAGACATATATATATATATATATATATATATATATATATATATATATATATATATGTCTGTTAACACGATAGCGGCCAGAGTTTTTGTTTTTTCGTCACGAAACTTGGTATATAGCATTCAATTAGCAAACGATTGAACGAGTTCGTTAACCACCAAAATCGGTCCACCGGAAGGGGGGGTTTACCCCGAACCCAAAACACTAATTTGACCATTTCAGCCGTAATATTTGTTATATTTCAACGAAACTTGGTATTCGTAGTGGTAATATAAAGAGAAAAGTGAGATATAAAAATGAACTAAATCGGTTCATAAGGAGGGGGGGGGGGGGTTTACTCCGGACCGACAATACCAATTCGCCACTACCAGCCGTGATTTTAGGTATATTTCGACGAAACTCGGTATTCGTAGTGGTAATCTACAGGTAAATATGTGATGTAAAAATAAACTAAATAGGTTCATTAGGAGGGGGGGTTTACACCAGACCCAAATTCCTAATATACTCATACTGGTTGTAATTTCTGATGTATTCAAACGAAACGCGGTATACGTCGTGTGTAACTCATGAGAAAGAAGTGTTATAAAAATGAGCTGAATCGGTCAATCGAAAAGGGGGGTTTACTTTGTAAGATATTTCAATAGAAAAGCCAGCCAGACATAGGTCCACAAAGGCGCCGCAAGGAGCGCTAGAGGGACTGTATCCTGTTCCTGCGTTAGATCAAAATAGGATAATATGAGGTTTTTTGTATTTATTACGTAGTGTAATAGGTAACATGTGTAAACATAACTCTGGAAGCAAATTAATAATTGATCAGTTACTCGTTACAAATTTAAAAGAGAACTATTCATGTTTTTATTTTATTTATGTAGGATATTTTAAGCAAATTGTTCTGGAAAGCAGTCTACACTACCCAAATTCTGAGGAAAGTGCTCCTGCGTGACGGACTTTTTTTTAATCTTATTTAAAAGGAATGTTGTTTTACTTTGATTTCTTTATTGTTTATTGCATCCTGTTCATGACTACATCTGGTAATATGATATATGAAACAATATGAGGGCTCTGTGCTCATCAGAGATGTAATTGTTCATGAATTGTTTCTAGTATATTAATTACTTGAGTGTGCGTTGTATATGGATCAGCCATAGCAAGGAGAGCAGAAACAGAGTCTGTAGGGTAAATGACCCTGAAGTTGACACTGCTCCCTAATTTGACACTTGAAATTTAAATTTGAAAAATAGCAATTAGATTCAAGAGAATTAAATAAGTTTGCGTCCAATAGAAAGAACAGTTGTTGTAGAATAATGTTGACTAACCCGATCAACTATGTAACTCCGTTAATAGCATCTGCCGCCATTTTAGTATGAAAAATCCTCGTCAAGTTCTGTTACTCTCTTCACTTAGTGAATTTGTTAAGAGATTAAGAATATTTCTTAAGAATTTTGTTTTGTAATGCTTGCATTAAATTGCCATATCTAGGAACTCTATGATACTTAAACTTAGGAATGTAAACGATGTGACATAGTTTAAATTAAAAAATCTTGAGATTATGGTAGTGTCAACATTGGGAACACAATAAACACCCATGGCTCCTTTTCTTGACACTAGTATCAACTTTAGGAAAACGGTGTTTAGTGATGCATAGTGAAAAATATCGTAGGAACCTTATCCTGACCCTGATTCTATTAATTGCTTATAACTGGAACCTTAAGTTGACTGCCTGTTTTCCTAATGTTAACATTCTCTTGCTAATATTGACAGACAACTTTTTATAATAGTTTCCTGCAAGTTGAAATGGTTACTCAACGCCTTACTGTATTTCCTCCCATTGACTCTTGAAGTACAATTGAAGAAGACCAGGGAGAGAAGCAGATACTTCATTTTTTAGATACTTCGGTAACAAATGCCGTACCATACGCGAAGTTTATGTTGAAAATGAACATTCTACTGATTCTGAGGTATCTTGTATTCCGCCTGAACCAAGCCATTCAATAAAAGCTCTAATAAGGCCTCCAAAAATGTGGAAGAAAAGCAGCACGGGATGTCAAGTGGCGAGGGAGCTTTCTGCCAATGCAGTTGTCCCTTGTTGCTCGCAATAGACTAAAAGCTGCTTTCCGCGCTGATGGCAAGACTTTCAAATATGTACTAGCCAAATTACTTGTAAACTTAACAATCCTCTAGTATTTGGACAAAATACATTAATTTCCAGAATCACTGACTACATGGAAAAATGTGGAAGCCGACTTGTTTGTCTTCCTAGTACTTATTTTTTGTTAAAAAAGATACAAAAAAAATGTTTGTACCTAATTGTTTGTTTTTCGAAAAGGATCTCTTTAGAAGTTGCAATACTTTAGAATTCAATAAATTTTTCATTGTTCCTCCTATTTTCAATCAAATTTAGTTGTTTGTTTAAAGAATAAATTTGTATTACATTAATTTTCCCTCACTGTCATCCAACTTAGGCACCGCTTTATTTTTCTTGAAATATTTACCTAATGCATTTAAAATTTGCTTATGTGCATTTCATAGAGAATAAGCTAACAAACAATTTGATATATTCACAATTTATTATCCTCAAAAACTAAGGGAAAAATTATTTTAAATAAAATAATCTCTTTACACTAAATATTTTTAAAGGGAACTCCATTGGAAAATACGTATTTTGATTTAAAATTTTGTTTAATGCTTTGACTATTTTCTTTTGTAATTGTGTATATTTATTTTTTAGCTGCCGGAACGTTGAAAATATATATTTGTCTGAAGATCTAACGTTTTCTCTTAACAGAATCCCCACTATTCCTTGACTTATTAACTAATAATACTTATGGTGTAAAAAAAATGTTTGGAATACGAATCGCGTAGCATTGCAAAAAAAATACGTTGTTTGTCTCATCTGAAAAAAGGATACTGCAAAAAAAATCCATTAAAAAATTATAGTAGCCTGCGTGCAAGCAAATAGTCGGAAAGGATCCCAAAAACTTAGGTGTTGGCCTCGGCAATCAAATTACACTTTTCTCACTTGTAATTAGGGCGGTAAGGGATAATAGTGGAGGGGGGGGGGGCAGCTGCTCCTAGGGCCTGCTCCCACATTTTCATAAATTATCATGCAGTAATTGTTCTAATAGTAAGGACTCGGCTAGCCGCCTCAAGGGTCGGGCCTTTTGCCTCACACCCTTTCAAGAGAGATGAGTGGTTTAGATCAACTCCCGACACGATGGTAACCCTCTCAATTTCATCTCTAAGCGCATCCATTACCCACCCAAATACCTTCAGGCAAGATTTATAGATCCACTAGCTTTGGATGGAATTAACAGCTGCTACAAGTACACGGGGTTTATTAAGCCCAGTACTTCCAATGGTTAGTGCCATCATCGGTTAGGATAGGCACTTTATCCATCTATCTATGTGTCTATCCATCAATCCAGGTTGTTTTTTGGCGTGTTTTGTCCCTAAAGATAGGAATCTTATCCACGATTAAAGGGCAATACTATCTTGCAACTTTTTTTTTTACCATTATCTTTTTTATGGGCTCAAAGGCTTCCTTGACAAATCAAAAATTACATCCAAGAGTGCAGTCCAGTCAACGAATGCTTTAAAACAGCTATAGGTGGAATGTATTTGACAATAAAACAGATTAAGTTAAATAAGATCAATTTATTGTTAAAAATGTAGCGTTCAAAGAGAGAGATCCCAAGGCTTTCCAAATTCCTCTCAGCAGAGGCCTTTCTGGCCGACTTATGGGTTAGCTGACCCATACAGGTAAGATCGTAAATCAAGACCTTTTAAGACTGGTGGAACCAAAATAATAACTGATTCTATTTTAATCTTTCCAAATTAGACTAGGGATAAGAACGAAACCGCGCTAAGATGATGCAGTTCCTGCGAGTCAGACTCTTTTTAAGGGTTAATGACACATTTTTACCGATCAACTCAAAATTTCGGGGGGGCTGCAGCCCCCTCTGCCCCCCCCCCTTATATACGCCCATGGAAGGTATTCCTTACTCGTACATCCTACCGTCAGATTCCGTGGCACATCTAAAATACCATATTTTCCCAAAGTGGCAATGTAAATGGTTCCTAAAAAGAGAAAGTAAGTTGAGGGAGATTAAATCTATTACCTCGGCTGGGAAAACCTCATCTCAAGACACTAGGCGAGATGAGGTGGTTCTGTCGAGGATTAGAATTGGACAGACTAATCTCATCCATGCATATTTATTTAAAAGAGAATTAAGCCCTGAATGCAGTGTTTGTGGCGAATATCTTACTATTAAACACATTTTCACTGAATGCAGAGCCTACGAATCCGCTCGGAACCAAATCAGTCCAGGCAAAAAGCGAATGGAATGCTCTACAACCCCATAACCAACATTTATTTTTTGGGTGCATCGTTGAAGAGATATCCGGTCGAGAATTGAAAAAAGTGTGTTTTCCCCAAAATGACAGACTTTCAAGAGCGGATATTTTGAAAACTAAAGATATCTCGAAAAACCTTATTGAATAGAACTTGTAGGAAATTTAATAAGATTTCATTTGTTATAGAATGGTCATGTCGCTAGGACGCAGGGTTTCCGAGATATAAGTGAAAACCCGAAAAATGGGACCTTCTAAACCCCCCCTCCCCCCCCCCCCCCCTCCCCCCGGCTCAAAGGCAACGGGTGAGGTCTTTTGATATGTTGACCACCTAACTAGCCGAAACAAAGTTATGAAGTTAAAAATTGTGTTCCAAACATTTCCACCTATAACTCTTAGTTTCCTGGGGTGTTAGTCGCTACATTTCAGATTTTACGATGAACACTGAAATTATTTTTACGTTTGAAGGAAAATACATAAAATAGCAAAATAATATATATTATTGAAGGGAATGCAATACTCTATAACCCTATAACCGTTATTTATTATTTTGGTACATCGTTGAAGCGTTATCCCGTCAAAACGGGGAAAAAATATGCGGCAAAAGTGTTTTTCCCCAAAATGACAGACTTTCAAGAGCGGATATTTCGAAAACTAAAGATATCTCGAAAACCTTTATTGAATAGAACTTGTAGGAAATTTAATCAGCTTTCATTTGTTATAGAATAGTCATGTCGCAAGGACGCAGGGTTTCCGAGATATAAGTGAAAACCCGAAAAATGGGACATTCTTAACCCCCCCCCCTCCCCCCCGGCTTAAAGACTAGGGGCGAGGACTTTTGATATGTTCACCTCCTATCCAGCCCAAACAAAGTTACGAAGTCAAAAATTGTGTTCCAAAAATTTCCATCTATAACTGTTCGTTGACTGGACTGAATGGCCATTCAAGGACCTCTCTGTGATACTTGGAGACGACAATGAATCAAGCCAGAGAGCGTTTAGTTTTTTGAGTGCCACTATTATGTTGTAAATGTATGTCAGGCTTATTACTGGATCCCTTTTGTAATCTATGAAGGGTCATCGTCATAAATGAGTTTTCGACCAAAAAAATGTAAATATTACCAATTAAAATAATAGACCAAACTTTCTAGGGGAAAAAATCTTTTAAAAACTACCCCTTTTATAACAACCCTCAAAAATAATTAAAATCTACCTCTTGCTGAAATATCAAAATTGAAGCAATTAAAGCCATACAAATGATAAGCCATTTAACGGTTTAATTACAAAATGGACGCTGATTAGCCAACTGCATCCGTCGAGGAATGAATGCAGCATTAATGATCTTATGAACTCTTTAATGGTGAATTTATGCAGCCCTAAGGGGTAAGAAAAAGCGCAATTACTTTAATACATTTCCACGTTAAAAAAAATGCTTGAATAAAAATTAAATCAACATTTGTTGGAAATACTCCTTGGAGTATTTCAATACATCAATTTTTTTTCTTAGATAAATTATTTATATTTTGAAGAATATTTTCTACGTACGTGATCAAAGCTACTTTTTTCAAACTGTCCTACTATATATATATATAACAACGTATATCCAACTGATTTATTTAAAATGTATAATACACATTCTTTATATTATCTAAGATGTTTAAATGGATTTAATTCTTTGAGTTCTATCGATGAATTATCGCTAGGTTTCAATAAGGCTTTAACATAGATTGAAAAAAGGATATATCTATAATTCTAAAAAAGGATTATCAATGATAATAGACAGTTTGGGAATAAATAGTTGTCCTTTTTAACTTCATTTCTTCTTTTCTTGGAAATCATTTTTAAAGGGCTGATCCCAGGGTCGAAGGAGAAGATGGAAGGAAGGGCTTGTTCAGGGACAGACAGCGGGGCGCCTCACCGTGTGCCTAAGGCTTCCGAACATTAGTCTAGGCTGAACTAAACTCCTCAGGCTCTACTCAATCTCTGTGGCCCCTCTCAATCCATGAGGTTTCTCTCAATCCCTCTGGCTCTCCTCAATCTTTGTGGTCCCTCTCAATCCATGAGGCTCTCCTCAATCTCTGTGGTCCCTCTCAATCCATGAGGTTTCTCTCAATCCCTCTGGCTCTCCTCAATCTTTGTGGTCCCTCTCAATCCATGAGGCTCTCCTCAATCTCTGTGGTCCCTCTCAATCCATGAGGCTTTTCTTAATCCCTAAGCCTCCACTCGTCCCGTGAGTCTCTCCGCAATCCTTAACATTCGCCTTAATTTTTGAGGTCCCCTCAATCCCTGAGGTTCTCCTCAATCAGTAAGAATTCCCTCAATCTCTGAGGCTCCCTTATACAGTGATTCCCAGAGGCTTCCCTCCTCTGTTATCATTGTGAGTAAGCAGGAAACAGTAATACTTTCCTTTAGGCGTGTGATCTTTTAAACTGGCAAAAACCTTTATTTCCACCGCTAGAGGTATTAGTGAATTTCGAACAAAGTCTGTTTCGGGTTTTATTCTTGAAACTAAAATTAAAGGCCTCAAAGAAACATATTGTTGTTTTGGTGTAAATCTTCCGCAATTCTTTGCCCATCTTGGAAGCTCGGTCTTCATCGCTGCTTTCGTAAGGAACGGCGGGATCAAAAATAATTGCCCGCCTAATGATTTGCTTGAACGTAATAATAAGAGTGTAATCGTATAATGATATTTTGCCTGTTTCATAAAACAGCTGTTTATTGGCCGTTATCACCTCTCTCACAATGAGTTTGGCCCTATGATGACGTATGGTAACCAGCAGCATTCTGTGGGCAAACAGCATGTGGTGTTTTTTCAAGCACATGGTAACATCTGCGGTTGAGGGGCATTCAACATCTAATTCCTCGGAGGGGCGCGTAATTAACATTTCATTTAATGGCATTTTCCCTAATGGCATCCTCTCGGAGATGTTGGGAGAAACTGCTTGTTGTTTATAAATTGATAGGATTTTGTGTTGTCCTCGAAATTCATCCAAACTACATGCTACCATGTAATCATTTAATGTACATGTTAATCATTTAATTTTTATTGTAATTGAAGGATAAAAATTATTATAGCTGTAATTGAACGACGCAAATTTCACAAAAGAAAAACACAAAAAGACCGACTTGCAGAAATTGCGTCACCAAAGCGCCTTCCGTTCTTCTCCCTAGTGTCATTTAGAGAGCTTAGAATTGAAACAATAAATGTTTTGTTTTAATATTTTTATGGTGGAGAAAACATTAACACGTGTAAAAATGTAAAATTTAATCTCAGAAGCAAAATCTTAGGCGCCACAACAGGAAACTGCCTGTATACTAAGAGGAAATAACTCCTATCGTCTTCTCAACTTCCTTATTACAAATACGTTTCTCGTTTACTTACCTTTTTTTTAATAAAATACTCATTTCACTGTTAAATACAGGGGAAAAAACAATTAAAAGCTGAGTTGAATAGAACGAATCCAACACTTTCAAGGTTTAAGTAGCGATTTCTACGGATGTAATAAATCTATAAAAAATTTCCTAAGAACCGTTTTTGTAGGATATTTATTAAGCTTTCGGATAGATACATGAAATTTACTACGATTTCCTATCTGGTTTCGAGACATATCAGAAAATCACAAAAGAAGTGTAGATTTTTTCAATTTTCTCGAAACGCTCTAAGATAGCGCAGTTTCTGCGCGTTGGATTTTTCATAAGTACTACGGAACTATTTGTTGTTTTGCTCTGAATGTTCATAATGTTATACTTCTCTATTCGACGATATTGTAAATAGGATTGTAATGATCCTCAGTTATGAGCGAGATCTTATCTAGCAACCATACGTTTCTCATTTACTCCTGTTTCTTACTCCTACATCCTAGATCCGACAAGGTGTAAGAATGTTATGGGAAGGTGAGGTGGTCTACCACCTGGCAATGAACATGTTTTAGTTATCTCGTAAGAAAAATATATCTAGGAAGGAACTTGTTTAACAGCGACCATCCACCGTACAATTGCTCTATCAAAAGACCCGCCTGCAGAAGTTTCGTTACTAAGCAGCAAATTCCTTAGCAACGTAACATTTAAAATTTAAAACTGTCCACATCATCGAAATTGGGAGGACAATAAAACCTCACTATAACAGAAAATGTTACAGTTACTATTGCATGGATTACAGGACATTCAGGACTATTAGGAAACGAGACAATTGACTTACTTGCAAAATCAGCTTCAAAGGACAAGACATTGCCTATATCTGACTCTAAACTTTTATCACAATAAAACACATCTTGACTGAATGTCGGTTGAGAGAAAACTACGACTTACCGGATAACATAACTCAACTACTCTCAGATGAAAGCCAATATATAGACAAGATATACACTTATTTAAAAAATACAAATATATTTAACAAACTGTGACAATACGTCACATAATAAGATCCTCTATTGACGTATCTGTCTAACATTATTTATACAGGTAATCTGAAAAGCAGATATATCTATCTTTGAGAATAACATTACACCAATCTATTTCAAGCATTAACTAAATCTGAACATAAACAGTACAGACACAAACTAAACTGTTTGATATGAACAAATTGCAGCATTAAATACATATTAATTGGTGCATTACTGTGTAGCGAAAAACAATAACAATAATAACAAGCAATCTAGTAATAATGTGCAATATATAGATAATGATAAGGAATAATGTAATAATAATAATAATATTAATGAATAAAATAATTATATAGATATAATAATGTACACTATAAGTCTATAGATAATAATAATGTATAATGTATGTATAATGTAAATATAAACAATTAATATAGATATAGTGCAATAATATACGTATATGTATGTATGTGTGTGTACATATATGGATGGATGTATAATATGTGTTTCCGTATGTGTATATATATGTGTATATATATATATATATATATATATATATATATGTATATGTATATATATGGGTATAGACATACTGTTATATATTAATATACACATAATAATATAATATATTGCATAATACTATTGTTTCCATATGCACAATGTGTAAATTTAATTCTGTAATCATCATTTATTGTCAAATCATCATATCATCATTTATTCTTAAATCATCATTCATTGTAATCATTGTTATCATCATTTATTGTGTAACTGTAATTTCGTAATCATGTAATCATCATTTATTGTCATAGAGTATATCGCTAAAAACTGCGAAACTTTTAATAAATAAATAAATAAAAAATTATCACAGATTATAAAAACACGACTAAGAAACGAATCAATGCGAAAATGGGACGAACAATGCACAGTGATGCCAAACGCTTTTTGGGAAAAACCCTCTAGGTACTTGAATCTTTCTGATTTTGTTACCGTTTTTAAGGTATTTTGTAGTGCTGAATCGAATGAAACCACTGTCCACGGTAGAATCATTATTTTGGAAGATAAACAGGTTTTATATTATGAAAACCGTGAAAAACAGCAAGTATACGATTAAAAAAAGTCACATTTTACTCAATTGGTAGAGATAAGTATCCTTCCAAATGTATTTTTGAATGCTGAGTTGAATAAAATAACAAACAATGTAATACAGTAAATTGGTCTCGACGTATTTCACTTTATTGAAATTTTCGCTTATAAAGAATACATTTGACATTTTTACACGAGATATTAGGTAGATCTCACTGTAAAAGTTCAGTTACTTGCTATCACAAAGTGTTAAACAACTCTCTGCAGAAAATAGTAATGGTAAACTCATTTTTCCTAAAATAATCGCATCGCTCCATTTTATTAGGCTGTGCACACATACGGCAGAGTACGGCGATGAAATTTATAGGGCAGCTACTTCAAAACATGTACTTTTAGGTAAAACAATGCGGAGAGGATAGCTAAGTACCGTTTTTTTTTTTTCTACACCAAATAAACTACGGATAATTGAGTTCCATTACAGATATCTTCACAACCTAAATGAACCAAGCTCATGGTACATTTTGGCAAAAAAGAAAATTCGTTTAAAAGCTACATATACTCATGAGACTTCCTGGGTAATATCAATTTTTCAGGAATAAAATAAGTGGTATAAAATATTGTTTTACTTTTCACTAAAAACAGTGACGTTTTTACTCAGTGAGAAAATATTCAACAAAATGATTTTTTGTGATCATACCTATTAATAAAATGGAAAAGCAATATTAGAGCAGTATTCTACAACTAATTAGGTATAAAAATATGTTAGTTCAAACCCGATTGAACACCTTCGGTTTTGGAGGTTTTCCCCCTCTCGGCACCACTGTGCACAAATAAAAGAAGACATTTACACAAATTCATACCTACAATACATAACAGACAAAAATTAACACTTAACAACTTTAAAATAACACAATTTATATCAGGACATGGACCGACGAAAGGTTATTTACATCAATTCAAACCAATCACTAATAACATTTGTAAATGCGACAATTCAACTGAACAGACTCATGACCACCTCCTGTAACACTGTACGTTCAGACTCTATTGTTTAGAGCAGGGGTCTCCAAACTACGGCCCGAGGGCCACATCCGGCCCGCGGAGAGCTAGCATACTTGAAAACTCCTTTTAGAGAACATATTTTTTATAGCAAATTAAATTTAGTTTATTGAAGTATTCTAATTTTATGTTGAATAATTATTAATATGACATCTACATTGATATGGTCATGGGCTAACTACTCATAACATTGTTGTAGGCTTATTGTTATTGTTTTTGTGATAAGTTGGATAAAGAAACACAGAATTGTAATGAGTAAAGACATGTATAATATGCAGAAAATTTAACTTCAGTATATAATAACTAACAAATTATTGAAATGAATCCAACTAACATTTTATACATTTTAAATAAAAACATAACTTATAACAAGCATAATTACATATGAAATACTAATGAGATTTATGTAATTGAGATTTTCCACTGACAGTAGTTTGTAGTAGTGGAATAATTTTACTTGTACCAATTATTAAAAGAGATTTAAGATGCTTATCAGTTAATTTAGAACTGTAAACATTTTTTGTGTACTTCATTTTGGAGAAGGGTTTAGAGTAACTTCCACCACTGTAATTCTGATCTATACATTTATCTAATACCTTCCAAATCCACCATTTATCTAATACCTTCCAAATCCACCATTTTTCTAATACCTTCCAAATCCACCATTTATCTAATACCTTCCAACTCCACCATTTATCTAATACCTTCCAAATCCACCATTTATCTAATACCTTCCAAATCCACCATTTATCTAATACCTTCCAAATCCACCATTTATCTAATACCTTCCAAATCCACCATTTATCTAATACCTTCCAAATCCACCATTTATAGCCACAGATGACTACAGAAAACACTTTAGGAATGAAATTTACATTTTTGCACATTTCTTTCGTGGTTTTTCATTAAATGGAAGTCAAAGAAGGCTTATATGTTTCGTTTTAGAGGCAGGAACTTTTGTTTCTACCAATGCATCTGCGACTGGAACGCCTGATTTTCCATGTAACTAAACTAGTGTTGGATATTTTTTTTTTTTTTTTTTTTTTTTTTTTTTTTACGGCGCATCGACATAAATCTTGGCCATTAGCGCCGACATCCAGGGTGCAGCCAGGAATTTTCTCAGCGAGCCCTGAGATGAGAAAATTTCTGGCGCCGGCGGGGTTCGAACCCACCATCTCCCGCTTATGAATATATCTATAAATATAAAAAGCACGTGTCTGTTTGTTTGTTCCTTATACAAATCCACACCGTTTGACCGTTTTTGACCAAACTTGGAATAATGGTAGGTCTTGATACGAGAAATCTCCTAGGCTAGGTCAAAAAAATCTAGCAGCTGTCTGTCTGTATGTTTGCCCCTTATACAAATCCATACCATTCATCCGATTTTGACTAAACTCGGTACACATGTAGATCTTAATCTGGGGAGAGTCGAAGGCTAAGTCAAAAACGTCTACCAGCTGTCTGTCTGTATGTTTGTCCCTTATACAACTCCACACCGGTCGTCGGATTTTCACTGAACTCGGTACACATGTAGATCTTAATCTGGGGAGAGTCGTAGGCTAAGTCAAAAACGTCTACCAGCTGTCTGTCTGTATGTTTGTTCTTTATACAGACCCACACCGTTTGACGGATTTTGATCAAACTGGGCACACAGGTTGGTCTTGATCAGGGGATTGTCATAGGCCAGGTCAAAAACGTCTACCAGCTGCTGTCTGTATATTGTTGTTTCTTTTTATAAGCAAGACCTATTTTTACCAAACTTGGCATACTCGTATGTCTTGATACGGGGGGAGTTATAGGTTATGTCGAAGCCGTCTAGGACTTACAGTTGAGAGGTCACGGGTTCGAAACAGTTACAGATTCGTGTTATTAGATTTTAATAATACTTATTTGGTTTCTAATTTATTTAGGCTTTTCTATATGCAGAAAGTAGGTGTAGCATGGCACGCCGGGTAACAGCTAGTGTGTAATAAAAAAAAAAAAAAAATAAAGCCTTCTTTGCTTGAAGATAAGAAAATGATTAAGGCTCGAGGTTACAGGACGCGATCTGTCGCGGCGTTCTGCGATATGTATACGTCACATAGGATGCGATATGTATACATCACATAGGACGCGATATGTATACATCACATAGGATGCGATATGTATACATCACATAGGACGCGATATGTATACATCACATAGGATGCGATATGTATACATCACATAGGACGCGATATGTATACATCACATAGGATGCGATATGTATACATCACATAGGACGCGATATGTATACATCACATAGGATGCGATATGTATACATCACATAGGACGCGATATGTATACATCACATAGGATGCGATATGTATACATCACATAGGACGCGATATGTATACATCACATAGGATGCGATATGTATACATCACATAGGATGCGATATGTATACATCACATAGGATGCGATATGTATACATCACATAGGATGCGATATGTATACATCACATAGGATGCGATATGTATCATCACATAGGACGCGATATGTATACATCACATAGGATGCGATACGTATACATCACATAGGATGCGATATGTATACATCACATAGGACGCGATATGTATACATCACATAGGATGCGATCTGTCGCGACGTTCTGCGATATGTATACATCACATAGGATGCGATATGTATACATCACATAGGATGCGATATGTATACATCACATAGGACGCGATATGTATACATCACATAGGACGCGATATTTATACATCACATAGGACGCGATATGTATACATCACATAGGACGCGATATGTATACATCACATAGGACGCGATATGTATACATCACATAGGATGCGATATGTATACATCACATAGGACGCGCAATGTATACATCACATAGGACGCGATATGTATACATCACATAGGATGCGATGTGTATACATCACATAGGACGCGATATGTATACATCACATAGGACGCGATATGTATACATCACATAGGATGCGATATGTATACATCACATAGGATGCAATATGTATACATCACATAGGACGCGATATGTATACATCACATAGGACGCGATATGTATACATCACATAGGACGCGATATGTATACATCACATAGGATGCGATACGTATACATCACATAGGACGCGATATGTATACATCACATAGGATGCGATATGTATACATCACATAGGACGCGATATGTATACATCACATAGGACGCGATATGTATACATCACATAGGATGCGATATGTATACATCACATAGGAAGCGATATGTATACATCACATAGGACGCGATATGTATACATCACATAGGACGCGATATGTATACATCACATAGGATGCGATACGTATACATCACATAGGATGCGATATGTATACATCACATAGGACGCGATATGTATACATCACATAGGATGCGATCTGTCGCGGCG
Source organism: Gonocerus acuteangulatus (assembly GCA_946811695.1). Classification (NCBI taxonomy): domain Eukaryota; kingdom Metazoa; phylum Arthropoda; class Insecta; order Hemiptera; family Coreidae; genus Gonocerus; species Gonocerus acuteangulatus. The sequence continues at coordinate 18,543,265 of OX328132.1, forward strand.
TTCTGCGATATGTATACATCACATAGGATGCGATATGTATACATCACATAGGATGCGATATGTATACATCACATAGGACGCGATATGTATACATCACATAGGACGCGATATGTATACATCACATAGGACGCGATATGTATACATCACATAGGACGCGATATGTATACATCACATAGGACGCGATATGTATACATCACATAGGATGCGATATGTATACATCACATAGGACGCGATATGTATACATCACATACGACGCGATATGTATGCATCACATACGACGCGATATGTATGCATCACATAGGATGCAATATGTATACATCACATAGGATGCGATATGTATACATCACATAGGATGCGATATGTATACATCACATAGGATGCGATATGTATACATCACATAGGATGCGATATGTATCCATCACATAGGATGCGATCTGTCGCGGCGTTCTGCGATATGTATACATCACATAGGATGCGATATGTATACATCACATAGGATGCGATATGTATACATCACATAGGATGCGATATGTATACATCACATAGGATGCGATATGTATACATCACATAGGACGCGATATGTATACATCACATAGGACGCGATATGTATACATCACATAGGACGCGATATGTATACATCACATAGGATGCGATACGTATACATCACATAGGACGCGATATGTATACATCACATACGATGCGATATGTATACATCACATAGGACGCGATATGTATACATCACATAGGACGCGATATGTATACATCACATAGGATGCGATATGTATACATCACATAGGACGTGATATGTATACATCACATAGGACGCGATATGTATACATCACATAGGACGCGATATGTATACATCACATAGGACGCGATATGTATACATCACATAGGAAGCGATATGTATACATCACATAGGACGCGATATGTATACATCACATAGGATGCGATACGTATACATCACATAGGACGCGATACGTATACATCACATAGGACGCGATATGTATACATCACATAGGACGCGATATGTATACATCACATAGGACGCGATATGTATACATCACATAGGACGCGATATGTATACATCACATAGGACGCGATATGTATACATCACATAGGACGCGATATGTATACATCACATAGGACGCGATATGTATACATCACATAGGACGCGATATGTATACATCACATAGGACGCGATATGTATACATCACATAGGATGCGATATGTATACATCACATAGGATGCGATATGTATACATCACATAGGATGCGATATGTATACATCACATAGGATGCGATATGTATACATCACATAGGATGCGATATGTATACATCACATAGGATGCGATATGTATACATCACATAGGACGCGATCTGTCGCGGCGTTCTGCGATATGTATACATCACATAGGATGCGATATGTATACATCACATAGGATGCGATATGTATACATCACATAGGATGCGATATGTATACATCACATAGGATGCGATATGTATACATCACATAGGATGCGATATGTATACATCACATAGGATGCGATCTGTCGCGGCGTTCTGCGATATGTATACATCACATAGGATGCGATATGTATACATCACATAGGATGCGATATGTATACATCACATAGGACGCGATATGTATACATCACATAGGACGCGATATGTATACATCACATAGGACGCGATATGTATACATCACATAGGATGCGATATGTATACATCACATAGGACGCGATATGTATACATCACATAGGACGCGATATGTATACATCACATAGGATGCGATATGTATACATCACATAGGATGCGATATGTATACATCACATAGGATGCGATCTGTCGCGGCGTTCTGCGATATGTATACATCACATAGGATGCGATATGTATACATCACATAGGACGCGATACGTATACATCACATAGGACGCGATATGTATACATCACATAGGATGCGATATGTATACATCACATAGGACGCGATATGTATACATCACATAGGACGCGATATGTATACATCACATAGGACGCGATATGTATACATCACATAGGATGCGATATGTATACATCACATAGGATGCGATATGTATACATCACATAGGACGCGATATGTATACATCACATAGGACGCGATATGTATACATCACATAGGACGCGATATGTATACATCACATAGGATGCGATATGTATACATCACATAGGACGCGATATGTATACATCACATAGGATGCGATATGTATGCATCACATAGGACGCGATCTGTCGCGGCGTTCTGCGATATGTATACATCACATAGGATGCGATATGTATACATCACATAGGATGCGATATGTATACATCACATAGGATGCGATATGTATACATCACATAGGATGCGATATGTATACATCACATAGGATGCGATCTGTCGCGGCGTTCTGCGATATGTATACATCACATAGGATGCGATATGTATACATCACATAGGATGCGATATGTATACATCACATAGGACGCGATATGTATACATCACATAGGACGCGATATGTATACATCACATAGGATGCGATATGTATACATCACATAGGACGCGATATGTATACATCACATAGGACGCGATATGTATACATCACATAGGACGCGATATGTATACATCACATAGGATGCGATATGTATACATCACATAGGATGCGATATGTATACATCACATAGGATGCGATCTGTCGCGGCGTTCTGCGATATGTATACATCACATAGGATGCGATATGTATACATCACATAGGATGCAATAAGTATACATCACATAGGACGCGATACGTATACATCACATAGGACGCGATATGTATACATCACATAGGATGCGATATGTATACATCACATAGGACGCGATATGTATACATCACATAGGACGCGATATGTATACATCACATAGGACGCGATATGTATACATCACATAGGACGCGATATGTATACATCACATAGGACGCGATATGTATACATCACATAGGATGCGATATGTATACATCACATAGGATGCGATATGTATACATCACATAGGATGCGATATGTATACATCACATAGGATGCGATATGTATACATCACATAGGATGCGATATGTATACATCACATAGGACGCGATATGTATACATCACATAGGATGCGATCTGTCGCGGCGTTCTGCGATATGTATACATCACATAGGATGCGATATGTATACATCACATAGGACGCGATATGTATACATCACATAGGATGCGATATGTATACATCACATAGGACGCGATACGTATACATCACATAGGACGCGATATGTATACATCACATAGGACGCGATATGTATACATCACATAGGACGCGATATGTATACATCACATAGGACGCGATATGTATACATCACATAGGACGCGATATGTATACATCACATAGGACGCGATATGTATACATCACATAGGACGCGATATGTATACATCACATAGGATGCGATATGTATACATCACATAGGATGCGATATGTATACATCACATAGGATGCGATATGTATACATCACATAGGATGCGATATGTATACATCACATAGGATGCGATATGTATACATCACATAGGATGCGATATGTATACATCACATAGGATGCGATATGTATACATCACATAGGACGCGATATGTATACATCACATAGGATGCGATATGTATACATCACATAGGACGCGATATGTATACATCACATAGGATGCGATATGTATACATCACATAGGATGCGATATGTATACATCACATAGGATGCGATATGTATACATCACATAGGACGCGATATGTATACATCACATAGGACGCGATATGTATACATCACATAGGAGCGATATGTATACATCACATAGGACGCGATATGTATACATCACATAGGATGCGATATGTATACATCACATAGGATGCGATATGTATACATCACATAGGATGCGATATGTATACATCACATAGGACGCGATCTGTCGCGGCGTTCTGCGATATGTATACATCACATAGGATGCGATATGTATACATCACATAGGATGCGATATGTATACATCACATACGATGCGATATGTATACATCACATAGGATGCGATCTGTCGCGGCGTTCTGCGATATGTATACATCACATAGGATGCGATATGTATACATCACATAGGATGCGATATGTATACATCACATAGGACGCGATATGTATACATCACATAGGACGCGATATGTATACATCACATAGGATGCGATATGTATACATCACATAGGACGCGATATGTATACATCACATAGGACGCGATATGTATACATCACATAGGATGCGATATGTATACATCACATAGGATGCGATATGTATACATCACATAGGATGCGATCTGTCGCGGCGTTCTACGATATGTATACATCACATAGGATGCTATATGTATACATCACATAGGATGCGATATGTATACATCACATAGGACGCGATACGTATACATCACATAGGACGCGATATGTATACATCACATAGGACGCGATATGTATACATCACATAGGACGCGATATGTATACATCACATAGGACGCGATATGTATACATCACATAGGACGCGATATGTATACATCACATAGGACGCGATATGTATACATCACATAGGACGCGATATGTATACATCACATAGGACGCGATATGTATACATCACATATGATGCGATATGTATACATCACATAGGATGCGATATGTATACATCACATAGGATGCGATATGTATACATCACATAGGATGCGATATGTATACATCACATAGGATGCGATATGTATACATCACATAGGATGCGATATGTATACATCACATAGGACGCGATCTGTCGCGGCGTTCTGCGATATGTATACATCACATAGGATGCGATATGTATACATCACATAGGATGCGATACGTATACATCACATAGGACGCGATACGTATACATCACATAGGACGCGATACGTATACATCACATAGGACGCGATATGTATACATCACATAGGACGCGATATGTATACATCACATAGGACGCGATATGTATACATCACATAGGACGCGATATGTATACATCACATAGGACGCGATATGTATACATCACATAGGATGCGATACGTATACATCACATAGGACGCGATATGTATACATCACATAGGATGCGATATGTATACATCACATAGGACGCGATATGTATACATCACATAGGACGCGATATGTATACATCACATAGGACGCGATATGTATACATCACATAGGACGCGATGTGTATACATCACATAGGAAGCGATATGTATACATCACATAGGACGCGATATGTATACATCACATAGGACGCGATATGTATACATCACATTGGACACGATATGTATACATCACATAGGACGCGATATGTATACATCACATAGGACGCGATATGTATACGTCACATAGGATGCGATACGTATACATCACATAGGACGCGATATGTATACATCACATAGGATGCGATATGTATACATCATATAGGACGCGATATGTCTACATCACATAGGACGCGATATGTATACATCACATAGGACGCGATATCTATACATCACATAGGATGCGATATGTATACATCACATAGGACGCGATATGTATACATCACATAGGACGCGATATGTATACATCACATAGGACGCGATATGTATACATCACATAGGACGCGATATTTATACATCACATAGGACGCGATATGTATACATCACATAGGACGCGATATGTATACATCACATAGGACGCGATATGTATACGTCACATAGGACGCGATATGTATACATCACATAGGATGCGATATGTATACATCACATAGGAAGTGATATGTATACATCACATAGGACGCGATATGTATACATCACATAGGATGCGATATGTATACATCACATAGGACGCGATATGTTTACATCACATAGGACGCGATATGTATACATCACATAGGATGCGATATGTATACATCACATAGGACGCGATATGTATACATCACATAGGATGCGATATGTATACATCACATAGGACGCGATATGTATACATCACATAGGACGCGATATGTATACATCACATAGGACGCGATATGTATACATCACATAGGATGCGATATTTATACATCACATAGGATGCGATATGTATACATCACATAGGACGCGATATGTATACATCACATAGGACGCGATATGTATACATCACATAGGACGCGATATGTATACATCACATAGGATGCGATATGTATGCATCACATAGGATGCGATATGTAGACTTCACATACGACGCAATATCTTTGTGAGCAATACAGTAAACTTTCTAAACAGGTTCCTTTCTAGAGAACACGTCTTCCTTCATAGTTCTGTTATTTATATTGTTGAAATATACAAGTTTCATTCGGAAATGATGAAGATCCGACGAGGAACAACTGCTTCTTCTACAATAATTGCGAAACAGAAATAAATGCTGGCTACATGATATCAATACAAGAAGAGAATATTTGAGGAAATAAAAAATTCAGTTGCTTCACTCATTTAACCAAACTTATCGCGCGACACATCTGTATTTTTTATACAATTGTATTGCCAAAGCGATAAAGACTAGCATGATCGCCAAAGCGATCATCCTTCGTTTGACCGATGCAATACTTATACAAGTAGATCGCCCGCCACCCTCGGTCAGATACCGCTGTCCGCCGCGACACAGATCGCGTCCTGCGTGCCCGAGCCTTCAGAAATAACTTCGTAAGTGCATCTAAAATAAATATAAATTTAAATACTTTGCCTCCCCTTGATGTGGTAATGTTCTAACTTCCCTGGAGACCAAAACAACTATAGTCCGCCAGCAAACAAAAAAACCAGAAGGGGCGTGGCTGGAAGGGAACTAGGCATTATTCATAGTTCTTCAGCCTTTTCTCAAATCAATGCGTTGTCATCAGCAAATAAAAAAAATAAAATTAAGATATTTATGTGGCAACTATCTGTAGATACATTCTTTTTCGAGCAAGGAGAAATCTTCCAGGTTATAGGAATCTGATATACCTGGAACCTGGAATATCTCACTCCAGGCGGTGATTCGCACTCCAGGTTATTATATTTTTCCCCCCTCGAAGGAGGTAATAAAAAAGGTTGGAGGGGGAAGCTTCGGCTTTTAATATAATCTCGGTAGTTAGGAATGAACCTCCATTTTGCAGGAAATCTAAGCTTGGTTGCTTCCAGGGGTTCATTTAGTATATTTCATAATCTACGATGCTTCTTCTCCATTCGGGGTTCATGGAAGGAAGTTTTATCGACGGAACAATTTATAAACACATCATTTTTTACTGTTGGACCGAAACTGTTATCACAATTTTACAAAAAAATATTTTTTAACAGTTAAATCAGAATTTTGTCTATAAAAATTGTTTTTTATTATTTAAATTTTTTCTTTTTAAATGTTTTTTAATATAATGTTATTTGAATTTGTATAGGCTAAAATTGTTTTATAAAAATTCTCTTGACATTTTTAAATACAAATTTTGGGAATAAAAATTATTTTAAAATTTTTATCTAAAAATTCTTACTTTTGAGCATTAGGTAAGTAAGTATCTATCTATATTGAAAAAATTAAAAATTGAAAAAAAAAAATAAATAAAAATACCAAAATGTGTATTTTTAGATTATTTGTCAATATAAATTCCAAATTTTGTATTTAAAGATCTGAATAAAGAAGAACAAATTACTTTTTGTATATTATAAAATAGGTAGTTAATAATTCTCTAAATAATCATAATCTGAGTTAAGAAGGCTTTGGTCACGCTATTTCCTCTCCTCAAACAATTAGTTCTATGTTAATATAAATACACAGATATATATACACATAACAAAAGAAATTATACAAGAAATATATTCATGAAAAAACAACTACTATAATACTACTTAGGACAGGTAACACCATAATAATAGCCTTAATCTATGAATATAAGAATAATGTGTTTGTCTGTCTGTTTGTTCCTTATACAAATCCACACCGTTTGACCGGTTTTGACCAAACTTGGCACAGAGATATGGCTTGATACGGGGAGTGTCATAGGCCAGGTCAAAATCGTCTATCATCTGATTGTCTGTATGTTTGTTCTTTATAAATATTTTTCTAGGACTCACAGCTCGGAGGCCACGGGCTCAAAACTGTGAACACAAGAGTTACAGATTTGCGTTGTTCGATTTTAATATTACTTATTTGGTTTCTGATTTATTTTTGCTTTTTTTGAGAACGTTTGGTGCAGAAAATAGGTATAGCATGGCACGCCGGGTAACAGCTAGTCTACTATATATTTGTCAAATACCACTCACTCACTCACTCACTCACTCATATCAACGCCCAGCGCAAACCGCTCGACAGAAAATTTTGAAATTTTGCATGGACACTCCCTATATAACGTAGGCGCTCGCTAAGAAAGAATTTTTTGATATTCGTATTTTTAAGCATTTTTAGGGGGGTTTAAAGTTTGAGTTGGTTAGAGAAGGCAAGCCTAGGCAGCAAGCGTTGCTAGGATGATAAAGAGCAGCTGTTACCTTACATTATCTATCTCATAGTTTTATTTCTAATTGAGGTTAATTTTAACTATGATGGCAGACCTTGAATTACTAGAAATTAACTGTCCCTCATAGAGTTTTAATTGCGTTTCTTTTCCGCCTGTCCCCGTCAGATAGGCTTGCCATATTGTTGGAGTTATACCGGGAAACATTAATATGGGATTGGCATACCAGGGGGGGGGATAAAAAGAGTACAAATTATAAGCAAAATGGTTGGTGAGTTTTAAGCCTACCAATTAACGGGAAGGGGGAATCCTAAACTGTTAGTCTACCCAAACCTTAAAAATAAGAAGGGAACTTTTTTTGCTACTTGATTTTCTTAAAACAATCTCTCAGCCAAATAGTAGTCTGGCAGCTGGCAGCGCTGTGCAGGTAGTTCCAGCGTTTTACAGTTAGATTACTTCTCATTTCTTTGACACTGTGAGCAGTAGTAAAAATGTTAATTGTAGAAAAGTAACCGATTTAAAAAAGATTCTTATAAACATGAATTCATTACTTTTTACATCTTACAGCCTTTTCCGGGACATTGATAAAACTGGGCGGGACACCGAAACAATTGCAAAATACCGGGACAGTCCCGGTCAAACCGTGATGTATGGCATATCCTTAGGTTTTCCAGGCGAGGTAATAATATCCGGAACCCTTGCACAGCCTCCTTGCCTATAACCTTGGTAATACTCGTAAATATATTGGGTGTTACCATATGACTTCTTGGAAACATAAACTTTTAAATTTTAACGCCCATTGAATAAAATATAGTATGACGGGAACCGTGCTATAATAAACTGCACAGAATTGTATAGTGACGTCATTTTAATGAAACATTATTTAACGCAATAAAATAACTACTTATCTGCCGTGACGAAGCACGGGTATTCAGCTAGTTGTAATAATAAATGTACTTATATGTGATTTCTTAAGTAATTAAATATTTTTTATTTACTTTAACTGTCAACATATTTTTTATTCCTTGAAACTTTTTCATTCATATGCACCAGCAAGAATTTAGATATTTTGAATTTATTTTATAATTTGGTACCTAAATTTCACTTAAATAAGCGATATTAAAAATAGTACATATTATTATATCCTCAAATAATAGGGATTTTCAAGTACATAAGTGACCGCTTCTAACTGAATTCTCTAATCCGGCGTTTTCTCTAATCCGACTGAACCCCGGTTCCGACAACGCCGGATTAGGGAGAGTCTACTGTGTATATATATATATATATATATATATATATATATATATATATATATTTATATATATATATATATATATATATATATATATATATATATATATTTATATATATATATATATATATATATATATATATATATATACACACATATACAGGGTGTAAAGTAAGTGGCGACGAATACTTAAGAAGATGATAGTAGACACCCATTGGAAGACAAATGGTCTTTTGGGCTGAGGGTCAATTCCCAATAGGGAGGGAGGAAATTTAAATTTTGTGTTTTTTTAGGTTGACCACGTCTTTCGCTGAATAGAAATCAATAACTTAATAACTGTTTGAGTATTGGGATTGTAATTCCCAATTGCAGCGTCGGAAACTAGACAGAAGTTTCTGAAGACTTTGTGAATTCTAAAATCAGTGAAAGGGGGCTAAAACGCACTTTAAAGTTACACACTCCTTTTTTGAGGGTAAATAAAAATGGGTTATTTCCACCATTTATTTTTGTCAATTTCTATTAAACTGCAGATTCCCCACTTGTAGGAAAATATTCTTATTTCACAAGCTTTGAAAACATAATTTTTAAGAGGGCTCTTATTATTTGGTATAGGTATACTAAAATGAAATAATTATTAATAAAATATATTTTTTATTTACACAAAATTGAAAATAAATTATAAATAAACAAAATATTTTCTTTTATACAGTAATAATAAAGTGAACTCTTTTATAAAATAACAATACGATAAATTGTTGGTTATCGATCATTTTCACTATGCCCGCCAACCCCATTTGTTTTATAATTAACCAAGTCTACTTGTTCTTCAAGTAAATTTTGTTTAGCTTACGATGCTGCAATTGGTAATTAGATATCTTAAAAAGTTATTTAGTCATTGCTTGCTAATCAACGAAAAAGGTGGTTAACATAAAGAAACACAAAATTTAAATTTCCTCCAAAAATTTAAAGACCATTTGTATTCCATTTGGTGTCTACAATCACCTCCTTAAGTATTCGTCACCACGTACTTTACACCCTGAATGAATATATGAATATATATATATACAGGGTGTCCCAGTCTTAAACAGACTTCGTATATCGATAGGGAATCGAAAAACTAAGTCAAAAATTCCTATGACGATTTTCTCGTTTTCGCTTCGGTTTCGAGGATAACGAAAAAAATAAACTCGTTTTTTAGACCCATCCTGATTTATCGCTTAAACGAAGCGTTGAACGAAAAAACACAGCTTATTAAATTATCTTTAAGATCGGATGGACATTTTGTTCCATAGAGAGTTAGACATTTTTTGATCCGACGAATCATCTGCGCGTGGAAAGCAAACACTGGAAAAAATAATCTCGGTTCACTTTTCTTTTTATTTTATTTATATTTTTTTAATGTCTAACTCTATATGGAACAAAATGTCCATCCGATGGGTTATTCAAACGCGATGATCTCGTAATATATTCAAGCTAAGACGCTTAACTTGGCCTCATCTTAAAGATAATTTAATAAGCTACAACTTTTGTATTGAGGTGCTCTTTCGTACAACGCTTTCTTTAAGCGATAAATCGGGATTTGTCCAAAAAAAACACGGTTTTTTTTGCGTTTTTCTCAAAAACTAAGCGAAAATGAGAAAATCACCAAAGGACTTTTTGCCTTAGTTTTTTGATTCCCCATCGATATACGAAGTCTGTTTAAGACTGGGACACCCTGTATATATATATATATATATATATATATATATATATATATATAAATCCTGTCTGTTTGTCCATCTGTTTATCTAGGTTTGTTCCTATACAAATCCACACCGTTTGACCGATTTTGACCAAACTTGGCACATAGGTAGGTCTTAATTCGGAAAATCTCCTAGGCTGGGTCAAAATAGCCAAATTTAAAAATTTGGTAAAAAGGTCAAAATTTTTGTTAAAGAAAAATTGGCTACAGTAAACCATTCAGATTCTGGCAGCCATTTTGAATAATGTCTAAAAATGTATTTTTTGATGCTATTGATAAAAAGAATATATAATAATAATATAATCATGCAATGCAGTTTATTTCAATTTTATTTAGACAGTCACTGTTTAACTAAGGAGTGCTGGCCTTTCTTTGATAAGAGCTATCTACTCGCAGGCTCTGGTGCTGGCCTCTGCCGGCGGCTTTATAAATTACTTGACAGATATATACAACTTCACAACGTTTGGCCGATTATGACGTAACTGGGTATCCAGGTAGATCTTGATACGGGGAGTTGTCATTGATGACTTTACATCATTAAATGATCATGTAATGCAGTTTATTTCAATTTTATTCAAACAGTCGCTGTTTAACTAAGGAGTCCTGGCCATTCTTTGATAATAGCTAACTACTCGCAGGCTGTGGTACTGGCCTCTGCCGGCTGCTTTATGATTTACTCGACAGATATATACAAATTCACACCGTTTGACCGATTTTGACGTAACTGGGTATACAGGTAGATCTTGATACGGGGAGTGTCATAGGCAGAAAGTAGGTGAAACATGGAAAGCCGTGGAACAGCTAGTATTTATATATATATATATATATATATATATATATATATATATATATATATATATATATCACTATGGTATATATATATATCAGTATGGCGATAAAAGGTGTTGCTGTATTATAGTGAGAGGTATAGATACGTGTGTGGTAGGTGGATACCCACATCCCGGCACAGGAGTCATTGAAACAGCTTCCGAATGCAAAGGGAAAGGCTATGTTAGAACAAAAGAATTCAAAGAAAACAGGAGATAGGAGAGAGGAGCAGGAGAGAGCGGTTTCTTTCATCTCTCCGAGCTGCCTCCCCGCCAATAAATCAGCCCTATATTACCCTAAATAAATTGGCAGTGGTTTTGAGTCGGGCCGGCCGGCAGTTAAAATCCTATTACAGCCCAGACATGGTGTAATAAAACCATTCTGGGCTTTGATTTATACATTCATTTTGAGTGAGGGCCGACACCTTTTCGGCGGCTAATAACATCCTTGTGCGGCTGCGCGGAAACCCCCTCCCCCCCCCCCCCCTCCAACCCTTTATTTCCTATTTTACTTAGCATGTATTTAAAGAAATTTACATTTTTTAGGATTAGGACATGATAGGCTCGCCGACTGGACAAGAAAACTAATCCCGTCTTAACTAGCCTTCGTCTTCTTTTTTGATGACCGAAGCTGGGAACGACATCTTGAAGAAACGCAGATTAGCTAGACGGAATGAATCTCATTATCTTCAATTTACTATAATTTAATTTTTCATCTTAAGAAGGATTGCTCTTCGAAAAACCTGTGTACATCAGTATATATCTCGCATTAACTCAATTCCCACATAAACATACTTAGGGGTAATACTACCTCGTAACCTTTTTTTTTTTTATAGGCTAAAATTCTTCCTCAACTAATCGACAATGATATCCAAGAGTCTTTATGTGAAGAAACTTTTTTTAAATGGGCAAAAAAATACGATTTTCCGAGTGAACTCCCGATGCCGAGTGAACGCGGTGTTAATTTAAAGATAATTTTTTGAGCGAGCTTCGTTTGGTCCCTTTTTAATTGTTACATTTTTTTTTTCCTCCTTTAATTCATTTTAAAATTAAAACACACATTTTTATCTTTATTACAAGAAAATATGAAAAAAATGAAATAGGAAAGACATGAACATTTCAGAACATTAATCTTTAATGTCGTTTTCTCAAAACCATGTTTTTCAAATCGGGCGATACTCTGGCGTCTTCAATTTTTTTCCGAACAACTTCAAATATTAACTGCAGCTTCCTAATGATATTTGCTAGTAAAGTAAGAAGTATTTTTTCGATTTATTGAATTATAACGATTTTATTACGACGGATTTTTTAATTGAAAAAGAGTAATTGTTCACCATTTTCTAAAAAATTAATATTTCTTAAAAATCCTACGTACTTTACTAGATTTAACCTTCTTCTTTCGAAATAATTTTATTTTTTCGGTCTAGATTAAAAATTGCCGCCGAATATACAATACATATGATAATATACAAAAGAAACAAATATATGTTTTTTTTCCAAGCAGAAACTCAGCAACAAAGATCCAATGTTTCTTTAACAATGGCGTGGCTACCGTGCTATACGGGTCTTCATTGTGAGACATTTACATGTCACTGTGGTAGGTGGATGAGAGGTATTGATATCAGTATGGTACGGGGCTGAGGGGTATAGATATCTGTGTGAGCTGGATAAGAAGTATATATAACAGTGTCGTAGGTGGATGAGAGGTATGGATAACAGTGTGATAAGTGGATACGAGGAATAGATATCGGTGTGGAAGGTGGATGGTGAGTATAGATACCACTGTGAGCAGGATGAGCGGTATGGATTACAGTACGGTAGGTGGATAAGAGGAACAGATATCGGAATGTAAGGATGATGTGTCTAGATATCAGTGTGGTAGGTGAATGAGGGGTATAGATATCGGTGTGATCGTTATGTGAGGCTTATGTATATCAATGTGAGCTGGAAGAGTGGTATAGATAACAGTGTGGCAGGTACATAAGAGGAATAGATTTCAGTGTGGTAGGTGAATGAGGGGTATAGATATCGGTGTGATCGGTATGTGAGGCTTATGTATATCAATGTGAGCTGGAAGAGTGGTATAGATAACAGTGTGGCAGGTACATAAGAGGTATAGATATCAGTGTGGTAGGTGAATGACGGGTATAGATATCGATGTGGTAGGTATATGGTGGGTGTTTATATCAAGTTGAGCTGGATGAGTGGTATAGATAACGGTGTGGAAGGTGGAGAGGAGGAATAGATACCAGTGTGGTAAGTGGATGAGGGATATAGATATAGATGTGGTAAGTATATGTGGGGTATGTATATCAATGTGAGCAGTATAGATAACAGTATGTTAGGTGGATAAGAGGAATAGATATCGGTGTGGTATGTGGATGAGATGATTAGATGTCAGTGTGGTAGGTGGATAAGAGGAATAGATATCGGTGTGGTATGTGGCTGAGAAGGATAGATGTCAGTGTTGTAGGTGGATAAGAGGAATAGATATCGGTGTGGTATGTGGCTGAGAAGAATAGATGTCAGTGTGGTAGGTGGATAAGAGGAATAGATATCGGTGGGGTTTGTGGTTGAGATGATTAGATTTCAGTGTGGTAGGTGGATAAGTGGTATAGATAAAAGGTATTGTAAATCAAGAACACACTCCACAACTAAAAGCGTATTTTCAACTAAATCTTGGCAAATGAATAATGTTTACGGGTGAAGTAGCTTCTTTAATATGTCTTCACTTCATAATCTATGCTGTGTTGTAGTATCGCAACTCAAAAAGAAACTCGACTAATGAAACCATGGTTAGTGGTGGAGTAACTGTAATATACGTGTCATCTTATATTGCACGCTCGGCTGATGAATTTTAATTTAAGAAAAACTAGATGAAATCTTGTTTAAATGAACTCTAATATTGTTTTACTGTCTATATTTATTTTTTTGTGAGACCTACTAGGTCACTATCTGCAACCTATATCGTAAATTGTAAGTTCGTAGTCATCTGTCCGCATGATGGCGGGTCTAAATCATAAAAATAAAATTATAGGCATAATAAAAATTCAATTAACTTCTCGTAAACTGCTTCTGTCGGAGGAAAATGTGTAAAACACAAAATGTAAGCGAATATTTTTTTCTGATTAAAATTGGCATCTGGATCTATTATTCCCCAGGGTGCGTCCCTAAAAAGTAGCTACATCTAAATGTTGAGAGAGGGCAGGCTAATATTTGCGGGGATCTCTTCTGAACAACGCAAATAACAATAAATAAGGTATGAGTCAATCCATTTGAAATGGTCCAGAAAAAAATAATCTGGTTGCTTGGCCATTTTAGAAAAAAATGATATTTTTACATAAATTACATATGGAATCAGTAGTTCAAAACAATATTAAAAATATTTTTAGAATCAGCCGTTTGAAAATAGCAGCCATATTTGTTTCACCGCGCATGCTGATTTTTGAGTTTATAAGTTCTTACGGAAAACTCATTTTCTCAGGACTGGTAAATCATAGGCTAATAGTACAGACATCGTTGTTTTTCTTACAGTCTACTCTATATTTTATCACTTCTTCGCTATTTGAATATTTGGAAGTCAAATACCTAAACTCATTTTCTCAGGACTGGTAAATCATAGACTAATAGTACAGACATCGTTGTTTTTCTTACAGTCTACTCTATATTTTATCACTTCTTCGCTATTTGAATATTTGGAAGTCAAATACCTAAACTCATTTTCTCAGGACTGGTAAATCATAGGCTAATAGTACAGACATCGTTGTTTTTCTTACAGTCTACTCTATATTTTATCACTTCTTCGCTATTTGAATATTTGGAAGTCAAATACCTAAACTCATTTTCTCAGGACTGGTAAATCATAGGCTAATAGTACAGACATCGTTGTTTTTCTTACAGTCTACTCTATATTTTATCACTTCTTCGCTATTTGAATATTTGGAAGTCAAATACCTAAACTCATTTTCTCAGGACTGGTAAATCATAGACTAATAGTACAGACATCGTTGTTTTTCTTACAGTCTACTCTATATTTTATCACTTCTTCGCTATTTGAATATTTGGAAGTCAAATACCTAAACTCATTTTCTCAGGACTGGTAAATCATAGGCTAATAGTACAGACATCGTTGTTTTTCTTACAGTCTACTCTATATTTTATCACTTCTTCGCTATTTGAATATTTGGAAGTCAAATACCTAAACTCATTTTCTCAGGACTGGTAAATCATAGACTAATAGTACAGACATCGTTGTTTTTCTTACAGTCTACTCTATATTTTATCACTTCTTCGCTATTTGAATATTTGGAAGTCAAATACCTAAACTCATTTTCTCAGGACTGGTAAATCATAGACTAATAGTACAGACATCGTTGTTTTTCTTACAGTCTACTCTATATTTTATCACTTCTTCGCTATTTGAATATTTGGAAGTCAAATACCTAAACTCATTTTCTCAGGACTGGTAAATCATAGACTAATAGTACAGACATCGTTGTTTTTCTTACAGTCTACTCTATATTTTATCACTTCTTCGCTATTTGAATATTTGGAAGTCAAATACTTAAAAACTGCCATTGAAAACAACTGTTTATATTTCTCAAAATGCCGTTTTTGAGGATAATTTTTTGATAAAAGGGGATGTATAACAAATTTGATTCTTGGAACGATAAAAAACCTTGCTAAGTAGCTTGTATTAAAAGTATTCTTAACCCTGATATTTGTTACCTTATTTTTTTGTAAATTTTTAAACTTAAAATTTTTTGCAACAAATATGGCTGCTATTTTCAAACGTTTGGCTTTAAAAATAGCTTCGAACTATGGATTCCATATGTAATTGATAGTAATATCAATTTTTTCTAAAGTGGTAAAGTAACCTTTGGACCACTTATTATGGATTGACTCGTATGCAAAAATCTGAAAATACTCAGATGTATCAGCAAAAAAAAAAAAAATTCAAATGTTAAAAAATCCAAAACTAAATGCTTTCAACAGTTGAGACGTTAAAAAAAAACTAGGATAATCAAGCTTTCAACTACATTGCATAGATTGAAAATCAGTCAATTTAGACTGGCCTCAGGTCCAGATAAAGAAATGGAATTATTCCCACGTATTTTCAAATAAATTGTAAAACTTTTCAAAGAGAAGCTTTAGATTTTCAATTCGTTGTAATAGTGGATTGTGTATGTAGCTGTCAGTTAGTGTTTCGAGTGCGCTAAGTGAGTCCGTGTAAAGTACTATGTCCCTTGTATCTGTAATAGGTATATTTTACAGGCCATTAAGGCAGAGTTGGGCATAATTTTATTTATAAATAAAAATACGAATTTATTCGTACTTCATATATTTGTGAATATGAATATAAATAAATTCGTACTTCATATATTTGTGAATACGAATATAAATAAATTCGTATTCATAAGTGTGAATACGAATTTATTTTTATTCACATATATTAAATATGAAAATACAAATAAAATTTTATTCGCAAATTTTTCTGCGAATAAAAATAAATTCACAGAAAAAATTGTAAATAATCACAAAAAATGTGAATATTTACAAAAAATCGAATGATTAAAAAAAATTACATTAAAATATACGAATAAAAATTTATTCACATTATAATTTGTGAATAAAAATTTATTCACAATAAAATTCGCAAATAAATTATGAATTTATTCGTATTAAGATGATATTACGAAAGTTATTGAAGGTGATTTTTTTTTTTTTTTTAAAGGCGTTTAACGTCTAGGTTATTAGCGCCTAGATTTTTTGTTTACTCTACCGCGAGACCATGCTGCAGGGACACAATTTGTCATCTGTACCTCCGTAAAAAAAAAAAAAAAAAAAAAAAAAAAAAAAAAAAAATCGGCACCTTCAATAACTTTCGTAATATCATTTTAATACGAATAAATCCATAATTTATTTGCGAATTTTATTGTGAATAAATTTTTATTCACAAATTATAATGTGAATAAATTTTTATTCGTATATTTTAATGTGATTTTTTTTGTAATCACTTGATTTTTTGTAAATATTCACATTTTTTGTGATTATTTACAATTTTTTCTGTGAATTTATTTTTATTCGCAGAAAAATTCGCGAATAAAATTTTATTTGTATTTTTATATTTAATATATGTGAATAAAAATAAATTCGTATTCACACTTTTGAATAAGAATTTATTTATATTCGTATTCACAAATATATGAAGTACGAATTTATTTGTATTCGTATTCACAAATATATGAAGTACGAATAAATTCGTATTTTTATTTATAAATAAAATTATGCCCAAATCTGCATTAAGGATGCCGTAGAGCTCAGCTGTAAAAATACTCGCCTGATTGTTGATTCTTTTTGTTATTACTTGTTCTTTTATTACAGCTGCTGCCCTTATACCATTATCTGTTTTGGAACATTCAGCAAATTAGATGGTTAGATGGCGAAATAGATTGGAACAGTGGCCATTTAGATTTTGCAACAATTTTACAAATGATAATTTTTCACTGATTTAAACGAAATTTGGTGCATTGTCTTATTTCTTCCTGAATTAAGACATTGGGGGTCAACATTTTCTTCCTGAAATATGAGGGTCCTAAGTGTTTTTGAAGCTGTCTACAAAAATGCTACAACGAATGTCTATTTTTTACACTTTTTTCCTAATTATTCCCAATTTTTACATTTCGTTATAGGTTTTATATCATGTATATTTTATTTTGTTTTCGACTTGGAGTGTTTATTCCTTGCCAAGGATTTTAAAATTATTAACTTCAAATTTGTGGCCATGATGTTTTTAGCATAAATATGCTTTAGCGATGACTAAACTGGAAAAAAACGTTACAAAAATGTGTTCGCTGGCGTTCGCGGTGGTCATGTACGAAAAAGAAGACTGTAAGTTATACAGTACATTACATAGATTTGTCGGGTGGACCTAAGCGTTATAAAAAAGTGTCCGCTGGAGTTCGCGCATGCGCGGTGGCCATGTACGAAAAAGAAGATTATATGTTATACAGTACATTACATAGGTTTTTCGGGTGGACCTAAAGCATATTTAAGTTCCTGAATTTGTTTAAATAATAATTTACATAATTATAGTAACGATTAGTTGAACTATATCAATTATAAGTATTATTTTATTATGGCTCAATACTTTATGTTTTAGAATGAAACGATTTTTCTCACAATTCTTCGCCATCGAATTATCAACAACTTCTAACCGAATTCCCTACACGATAACAATAGAGAGAGGAATAATTGTTCAAACAGGTTTGTGGCTTTGGGTGGAGAAAATGGGCCGTCCGCCCTTGAAGATATGTAAGGCACCGCCACGGAAACTATGAGTTAAGCGTTCAACAGAGAAAAAGCTATATAAAGAAAAAGAGAGGATCAATGGAGTATGAGATGCGGGTAACCACAGAACTATGCTCCCACGGCGATCAGAGTCATTCTAATAGAAGTGAGAAGAAGCAACGCCCCCCCCCCCCTCCAGTACAATTTGTATTTGGTCAGTTATTTTAATCTTATACCGCTCCTCCCACACCCTACCTACCTATCAGTGTGTCCAACCCTTAAATCATATTAGGCCGCCAGATGTTCGTGGTTCTGTCATGGTTCAGGAATAAAACACTCGCCGCACAGTGGGCCCAAACGACATTTCCTGTTTCAAAAAAGGCTACAGCCTCCAAATCTTAACCGATTTCAATAATTTTTTTTTAAATTAAAGCTAATAAAATGTATAAAAACTTTGTCTGACGGGATTTTTGTTATTTGTTTCCCTTGTTTATTAAATTAGGTGTAAATAATTTACGATCTTTTACAATTGAACACAAAAAAATATTTTATTTTTCATCTAACTTAATATCAGCACTGATATCGTTGAAATCGAACAATCAAAATCTGATAAAAAAAATAATCAGACTGACAACTTCAAATCGTAAATTTATCTTAATTCAACAATGAGATTAATTGAAATAACATGGTTTTTGAATACTTTAAAAATAGATTTTGATTTTTTTCACGTCTTATAAGGATTCGAATGTTTAATTTCAACGATATCAGTGCTGATATTAAGTTAGATTAAAAATAAAATATTATTTTATGCTCAATTGTAAAAGTTCGTGAATTATTTACACATAATTTAATAAAAACAGGGGCAAATAGCTGGCAAACAAAGTTGTTATAAATTTTATTAGCTTTCATTTAAAGAAAAATTCATTGAAATCGGTTAAGATTTAGAAGCTGTAGCCTTTTTTTAAAACACGAAAAGTCGTTTGGCCCCACTGTGCGCCGTCTGTTTCGTTTGAAGACAGATTGTTATTATCTGTTCGAACTAGTTTTACAAGACTTGGAGCAGCTTCTATTCTGAGCGGTTCCTCAAACGTAGGGTTTTTTCAAATGTAGGTTTGTAATCAACCTCTCAAAAAGAAGAAACTAGTTTTTCTGACTGAGCGCATGTTTCGAGCAGTTCCGTGGAAAAATAGAAACTTTCCCTTCCTCCATAGGGAGTAAACTCCCTTATGACGCGGATCTTATTACGCAATACGGAAGTGCCGAATAGAAATTTCAACGTTTCAGACCTAGGTCACGAAAATACCTTTCGCCTTATACACATATTGTTTATTTTTCAACAAACCCATGGCAGTGGGTCGATAAAGCAGTACACCTTTCGTTCTTGTTCCACTACTTTATTTGCTAAATTTTGCTGACATGTTTCGTGCCTTTGCGTCCCACCTCTTCAGGGGCTTTCCTATGCAAAAAATATTTTTTTTGTAAATCCCAAATTCATATTTTGTACAATATGAACCACTTTTCATTTCCTACCTTATCAGGAAGTCCTCTCGTCATGTATACTAGCTTGTGTCGGCGTAATACTGACAAGTAATATGGCCGTATTCTATCGATTCTTTCAGTCTTTTTCATTGTATCGATTATTTTTTTTTTAGTTTTCGAAATCCGCCTCCGCGTCATTTAGGTATTTCAATGTGGGCCTTCCCTCCTTCAAGGTTCTGTTAAAAACCACAACATCGGTGTTAAACTTAGCAACTGTCTTGCTTGCATATCACCAGTTTGGCCTACCTGGAGAGGATCTTCAACCAGAGAGCCTTGTAGAAAGCTTAGAAGGATTTGTCAAAGAGTCGAATACGCCTCAAGTCGAGATAAGGATTAGATAAAAACCACGTGGGTTTTTAGGAGTTAGGTTTGTCCCGCCTAAAGGCAGCGGGGGGCCTCATGTTATAACTAGGTGAAGGCATGAAGTGTGAGGACAAGGCCTTGAGGTGATTGG